>JAIWYQ010000001.1:2400000-3600000 GCA_022818035.1 Armillaria solidipes | reverse complement strand
CGTGACAATACACTTCATGTGTCTGCCCATCATGTCAGGAATGCATATCCCGGGACCTCCTTTCTGCCTAGGTACCATCTCAGTTGTTACGATCACGAGAGTGTTGTGTTTTTCAGCAAGCGTGAGTTTACTCCCATCTCCTCTTCTAACGTAGACTCGACTCCACTTTTATAGCCAAAATGAGCAGTATAATATAGTCGCAGAATGATCAAAACAATGATCCAGCCCCATCTCTCGCCCACAATCACTCTGTCCTCGAGGACGGTAGCCTTCGTATTACGTATCGACTGCGTTAAATCTCCTGCCGACGCCCCTTTATCGTCCAATCTGAACAGATGCCGTTCTGCGTGTGTCTGTGCTCGAAGTAAATCTCACCATTACTGTCCCCAATCTCAATTTTCCGTCCACAAAGCCTACTACAAATAGAATGCTACTGTCGGAGTGCTCGTCATCACCAGAAAATAGACGCCCAGCCATAAATCACCCGACACAGCTTCGCTGCAGCAGCATTCTACAGAACAATTGACGGATCGAGCACTCGGGGCGGATTATCAGGGTTCTGCACCGCATAGGCGCCGTGTCGCGGCAGCTATTAGAAGGAAGAATGTCATGAGATGGAGAGTAAAAGACGAATATGTGCTGGTCTTGCGTGATCCTGCATCGGATATAGTGGAATATGAACGATACTTGGAACATTCACATTGAACGTTGCGAGATCCGATAATAGAGGGAGCTTCAATCTCGTTGTGCCTAATCTCACCGAATTAAAGAATCACATTCAAAGGTCAGATAGACTTGCCGAAAACATTTGACTCTTTGATTTTGGCTTGGCCAGCATACTGCCTTGCACTTTGTTCAAGAACTTCCTGCTCGTCGACTTGGCTTACCCTGTTGCATTCCTTGCTGGATCCAAACTGTCTCTGTACGTTAGTCTGGGCGACTTCATTAGCCGTATTACATCCTTCTATGGCGGTACATATTAATGACAACCGTACGTCCAACTTTACTCCATATGATCCTCAGCGCTAGACTAGAAGAACTTAGGTTCGATCTGACAGACTCGGAGGCCGCCTGCCCCAGAAGTGTCACTTAGCGACCAATTGTTAGCGCGCATTTGTTGATCAATCGACATCTCTGAGTTCTTCCTAGGCTCAGGCTAGGCTTCTCGTAAACGGTACGACTCATTTACATTTCATCCTCTCGTAACGTCACTGAAAGTACGTACGTTCATTCGCGCCAGAGCATTCGCTGTTGCAGTGGATAATAATCTCTCTGTATCATAAGGTAAACCATCACTCCTTTCTGTCAATCATTTCCTGATAGACGCCAGTATTAGGTATTCTGGTGCTAGTGCCAAAAGAAATTCCCTCGACGCCAAGGGTCCGAGTCCAAAAAACAGAGTGCAGAATATTGTCTTTCGAACTCGTTAAGCGTCGAATATCACCATACCAGGGTGACGCGATGCAAATGCGGCACATATTGAGAGTAGAAGCATGATAGATAGCGCGTGCTTAATCTTCGATGGAAGGTGTCCTTAGTTCGTTGTTTATTTTCCTCTTGTGAAGGGTGCGACTCATTGTTTACGCATTATCAGATCGTATCTCGCAAGTAGAACCCCGCTACTGAATGGTGGATGGGCACGCCATGATGTGATAAAAGGTACTGCATGCTGTTATGATAATCATCATCACATCGCTCCCGATGTCGAATGGTTGAACGTGGATTATGTTGGACCGGTCCGAACAAATCCATCGGCGCCTACTATTTTCCCACAGCTTTCGAAATTGCCGCATGGCCGTGTTATCCTATGCACTCCGAAAAAAGTAAAATTTCCGGAGAGTTTCTGACCGCCAGAAACTAATCATGAAACTGGGCGGGACTATTTCGGGACAGGGCGCATAGCCATATATGGTATACCACTAGTTTCAGGATTAGTTTCTGAGCAACAGAAACTTCGCAGAAATTTCACTATTTTCGGAGTGATGATGGCATTCAGCGCCAGCATGATACAGCACTTACTGCTTTTGCTTCCCCCCACCAGAACAAGGCTACCCGACTCTCTGCGTGTGTCCCTATGGAAACTACGGCTTTCAAGGCTGTGATACAAAAGCTTCCAATGAATGGTGCGGAATGGTTCAAGCATTATAAAGATGCCATTCATAACCCCATCCTGGATAAATCAAGAGGTAAGCTAAACAAAATATGAACAGATAAGAAATTCCTTACTTTTTCCTGATAACATAGACAGATCGGCATTATGAGAGTCTATGTGAGGTCACCATCTCCGCCTTTAATACCGAGGCTGGACCAGTAGAATCGTCCATCTCAGTGCTGAACCAACGCAGGTTTAAAGGTAGAAAGCCAGTGATACCATCGTCTCTCTCCGACACTCCATGCAGAGTCCTCGGTGTAGCTGGACTTTTAGCGATGTTCAACGCCATCCTTAACACATCATATACACTCCACACGGCCTGGATATACTCACTTCTTGGGGCCTTCATTACGAAGGACTCGGATTTTGGAACTGCCTATGCATATCTCCGCCCATTTTGGTACAGACATGATTTCACCGATGTCGAAGACGAACTACGTACCCATGAAGAATGGGACCTAATGATGCGGGGAGATGTACTCGTGAATAAGAGGGTCATCGACTCAAGGGTGCCTCCTCGGCGCGTCTGGGACCTGTACAGCAATCGGGTGGTACCATGGTGGGCCGCACGCGGATGGCCATATGCAATATCACATGCGTGGGTGGAAGAGAAGGATCGCATGGACATGTGGACACCCATCAACGGATATGAATGGCCCGTGCCGATCCCAAATGACACCAATCTCGATCTCATCCGTATTGAGATGCTGAATGCGGGTGCGGAGTATGCGTGGTTAGACGTGCTCTGTTTGAGACAGGAGCGCGGACGGCGGGAGGATCTGCATGCGGAGGAGTGGAAGCTGGACGTGCCTACCATCGGGAACGTGTATAGGGGCTTCGAGCCGATAGTGTATTACTTCAACGGACTGGGCCGGCCTTTGCGCATCAAGGCGGGCGACTTTGAGAGCGATCGGAGTTGGTTCAAGCGTGTGTGGACACTACAGGAGTGCGGTTATAATAGGATGATCGGCGGGGATACGGGTGATGACAATGCTATGGAAGAGGAGGTACACGCAGAGTTTGACAGGCGGCTACTAGCTCTGCAAGACCTCTCCGGCTTTCCTGACATGTGGACCGCATTGTCGCACATGCGGGATCGAGTGTGTACCAATTCCGTCGATAGAATTGCGGGGTTGGTGTATCTCCTGGACGTGGTGGACACAATACCAGCTTACTATGAGATGCAATCCATGGAGGATGCATGGACAGCATTGGTGGATGTGTTGGACGATGTCGAGCGGGCCACTTTGTTCTTTACATATCCCAGACCTGGGAACAGAAACAAAGTTTGGAGACCATCATGGAGCCAGGTCATCAATGACGTCGAGGTTCCGCCATCAAAACCTGATAGCCTTCGAGCTTCGGTTCCACGGACAGAGGATACAGATTCCGACTGGGTTGACGCAGTCTCTATCGAATCGGGATATGTGCAGCGATTGGCCGACGGATCACACGATGGGAAACGTCGACAGGGAGAGCTCATTGTCACAGATGATGCTGGAACAATGCACACGTTCGAAATTACAGCCGACCACCAATACCAAATACCCGATGGTCTATACGCACTCCTGGGTAGTCGCCCATATAGCCATTTTGATGGCCAGCCCGTTGACCAATACTGGGTAGTCGGGCGAAGGTTGGCAGAGCGGAAGTTTGAGAAGGTGTCGGTGTTTCAGATTGCAGACAAAGAAGAAGTGAAGAGACTGGATGAGCTAAAGATTGCTACGAAGGCGAAGTTCTTTCTTGCTTGAGTTGTGCATACCTTTGTGACCATTTTTACTAGTATGGACTCGGATTCAGATTAGATTAAAAAATCACAGTTCCGTAGCATCAGCTTAGTCAATTTCCTTGGAGATACAAGAAATACCACCGTAGAACAGATGTGATGCGTGAAGACTCAAGAGTCGATGTAGAACAGCCTAATGAAATGCAATGTGCATGGTCGGAAAAAGCAGCAGAAACGGCATCAGGACCGATCCGGATATTGCCGACCCCATTATTGTTCTGTCCCGATTCCCGACCACAGTTCGTTGTCTGTTGACTGCCCTCCTCCAAGGCTCTTTCCCATCGATATTGCGTTTTCTTGCTGAAGGCATATCAAATAATTTATGCTTTCTCGGCTATGGATTCCCCGTGATTCTCTCTTGTTTTGGACCAAGATATCGCATTCCAGTCCTATTCATTCAAGGACAAACGTACGGCGCAGTTTTTAGATTTCTGGGATTAATTAAGATAGATCATGTCTCTCAGGATGAGCAATCTTTGTACAGAGTATGCGTGCATTTTTTTCGTCGACTTCATCTACAATATTAATCACCGATCTCATACCCAGTTCGCTGTCAAGCTCGCGGGAGATACCGTGTATACGTGCATTCATTGCGCCGGCAGGCTAGAAACACAGTTCGAGGCGTCCATAGAAAGCTCAGTTTCCAAGGGAGGACGCTGTTTGGGCAGATATTTTCCATTGGTTTTGTGAATGATTATCTATTTTCTAAGTTCCTCTCATAGGAGAACAAAGTGTTTCAGCACGATGGGAATAAGACACCTTTTAGATATCTACGTATACGAATCATGATGGTACGTAGCATGGGAGTGACAAGGTAGGTAAATATCCTATTCGCCTATCAGTCATACTACCATCACATTGTCCACGAAGATGAACAGGCCCCATCCATGCAAAGTAGCGTCGCATCTCCACTCCTTGGGAATCTAGATGGTACATTCAGCAATCACTTAAGGAAAAGATGAGCAAAAATATACCTTTCGCTATGCTCTTCGCTACATTACATCCAACAGATGATCTATCATTCGTTCTGAAACGCGCTCGCACAGTAGTCATCTCATGAAAAGTAGATTTGCATGCGTCCGTTGTCTCTTTATTTCTGGGCAGCAACTATGCACCTTGTTTCATTGGTGGACACCTGCATGTTTGCACCGTTAGTTACGCCCTGGAAAATTAGAACTGAGGAATATCGTACATATTCGATATTGTATTGCATCCATTACTCGGAACTATGTGAAGATAGGTACAAATCATGGCGACGCTGAACTGTGAACGTACCTCCCAGCGCTAAACCATCATCAGAGATAGGCGCCCAGAAGGTTCCGTGAGACAGCAAGAAAAAACAAAATATGAGTCGAAAAGCGCTGAATTCCCTTCAGCGTTTGTACTCCCGGGCAGTGAGTATCAGGATCATAAATATCAAGCAGAATACGCTTATGGCATCGTACCGTTGAGCCGTCCGATTTGATTAAGCATTGTTATCCCGCCTGCAAGGGAAAGGTATCCAACTGGGGCACCAAACTGCGAAACAGTCATACGATAAGGGAACGGCAGCTAAACCAAACATATAGAAGAATAACATACTCTATCTCTTGTCTTAGAATGTGCCCAACGAGGCGAGGTCAACGAGAGACTGTTTTTGTGATTTGAACATCTTCGCTTGCCTGTACGTGCGGAGGAAGACAGATGTGAAGGTTTTGCGGCCCTCCGGCATATGTGGTAAGCGACAAAAAGCATCAAGACAAGGTAATCGTACATATCACCGCATATATGCTGCGAAACCCTTGGTAAGTGCTTGCGGCTAATCCTTCTGAATGAGACCTGAAATATTCATTGATAAGGAGACGTTACGGAGCTGGCTGCTTGCGTATAATGGCCCTTGGTACCATATGTCAGGATGTAGATAGTGTTTCAGAAATGAGATCGAACGGCGAGATTTTGAATATTCCCCTAGAAAGTTCATCGTCCTAGCGTCCGGCTAAAATGATTACCAGGTGTTTGGGAGCCTGCAAAGAACTGATGAGCGCTAGGACAGAAACAGAGACGAGTCGGATGACTGACGATAAGTCTGCTCAAAGAACTCTAGATACATCGGCGATAACTCGACACCAAGTAACCGGTAACGCGTCTGCCTGCATCCTCTCTCGTTTGACAGGTGCTCACTGTCTTGATCGGTATCATGTCGGGAAAGGATATGGAGGTTACAGTCTGCGACAACGGTAAAGACGCAGCGCAGTGTTACGCTCAGCAAATTCTTTGATACCAGCCTCTGTTGCCACGGAAAAAGAATGGAACATGACTGAGGAGAAGGTGCGCTCGTCGATGAGGACAATGGGGTTATTTTTGGGTCCGGCTTTGTAGTCCGGTCAAGGCTCGTGTAGTCCTGTAAGTCTGATCGACTCCCATCTTTGCTCGACGCTGAGTTCTGTGATGTATTGACCTGGCCTAAGTGCTTGCATCACGCAAACATCTCCATCTTTCAGTCGACGCGGCACTTAGGCTCATCCACTCCATCTCTGCAGGTCCGTATCGTGTCAAATAGCCCCGGAAGGGTACACGAGACGCCCAGTCATCCTCTGTAGCAAGTGCAAACCAGCTCCGTCGTCGTGCCTCGTTGAAATTTAATCCTGAAAATGGCCTTTGGCCTTTGTTCGTGTCGTTCTATCTTTTGTTGCCATCAATCATCCTCGGCAGAATAAGTACGGCGAGCCTCCGATAAACGGCCTTAACCAAGAAGCGAGACCCTCCGAAGGAAGTCCATCCAGTAGAGTTGGAAGGATCGACGAATGTAGCGTGCAAGATGAGTTTGGAGCCCAAGTGGATATAGGCTTCAGATTAGACATATCATCGTCCAAAGTCGCAGTGCAGGGAGGGGCAGAAATATGAGCAAGCCCTTGGGTCATAGAGAAGATGGTGATTCTGTCATCTCTGAAGGAACGTTCAGCACGACTTGAGGGATGGGAAGCTTCGGAAAAATGCACCAGAATCATCGGGAACACTAAAATTCTGCAAGAAGCTTCGTACTTATAGCCTCCACATATCGTCTATGTGCAGGTACGCCTACATCTGCGTGCCTCGATGGTTAGTTATTATACAGCTGGATGACAACTCACCGGGGGTCTCCCGTTGGCATTCCCTACGAAGAACGAGTTTTTCAACGACCCGAACGACCTAATCGGTGTAGAGATTTTGGATAGCCCGCCCATCTGGCTTTGATACATAGATGGGAGCTGAAGTGGGTCATTTTTCAGGGATAACTTTCTGAGTGGTCGCGTATTGATCGACAGAATGCGCGGGCCTTCCTACGTTACTTGACGATACTGCCGTCTTGCAATTTTTAGGTTCCTGCCCCCTACCGAGAATTCAATGTGTCACTCTCGCTGTGAGCTTCGAATCGTCGTCCAGTCGCGCTGACTGCAGCTGAGATGGAGTCGGTCCTGTTTATAAGGACTAGAATAAGCATGGGTACTACGAGCAGGATATAATGATGCTCACAGTTGGAATTATACTAACAATCAATCTGTTCGCAAAGGCCCCTCCTCAGTCACGCCTTCCTTCCTTTGCGGCATGTTGATCCTGACAAAGGGTCAATTGATGTCAGAATCGTTGTGAAGGACAGCAGTAAGGGGAATAGTCACGGGAATAAATAGATAAAAATGTACCGTGCATCGACGTGAGGTGCGTTTTAGTGCTTGTGACGTTGGTTGAAAGTTGCAACAGTGCTCATGAACGGCGAGGACAAGTTACGGAGGTGACGTAAGCCATCACTGCTTTCGGCTATTTCCGGCCCAAAATTCATCCACTTCGCGATGTTACTCTCCATCACGTCCGTTTATGCATTCTTGACGCGTTTTCTTACTTTTGTCGCCTCGTTGACCCGTTTTATTATTTCCGTCACTATTTTAAGGCTCTACAGCAGTGACAAAGTTCCTTACAGCCGGCAGTCAGCTGTTACGGCTAGCCTGGTTCTTGCGAATCCAAACAAGCTGCTTCTCGTCATTCATAGTCCCGCCCTCAGATGTCATCAGCACTCTAATGAACGGACTATCCGATGCATGAAGTCGAGGCATGAAGTTGCTACTCATGGCGAAATTCCTCTATTGGGATTTCGTCATATCACAGAGGGCTAACCATCATCGAAATTCATCCAAAAATGATCCAACGAGTCATGACCCTTGACACACTATCATATGGATTTGAAGTCGCTACGAAGTCAATGACGAAAAAAAGTATCCAGGACCTACCTCGCAACGAGTTCATCGATTATCAAGCACGTCATCAATCATGAAGCTGGAGCTCTTCTCGTGGTGCCCGCCAGCTCATCTTTCCTCATAGCGACCCCCACTCTGCAACATCACCGTGACAGATATGTGGAGCGAACCACCCAGACTTTATCTTTCTTTTTGATTTATTTCGTCCGTGAAGACGAAGGAACCGTATTCGGCCCATCTTCACAAAGATTTCTTCCGCCCATACTATCTTTGCAAGAAGAGGGGCACTCATGCGTCACGAGAGGGTCGAGATATGCAGGACCCCAGGTTTCGATGAGTGTCCGGGGACGCTTTGAAGATTTCGATCCCCTCGATGAATTCTGCCTTCGCTTTTCTCCATCTTGTTGGTGTTATCCTATTGAGATTTCCAAATTACCGGTATCGAAGACCGTGTGTTTATACGAACAGACAGCTCGTCATTTCACGGGATCTCCCTAAGCGACACCGAAATGGTTTTCATGGGGATCGCAGTGACTTCACCGTACATCCTCCATCCGTTTGACTCTCCGGTGGATTGTAAAGGTATTACAATGCCTGCAGTCCATACCCTTGATGGCGCAGCAGTTGAGCAGAGGAATGCAAGGAGTGTAGGCACCTAGTGAGGGTAGGAATCATGAGCAGCTGGGTAAGCCTCGGACGATATCAATTGTTGCTGCGTCGGGTGTTGGAAGGGCGTTCCCAGAAGAAGGTGTTCCTGGCTGCGTCCGCAGAAGGTAATTGGATGGGTAACGTTGTTGGACTGGTCATTTGGGTAGAACTGGCGATGGGAGATTGAGATTCAGTTTGGTTTTTCCAGGTGGAAGAGTCTCAAGCTAGTCACGACACGCGGATTTATACGGTTGGTAACGACTTGTACTATACGGACTGCCCAGCCATCTCGGTGTTACGGAAAGGAGAGATCACAGAGTACTGAGTTATTTCTTCAATGTTCTGAGAGATCGCCATCAATTGAACGTCTACCAGATGCGGTAACAGTCAAAGAATCGATCGATCAGAGTCGCGAGGCCGACGTCTTGATTACCATTTCTGTCGCCTTCTCATTGTGGGTCGTCGCCATCTACGATTCCCTCCTCTTCTTCTTTTTGCAGTCTCTTTCCTCATGGGCCTCAGTTGCAAACGAGGGCCGTTCCACGTTGCCAGAACCTCCAAGATGACAATGAACAAGTACAACGGAGCTTCATGACCTTGAGTCTACTCCGTATCTGAAACGCGGCGATAGCCAGCGATTCCGCAGGACTGTATGGCGGGAAAGTTATTCTCCGGCGCAAGAGAATGTCAGCAGGGACATGTGACTATTAACTTATGAACTGCCGACTACATTATTCTTGAGCGACAATGATAGCTGTTAATAGCACTTTCCTTCATCTATGCTAGTTGCCAATGCATGGATCATGTTCAAGGAGAAGAGAGCTGGGTCAGAGGTAGCAGCTAGGTATCAGCACGACACAACAATTTGCATTCCAGCCGTCTTCAGTGATGACACAATATCATTGCTCAAAGGGTAAAAACGGTGACATTGCTAGACTGGGTGGAGTTATCAGGTACAGGAGAATATATGTTAGGAAGTCTGGATCGTGCGACACTGGAGGCTGCAAATTCCGGGTGGTATGACTAGGATAAATTGGAGCAGATGTTATTTGAAAGAGGTCGTCTATCTGGGACAAATAGGATTACCACGATAAGGTAAAATGGGGCAGATACTACATACGATGTAGTAACTTGAGAAGTAAAGGCAAACCCTCGGCATTGATTTGACGCCACAGAAGTATCGCTGGGAAACGTCAAAGCATCGATGATGCGGCCTCTCTCCTTCCCGGTGAGATAGACATTGCTGGGTGAGGAGCTTCGTGATGTATATGCAAAAGACCCCTCAGGACGCCTCGCCCATGCGAAGTTTCATCTAAATGTATGCGCATGAACAAGACGGGATAATAGAGGGCAGACCCTGGGGAGGACATAATCCATAGCAACCACCAGTACCTGCGAAAGACGAGGGCTCATCCTTGGAAAGTGGACTGGGCGACGCCGAGGTGGGTATATGAAGTCGGGATCTCATGGTCCAGTCCTTGGCAGGGGTTATGAAGTGTGACGACGACAAAGTCGAGGCTTGATGGTGCTAATGGCCAAAAGTTTGATTTCACGAAGGCCCGGGATGAGCATGGGATACGGTGAAGACTTGTTACAGACACCAACATGAACTGAACATTGGTGACACAGATAGATGGGATAGCAGAGTGAATGGAAATTTCAAGGTAGGTCGGAAAAGGGTATCCTAGATGGTCCATTTATCGCTGAGATAGGTTGAAGAAACCTAATAGTATCTGTAAGGAAGAAACGAGCTCAATACGATGGAGAAAGAACCTTAAATAGGACACACGATTAATCGGTTAGAAAATAGGAATATCTTCGGCTGAGCCTATGCCATGTAAGGATCGCCGTTCGCTGAGCATCCACCGGCGCTGCTTGTCTGCAACATGGGCCGGATTCTACATCATCTTTACTGGTGCGCAGAAATATCAGTAGGAGAAATCTACTCAGAGCACAAGAATATCTTACTGGCACCAGTGGTGAGACCGCACTCGCTCATGAAAGGCATCTGCTTCTGCTAAAGGTCATAAGCTACGGTGTGCCAGAATATAAGATTGAGAGACACACAAAGCGGTGCAGTATGTCTATACGACACTTTAGTCCGAGGACATCTATATCGATTATAGCAGTCAGTAGACTTTCCCATCAGATATTGTACGTACCACATTGTTCTAAGGATGTCTGTAAAAGTGTCTCGACAAGCATAGCTTTGGTTGGTTATCCTTTGCAAATCCTTTCATTGGCATACATTGCTATTGAGCCAGAGTCCTCGCTGGATGTTCCAAATTTATCTGGTTGATAATTCACCGAGATTTCATGCATAGGTAATTTCGGCAGTAGCAGTCGCCTCTAAGAGATATAAATTTAAGAAAATGAAAGTCAGGAGATTTTAGCATACCTGATACACTGACAGCTTTCCACTCACGACCACCATATCAAAGACCCGTCTGTAGAAACTCGCCATTGTACTTAAATTATGGTCGGAGAGCAATGTCTGATCTTTGTCCACTATGTCGCTGGTTGTGGACATGAAGCAAGTGGTAAATTCAACTCCGTGCTACAAGAGATTCTCAGAGTAAGCAGGAGTTTCCAATAATAGATACCTGCACGTACAATAGTTGCCGAGCATAGCATTAAGAAAAGCTCCTGAAAATAAATCCTTCGCTTCAAGTCTGTTCGAACTGCAGCAAGTCGGGTTCAGCCGGTGGTCATGACACGCAGAAGGGAGAGTAGTGGCTCATGTTACACTTTTTTTCTCCGGGACTAGTCATCACAAGGAAATGTGGCCGATCTCTGCCGGACATTAAAAATGGAAAGCATCGGAACTCAGCATTTCGGCATTTGCATGGACCGGATGTCTGTTGCTTTTTCCCCCTGCCTTCTCCATCTACTGTCACTGCTCGTGGCTTCTTGTATACACATGCAAACGATGACTACTCCCCACTGTGCTCTACCACAGACATTTCGAAATCTTGTAGCTTGACAGCTGAGCAATTCAAGAAAATATCTAAGAGGATTCGGAGGAGCGATGCTGGAGAAACGCGCATGGCTGGTCTGGGTCACCAGTAAATATGGAGCTTACAGGTTATCTACGAGGGCAGGACTCCACTCTCGCAAGATTTATTGCAGCTAGCTATCATGTGGAACTCAAGACGATGCTATGACTGCAGCCAGCATAGTTGGAGATAGGAAGCTTTTGATGAGGGATGCGACATGGGAGAGTCGAAGCACCCGATATGGATGAGGCTTGGACTATGCTGAAATGCATTGGGCTGGGTCCTTGTCGTGCAGGCTAAGAAAAGTACATGTGCCACCTTCGAAATATGGCCCAGTTCACTAACAACAGTTTTCAAAGGCTCCGATGAGACTGCCAATAATGGACGTTTTGCTGACATTTGCGAATCCTGCCATAATTATCCCTTGTTGCTCTTGCCGTGACTCAGGTTGGGGCCCTCACCCTCCCTAAATGGGTCCCATTTTCAGAACTGTGGACAATATACACTGTTTTGTGAGTACATTATGCTATTGGATTCTGTAATACTCGCAGTATCTAACATTTCCGTTGCTTAGGCGGGCATGATGGCTGCAATTATGAACCTGACAGTGCTTGAGGCTTGTGTGCAGCCACCGCCGTGTCATCCGATGATGCGCTTTCACTTTTGTTCTAGATTTTGATTGGATTCCCTTGGAACGAACTACGAGTCAGTAAGTTCGCCCATCATTTCATGCCACCATACTGAATTTCCAGCAGGTAGTACTCCGAGAGGTATTTTTAGCTGGGAAAAGAACTGAATAGTCGCCATCCCTGGAAATATTGCTCACCAAAAGAGTGCTCTCACTAATCCCCATGCTTGTCAGTACGACATTTGACTGCAATGCACATGAATTTGTAGTCCATAATAGCTTTACATGGGAAGAGTTATCTGATGTCACGCCTTCTATTACTCAATGTAAATCTACTAGCCGGTGAGAAACTGTGAATCGTTAGGAAGGGCGTTGTCAATATCATGTGAGGAAATTGTGCTCATGTGGAATGCATTCGCTCCGCCACGCCACTTCTCGTAATCCTTGAAGAACTGCACCATCGGCGCCAAATCCTTCTTCAGAATTGTGTCACTGTATCTGTAGATGTACATCTCCTCCACCCTCAGCGCTGATGTGCTCGGTAACGGCGAGTGGCAAAAGACTAGTGGGCGGAAATGAGCTCCAACCAACACTAAACCTCTCTACACTCTACACTATCACCAATGTATTGAATTCGGGTGTTTCGAGTACGATAGAAGCACTCTGCAGACTCAATAATCAAGGTAGGTTGTTCAAAAAGATGTTTTATTTGTTACTAGTGAGTTTTACAAGCGTACTACTCGCACTAGTGGGGTGGGTAAGACACAATTGAATGAATGTGACTTGGTTTTGAGCTACTGCGCTCGCTGGGACTCCGACTGTTCGGACTATTGGCTCTCTTGGCCCTGTAATACTTCCTACAAGTGATCAACACTTGACTAGTTTGCACTCTTGGCTTACTAGTGGCACTCTTGGCCTAGAAACTGCTCCTTACAAGTGATAACACTTGACTAGTTCGCACTCTAGCTTACTAGTGGCACTCTTGGCCTAAGAATAATACTTTAACTTTGAGAAACTGCAAGAACTAACTTTGGAGCACTCTTGGCCTTTGCAGGACACAATAGTAGACTCAAAGGGACTTCAATTCACTCAATACTATAGGTAACTTAGCGACTAGTAGCTGCTTCGTTCGAGGTTATGCACAAAAGCCTTTAATTGGGGGCACTAGATACTACTAGTCTGTCACAATCGCAGGGATGGCGTCGCCTCCCGTTGCGAGTGGCTATTCTACTACTTATATACTGTAAAGAAAGGTACAAAGCGACGCAAACAGCTACACTAGTGGGGTATTTTCGGTACGGATTTCTTGGCTAAGCCCGAAATATCGCGCATAAACACGCAATAGTCGGTCTAGAAATTGCTATTGGACGACTAGTGAGCCACGGAGCTCAGCTAACGGGTTAATCTCGCGTTCTTTGACCCAGCAACGCGCCACTAGTGCCGGAGATGAACGACTAGCCACATCCTCGTGCTTGCAACCGTAGTCGGCCGTGATTGAAAGCGCAGCCGGGCTATACTAGTGCCGATCGTAATAGATCTGATCGCACTAGTCGGATCTGAGCGTAACGTTAATCCGTTGCTATTTCATTTCTAAGTCCTGCTTCGAGATTGCTGCGTGACTAGTTAACCTGACTTAGGCGTTTCTGCCCCGATCGGTCTACTAGTGACTGAACTTCACGAGATCTGTGTATTCTGCTTCTTGTTTGGTGCGCTAGTAGCGTTACTCGTCCACTAGTGGTCTTATATTAATTATTCCAGCTAGCCTTCAAGTTACTAGTATGGCCGGCTGGTAGATTTGACCCACTAGTGGTATCGCATCTAAGTCCTGGCTTCACTAGTCGCATACTGCTGTAACTATCAGCTTGAAGCCTCAGCTATAGTCCTTTTATTATCACTAGTACAGGATAGATATGCAATTGTATTGTTACAAAATCGCAAAATCTAGGTGTGAACGCATAGATGGCGTATCAGCGCTATAACATTTCCTGCCCAATGTATCGCAGCCTCGCCCCCAGTAATAGTCTGGATGCAGCGATTGATTGGAGACCCGTTCATCATGAAATGATCATCGTACTGCACTGCGATAGTGTACCCTAGCTTTTTTGGGGTTGCCCCAAAAGTCTCGATGAAGAGCGGGCGAACAAAGTGGCCATGTCTGCTGTACCACAACTTATGGTCCAACATCTGATATCTATCTTCGGGATCGAGGTCTTCACAGTCTGCTCCCCATGACCAAGGGAGTTTGATCATCCGGGGCCTGGTCTCGTTCACACCGAAGAGGATGGCATCATAGGTAGTAATTCCTGGGGCACTGACAAGTTTGCAGTAGGCCTTGTGGGTGGGCCAGTCCTAGACATTTTTATGAGCATCAGTTCAAGTGAACAGAGGAAGACGCACCTGTGCTTGGTGTTCACCACTGCAATAAGCAACACTGTGACATTGGGAACATTGCGTCCCACTGGGATTATCGCAGACAATGCAAATGGCTACCATGGTTGTGAGGTGAGTGATGGTTGGGGAAAGAAGGGCCAGATTGCAGCGGGTGGCATTTTCTTTGCTTATGTTGTCCATCACAGTCAGATTTTCCCAAGATTTTCCGCGGTATGCCTCTGGCAACAGTCACAAATAACATCATCTCGAATATGGATCATGTAGTACCCTGCAAGCCAGATGTTTGAAGGAGTCTACTTTCAGGATCAGCCGTACTTGAATTCATCCACACATGGACCTTTTTAACAACTGAGGGCAGAACAGCTGACAGACATCTTGTCGACGATTGTGTAGGAACCACGTAAAAACCAAGATGTTGGATTTTCGTGACCTATATGTAATTTGCTTCGCAGAAGTTGAATATATGATTACCTGACGAATCTGGATAGTAAATTCAGTCTAGCTAGCATGAATAATCGGTGACATACTTAGTCGACATGGGAAGGAAACGTGTAATGGCGTGAGGAGTATAATCTGGTTTTGATAAGGTATTAACAGAGAAAGAAATTAGTAAAGGGAAGAAAGAGGTGGAGATCGGGCAGTGTGGGGACAAAACAGGACATTTGTGTGCATATATGCAATCACCAACTTCGTAGTCATGGACAGCGACTCTGATGAAGAACAGAAGTAGGACATACGAGTGGTAATTTATCGTATTCAGTTATAAAGTAGTCTGCTGTACATGCTCAATAGAATCCCATACATGAGAACCATCAAGAAACTGGATAGCATCCATCAAAAAAAAAGACAGAAGACAAAAAGGTGAATACCGCCAACCTGTTGTAATTCGACATCTACTCCCTGTTATAATCTTCGAAATAATGAACCAATGGCATCAAATCCTCCTCCATGACCACATTACTGTAAAACTCCAAGGTTAATCCCCTTGCCCTAAGGGCGAAGACATTTCCTGACCAAGGGTATGTGGCATTGCCTCCGGTAACAGTTTGAATGCACCAATTGATTGTGGAGCCATTGATCAAAAAGTCTTCATCGTACCAGAATGCAAGAGTATAGCCAAGGGACGGTCCGTTGACACCGAGCCTCTGAACACAGGAACTGTGAGGATGGCAACCTTCTCCTGTGAACCATGGTTCTGTTTCGAGCTTCTGCCACAGAACTCCGTCCTCCTCCTCCTTGGGGCCATATGACCATGGAATTTTGATGAGGCGAGGTTTAGTTTCATTCATGCCGAAGAGGATAGCATCAAAGGTGTTGGCACCCGTGTTGCTGACTCATTTACAGTAGGCTTTGTGAGATGGCCAGTCCTATGGAGATTCATTGATAGATTCTCAGCGACACACAAGGAGCTCACCTGGGCAATGTGTGCCTTACTACAGTAGTGAGCACCCTTGCATCTTGAGCATCGTGTGCTTGTCGGGGTATTGCAGACGAGGCATGTGGTATTCATATTGCGAAAGGTGCTTTCTACAAGCGACACCATCAGTTTACAAGGCTGCGATCATTGACGATGAGATGCTACCTTTGGGATGATAGTAAGAGTCTGAGGGATGCCTTGTGGGAAAGGCTAGATATCCGACCTATCTCCTATATCTAAACGCTGGTCATTATTAGGCGTGCCCGGGTGATGGTCCCGATTATAACCTCCGGAGGGGCCTTTCCGGGAATGCCTTGAAATGTGTCAAATGAGTGAAAGTCTCTGCTGCAGAATGTAGGACCAGTGTTAGACTCCAACGATGCACCAGTGTATTGGGATCTTGAACTATAGCTGCAATCGACAGAGATCGTCTCGGCCTCATGAAGTATTCAGTTCAAAAACCGGCGAGACTGTGAAACAGCAAGGTAATGGCTAAAGTATCCGAGAAGCTTTAACATCAAATTTATACATGGGAAACAGCATACACAGTTTAAAATGAGATATTCTTGTATCTTCTTTTTGTACATGTCCCCAACGGACTCGACTCACCTTTGTTTTCGATATATACATCTGTTTGTTGCGTCCAATCTCAATTGGCTAGGTATCTACAGTAGACAGAAAATGAGGTTAGCCTGAGCCTTCGTCCCTACTATATACAGTACAGAATACCTTGGGAGCAAGCCACAGAGTGTCTAAGACAGCTACATGCAAATTCATACTCAACACTTCCGGGTAGCTATATCTGCGCTGGGACAGAACCTCTGGATTGTTAAACATGTTGACGAGGCTGGTAACGGGCACTCATGAAACTAAGAGCGGCCTAGCGTGAACAACACCCTAAACCACTACTCAATCCCACTAACACACACACACACAATCTCTATAAGTGCGGAAGGGAGCAAGGAATTTAATTCTTCTTGTGCCCTGACAGTATCTCAAAATATCTTAGAGAGCTCGCTAAGTAATGCAACGCGATCATGTACAATTGTCAAGCAAATCTCAAATTCTCTATCTCCTCGAAGCTTTTACAAGAGAGCACGGTGAACCACGCAACCCTCAAGGCAAATGATATTTCAATAGAAAATACACATGGACATGCAGATCCACAAAACGATCAAGTTCATTCAGTGAGCTCGCTAAAAATACGAATCACTGCTAGGTTCTACTGTGCATGACTTCGATTCCTTTCCTAGCTCACTAAGCCTGAGTCCTAAACTCGTCGCAATAGAGGCCCTTGGCTCTCTCAAATCACAATACGCAATATAATCTCTCAGAACGTCCCCATGAGTCCTCACACACAGTGCGCTCGCTCTAACAACGGTGCTGTGAGGTCCAACTGCACACACCTGTCACACTCCGTGCAACTGCTAGAACAGCTCAAGCTGGCTGATTCTCTCATACTACTTCTCAAGGCCTACTCAGAGGCCGACACAACACAATTCTCTCTTACTACTGAACCAGAAATGGTACAGAGGTTTTCTCAGATGTTTTCTCAGTTTTCTCTAGAGACCGGCACAGCTTCACTGGTACCGGGTCTCATTTGTGTCTCAAGTAAAACCGAAGTTTTGTATCCAAAATGTATCTCTTATTTCAATTTCTCTAGTGAGCTCGCTAACTCTCTGGTATAGCCGAGACTCAAAGTTACTAACTCTTATGCATCGCAACAAGTCCAGATTCACTGAAAACTTTATTACTGTATGTGGGGGGTAGGTAGCTTGTGTTAATACATGAAAGTCTGCCCTACTTATACTACAAGAGATTGATTGTTACAAACAGGTTATTAGTAAAATACTTCTTGTGTCGGCCAATAATTCCTCATCCGAAATGTCACAGCTCTCTTGGCAGAGCGCCGCTTTCTCTCTGTTTGGTAGTCTCAAAGGACTAGGCGGCGTCGACATCGCTCGCCTGACAGCAGAGGCTGTCCACGGACTAGCACTCAATAGCTGTTTAACGTGCAATCGTTGATCACACGTCATTCTTGGTTCTCTGTTCTGTTCTGAAGGTGACAGTGTCATAGTCTAGACATGGTAACCAAGAGATGCATCGGAATTCTAGTCCACTCGCTAATCCCTTTTGCTGGTACCTGTTTCTAGACCATGCCCGGTGGTTCTCTTGATTATCTCTCGCGTGTTATCACTTCTCTGGATCTCCAGGGTCTATGCGTCATTGATTATCAACACGTAGTTATCTAAATTAGCTTCGGGCCGAGTACAAGCACGTCCCACCAAGTCTGAATCCCCAATGCCAACAGATATTATTGCAAGCAAGCTTGCTAGTCGGCCTTCTTGCCGTGCATGCCCGTGAGGTGCAGTGCAGTGATGAAGTCCTATGTTTTAATTCCGTGACTTCTTTTTCTGACAGAAGGGTAATCTGACTCAGTGACCTTACTTCTTCTTGTGCCGCTTGCACTGTCAGCAAGCTCGCTAGGTCTGCACAGTGCCTAAGCGTAATTTATTGATTTTCGCAAAATTACATGCTTAGACATGCTGCAGGCGTGACAACATTGGAAACACCTCCGAGGTGATATGGTATGACCCCTCTGTCTTCAATATGTGGGCGGTACTCCATGTGATTAGCGCCGCGTTTTGCTCTGTAGAATACGATGCACCCCAAATGCCCTCATAGAAGATTGGAAATGAAGACGACACTACGGCCTGGACATCTTCTGAGCAAGGGAAAGGTGGGAAATATATTGTTACATTCTCACTTTGGACTTCATCCTGGACGGTTGACTGAGTGATCAAAATACAGTGATCAGCATTCCGTGCATGGTGATGAAAGAGAAGGCTGACCTTACTGTTGTCCTGGTGGCTTATTGCATCAAAACTCCTTGCCAACAGCCCATTGCTCAGACGATAGTGCTCGGGCGAGGGAGTGAATGCTACAGCATCAGAGACAAGATCGTTAGTGCAACTCGATTCCAAGAAGAACTGGGATGGACTACAAAAGCTGCACCCCAAAGATTTAGGGGATGCGTTCAAGGAGGCGAGGTCCATGTACAATCATTTTCATAATGTTTACATGCTTAATATTGCTGTATGCGTGAAGAAAGGAATTGATGGAAAAGTAGTATGGATCTAAAGGATATGAGGTCAGCAGACGAATCATCAAGATGAGGCATTGAACATACTACAGCATATATGCTGCTTGAGGTTCATGAGAAAATCCTCAAAACATGTCCGAGATTTCATCATTAGGTGATGGCAAGGAAGCCCACTGGGTAAGACCCTGAAAGAGCCATCGTCGAGGAGACATTGCCAGCAGACTGTTTGCATAGAATGCACCCTGGTGCTAGATGCCGATGATGTTTGCAATAAAAATGAGGCCTTTAGTAGGTCCAAATGCGAGGCTTGGAATATTACCTTAGGTACTGTTTGTTCTCACACCCGGTGACGAGGCTGGTGACGTGCAGCCGTGAAACCAAGCGTGGCCTAGTGCGAACAACACACCAAAAGCCTACACTCAATCCCACTAACACACACACACACACCAATCTCTAATAAGTGCAGAGGGGAGCAAGGAATTTAATTCTTCTTGCGCACCGACAGTATCTCAACAAATCTCAGAGAGCTCGCTCAATGGCACGACGCGACGCGAAGTTACAAGCAATATCTCAAGTTCTCTTTATTTCTCCTCAAAGCTTTTACAAGAGAGCACGGCAAACCATGCAACCCTCAAGGCAATGATATCTCAATAGAATATACAAATGGATACACAGATCTGCAAAATGACCAAGTTCATTCAGTGAGCTCGCTAAGTACGAATCGCTGCTAGGTCCACTGCGCACGACTTTGCCTTTCTCTCAGCTTGCTAAATCTGAATCCCAACTTGTCACAAATGAGGCCCTTGGCACTCTCAAACAAAAACACAACACAATCAGGTCTTACACACAGCGAGCTCGCTAAGTAACAAGGTACCACCAGATTTCTTTCAGCCGGTGCACACCTACTGCAGCTTGTGCAGCTGTCACAAAACAGCCCGATCTGGCCAATTCCTTCACAACACTCTCAACACGAAAATCTCTCTTACACTCAGGTCTTGCACACAGTGAGCTCGCTAAGTAACCAGGTACCGCCGGATTTCTTTCAGCCCGCGCGCACCTACTGCACCTTGTGCAGCTGTCACAAAACAGCCCGATCTGGCCAATTCCTTCGCAAATCACACTTTCAACACGAATCACACCACTACTGCACCAGAAATGGGACAGAGCTTCTCTCAGATGTTTTCTCAGGTTCTCTCTAGAGACTGGCACAGCTTCACTGTCACCGAATCTTGTTCTTATCTCAAGTAAAACCGAAGTTTTGTATCCAAAATGTATCTCTGTTTTTATTTCTCTGCGAGCTCACTAAACTCAATGAGCCCGGAAGTAAACTAATGACTCCCTTGCCAGAATACAGGCTCACAGCACTTGTCTGTTATAATTTCGAAGGCCAGCGACTAGCAGGCTCACCGCACAAGGCAGGAGACCTACAGATTCCAAGCTGGTCCTTCTCAATGTAACTCTAGCCGTTCGCACAGTTCCGTAGCAGAGAAGAGGGCAAATAGTAACTTCATTGTACATTGGCTAACCAAACTACTTATATACTATGAGCGAAAGGTGATTACAAACGGTCCATGAGTAAGGTAAAAGGTCTAGACATTTCTATGATTTTCTATGATTTTCGATGTCAGTCTGCCACAACTGCAGTATTCCTTGGCAGGTGAGTCAGACTGTCTCTGATTGGTCTCTCGAGGTGTACCCTATGCCCTGCGACACCAGTGCATGTCAAGGGCCACCGCTGCTGATTTAGGACCTTAGCAA
Source organism: Armillaria solidipes (assembly GCA_022818035.1). Lineage (NCBI taxonomy): Eukaryota > Fungi > Basidiomycota > Agaricomycetes > Agaricales > Physalacriaceae > Armillaria > Armillaria solidipes. The sequence goes on along the minus strand of JAIWYQ010000001.1, from coordinate 3,578,913 downwards.
CAAATGAGTAAGATTTCCTATTTCCGCGGTATTTCTCTTCAGTAGCTCGTTTCTGGTGGACAACTCCTTTCTTAGGCATATTAGCCATCGGGCCTTTCGGATTCCTAGCAAGCTTGCTAGATCTCTCAGCCGAAACCCCTTGTACTAGATCTGCCTCGTGATATCTCTTCATTTCCTTCCTCGCATGAGGTTATCTCCGGATTTTCAGGCACCAGGCTTCTTTCATTAAGCAAACACATGGCTACCATCCATATTATGTTGTGATCCAGTTCTAAGCTCATCCTACTGATGCAAGCACAGGTCAAGCTTATTGGAAGGAGTGAGCTAACTAATTGGCCTTCCTGTCAAGCATGCCCTTCTGGTACAGTGCTATGACCAAGTCCTTAGTTAACTCTGATGTTTCCATTGACATACTGCAACATCGCCTCAGTAACCTCACTTAGCACAGGTATCCACGTATCTGCTTAGCGAGCTCGCTAACTATAGCCTATAAGCTAATGCTAAAACGTGCCAAATCGCGAATTTACATGGGTAGCCACGCCACAGGCATGACACCGGATGAAATGAATACATTTTGGGTGTCTGTATAGGACCGATGAGCTCGAGATAATGGACAAGGATACAAGTAGCTTGATAAACAATAAATCTACTTGATGGACTCCATGAAGGCCCACACCTAGCAAATGTCGACTGGTCCATGTTTGTTGCATTTGCTGCAGAGTGATGTCGAGATGGTGGCAGACCATCCTAATCAGCGTGTAGATATTAGCAAGAGCATGCTTGGAAGGTAGATTGACCACCTTACCGACATCCTTTCATCATAGTGATATGCGATAAACGCGGTACATCAGAGATCGAGAAAGGACATGCATGAAAGGAAAGTCACCCGGTGAGCACAGATGAGCTGAGATGTGGGTGGTGTCAACAATGTGACAATAGCAGCGTGCTTGACATGATTGAACTGGGGAGCCCATTGTACTGCTCTTCGAGATACGTGGACAAGGTCTGTGGTAGAACATTGGCAAAGAGAAGTCTTCTCATCATCCGTCGTAAGCTGACAGAAATGAGGATGGTGGTACTGCGGGTTGCACATTTCTTCTTGATGTTGCAAGAATTGAACGTGTCAGTGTCAGGCGGCAGAGAGATATTGAGCAGTGTCTGTGATTAAAGCAGATGAAGATATGCCTATAAGTGACATGGAATTGAGGGAATGCAGACACAAAGGAAAAATATGAACTCACACTATGCTCCATTTGGCGGTGACTACGGCGCCTAAACATTAATGCGACTCGTATACATGACATGGGGACAGCTTCAAATCCGTGTTTGATAGACTAGCCATTACACTAGCCACAATGAAGAGGGAGCCAGCCTTGAGCTGAGTTTCCATTTGTGTGGCTACATGAGAATTTTGAATAATTAGTGGTACTGTCACCAATAGGATGGTCATGTGCACCATAGCATGTCAACATAAGACCTCCAAACGTGCCCTTGATCATCGTTTTGTCAACTTCAGTGCTTTGTTATGTGGACTGTTGGCGGCTTGATTTGTATTGACGAGGCGTTGAAGGGAATCACAGCCAGATAAGCAGTCATCAAGTCTGAGTTAGCTGGAGTGAATCATGTCCCATGTCCTGACTCGGTGCGCTTTGCTTTGGAAGGGTGACATCGGTCGTAGTAATCAGTCGGCAAAAGATGAAGGAGCAATGACGGTGATGTAAGAGACCGATGCCACACTTGGCTATTTCTGGCCCGAACTTTCTTAGGCCCTGTTCGGGTGACATGGCTTAACTCAGCCAGGCCAGGCCCCAGAGGGCTAAGAGAATCGGTCACAAAACATCACAAGATCGGAATAACTTGGATGAATGCGGATGATGTCTGAATGATGTCAAGCGATCGTCAATGCTGCCACCGACCGTGACTGACATCGTCGAAGGGCGTCCCAGTGCTGCACCGCCTGTGCCGCTCACTGACCGACACAATGGCAGCAGTGTTCTTCCAAATTTGTGTTGACTTGTCTAGATATCCGATTTCATTCACAGGAGTACTATATTTCCTCATCTTGTTAGCATTGTTGTAGTCATTGTGTATAGTGAGCAGGAGGGCAGGCAGAGCGAGCGCAGCATCAATGTCGGGATGTAGGTGACAATGGAGTGACATGCTGAATAATCCAAGTTAAGCTGACTTAAACAGCCGGTTTAAATTTTGGCTCTGGGGCCGGGTTAAGCCATGTCACCTGAACAGGGCCTTACTCTCCAACGACGGTCATTTGAACACAGCCACTCGCAGCAAAGGTGATCCTGCACCATTGCTAATATACGACATTCAGTACATTCCTTCCCAATGCCAGACACGCCTATTTGTCCCTAGTCGAACATCATATCTGGGGACCACAAGCACCACCGTAACGGACTGAATGGTACTTTCACTGTCTTCCCTCAGTATTGGTGCAGATACATGATCAATATCTCACCTGGACGTGATGCGGCAGCATTCGGGGATATACAGTAATGGGCTATTCACTCAAGTCAAGATAAGGAGGGACCAGATGACGATATTCAAAGATGGTCGCCTCCTGTGCTGAATCTGTGAGTGGTCAGATCTGGCAATGCATGGTGTCTGAACTAACTGGCCATTTACATGCATCAAGATACGAATTCAAGTGATGGTACAATATCATTGAAACCTGATCCTAGTCATGAGCAAAGGATGAGGTGATGCGTGTATATTGAAGCACTAAGGTGTGGATTCTGGTCTTATTTCTATCTCTTCTCATAGAATTCTTTTCGGCAGTCAGGCTGATCTCAAAATCGACTACATGAACCACCTCGTTGTGACTAGACATTTTTGTTATGCCCACGCACGGTTAGCCGATCCAACCCTGCAGTATTACCTTACAACGGGATGCTTGGCTAGATGTCGATGGTCGAGTACTGTATGTCAAACAGTCATGGCTGAAATTATTGCAAGATTGGCACCAGGGCCCCGCTGAAGCTCGGGACCATCTGTCCATGTTGGAAAGTTACCACTATCGACGCCTTCCAGCTCGGACCGTCCAACAATGCCCCAAGTTTCTACACCTTTTTTTGAGATGATTACTAGAATTATCCATGTCAGTGGGATGTAGGACCTCATGTGTTTGACCTTGACCATCATTCTATTCACACCGGCCCACACTTGCCTTGGAAAATAACTAACCGATTACATCAAAGCGGATGGAAGAATACGAAGCCTATATGGGCGTAATAGCATCCAAATATTCCGATGGGTGCAAGTGGTATTTCTTTGGATGCAAGTTGAATATCGGTGTGCAAGTTCGCCTGCATCCTCCCTGAAGTTAAGAGGTATTTCACACAACTTGAAGGATGCTGTTGCTTATGACTTCGGAATAAGAATTTAAGAAACCTGTGACTTAGGTGAATCTCCACACCGACAGCTGACACTTGGATATCTAATCCTTGATTCTGTATAGGATGCTGATGCCAACATTCTGAGAAAGGGTGCCACCTAGTACCTATGCCTTTCAGCAGGCTTTATCGTTCTCGTTGAGCCTTCTTTGAGCTCAATTTGTCAGCGGTTCGAAGAGCATTTGAATGCATGAACTGTCTGAACGATATCAAAAGGTATGCCAGTTTGGAAGTAAATCATGGCACAAAAAACATACATATCCTTAATTCCCTCGAGCAGGGCCCACTACTGAGGAACAAACCGCCGTTGACAATACCTAAGACAAAGAAATTTGATATCAGTCTTCATTGCATGAAACAGCGATGAAGAAATAGGTAAAGCCAATGAATACAAAGCCTAATGAGTCTGGTCCACCACAACAAAGAAGCCAAGGCTCATAGCAGCCACCAAAATAATGTTGGCCCATTCAACCACCTCATCCCTCTTGTGACCCACAGATCTTATCCGGACATCTATGAGACTATGATATCAATCATTGTCCGCTGACATACATATTCTATATTCATAGAAATCAGTCAACTTACAGCAGGATGCAAGCCTTAGTTAACTTGCGCGCATGATTACTCAACTTGTGTCCAGAAAATGTCCATTTGCGTCTACCTGATTTTTTGGATGCTATTATGCCCATAAGCCTATCCATGATCCTCATACGTTGCCTCGCTTTGTGCTCTTTGAGTATATACATTTGATTTAATTGTGCTACCTCCAGTAATCTCTCCTCAGCTCTGATGTTTTCTGGAAACAATATCTCTATTCTTTTCGAGGTCTCACACTTAAACTCTATGCGCATCATCTAGTGATCCATCAGGCCTTCATGGAGTGCATTTACTGCTTCTAATTCCATTGTGGTTTTAACAAGTTTGGTACAACAGAGCCCCCCTTGCTGCCATCAGACCAAGTGGACTGAACTTAGTTTGGGCTCACTGCTTCTATTTCCCCCCACTGCATCTCCTTTCCTTGTATCATTCCTTTCTTATTCCCTTCTTTGGACAGTGCCTCCAGTACGTTCTCATGCCTGGTTGATTTGCTGTTAGAGATCAATGTTATGATGAACTAGACACACTTTATCCGTCTATGCATAGACCTTTATCGAGATCAAGCGCCCTCAAAGCAGCCGGTTCTGCCCCCCATGTATCAGATGACCAGTCATCACCACGGTCGAAGAATTACTCCCAGAAGTGAAAAGTGAGGTACATAGAATAGTACATTGATGTGTACTGGAAGAAATTAAGATAGACCCTCCTTGGGTGAGTAGCATACACTTATCGGCTGCTTAGTCTGCTACAGTTGGTCAGTTGCTGTTCCTTACTTTTTGAAAAAATGGAATAATCCATTCAGACCTCAACAGCTAAAATATTAGCACCACATTTGCTATCAGCCATGTTCCCTGGATACTTTCGGGGTCATGATATGGATGAAAGGGTGAGCCGGTGTCTCCACTTCTCCGACATTCATCATTTTCCCACAGATTTGGTATGATGCATGCATATGTATTGATTGTGTGTGCTTATCGTACTTCTTGGCATTTCTTGCACCCGTCGCCAGTAAGGAGATAGGATCAAGAAATCCCAAAGTCCAATGAATATAAAATGAATATTCACTACTCGGTGGTCCACAAATGATGAGATAACGACATGCGTCGTTTTGCCCTCATCACATTCAACCTGACTTCTGGGATGATCCTGTTCTTGTTGTCGCTCTTGACATGGGAACTCTCTTATCGTTGATCTATGTCAGGACCCTCCAATGTGAAGTGATCTTTTCTGCTCGGACATTTGGAGCACTTGCTATGTTTGGTGTCTTGAACATAGACTTTGCACTGAGGAGGCCAGAAGACAAATGATACATCGGGCAGTATAATGGTATCGTCATGGGTGTCAATCGAAGATTCTGGATGAAGGGATTCAGCTTGTTTGTACTCATTGCCTGAGCATATAAATATCACCATATCAGTCTAGGTTTCTTCGTCACACTGCTCCCTGACTTGTAGGACAATATCGTCTACCCTTCAATATAATAACCAGGAACAGAACTCATAGAAAATGTTATCACTCAGATGCTTTGTGGCGATATAGATAGTAAAGCAAGAAGAACGATGTGCCACATGCAGTCGAAGTGCATCATTCGGAGGCTGTGTGAAGGTAATGAGGAACATCCCCATTGAAACTGAAATACCGACTTGCCCTTTCATCATATCACATCAATAATTGAAGTTTTGCCCAGCCTCTGAAGATATATCACTAGCAAAGTCAGCGCAGAGCCAAAGATTCCTGTCGAGAATGAAATGAGTCATCCCATTTTAACAAAGGTACGTAGGAACGACAAACCTCTGGAGGTAAATTCATCAATGAAGAAGTGCATGCTACCTTGTCGGCAATATGTGAAGGTTCTGGACTACATTACTTCCATTGGTTCATCATATCTTCATTTCAAGAAATAACAGCACTAACGTTGGAACATGGTGATGCCTCAATCAATCGGCAGTGCAATGGGATAAGAGAACCTTCGTAAATCATGGCCAGATAGTCACCCATGGATAAGCAGAGCACGAGGATGCATGATAATGGCCTCCGACCCATATTAGAACGTGAGGGAGGAGTGACTATGGTTCAATCACAAACCATCCAGTCGTTGGATCTTATACAATCAGTGAATAGGTGGAGAGAGTCTATGGCATTGGTAAGAGATTTAGTCGAGCCAAAGCTTAATTATAGGTATTAGATGTATGCCATAAATCTGACTGCATTCCAATAGGGTTCTCAGATAAGGTGCATCATTCTTGGTAACTTCTGTAAAGACAGTTCCCTGGCCGATACTGGAGCCGGCGAATATGTATTTTGTCGGTATTTCTGTTGTATGGAAATCACCCTACTCGCTGTTCTCTTCCAGCGGTTCCGCCTCCTGTGTGATGGGGATGAGCGACGTGTTGATAAAACTTGGTCTGTCTGTAACAACAAACCCTCAGCTCGGCAAGAGAGGACAAAGGGGATAAAGACACACATTGATGGCTGTCAGAAATTCCATCTCTCCTAACCGTAGCTGCGAGATTTCGTCACAGTAAGACCAGGTTATGCTTGTCCTTTCCTTACAGCTCCCCAGTCCTCGAGGAGCATAACACATGGCTGAAAAGAAAAAGATTTAGTGAGACATCATAATTTGGTTGAGAGAGACTGTTATGATTTTTCCATTTTCCTTATCTTATCTTCAGCACCTATCTTATCAACGGCACTTACTCTTACCTTATCACGGACAACGGACCGCATCCACACGTGGTCACCACGACCTTATCGAACGACTTCAGACCCGTTACTATGGCGAGTGACTCTCGCATGTATACCGCACGACATTCATTGTTTCACGCATGGCAACAGAACGCTCGACATGTATCATCATCTAAATATAGTGTTCTGGACTTAGTATAAGTAGCATGGATATTCTTTGTATATCCTTAGATTCGAACTAAAGTTTATCTTACCTTGCCAACTGCATGATTAGCACCGATTAGCATAGCGACTAGCCGAGTGATTGTCCGAACATGAGACAGCTCATAGTCCTTACGTTAATAAGGTCACGTGTTAGGCTAGGCCTAACAATTAGTTCAAATCTTCCTCTCCTTCTCTCCAACGCTCAGCCGTGAGGAAGGACCACCCATGACCAACGACCAGTACACAATCACCATCGTCTCAGCAATTGGAGGAGCAGCTTTACTCTCCCTCCTAGTAGGACTCCTCGTACTTGCATATGAGGATTCCATCCGACGATTCCTTGGAATCCAACGTTTCACCACCCCCGTCAACTACTCCAGATACATAACCCCCTATGAGCAATGCTGGGCACCGCCGCAACCGGTTCGGCATGCGACAGGCTTCGAGCCCAGACGACAACATGCCCGACAACAATCGTTCCCAGCTCCTGCCCCCTCCCCTTCCTCCTCGTCCGAGTTTCCTCCGCGTAGGGAGGAACCGCGAAATGCCACCCCAGGCCCCAGCAACGTCCCTCGGACGCCTACTCCACCAGGCACCAACGAGGGCGACAACCACGACCAATTCGCCGCCGAGGCAATACAAAACATCCTCGCCACAAGACCCCCGCCCAACTACTCACGTCCCCACTCCCCAAGTCTTGTTGCCATCGCAGCATACGGTGAGGAACTACGAAGACATTTCGTCGCCCCATCCCCACCACCCTACAATGACCTTTATCCCTGCCGACCCAAGAGGATCCTGGTCGCCACGGCCCCACGACCACGCCCTCCCCCACGACACTTCGCACCCTTCCCCACACACCCCAGACCTATCAACCACGACCACGTCCCTATCCTGGCAGGAGAATTCCCTCCCAATGACTCGAGCTCCGACGCCAGCTCCGAACTCTCCATCCGGCTCTTCTTTGAGCACGGAGAGCGACTTCAAGACCCCTCGCCAGAGCGAGAGGTCGCTATCGAACTCCCCCCTGATCACCTTGACGACGATCCCCTCAACTCTACTGGAGGGGATTATGTCTGGCCCCTCCTCAGCGCCATTGACCGAGAGATCCTCAGCCCTCAACGAGCCCAAGCCTGGGGGCTCCGACAAAATGACGTCGACCGATGCTCCGGCTTCCTTGGTGGTCCACAATGAGACACCATGGACGAGTACCTCGCTCGCCATCGAGGAGACGAGATTCCCTTCTTCAGGAACACCACTGCCACCATGGCAGCAAGGATATTCGCCAATAGAGAGCGAACGCTATACCCGCCTGCAGCAGGGCCCTCCGTCCTCGGTCTACAAGACCGAACTCCCGAAGAGCAAACCACTCTCGACTGCCAGTTACTCGCACTGGCACAATCCCTCGGAGATCGCCCCGACCTCGACGATCCTGACTACGACGCCACCCTGGTTGGCACTGACCCCGGAGTCGATCTTTGATTGATTCCACTATGACTACGAGACCTTCGGCGGTCTCGACGAGTACAACGAGGAGCAGGAACAATACGAGCCCCCACCATACCCCCCGCCAGGATGGCAACCCCATCCTCATCCCCTATCTCTGCCCTGCAATGCCTTCGGGCAACATACAAGACCACGAAGTGGCAAACTCCCGACTCAGGGATACCGCCCGAGTCGCATGACCAGTTTCCTCATGGGAGGAGGAGACGCGATCCCCGAGGATGACGGAGCCGGTGGCTCCCAGCAGCCCCCCGTCCTCACCCCAGCCAAACGATTGCAGAAGGCAATCAACCTTGTGACAGAAAAAGCCCGGAGAGTAGAAGAACTCCGGCAATTAGTAGAAGAAGCCGAGCACAATCATGATGCTCACGTTGACTACAATTGGCTCCTGAACCTTCGCCAAGGCAAGCAGAAGGAACCATCCCGCGGGAGACCGCAGTTGCCTAATCCACAACGACCCTTTTTTGATAGAACCGACAGATTCTCTGTCCCCAGACCCCCGCCAGATTGGCAACCGAACGAACTGCCCCCGCACCCCATGGGCACCCTCGACGACGGACACCCCCTACTCGGGATCAAGCCCATCCTATTACCCCCGCCCGCCAAGTTCAAGGGCGACCATGATGACATCGAACGGTATATCGGCGACTGCCAGATATACTTCGAAACCTTCACCACATACTTCCCGTACACATCCCAAAAGGTTCCCTTTGCCGCCTCCTACTTGGAGGGACCAGCAAAGAAATGGTGGATACATGTCTGCCAGACATTCTGGGGCATACAGGTGGGAGAAGTACCCCAATTCCGATGGCCCTCCTGGGTCAAATACGTCACGCTCGTCTTCGAGCAATTCCAGGACCCCGCCATCCAGGACGTCCACGAACAACGAATGTTCGCACTCCGAATGGGTACCAAGCCGGCAACCCAGTACTTCCAGGAACTGGAAACGGAGGCAGACCAAGCCGGACGACGCCACAAGGAAGACGCTCGTGGCCCAATGGTACGAGCAGTGCGGATGGGAGTCCCCGACTCATACACAAACGCCATCGCCAACTACGGGCGAGACGTCCCGGTGACCTACCCCAAATGGAAGGCCCGGATCCTCGTGATGTACAAGGAAAGGCAGAAGAAGATTGTGTTCGACGCCACGCATGGAGGGTCCAAGACGGGAGGATACGCCAGCAGCTGCCCCAACACTACCGCCACCAGCTACACCAAAATAGCAGCAGGTGGCATGACAAGTTTGTCGACAGTCAAACCGTCGAGCAGTGGAGGAGATAAAGGAGGCCGCGACACGACAACCGGGAAGTGGGTCAAGACGATGGGGATAACGTTCGGCGGGCAGGGCCAGCCAATGGACATAAGTGAGATGCGCAGGAAGGGGATGTGCTTCCGGTGCGGCAAGCACGGACACATGGGTCAGGATTGCCCCAACAAAGCAAAATTCACAGATATACGGTTGGTACAAGTTACCGAGCCGTTGAGTGAAGCGACGAAGATCGAAGAGGTGAAGGAGAAAAAAGCGGCGGCGGTCTAGGGTTCGATTCCCCTAGTACCGCCAAGGACTTATCTACTGGTGTGCCCTCATCTCCTGCTGGTCGGACTTACCCTTTTTTACATAGTAACAATGTTTTATCTATCACGCATTCGAATATACCCCGCCCCCCCACTTTGGGGGCGGTATCTTTTACTTCTACCAGCACGACCCGAACCCCAGTACCAGAATCAACAAACCGATACGCCCTTCTCGACATCGAAGGGCACAACACCAACACCAACACCAACTCCCCCGCCCTCAAGAGCAAAGAGGAGGTGTACAAAGCAAACACCGATGCCCATCTCAAGAGCATAGGGGCTAAGCGTCAAGCAAGTAGCCCACATGGGGAAACCCAACCGGTGAAAGCAAACGACGAAAAACCACCCACCATAGTGGTACCCATCATAACGATGAGCATTGAGACTCAATCGGATGGGACATGGGCCAAGTTGAAATACACCCCCTGTGAAGTCTCGTCTCACGACGAGCAGGCGGCTCCCCAATCGAAGAAAGCCGGAAACAGATCGCTTCGATTGGACTCGGAGAATACCGCAGACCTGACCCAGAGGATGACATCCTCGATGACACCTCAAGAGTGACCATTCCCCTGCTTGCGACCCGGAAAGGGTAGGAAGGTGATGACATCACAGAGCCCCGAGGCAGCAGGAGAAGCTGGATGTCCATGCTCGACGCTCTCAGTAACTCCTGCCATTCCTGAGCGAACTTTCGCCAACAAGGGCAGCGCCTCGGTCCAGACGAGCCCCTTACTTCAGCGCATTGGGCCCCACGACCAGCGACCGGGTCCGAACCTCCGCTTGCCGATACCCCCGGGCAATGACAGCGAAGAACGCCCACTGAAGAATGTCGGTGATGCCAACACCACAACGAGCAAAGCTGCAGGACAGGAAGCAGCTAGCACCCAGGCTGTGAAAAGGGGGTCTCCACCGGTAACTATGATAGAAGTTCCCGACGAGGATGATGACACTTCGTTCCAGATTTGGCTAGCCAAAGAAACGACACCGACGGTGGAGATTGTACTCAACCCACGAGCCCCTCCCCAAGCTGAGGGTCGTGTCTCCATCCCTTACGACGATGACTACCCACGTATTCCCCGCACCAACGATACCCCACGAGCCCCTCCCAAAGCTGAGGGTCGATGGATGAAGCCCTTCGCAGTCGATTGGACACTACGCGCCGTCTGCGAAGCACGAAACGACAACGCCGCTCGCGCCGCCCTCTTTGTGTGGACACATAAAGATCGCCTCGCCGAACTAACCGACGATCTCCTCGCCTTGCTACAGCTTGGAGGAGAAGTAGCTCGAGAACAGCTATATGAACTCCGCGAACCCGTACGCTACATACGATGAACCCAATCCAGCGAAAGGGACCTCACACTCGACGTCCAACTGAACCCTGTACTAGGCACCAAAACTCTCCTAACGAGAGGGTTGCTCGACAGCGGCTGCACCAGCAGCACGATCAACCGAGCATTCGTACACAAACACAGGCTCGACACCGAGAAAACTGCAGTACCAATCCCTGTATATAACGCCGACGGTACTCGCAACTCGGGAGGGAGCATCACGGAATATGTAGCGTTCCGAATGATGATTGGAGATCACAGTGAGCGCATTGACCTCGCTGTAACGGATCTTGGAAAGACCGACTTGTACCTCAGGTTTGACTGGCTTAAACGCCACAATCCCGTAGTCAACTGGAAGACAGGATCAATCGTGTTCGGACGCTGCCACTGCGTCAACAACCCGTTCCCTCTTCCTGACCATGACGACCACGACCGATGGGACGAAGAACTCGAGGAGGGCAACAGTATCCTCGCAGTCAACATGGAGGAAGAACTAGTAATCCGTGCCGTCCACCATGCCAATGACCTCGCCGCAGCAGCCAACGCGGAGAAACCGAAGCTCACATTCGAGCAGATGGTCCCTGAACACTACCGCTCATACCGCGACCTGTTCTCGAAAGAGAACTTTGATGAACTCCCCGAGCGATGCCCATGGGACCATGCTATCAAGCTGATCCCTAATGCCAAGTTGACACTAGACTGTAAGGTCTACCCGCTCAATCGCAGCGAGCAAGAACAACTCAATAAGTTCCTCAATGAGAACCTTGAGTCGGGAAGGATCAAACCTTCCAAGTCCCCCTTTGCCTCCCCGTTCTTCTTCATCAAAAAGAAGGATGGTTCTCTGCGTCCCATTCAGGACTATTGAAAGCTGAATGAAATGACGATCAAGAACCAATACCCCCTCCCGCTTATTTCGGACCTTATCGACAAGCTACAAGGCACGAAGTACTTCACAAAGCTTGACGTTCATTGGGGATACAACAACGTCAGAATCAAGGAGGGTGATGAACAGAAGGCCGCGTTCTGCACGAATCGTGGCCTGTACGAACCAGCAGTGATGTTCTTCAGACTCACCAATTCCCCCGCCACCTTTCAGTGGATGATGAACGACATCTTCAAGGACCTCATTGCCAGCAGGAAGGTCACGATTTACCTCGATGATATCCTGATCTTCACCAAGGATCTCGACAAACACCGACGCATCGTACGACAAGTACTGCAGAAGATGTGGGAACACAAGCTGTTCCTCAAAGCTGAGAAATGCGAGTTCGAAGTCCTCGAGACCGAGTACCTCGGAGTCATCATCAGCGAAGGATCTGTGCGTATGGATCCCGTCAAAGTCGCAGGCATCGCAGAATGGCCGACACCTCAGAAAAAGAAGGAGTTACAGTCCTTCCTAGGCTTCATGAACTTCTATCGGAAGTTCATCAAGAACTACTCAAAGATTGTACACCTGCTCACCCAACTCATGGGAAAGGCGGACTGGACGTGGGGAACTGCCCAGAATCAAGCATTCCAACAGCTCAAGAAACAGATGGCCGAGGACGTCATCCTCGCGATCCCGATGATGTGCTCGGTAACGGCGAGTGGCAAAAGACTAGTGGGCGGAAATGAGCTCCAACCAACACTAAACCTCTCTACACTCTACACTATCACCAATGTATTGAATTCGGGTGTTTCGAGTATGATAGAAGCACTCTGCAGACTCAATAATCAAGGTAGGTTGTTCAAAAAGATGTTTTATTTGTTACTAGTGAGTTTTACAAGCGTACTACTCGCACTAGTGGGGTGGGTAAGACACAATTGAATGAATGTGACTTGGTTTTGAGCTACTGCGCTCGCTGGGACTCCGACTGTTCGGACTATTGGCTCTCTTGGCCCTGTAATACTTCCTACAAGTGATCAACACTTGACTAGTTCGCACTCTTGGCTTACTAGTGGCACTCTTGGCCTAGAAACTGCTCCTTACAAGTGATCAACACTTGACTAGTTCGCACTCTAGCTTACTAGTGGCACTCTTGGCCTAAGAATAATACTTTAACTTTGAGAAACTGCAAGAACTAACTTTGGAGCACTCTTGGCCTTTGCAGGACACAATAGTAGACTCAAAGGGACTTCAATTCACTCAATACTATAGGTAACTTAGCGACTAGTAGCTGCTTCGTTCGAGGTTATGCACAAAAGCCTTTAATTGGGGGCACTAGATACTACTAGTCTGTCACAATCGCAGGGATGGCATCGCCTGCCGTTGCGAGTGGCTATTCTACTACTTATATACTGTAAAGGAAGGTACAAAGCGACACAAACAGCTACACTAGTGGGGTATTTTCGGTACGGATTTCTTGGCTAGTCATGAAATACTGCGAAAAAGCACGCAATAGTCAGTCTAGAAACTACTGCTGGACAACTAGTAAGCCACGGAGCTACGCTAGCGGTTTTATCTCGCATTCTTGACCCAGCAACGCGCCACTAGTGCCGAGGATAAACTACTAGCCACGCTTCCGCATCCGCAACGCAGTTGGCCATGATCGAACGCGCAGCCAGGCTAGCCTCGTGTCCGATCGTAACAGATCTGATCGCACTAGTTGGATCTAGATGCGAGGTTAATCTGTTGCTAATTCATTTCTAAGTCCTGCTTCGAGATTGCTGCACAACTAGTTAACCTGACTTAGGTGTTTATGCCTTGATCGGCCTGCTAGTGACCGGACTTCATGAGATCTGTGTATCCTGCTTCTTGTTTGGTGCGCTAGTCGCGTTACTTGTCTACTAGTGGCCTTATATTAATTAGTCCAGCTAGTATTCAAGTCACTAGTACGGCCGGCTGGTAGATTTAACCCACTAGTGGTATTGCATCTAAGTCCTGGCTTCACTAGTCGCATACTGCTGTAACTATCAGCTCGAAGCCTCAGCTATAGTCCTTTTACTATCACTAGTATCGGATAGATATGCAATTGTATTGTTACAAATTCGCAAAATCTAGGTGTGAACGCATAGACGGCGTATCACCGAACGGAACTGGCAAGTTCAGAGTAGAAGCCGACGCAAGCAATGGAGCCATTGGCGCCATGCTTAGCCAGCAGCAAGACGGCAAATGGAGGCCTGTAGCCTTCATGTCAAAGGCACTCACTGCGACGGAGCGCAATTACAAAATCTACGACAAAGAGTTACTAGCAATCATGCTCGCTCTTTCCGAATGGCGCCATTACCTGATGGGCGCTGTCGAAGACGTAGAAATCTGGATGGATCACCAAAACCTCCAGTATTTCAGAAAACCGCAAAAGCTCAACCGACGACAAGCTCATTGGGTCACAGAGCTCACAGAGTACCACTTCATACTCCACCACAAGCCAGGCACGCAGAATGTCAAGGCTGACTTGTTATCTCGACGAAGCGATCACGACCAAGGCGAGGATGACAACGGAGACATCACGGTTCTCTCCCCGCACCACTTCCGGGCCATGATCATGCCCATCGTTAGCGAAATGCACAAAAAGATCCAATGCGTCATCAAACAGAAGGAACTCTGGGATGCCGGCATCGCCACCTCTCTCGAACACGAGTGAGGCATCTCCGAGGAAGGAGGAGTCCTCCTTTACAACAAACGAATCTATGTTCCCCGACACCAGGGACTACGAGGCGAGATTATCTCGCAGTGCCATGATCACATCACGGCAGGACACCCTGGCATTGCCAAGACCAAGGAACTCGTCTTGCGAGAGTATTGGTGGCCGAAGATGGAGAAAGACGTCAAGGCATATGTCGCCGGATGTGAAACTTGCCAACGCACGAAGTCGAGCAACCAGGCGAAGGCAGCGCCCCTCCATCCAAACGCAATCCCGACGGAACCATGGACCCACATCTCCGTCAACATGATCACCGGACTCCCTGAGTCAGATGGACACGACGCCTTGTTGGTCGTTGTAGACAGATTCTCCAAGGGCATCATCCTAATCCCTTGCAACGTCGAACTCTCAGCCGAAGGCTGGGCTCGTATCCTCCGTGACCACGTCTATGCGCGCCACAGGATGCCTAAGGTGGTGATCTCCGACAGAGGTCCCCAATTCGTATCCAAGTTCATGACCGAACTATACCGAATGCTTGACATCAAGCAGAACACCTCGACCATGTTCCACCCGCAGACGGACGGCCAGACAGAGCACGTCAACCAGGAGGTCGAGAAGTATCTCCGGATCTTCATCAACCACCACCAGACCGACTGGGCAGACTGGCTACCCTTAGCAGAGTTTGCCCACAACAACCGCGTACACTCCGCAACAGGCAAATCCCCGTTCATGGTCATGTACGGACGAAATCCCCGAATCCTCCCCGACTCCCCATCAGCCGCAGGCGCTGAAGTACCCGCCGCCACCGACTTCTCCAAGAAGATGGCGAAGATCCACAGGGAGGCCGAAGCCGCCCTCACTGAAGCAGCAGGGCGAATGAAGAAGGCATACGACAAGCACAAGAACAGTGCTCGCGCATACGAAGTCGGAGACCGTGTATGGTTGGACACCACCAACCTTCATCTCCCGCGACCGAAGAAGAAACTCGATGACAAACGAGTTGGACCCTTCGAGATCCTCGAGACCGGTACCTTGTCGTACAAGCTGAAGCTCCCACCGCACTGGAAGATTCACCCACGCTTCAATGAGAAGCTGCTGATGCCATACGTCGCGCCGTCATTCCCTAACCAGGAACTTCCGCCACCACCGCCGCCTGACCTCATCAATGGCGAAGAACAATGGGAAGTTGAAGAAGTACTTGACTCCAAGACATGCAAAATCTGTGGGCGACGAGGACAACCCACCACCACGGTAGTCGATTACTTCATCAAGTGGAAAGGATACACCCGGGAACACAACTCGTGGACCACGGAGGCAGATATGGGCAACGCAGAAGAAGCGATTGCCGAGTACGAGGCCAAAGTCGCAGCGCGCAGAAGGATGGCGCGCCTACACCTAGGCAAAATCATAACGAAAACCCCGAAAAGCCCCCTCGCCATCTTCATAGACCATGAATATCGCAACGGAAGCTTTCGATACCTCGCACAACTCGAAGATGGGTCCCAGAAATGGACCACAGATCCCGATGTCACGAAGTTCAAGACGTTCTTAGACGAATACTGGGCCAGCCAAGGAAACCCAACCGACTCCGAAGAAACGACAGCCTAGGCAGTCGGGACGCCTGCCTTAACAAGAGGGTAATGTTACGATTTTTCCATTTTCCTTATCTTATCTTCAGCACCTATCTTATCAACGGCACTTACTCTTACCTTATCACAGACAACGGACCGCATCCACATGTGGTCACCACGACCTTATCGAACGACTTCAGACCCGTTACTACGGCGAGTGACTCTCGCACGTATACCACACGACATTCATTGTTTCACGCATGGCAACAGAACGCTCAACACGTATCATCATCTAAATATAGTGTTCTGGACTTAGTATAAGTAGCACGGATATTCTTTGTATATCCTTAGATTCGAACTAAAGTTTATCTTACCATGCCAACTGCATGATTAGCACCGATTAGCATAGCGACTAGCCGAGTGATTGTCCGAACACGAGACAGCTCATAGTCCTTACGTTAATAAGGTCACGTGTTAGGCTAGGCCTAACAGAGACAGCAGCAGAAGATTTCAAAGGTGCTTACCTTGGCACATCCCTGGGATGTTGCATATAGCTCATTCTATTCCTCAGTCTTTCAATCACAATATACTCACAGCTAAATATGATGGCTAGCATCTTCTTTCAAATTCCGAGCCCTATAGATTTCAAAGGGGATCACTCACAAAGTTATGAAAAACCCTTTGGACATCTATCTTCAATGTCCGACAATCAGCTTGTGAGACATGGCAGAATATGAAGTAGCCAGCATCAGCATTAATCCAAAAGGCAAGAACCATGCAATGTAACGCATTTCAAAAGTGACAAAACCCTCTAAAGATTGACGTCTATAGGCTGGCAGAGCACCACAGTGGTCATTCGAAAGACAGAGCAAAGGAGCCAGCAAGGATTCAACAGCAAGGATCGTCATCATTAGAATGAGAGTAGCAGGCTGCACCTCAGATGGCGAGCTTGAGGCAGAGAGTCGCATCGAAGAAGTAAACAACTGCCAGTGGGAACAACAGAGAAGAGAAGCTTCGGCTATTTCGGTCCAGATCCTGTTTATTGGTTTCGATAATGCCATTTGGTCTGTGACTTCTCCCCTTCCGCTACGTCGTTCCTTGTGCTCTTTCAAAGCTTTCTTAAAACTCGTTTTCTTCTGCCACCTCGTGCATCTTCCTGCTTTCCAGGTGGTCCTTCCAAGTGCGGCACACATTTTTTTAGTATTCGGCCAATGTTGACATCCACCGTTTTTTAGGATTCACAGTCGCTGGCGAAATGGCAATCCATAAGCCTTTACTGGCCCTTGTTTCTGCGAAAATTTGAGGAGAACGATGTTGCGCTGCTCATACCAAGCTCACTGCCAAGGATATCCGGCACTCAGCACTTGTCAGTCCTCTGCTATACAGATTGGATGTCGATTTAGGAGGAGATAGCATCGAAGATGGTGCTCGTAGGCGCCTATGGTCAATTTTGTGAGTGGTTCAATGCATCTTGTGGTGGACCATAGTTTATGACCTTTAGCGGAAGAAAGGCATCTACCAAGATGCACAGTCGTATCTTGTATGATAAAGAGTGGATGAGTCTTCAAAGCTTCACGACTGGTAAGGCATCATTGTTCTCTGAGTACCTTTCTTATGTTGACATCCTTGATCGTCTGTGAAGACCATTTAGAAAATGACCACCTCACAGTTCTATCTTTTCTGTCGTGCAAGGGCAACTATGACGAGGTTATCGGACAGTATGCACGGAAGGATACCCGATAGTCATTCGGTTTGTGTGGTTGGAATCCAGTGCTAGTGCTTTAGTGACCAGTGACACATGGGTATTATGTGGCGCAGAGCCGAGGAGGCTCCAATTTTCAAGCTGGTGCATTCCCTACCATTCTTTCTCATTTGTATTTGGCTCATTGCTTCTTTACAGGTGCCATTGAACTTCTTCCACCTAGGATACCCCTCTGCAGTCTACCTTGAATTTTCCCTCCATTCAATCATCTGTATCACCCACATTCAGTGGATGTTGGCATACGCGAACAATTTTACCGAGTATCGTGGCATCATGCTCATTTGATTATCTACTATCTCAAACTTTGGGCCATCAGCACCACCAAGCCTCGACTTTGTCCTTGTGTATGACCGTCGTCGCACTTTGCGGCCCTGGTCAAGGACTTGAACGTCAGATCCCGACCCACATTACCTTCGCCCAATCCGCTTTCCAAGGAGAGCCCTGCCGGCACTTGCAGTCACCGATTGTTGCTATGGCTCATGTTTTCTGCGTCCGCTGTGGGTCTATCATTGATTCTCCCTTGATATTTGTGCGCATATATAAGCTGAACCTCTGCTTGGACAATGCTTGTCCTGCCAGATCTTTTTCAGGTGTCGTTTCTGCAGCAATCGCGATATCATGGACCTTCTCAGTCAGCGATGACAAGCTCGCGGTGAGCTTCGACTTTGTTGGATAGTCCGTCCGTGGTGCCAAACCAATCCGGAGGGATCGGGTTTGCTCCTCAAGCTGTTCTATTGTGCGTCCTGTCTGGCATCTTCCTATATCGTGCTAATTGTCCTTGTTTGAAACAGATGTCGTCTGTGCACCCTGTTGAACACCCTAGTTTGTCGAGGAAGCCAAAGAAATTGTATGTCTAGAATCTTCGTTCTTGAGCTGATGATAAGTATGCAGACGAACCGAAGCTTCAGCTCTTCCTTTTCCGAGATAAACAAATCAGGAGTGAGTCACAAACGATATCAAGATGTCCAACGTGATCGTTACGCCCAACATTAAGTCCCTCCACACCGTTTTCTTTGTTGATCTTGCTAGATGCTACCTTAATATCCTTGAGGATGTGATTAGGGACTGCTTTCAAGCTGCCGAGTGCAGAGAAGTGGTCAGTCAGATTTGTAGATGCTGCGCGAAGCACCGGTTTGAACTTTGGACTCGCAGGTCGGGTTAATGATCATGGTAGATCTCCCAGCGGTCTGTCTTGCCCTGTATAATGGAAAGTGTTTTGATTTTGCTGTAATAAGTAGCCGAATGCTGCTGCTCTGTCTGTCTGTGCTCAACATGCCCACAAATTTAAACTTCTCGGACATCAGATTCTTAAATATGGAAGCCCTGCTCCTCAAAATTTACAACAGAACACCGGTACAGAGGTATATAGGTAGCATTCACTACATGTAGGTACAACAAAATCATTCAGGAATAAGCAGTACAGGAATGGATTAGAGATAGCAAGGTTTCCCCTAGCCTGTCAGAAACAGACAAAGAGACAGACGTATTAATTGGTGTGAAGAATGATTAACCCCTCAGGGCAACCGGGTGGGTATTGACAGTGGGAGCCGTAGAGGTAGTAGGGGTTACAGAAGCTCCCTGGAGAGTCAATTCTTGACTCGTAATCCGTTCAGCGAAAACCGGCTTGCCTAACTGCGCCGGCACAGCACTGGCACCGGGTGTAAAATTAATTCCTGCCTCACCAGTGCTATTATCCTCCACAGTAGCACCGGCTCCTCCAACACCGGGGCTTTCCACTGAGCCTGTACCGATGGGAATGGGTGTGAACAGAGGCGGGCTGAAAGCTGTGGCTTGCTTCGTGACTTGGGTCTGCCCGATTCCATGGGATCCAGTAGTGACTATGGATGCTGCCCCGGTACCACCAGTAGGAAGAGGAGGGCTGTTGGTAGCAGAGGCAACAGTGGGGAGGTCGGTGAAAAGCTGTCGTCCATCAAGGACTACAGTGCCTTGAACAAACACAGAGAGGATACCTGCAAGAGTGGCTACACGGATAAGAGAAAGCATGATTGGCATGTTGATAATGAATATCAGTATCGTCTTCCCAGTTAAATAATGGAGAATGCATCCTTACCAATAAGCGGAGATAAGAAATGCATGTTTCAGAAAGAAGTTTGGATGAATCTGAGGTTAAAAATACATAATGATTAGAAGATGCAACACGAAGAAAATCAACCAATAGAACTGAATACTATGTGCATCTGTGTTTCTGAGACTAGGGACCAACTAGAAGAGAGGCGACACGAAGAAAAGCAATTAACTGAGAACTATGCGCGTCTGAGTTTCTGAGATATCTACCTTTGTTCGTCCAGGCTTTTATAATTTGCGTTGTTCTACAATCAAACAAGACAGAATGGGGCTTACCAAAATCTGGTAAACGGGATCCAGCATTACTGTATTAGACCAGCAGTGATGTAAAGTCGACTGCCTGGGAATGATAACTAGTTCTATCAGTTGGTCTCCCTTTACCTATCAAGCGGCTGCACGTGTATCTCAGTTCAAGAGAAATTTTAAGAATCCTCCTTGAGGAGTGGGTCGACCAGAAAGAGATCGGGCAGCAGTTCGCACCCCACATCATAGAACACCTCCATGTAGTTATATTACATGAGGAGTTGCTCCATCTGAAGAGCGTCCTCTTCATTCCTGGAGGGACGGGAGCGCTCCTTGAGCGCTGCTCCGTCAAATTTAGAACTTAGCCGTGAGCAACAGGAAATCAAGGGCTTGAATATATGGGTATGTGGCACTATTAAGAATGCTATGAGTCATGCATTATATTATTAGTGTGTTCTCACTGCAAACAGGAGTTCCGACATCTGCTGCGTGGCCTTGGCATCAAATGGTCTTGTCGACTATGGTTCTTCTTGTTGCTCTGTTCAGATATTAAAGGTGGATATGCTGTGGTATGTAGGTAATGCTGCTCGTCATAGTTACCCTGCTCATCATATTTTCCCAAAGTCAGCTTGGATTCCAGCGGCGTTGCCTTGGAAATTCGGCGTTGATATTCGTCTTACTGAGACTACCAAACATCAACAGTTGCATGACGTGAGCTGTTGGCGGAAAGGATTTTTAAATTTCAGTTGTCAAGTTCTGGCGTGTCAGGCTCGTCAATATTACTCTTGACCTTGTTGAACTCATGGATCCGTTATAGCTGTGACGTAGTACTGTCCATAACACTCGGGGGTCACGGTCCTTTCTCCCGCGTCCTGTGCCTTGTACAATACGGTCCTACCCGCTATACTCTTCTTCACATCTCGATTCCTTCACGACCGATGTCTATGCCTTTGGAGCAACTGGCCCTCTCCGGATTTACAACACCCGTCATGATGTTGTTCAAATATCGCTTCCAAATGCGCAAAACTCTTCACGCTGTTGCAGATGGCACTGCTATGCCGCTGCTGTGGTCATTACTGCCTTTCCCGATCCCAGTTTTTTGCGCTGCGTTCGTACCGCACAACAATCTATCATCTAAACTCGATTTCCTCTTCATATCTGCATGATCCTTCCGTTGTCCACCATATATCAAGGTATCAGATCCTGACCAACCGCAGCGACCAAGTCTATGGTCGAGTAGGAATCAGACACGTCATGCGGCGAAGATCCTTTATGCATACCTTGAGTTACGATCTTCAGTAATTCATTGCAAGCATTGCAGGAGCTTATAGAGGTTTCCTTCGCCTTCACCAAGCGGTCTATGACTGGTTTACGTGTCTGTTACTATTCTGGGTGGTGCATGGAGTGCGAGAATCTGTTGAAGCGAGCTTGCATAGTTGCAGAGTTTCCTTTCAGGTGTCCCTCGATGATGGTTACAGAAATTCCAGTCAAATGGCGTGCTAGTATTTCACTTGTAAGTCTGCCTTGATGCTTGATAGATACAACCAACTTCTACGGCTCGATTTAGGTTTATTCAGTGTGATCATTATCGGGACAGAAATCTATGAACGAGCCACATTAGTCCGAGTTTGAAGGGGTCTGGCAGCGTCACTGCGACTGGGTTTACGCAACGGACCACAGCCGTCGCATCCATGCTGTTTCCTATCGTTGCGGAGCTAGTGCTATGGGCCAATATACAGTGGAGTCAAATCGAAGGCAGAATGGGCAAGCATATACTGGTCATCTTCCATCATGGTGCCTTCTGTGAGATGGGGGCCATTCACATTGATGTTTAGTAGGCTAGCGCTGCTGATAATAGCTTGTCCCGTTATACATATTCAACGGCAAGCAATGTATTGACATAGCAGTAGGATTACATCTACTTTTACAGTTATTGAATGACTATCACGCCGGAGACCATTGTCTTTCATGACAAGTTTTGGGCTCCCGACTCTGATGAAGGCTTAGCGCTGAGAGTGACTTGTCATAGGTGTCTGATTGATTCTCATCAATCTAATGCAATAGCGAAAAGCAAATGAATCACACACCGTCAGTATACCATTGATATCAAGAGTGCCGCAATTGAAATGAACTACGCTAATGAAGTAGGGCCATAAGTTTCGGGTAGCTCGGTAATAATGCAAGAGTAGCAGGCAGACGATGGACACACTAGGCGATAGTGAACCCCTCAAAGTCGAGGCTGACGGGATCTCGCAGACCCGCGAACTTGGCGTCGAAGAAAGTGTCGGCTGATTTGGTCCGAGTTCTGGGTTTCACTATTTTCGGTATTGCCGCTCCAAGCGCTTGTTGTTATATTCGTCAAAGTTCATCACGGAGTCTGACATTGTTTAAGATGCGAAATATTGACAGATAATCCCTGGTAGCTCTACTTTCTGCAGAAGATGAACGAGATGGATATTGGCACTCAGAGTCATACTAACCTCGCCGTCTCAACCTTTTGGCCATCAGCACTGAAGACAAGTCTCGACATTTTCATTCTGGACGGTTGATGCCCATCAATTTTCTCATTCTTGCCACGTTATAGGAATCGAGGGATGGGTGATACAGTTGTAGTGGTCCGACGAGACGAAGAACAGCGAAGGCGGAAGTCACCGAGGCGATCTGCGATGACTGTGGGGATACGCGAAGGGAAGGCTAAATCTGACGGTTGACAGTGACGTCTGAGCGGAAAGGAATAGTCATCCCAACTCCACGGAGATACTGCAAAAATCAAGGATCCATCTGATATCGGGCTGATCAGGAGAGACCACGTAGCTCCCCGATATCTGCAAAATACTCCCAGAGATCCCCCAGATCTAAGAGAACGGCGATCGTCAGCCTGCATGTATGCAGGCTAACGAGACGGATTTCACGATGTGGTAGCCATGCCGGTCGTAAACGGTGAGGTTGGCATGGAAACGCGCTTTCGGCCAGGAGAAAAGAAAGGACGCTGAGGCCGAAGGGGTGAATAGCGATAGCCAATGGGAGACTGCGAGCTCGACGTTTGAAGATGAGAACTATGACTCTGAATGACAAGTGAATAGCGATCGAAACTTTCGGGGTAGGAGCCTGCAGATGAGAATGCCACGTGGAGCCATTTCTTCATAAAACCATGCCGAATAAACCGAGTCTCGAGCTTGAACCATCTGAGAACACAGTAAGCTTGACGTCGGATCGAGTAAAAAATAATACGCACGATAAATCGACTCTGCACTTTGGCTCCTGAACTTAGCGCGGGTGAAATCCAAACAGCATTCTCAAAGTGTCACCGGACACCAGATAAATCACCCCACGACACGAATCGAAACATGCATATATTGGTCCTCCCGTCATCCATGGGTGCTCCTGCATTCCAGAAGAGCACGGTGGATCGATGTTCACGCTGCTGAAGTCGACGCCAATAGCGTTCGTATTTACGTTCAAGCTGCCCTAGCAGAGAAGAAGAAATGTGAGAAAGAGAGAGCTAAGCTCAGGGTCGGCCGGCTCGCCTGCGGTTGAACTATCTTGTTTGTCCTTGTGTAATATGCACCATCGTGGCCCGTCCATGTAAACGTGCAAAACAGCGCCGCTTCCCATCTCTACTAACCTTTGTTTCTGGTGAGCCGGTGCCGTGCGAGAAGGGAGAACAACCCAAGCAGTACCTTCAAAGTCGTCTCCCCGCAATGTGGATGTGAACAAACGACATCACCTATGCTTCAAATAGCTTTCTGGCTCACTGCGACACATTGCTCGTATGCACAGCTTCTGCCGAGAGCTTGATGTCGAGCTTGGGATAAAATCGAGGCTAAGACTATAGCGGTGTTAGTAGAGTCAATGGGAAAGGCGCAGGTGTTGAGGTTGTCAATGCGACGAAGCGATAGAGATTTGGATTCGACTTTTCTCCCAGACTGGCGAAGCTCTGAGAACGGCCGGTGTCAAGATTAGCCAGAGACAGAAAAAGCGGGGCATACCATAAAGACCATCCTAATTCACAGTAGCGCCACGCAGCACCCAGTTGAGCCGTTCGCCCTTTGAGTGGTCAAATCTTTGATGTTGCTATACGCAGCTGTTGCGTGTATCCAGAAATCCTCAACATCAAGCAACTCAGCGCAGAGCGAAAACAAAGGAGAGATCAAAGAGGCGGTTCTTGTTCACAAATTCGATGTCCTGAGAGAGAAGGGTATGTCAGAGTGAAGACCAGAAATCAAAATACTACCACGAACATCTGCCCATTAAAAAAGATACTTTAATTTGCTTTAAGTCGAAATCTTGGTCCAAAGTGACAATAAATCAAGGTGATAAGGAAAGCATGGATTATTTTGGAAGCGTGCCGAAAGAGGATGCAGCATAATTAGGAAGGAGCCTTGGAGGAGGGCAAAAGACCACGAACTGTGGTAGGGACGGAAGGAGGAAAACTTCGGCAATATCCGGATCGGTCCGTGTTTCCGTCCCCTCCGCTTTTTCCGGCCTTTCCCTTCATAATGCTGTTCTATACCAACTCTTGACGTGCTTTCCTCAATCTGCCATTTTTATACAACCTTTTCGACATTGTTTTGCACGTTACGGACTGGCAGCGCTCAGTCCCATCCGACATCCTCTGTATCTCGAGGGATGATACTTAAATCAGCCCAACTTCGCTAGATACAGGTCTCAGTCAGACTCTGTTGCTAGATATCTGTCATTTTCCCCTTCAAATATTGATGCCGAGCATTGCTATTAGTCTCCTTCAGTCTCTTCAAGACAACAACACCAGTTTCTTGCACTTTGCATGTCCTTTTTTCGGCTATGATCCGGAGAAAATGCTATGGACTCTCGGGAGCTCATGGTATCGTTCAAATTTCTGTCCTCAGGAGGCGGACATTCTGTGTTCAGGACTTACAGCCCTTTTGACGCAAACAACAATACCCCAAGATGCGGGGGCGAAGAGAAAAAGCCTAGTCTCCTGAAGTAATACACGATGTTATTATCGCACGGTGCGTATTATTCTATGCACCAGGAATTCTACACCGACTCTGATTTGAATTTCCAGAACACCGAAGAGCGCCATCGTATTGATGCAATCTCATTTTACAGCCGAAAATCCAAAGTTATTCCACTTTATTTCGTGTTTCAAAGTGATTTTCAGTATCTTACAGAAACACCGTCATATTGAGGGGAAGAAGACAACAGTTTAATCAAGGAGAGCAAGAAATGGTAGACTTTCGTCTGCAGTCCGACGCTGCCACAGTGATTGACACAGGTAAGAGGGCCGTCGCTTACTGTCTATACTCAAAATACTTTCCATGAACTTGATTTCCGCACTTTACTGGAGCTTCATCGATAGATTCCTCAAACACTACTAACACACCTTAAATCCAAAATCAACATGGCAAAATGGCTCAGCAATGGATGGGTCTCTTTGCGTTCCGGCGTCGCTGTCCTATTTGACCGATGATATATGCCAAATATGCGTGATCAAATCACTTCTTCGTGTCGTCCTTGAACATCTCTCTTGAAACCTCACGCCCCTAGATTTTTTCACGCAGTCCACCTCGTTCTCACTTAGCGGCGGCGGCGCAGGGATAGACAAGGTGCGCTACCCGTGATTCATACATTCGACTTGATTTGTATTGTGTTCAGTCTATGTTCGTTCAGGGTTCTCTCAATTGAAGCTGAAACTCCAAGATGTCCTCGATCTCGAGGCTGCCGTATGCATGCATCTTTCTTTCAAATTAGGAAGCTAGCATCCTGCTATGCAGGGATCACGGACCATTCTCAGCGACGTATATACGAACAGCATCCTACTTCTAGCTTTTTCTCGTCGCCTGTTCAATTTCCACCTTTGCCGTTGGGAATCGTAGGTACCCTGCTACAGTATTACTATCCTCATTACGGACTCTTCGTTAATGTCGCTGATATCTTTAGAGGAATAAGGGCTCTTAAATCATGGTGGCCAGTGGAAGAAGAAGGAAGACGAGGACATGAAAGCTATCTGTGCTAATATCGCTGAGACAATGAAGAGGTTTGCGAAAGCAGAGATCACAGATAGCAAGTATTAAACGGAGTATAAAATTCTAAGAGAATACCAGACATTGTATCAACAAGTACGGTACATATCTTTACGCTATGGGGTTGTGAGTCGTCATGATTATTGAATCTGTACTATCAAAAGTCGTCACAAAGATACGCAGATCTCAGGCAAGAACAGTTTTGGCATTCGTGGCAATACCTAGATCGTACAGCCTCTCCACTTCGTCCTCGTCGGGGATCTGGAACACCGAGACTTTCTTAAACGTCTGCCACGGACGTCTTTTTCCGATGACCCAACATTGCTTTTGGAAAGTCTGCATGATAAAATGATGTGGATTACTGCCTACCAGTGCGTACGAGCCCTCCGGTATTGGGTATTGGTGATAGGCGACGATCTTGAACGTGTGCTTTGCGCCCCTGTTACCTTTGACGATCAACTCTCCCTGTCGGTAGTTCCCCTCCGGCGATCCTTGGGACAAGCCCCGCACATAACCTGATTTAATACGGGGTCCATCACACCAGTCAGCACCTTTCACCTTCGGAGGCTGAACGAATCCGGTCCAGCGACAATCAAAATTACTGAGGTGTGGCGGCGGTAGCACCTCAGTCATGGCTTGCTTCCATGATGGTCGCCACAACTTGCTTCCACTCCCGGGTTGAGGATACAGGAAGAACATGTGCCCCCTATATGTTATATCCATCTCGTCGACTAGTGCATTCCACGCTTCCTCTTCAGACTGTGCCGCATAGTACGTCGGTATTTCTTCCGTCCACAGAAGATAAGACAACCCTGCAACCCTGTCCACACGATTTGTCGCCACCCGTTTCTGCATCTCTGACAGGGCAATAAACACAGGCGTGCCCAGCCCACCCACACCGACGCCCTGCCCCAGCAATGACAGTCGATTCTCAACCTTCGTCCGTATTTCCTTGTCTGTAAATCTGTCATCTCCTGTATCCCCGCCAATGATCATAGAACGTTGGGTCTCCTGAAGCGTCCACGCCCGTCTGAACCAACATGTATCACTCTCCAAGTCATCCTCCTTCAAACTAAAAGGACGTCCCAGCCCGCTGAGGTAGCACACCAATTCACCATGTGACATGGTGTACACTCGTCCGATTGTGGGCACGTCCAGTTTCCACTCCTCCACACGCAGATCCTCCCGCCGTCCGTGCACCTGTCTCAGACAGAGCACATCCAACCACGCGTACTCTGCACCCAGATTCAGCATCTCGATGCGGATGAGATCGAGGTTAGCATCCCTCGGCATCGGCACGGGCCATTCGCATCCGTTGATGGGTGTACACACATCCACGCGATCCTCTTCTTTCATCCATGCATGTGATATTGCCCGTGGATACCGGCGTGCCACCCACCACGGCACCACCCTATTGCTGTACAGATCCCAAATGCGTCGAGGCGGTAGCAGGCGGCTAATGACCTTGTCATTTACGAGTACATCTTTCCTCATCTGCCGATCCCATGCTTCGCGAGTCTGTGGTGTGTCTTCGATTTCGGTCAAGTCAAGGTACCAAAACTGGCGGAGATGACCGTAAACGGTGCCGAAGTCATAGCCCTTCATCGTATAGCCTTCAAGGAGAGAAGATAGGGAACGGATTTCCACAGTGTATGATGTGCCGAGGATAGTGTTCAGCTTCCCTAAGAGCCCTTCGACACCGATGATGCTGCAGGGAGTGTTGGCAAGAGAGGATGATATCACAGGATTTCTACCAATGTAAGACTGTTGTTTCGGCACTTGAATCGATGATTCTGGTTGACCAGTCTCGGTGAAAACTGAGAGGGTGACCTCGGGAAGACTAGCATACTTGAGACGCATCTTTTCGAACTGAAGTATGTTAATTTCTACCTGTACGCTCGTGTTGTTATATGCTTACATGTTCACGTCCGCCTTGACCCCCTCCATGCACATCACGGCTGTAATGGTCCCACCATTTTTTCCCATTCATTTCCAAATTTCCTAAGTTTTAGAGAAATGAGGACACGGAAATGAACGGTTAAGCAGCGGCACGTACTACTTACTACAGCTCCTCCGGGAATCAACTTGGTGTGGTGACAAGGCCGTAGGTTCACTGGCGGAGGATTGAGGCACCTTGTCCTCGTGGTAGGAAGAAAACAGTTGCTGTGCCGGGCCGGCACCATCGAAGTGTATCACAACCGCCGGCATCCCCGAAGATAGACGCCCAACTTGAAGGGTTTGGGTCCAGCCTTCCCCGTATGTGTTGTTTCTTCTGGTAATCACTAGCTCCATGACTATGTGAGATCGATGTAAGATATGCATCGCCTCAGAAAATCAACGCGTCATCAAAACGCCAATCCGAGCATGGGTGAAACGGTAAATTTTCTCATTTGTATCCGTCCAAAAGTGTATTGAAGCACAGGTATACCTTTCCATCAATCATGCAGCGCTGGATCACAATCCAGTCCCAAAATATCCAGGAATGATACTTCGCGATTTTTCGACATTGAAGTCTTCGTCGAACGAAACATATCTAGATGCAAAGAATGAGTCGCACCCTTTACAAGACAAATGGGAAGCACGAACCACCAGCGATCTTATTGACTAACAAGTGCGCGCCATTCTTCGGGCGCCAAGTAAGGCTTATTGGCCTCTCTCTCATCACGCTTCGCTACCCGATGCCGCGTTCTTTTTGCTTGCGGTGACTCCACATGAATCTCGTTCATGTTACTCCATCACGAGCTCGAAGGATGATGATTCAAGCAGACAGATTGGGATGATAATAGACAACACTGGATCGACCGCAGCTCCCCACCGGTCCTAACATACCCACCACCAAGTATCTATCAAGCGTCCATCAGCTGAACATGATCGACGGAAGAAAAGGAACGCCGACATACATTTAATTTCTGTCGTAAGGTCGTGTGCTTCGTAGCATGTGTCACCACGCAATCATCTTGAGCGAGCCAGTGCGGTAGAGTAGCCTGGATTATTTGGATCTAGCGAGAGATGTATGCGTGCAAAACGGTCTGGTGACAAGTGGGTGTCGCGTGTTGCCACGTACCTGTCTGTCCACAAATCTAAATCTCAGACCTTGGTACCGGGCGAAAACCATACAGAAATCTTGAGATAAAACCGTAGATATCCAGACAGGTGCATGCTCACAGAGCTAGCGGCGGGCACGCGAGGTAAGTTGGCTTGGCAGAAGGAAAACGGCTTCGGCCAAGGGGTTTCAAAAATATCAGGGATTGTACTTTTAAGCCCTCGTCGTCGCTGTCCGCCTAGGATACGCAATCCGAGAATTCATCAATTTCTGTCTTTGACGCAACATGAGAACACGGCGTCAGAGTGCGGGTTCCTCGAACATGGCTGCCGTCTCTTGCGCATAACACAATGCCACCGCTATCAAGAACACCCTCCGCTGCTCGACCTAGGCTCATACAAGGTTCCCCTAAACCATCACCTGCAGTTTTGTGGCCTTCGCATTTTCCATCCTCCTGCACTTTTGCCGAGTAGCTGCCACACCGTTCAGACAGCAGAATGAAAGACGACGCCCCACCATGCATTTGAAACGTCACAATGGGCAGCGTTTCTGCGGCTCGGGGACCGGGTTACGAGAGATGCAAGGCAGGGAGGTACGAGAATTATTAGCGTGTGAGCCGCTAATTAATTGATTCGATAATGACGATGGTAACTGGCGATGGCGGCATCCTTCTTCAAACTACCTGGTAGCTAATACGTGGATCACATTGAAGGAGAAGGGAGACGTGGTGGGAGATGACCGCGAGAGGCAAAGCTGATAGGAAAATACGGAAGAGTTTCTCTTGAACTCGGCAGTTTCGTTGACGACGCGATGTTGTTGCCGGGAAGGTATAAATAGGTGACGATACTGGGCTGGACGGAAGGTTAGGAGCGCATGGTGTTGGAGGCTTTGAAGTCTGAAGGGCGCGGTATGGAGTAGAGGACGTCTATATGGGATGATTAGCGCTATAAAGAAAGATCAGGCAAATAGTACGTACGCGGCAACTTTATGAGCAAAAATGATCGCTCCCATTTGACGCCACCCAGGTACCAAGAAGTCGAAGCATTGACTTTTCTCCTTCGCAGTGAGCCTGTGATTGCTGGCTGAGAAGTTTTATCCTGTTACTTATTGCTATTCCCGCAACAAATGCACCTCAAGAAGACCCGGCAGGACCCATTGCCTGCGCGCAGAGATTCGTCTTCATGTATGCGCACGAGCCCGGAGCCGGACGGGATAATCCTGGAGAGAGCATAACCATAGAAAAAGTGGGAGTCGGAAAAGGTCAGGCTCGTCCTGGGATTGGACGACGGGGCGGTTGTACGAAGTCAGGATCTGAGGGTTCAACGTTCAGTCCTTGGCTGGGGGGCATGAAGTGCGACGGCAACGACAGTGACGAAGTCGAGGTTCGACAGGGCTGATGACCAAAAGGCTGAGATGGAGAAAGATCAGAGTATGGCGAAGACTTTTGGTGGACGCGAATGTGAACGAAACGCCGGTGAATGAGATGGCAGAGGGGATGGGAATTCCAAGGTAGGTCGTGGTATCCTAGACGGTCCGTTGATCGTGGCAACAATGTAAGTTGATAGTACCTGTAACGAAACGAGCTCAATACAGTAAAGAAAGAACGATGAATGGACGCACGGTCTGCCAGTTTGAGAACGGGACGTCTTCGGCTTAGCCTGCACCACGCCATCATCAGAGAATTATCCGTCGCTGGGCGTCCACAATTCTTCCATTGGTGCTGCTTGCCTGCAAAATGTGCAGAATTCTCTACCATCTTTACCGACACACGAAAACGTCAGGATGAGAAATTTGCTCAGAGCGAAAGGACAGCTTACCGGCACCCGTTTTGAAAATGTACTGGCTCGTGAGCACATCTTGGCGTCTTTCTCCTGCTCAACATCATGAGCTACGGTGTGCCAGAAAATGGGATCGAGCGACTCACCAAATCGACCACAACGGCTATCAGCACCACCATCGAAGCTATCTCCTGTTACTACTTAATCGTCATCAAGCCATTACTTGTAGGGGTAGCAGAAGCACGACAGTTGCTGAGAGCCAGACATCCGTGGAAACGAGCCCGGCGCAATGTCCACCTCGACGATTTTTGCAGAACGACCTATGGATCGGAGAGACATCCTAAAAAAGCAGGTTAGGCTAGGACCAAGAAGTGCGCTGTGTGCCGTACTCGTTGAGTCACAAAAGGTCCATCCCGAGAGCGAGAGAGTACAAGGAAGCGGCAGTCTTGGAAGGAAGGAGAAACAGAGGGACCGGTAGTGTCAAACCCGGAAGCCGGTCCGAATTAGCCCAACTTCTTGGACGCGACTCTCATCTTCGAACCTCTGTCTGACGTGTCGGCAGCTCCTCTCACGTTCATTTCCGATTATCTCTGCTGTGAAACTCCTTGATTTTTATCTGCGTCTTTCAAAGAGATACTCTAGCCCACTGAAGCTATTCATTGGAGGGTTTGGTGCCACTTCCCAGAGGAGTACATAGCGCATTCTCGAGTTTTGGATTAGCACTGACGCCAGCTACTCAATACTTCGCAGTGATTGAGGAGCTTAATTTAAGTTACTGAACACGGACGGCTGTCGACCCTGCCTGGAGGTTTCTCGTGGCTTAGTGAGTGATCCGCATCTGTAGGGCTCGGAACTCGAAGGAAGATGTACATTATCTGATTGAGTTGTAGGTATACTACGAATTAAATACCGAGGGACGTGACAAGCCGTATACAATATGCTAGGGAGGCACCGAGGTAAGCAGTTTTGTTATCTTTCACTACTTACTCTCAACCAAATTATATCATGTTCAAGATGGTCTGTTGGCGCATTGGAATTCCGTCAAGTCATACGTCTCATCGAAGATAGGCGAACTGGGAGGAAGAAGGGGCGCGTACCCTGGTGTCACATTGACGAAAGGTCACCACCGTAGTGGGCAAGAAGAATTCTGCGTGGTACCCTGCGTGGCTGCGTGGTCGCGTGGAGCGTGGCTGCGTGGTTGTCAGCGTGGTTGCCACATCGCCGGACTCCTATCAAAAGTTGATCAAGTCCATCAAACGCGACGAGAGTCGACGCGTTCCGTTAATTTCTGTTGCTCCTTCCATAGAGCCAGCTTCATTATGATCTGTAAGGTTTAAATATGAATGCTTTGGTAGGATATTGAAACACTTTAAAATGTGGTCAATATCATGAAAATATCATTTGAAGGGGATTGCCAAGTTTAAGAGCATCAAAAGCATTGTAGCCAAAGTAGATAATTTTATGAGCATCCTAACAGTATAAAAATGCCTTAAAAGCAGTTATCTAAGCTAGAAGTTTTCAGGTACACGATGTGGGGTTCCCTGTGAAGAGGATACCGTGAGAAGAATAAGTGTTCTGTAGTTGGTACGAGCGACACCAAAGAAAGAAGCCAATTAAAAGGCAATTACGCGAATGATGCACTTTCTGAAGGCAACCTTGTATGGACCAACGTGATCTCAATGTGATGCCTGCGTGGTGCCTGCGTGGTCGGCGTGGCTGCGTGGTTAATCGGCGTGGCTGTGCGTGGTCAGCCTGCGTGGCTGCGTGGTCGCGTGGCTGCGTGGTCGGCCTGCGTGGTCACCTGCGTGGTCCAAGGTATTTCTGTACATGACGAAGAGCTGTTCTGGTGGGAATTAAGTTATCGATTTGGTCATTATTGGAGCAATCAAGGAGGAATTGACACGAAGTCGGCATTGAATTGATGGTCATAGTGTTGCAACATCTTTGGATGACGACTTCAAGCCCGAAACCTGAGAGAGTAATTTCTGGTGTTTATCGTTCTCAAGATCATAGATACATGCATGTAAGATACAATAGTGTCTACGTATCATGGAATGAAAGGGAGACCGAAGGTCTGATTACTGTAATAGGCTAAAATTGAGCTCTGAAGTAATTTCTAATCAGGGTATGTTTTCTGGAGACTGTTCGCAAAAGAAAGCAAAATAAAAATGAGAATATCTTTACGAAGGCTTTCTGGGCATCACGTAGTATATATACAAAAATAAGTTGAGTTCAACTCAGGTTTCACTAATGACTTGCGTGGCTGCGTGGCCACGCACCACGCTAGCGTGGTACCACGCAGGTGACCACGCGGAATTTCTAGTGCCCACCGTAGTCAGATAAGGCGTGATTTTGGACATTCTAAATGTGCGTCTTACTCCGTTTCTTCTTCTCTCGTCGAGCTGAATATATATATTTAACAGGCGGTCGAAGACCAACGAGCACGTTCGCTTGTTATGGTCACACAGCGCGGCAACCATGGTGTTCAAGATCCAATCCCCACTCATGCCCCTTTCTAATCTCAGCAACAGCGAACGATACTGGCCCTTGACAAAAGTTCAAGTCCCTGTCGAACTCTCCGTCGATCTTGGATGGTGATCCCCACTCGCGTCTATCAATAACTCTCTCCCATTCCGTTCTTCGCCTCTTATTTATTTCGCGGCACCCGGTCCGATGTGAATTTCGTTCCATTCGGTGGTGTCATCCACCGACTCGAGCGAGTCATTGTTCTGTTACAACAATTTGTGACCATGCATACCGTTCGTTTCTATCTCTCTGCATCCATGTACGATCATCCGCAACTCTGTTACACCAGGGACCGAAGCACTAGGAGCAACAGGAGTAGGGCGATTCCTTATGACAAACCACCTTCAATGCGTTCAAATTCTACTCGCCGTTTAAGCTGGCCGCCCCATCAGCAAGGCTACTAGGTACTTCCATTACCGTTTCCCAAGGATGTGCCTCGTCTCTCGTTATAATTCCGTCAGATTTTCTAAGTACGTTCATTTTTTATATTCCGGTTCAGCCTGGCCTAAATTGTGTACTACAGACCCTCTCCTTCTTCCTCGGTGACCATAAGGATCTGCCCACTCTAAGTCTTATTTCTCCGGCCTTACCTGTCTTCCTCGCGTTCTTGGACACTGTCGCTCGCAGGCATCCTTGAACTCGCCTTCTACACGGGTACACATCTAGGCACGATAGATCAAGGTTCCTTTATCATGTCGTATCAACCATTGATTGAGGCCTCACCATTGCTGTCAATTGTGGGCTTCGGCTTCGATACTGTCCATCAGGGTGACGTACAAGGAGTGGAAGGCGCTTACAGCGATGAGAAACGAAGAGGTGATGAGCCGCTGAGGGTGTTGTCTGGAAATTTCACATAGCGCCAACGATGTAGCGCGTGATTCGTCAGGGAGGAGATCATCTCTGGAGGTCCGTCATTTCTGGGTGATTTCGTCGAAAATGGCAAGACTAATTTGATCTTGATAGGAATCGTTTGGTGCTGCACACGGCGAGAAGTCTTCGGAGCATGGGCGCAGCATGATCAATGCATCACGATTCACGTGTAAGTAAACCGGTGATTTTTCCGTAGGCGACCTCATCTTCACACAGTTTCATGCTGTGCATCGTTCTTCCCATTCACACTTCTCACGTTGAAGCTAGGCAGGACGTGGAGGATATGTGTCTGGAAATGGGTACGACGCATCAGAATGCTGTCCGAGTTGCGACAAAGGGTAACTCTACGTCCACAGTTTCTTCTTTCTATTCAGTTGATTGTTACCTGACAGATATTCACTGCTGCGTATTATTGGGGAACAAATTAAACGTTGATATAGCATGGTCAATTCATCCACCTGGACACCATCAACAGGGATGTGCTACCATTAATATATGAGCGATTACACAGTCCATTCATGTTCTTCTCCACTTCCACGTTCCCTTAATAACGATTCCGCTGGGCTTATTTTACCTCTCTTCACGGGTGCTTCTCAAGAACCCCCTCGCCAGCAACGCGCACATTCAGTTCATCCTCAGAATCCCAGTGTCGCGAGGAAATTCATCTCGGCGGTACTCGTCTATGTATGGGCATCCTTGGCTGTGTGATGTATGAAGTCGTTGAAAGTCATTATCATTCCTACTAGAAGCGGAACGATACAGGACGGTGCTCACACTAGCATAGTACTTAGTAAAGTAGGTAGCTTGACAATAGCGTGATAAGAATCCATCATACAAAGGCCAAATTCACGTAGCGATTTATGCCACCTCAAATCCCAGCTGATACCAATCATCCCGACAGTCCGTAAATGCAGAGCAAAAGTGCTTTACCCTATCCATCGTAAGGCACTGGAACTCCTCCTGGAAGAAACTCAACGCAACCGAAGCCCACGATCTCTCATTCCCCGTCAAGCTCTGGAGGACGATCTTGAGAATACACCGAATGTCTGCGACGTCGGTGGTCTGCTTTATTTGCTTGTGTGGCTCGGACGCCGTTATATGATCATGCCATCCCTGCAGCTTGTGTAGGAGAAGCACCTCGAGTGGAACGAGGGGCAGCGCATTCTTCATGACGGCTGAACTCGATGATAAGAACGGCAGCATCATCGTGCCAGCCATAACGATGTCAACTTTGGTGCGCCTGCACACCACCCTTTGTCCAATATTTAGCTGCTGTTGATACCATAAGACTTGGTACGTCGCCCCGGGAGTCTTAGCCCTCCTGAAGTAAAAATGGAGGGGATCCTGGTTGACCAGGCTGCGCTTGACGACTTCTGCCTCCTCCGAGGACGAAACAAGGATATCAACATCCTGTAGTTGAGCGTTAGCATAACGAAAGTCGGCTAGAATGGATATACATACGTTGGGACGACGTTTGTTCCCGTAGAGATAACAAGCAGCGCTGCCGAAAATGGCACATGAATAATTGGAGTCTTGGAGGAGGCGTGTAGCATCAACGGCGGCTTGAAAGACAATTCCGCCTTTTCTGCGGATTGCTGGAATTCTTACCGTCGGTGTCGGGCCACATGCTGTGTGGACATCAACCTCTGGTGGCAGAGAGGGCAGGATGGATGGGAGGGCAGAGCGAAAGCCAATGGTAGTGAAATACTCTCTGAGCTCCGGGTGAACAGCGACAATGTCGTTGGCCAGCTGATCAAGTTGTGTGCCATCTTCGAATGCTGCCCGGACATTAGCATTGCGATGATGGAGTAGCTTTAGAACTGCCACAACATTCTTGTATGCGTTTTTTGTCATCGGAAGTCCTCGAGAATTAACGGCCATGGGTAGGGTGAAGAACAGGTAGTTCTGATTGATAATGGAAATTCCATCGAAGTACGTGCCAATGCATTCATCGGGGCCCAAGCCCATCAACGAAGGAACTTCTTCCACAGTGACCCTACAGGGTCTCGATTTTCCATCTCGGCCATGCACGGAACATTGGAAAGCACCTTTGCTTGCTTTCAGAACACCCTGTTGACACAGAATGCGTTGAAGCGAGCCAAGGGAATTTCCATTACGAAGAATGACCAAGATATTGATACGATGACTCTGTATTTAATTTTAAATGAAAGGGAAACGATTCAGTGTACGTAGGAACCATACCGTTGGAACAATAGGCGAGCCCATGATATACCAAGGAACGTATCCTGGTCCCGCAAGGAAGCAATCATGTCCTAGCTGAAGAATGCAGAATGAAAGGGTGCGTGCCGCAGTAAGAACGGTTTCAGAGTGAATCAGTTGTTTTCTTTCTTGGGCAGATAACGATGAAATGTCCAGGACACTGGTAAAGTCTGACCTCGTGGCTGACACGATGGAAGGCGGAATGGGCGGGATTGTAGCAGCTGGGAATAATCTGGGATGAAGACTGGCCAGTAAGTCTGCACTCTCTGGGAATGCAGCCATTATTTTAGCCAAGTAGTCGAGGAACAGTGGCTGCTCTGCAGGGGTGAGGCTCCATACATGAGGCGGAAGATTAGGTAGACGGAGATACGCTTCGCCAATCGCGATGACTTCCAACATGGACTTCTTCAGTTTCTTCTCAGATTTGCTGACACAGCTCTCCATGCGTCGGTAGATAATTGATTGAATTGGGAGAAGGGGAAGGTCGTTTACGATGAAAAAGTCTTCCAAATGACCGCTAACAAACTTGACCTTACACTGGTGCTTCTTCGTCGGCGACCCGTCGTTCAGCACGTCGTGATTATAGGTCATTGTAGCTTTGCCATCTCTGACCAGCGAGGCAAGGGAGAATCGGTGATCTGCACTCGCTAGGTGCTTGATAGCATAAGCGAGGGTCGATGAATCACCCATGACATGAACGTCCAGTCGTCACTAGTGCGGGTTATATCAGGTTACACGATGGAGAGCAATAAGCGAAACTCACGGAGCCGCCGGTTGCTGTACCACAGAGGAGGTGCGACGCCAGATCTCCGTAGATAGCCTAGCGAACGTCTAGGGTTTGGAAGGACTTGAGTATTGCGACAGCGGCGCTGCGGACAACGCTAGTTCTGAATACTTTGTTGCCGGCCATAGTTGCTTTGAGACAAAGACAAGAACAAGAGGATGGACGATGGAAGGCAGAAAACCATGCCACATAAGCATGGTTTTATTGCATTCCCTTGGACCGTGCGAAAGGAAGCGCGGGATTTCTCCAAGGGTCTATCAATCGATTCGCATACACAGGGGTGCCAAGGTGAAGGGGTAAAATGTTGTGAGAAATGAATGACACCATGATAGAAACGGATTTCTTACTGCTTGAATAGCGATTTAATCCTTAACGTTTGTGAACGGGCCAATAGCAGGGTTGCGGTGTTGAGATTGGTGATGGGGCTTCGTGTTCACAACTGCGATGGAGGTCCTGTGCGATGGGGACGAGCGATGTGTTGGTAAAACCTGCTCCGTCTGTAAAGATAAACCCTCAGCGCGGCGAGAGAAGACAAAGAGCAAGATGCACATTGACGGTTGTCATAAATTCTATCTTTCCTGACCGCAGCTGCGAGTTTTCGTCACCGTAAGACCAGATTACGCTCGCCCTTTCCTTCCAGCTCGCCAGTTCTCAAGGAGAATCACATCTAGCTGGAGAAAAAATTAGCGAGACACCAAAATTTGGTTGAGGGAGACATCGGCAGAAGATACCTGAGCGCGTTCCTGTGCTATTGTATGTAGCTCATTTTTGCCCCTCGGTCTGTCAATAAAAATATACTTGCAGCTAAATGCTATGGTTAGCATCTTCTTTCAAATTCCAAGACTAGAATTTGAAGGGAATCACTTACAAAGTTATGAAAAGCCCTTCGGACGTCTAACTTCGATGTCCTACAATCAGCTCATGAGATACGGCAGAATATAAGTAGTCAGGGTCAGTGCTAATCCAAAATGCGAGAACCACGCAATGTAACGCGTCTCGAAAGTGACAAAACCCTCTAGAGATCGGTGTCCGTAGGCCAGAGCATCATGGTCATTCGAAAGACGGAGCAAAGGAGCCCGCATGGTTTTAACAGCAAGGATCCTCAGCAGTAGAGCGAGAGTAGCAGGCTGCACGTCAGAAGGAGAGCTTGAGGCGGAGAGTCGCGTCGAAGAAGTAAACAACTGGGAACAACCACGGAACAACGGAGAAGAGAAGTTTCGGCTATTTCGGTCCGGATATTGTTTACCGGTTCCGATAATGCCGTTTTGTCCGTCTCTCCTTCCGCCACCACCATCCTGTCGTCGATTTTGCTCTTTCAAAACTTTCTTAAAACTCGTTTTCCGCCACCGCCTCGTGTGCCGCACAGTGTCTCTTCCGGCTTTCGGGGTGGTCCTTCCAAGTACGGCACATCTTTTTTAGTATTCGGCCAATGTTGACATCCACCGTTTTTTAGGATTCACGGTCGCTGGCGAAATGGCAATCCATAAGCCTTTACTGGCCCTTGTTTCTGCGAAAATTTGAGGAGAACGATGTTGCGCTGCTCATACCAAGCTCACTGCCAAGGATATCCGGCACTCAGCACTTGTCAGTCCTCTGCTATACAGATTGGATGTCGATTTAGGAGGAGATAGCATCGAAGATGGTGCTCGTAGGCGCCTATGGTCAATTTTGTGAGTGGTTCAATGCATCTTGTGGTGGACCATAGTTTATGACCTTTAGCGGAAGAAAGGCATCTACCAAGATGCACAGTCGTATCTTGTATGATAAAGAGTGGATGAGTCTTCAAAGCTTCACGACTGGTAAGGCATCATTGTTCTCTGAGTACCTTTCTTATGTTGACATCCTTGATCGTCTGTGAAGACCATTTAGAAAATGACCACCTCACGGTTCTATCTTTTCTGTCGTGCAAGGGCAACTACGACGAGGTTATCGGACAGTACGCACGGAAGGATACCCGATAGTCATTCGGTTTGTGTGGTTGGAATCCGGTGCTAGCGCTTTAGCGACCAGTGACGCATGGGTATTACGTGGCGCAGAGCCGAGGAGGCTCCAATTTTCAAGCTGGTGCATTCCCTACCATTCTTTCTCATTTGTATTTGGCTCATTGCTTCTTTACAGGTGCCATCGAACTTCTTCCGCCTAGGATACCCCTCTGCAGTCTACCTTGAATTTTCCCTCCATTCAATCATCTGTATCACCCACGTTCAGTGGACGTTGGCATACGCGAACAATTTTACCGAGTATCGTGGCATCATACTCATTTGATTATCTACTATCTCAAACTTTGGGCCATCAGCACCACCGAGCCTCGACTTTGTCCTTGTGTATGACCGTCGTCGCACTTCGCGGCCCTGGTCAAGGACTTGAACGTCAGATCCCGACCCGCATTACCTTCGCCCAATCCGCTTTCCAAGGAGAGCCCTGCAGGCGCTTGCAGTCACCGATTGTTGCTATGGCTCATGTTCTCTGCGCCCACCGCGGATCTATCATTGATTCTCCCTTGATATTTGTGCGCATATATAAGCCGAACCTCTGCTTGGACAGTGCTTGTCCTGCCAGATCTTTTTCGTGTGTCTTTTCTGCAGCAATCGCGATGTCGTGGACCTTCTCAGTCAGCGATGACAAGCTCGCCGTGAAGAAGAGATGTCGCATCATCAATACTTCAACTTTGTCGGAGAGTCCATCCGTGGCGTCAAATCAATCTGGAGGGATCGGGTTTGCTCCTCAAGCTGTTCTATCGTGCGTCCTGTCTGGCTCATCTTCCTATATCGTGCTAATTGTCCTTGTTTGAAACAGATGTCGTCTGTGAATCCAGCCGTTCCTTCTTGGGGACCTTATACCAGTACCAACACCAACACTCTAGTTTGTCGAGGAAGCCAAAGAAATCGTATGTCTAGAATTTTCGTTCATGAGCTGGTAATAAGTATGCAGACGAACTGAAGCTTCGGCTCTCCCTTTTCCGAGATAAACAAATCGGGAGTGACTCACAAACGATGTCAAGACATCTAACGTGATCATTACGTCCAATATTGGGTCTCTCCGCACCATTTCTTCGTTGATTTTGCTAGATGCTACCTCAATATCCTTGAGGGTGTGATTAGGGAGCGTTTTGAAGCTGCTGAGTGCAGAGAAGTGGCCAGTCAAATTTGTAGATGCTGCGCGAAGCACCGGTTTGAACTTTGGTCTCGCAGGTCGGGTTAATGATCATGGAATGGAAAGTATTTCGATTTTACCGTAATAAGTAGGCGAATGCTACGGCTCTGGCTGTCTGTACTCTACACGTCCACAAATTGAAACTTCTCGGACTGAATCGGACATCGGATTGTTAAATATGGAAGCCCTGCTCCTCAAACTTTACAACAGAACACCGGTATAAAGGTATATGGGTAGCGTTCACTACATGTAGGTACGATGAAATCATTCAGGAATAAACAATGCAGGAATGGGTTAGAGATAACAAGGTTTTATCTAGCCTGTCAGAAACAGACGAAGAGACATACGCGTTAACTGGTGGAGAGGAACGATTAAACCCTCGGGGTAACCGCATTGGTATTGACATTTTGAGCTGAAGAGGCAGTAGGGGTCGCAGAGGCACCCTTGAAAGTCAATTCTTGACTCGTAACCGGTGAAGTGAAACCCGGTGCGGCTTGCACCGGCACAGC
The DNA here is from genome assembly GCA_022818035.1 of Armillaria solidipes. NCBI lineage: Eukaryota > Fungi > Basidiomycota > Agaricomycetes > Agaricales > Physalacriaceae > Armillaria > Armillaria solidipes. The sequence continues at coordinate 3,537,505 of JAIWYQ010000001.1, read as the reverse complement.
ACTTCCTCCCTCGCCAGCGCTATTAGCCTCTGCAGTAGCGCAACTTCCTGCAACAGCGGGACTTTCCACCGAGCCTGGACCGATGGGAAGGGGTGTGAACAGTGGCAGGCTGAAAGCCTTGGCTCGCTTCGTGACTTGGGGATGCACGATTCTAGGGGATCCGATAGTGCCTACGGTACCATCGGTAGGAAGAGGAAGGCTGTCGGTAGCAGAGGCGACGGTGGTGAGGTCGGTGCAAGCGTTTGGGTGCACGACAGGTCCTGGTTCTCCAAGCTGTCGTCCATCAAGGACTACAGCGCCTTGGACCAAAACAGAGAGGATGCCTGCAAGACCGGCTACATGGAGAAGAGAAAGCATGATTGGCCTGTCGATAATGAAGATCAGCGTCGTCTTCCCAGTTAAATAATGGAGAATGCATCCTTACCAATAAGCGGAGATAAGAAATGCATTTTTCAGAAAGAAGTTCGGATGAATCTGAGGTAAAGAATACGTAACGATTAGAAGATGGGCGACGCGAAGAAAAGAAATTAACTGAGAACTATGCACTTCTGTGTTTCTAGACTAGGCACTAATTAGAAGATAGGTAACGCGAAGAAAAACAACTAACTGAGAACCATGCGCTTCCGTGTTTCTGAGATATCTACCTTCCTTCATCCAGGCTTTTATAATTTGTCTTGCTCTAGAATCAAACAAAACAGAACGGCGCTTGCAAAAACCTAGTAAACAGGATCTAGTATTAGAACCACAGCGATGTAAAGCCGACCGCCTGAGAAGATACCTATTTCTATCAGTTGGTCAACCTGTACCTATCAAGCGGTTGCACATGTATCTCAGTTCAAGAGAAATTTTAAGAACCCTCCAAGAACTCTCCTTGAGGACTTGGAGTGGGTCGACCAGAAAGAGATCGGACAGCAGTTCGGTCCCGAGACCATAGAATGTCTCTATGTAGTTATATTACATGATGAGTCGCTCCATCTGAAGAGCGTCCTCTTCATTCCTGGAGTGACGGGAGCGCTCCTTGAGCGCCGCTCCGTCAAATTTAGAACTTAGCCGCGAACAACAGGAAATCAAGGCCTGAATATATGGGTATGTGGCACTACTAAAAATGCTATGAGTCACGCATTATATTATTAGTGTGTTCTCACTGCAAACAGAAGTTCCAACATCTGCCGCGCCGCCTTGGCATCAAATGGTCTTGTCGACCACGGTCCTTCTTGTTGCTATCTTCAGATATTAAAGGCGGATATGCTATGGTATGTAGGCAATACTGCTCGTCATAGTTACCCCGCTCATCATATTTTCCCAAAGTCAGCTTGGATTCCAGCGGCGTTGCCTTGGAAATTCGGCGTTGATATTCGTCTTACTGAGACTTCCCAACGTCAAGAGTTGCGTCGTGTGAGCTGCTGGGGGAAAGGATTTATGAAGTTCTGGCATGTGATCTTCAATGTTACTCTTGAACTTGTTGAACTCATGGATCCGTTATAGCTGCGACATAGTGCTTTCCATAAAATCAACGTCCAGCCTCCAGATGGTACAATGATTTCATGAACGGAAAATTAGAGAAACGTCTCGGCTGGTGGAATTAAAATCACAGAGGATTATGTACGCGTTTCCATTCCCACTCAAATATTTCTACTCACCTTTTGAACGAGATACCCTTAATCTTTCACCGAATCAAGACATCGTCGCAGTCTCTCGTAGATAGAAGATAATAACCAATGGATAGGGTAACTGTAATACCCTTCGACGTGCGCGCCACAGCATCAACCATTCTTTCGACTGTCTCAGAAATACAACCCGCGAGCATGAAAGGATTTTGAACGTAGTAAGAATGCCATAATGAGGGCACTAGAAATTCAGCGTGGTGCGAGAGTTCAAAGCTCAACTCGAATATATTTGCTCTTAACGGCTTGAAGATGTTACAAGTGCGCATTTGGCGTGAACTTTGATTTTTGCCGCCTCCTCCTTGGGTGCAGTGAAGAACGAACACTCGAGACATCGATCATGAAGGCATTGAGATGTGAAGAAACAAATAGCGAGTAGGACCGTATTGCCGAAGCCGCAGGATGGGGGAGAAAGGACTGTGGCCCTTGAGCCATGCCGTTTCAAGAGACAGGTACACACCAGAGATGTCGATGAAAAGTGTGGGTTATCTGGTCTGCTATTGGTTTCCTGGGCGTTCACCGTTTGGAAGATAGCGGGGTGACGTCAGCAAGACAGACGAGAATCGGACTGGGCCGGATGTTGCCGAGGCATCTGTTTTCTTCCGCAACCATCGTTCGTCGTCACTTTCTTTCAAATCTTTGAACATCGCCCACCGACGTTCCTCACACTGTCAATTCATAGATGGTCTTTTTGTGGATAATCAGGTATGTCACGCATTGTCCCGTTTTCCAGCCAACTTGAACCTTGACATCGGCCGTTTTTTTTAGGATGTCCATTCTGGCGGAATATCCTTGAAGAAGTTTTGCTGAGGCCCTTCTTGCTCATCAATTGCACCGTCGCCTCAATTCTCGAGATCATTACAACCTCGCTGCCAAAGCCGTGGCGTGATGACGATTCAGGAGGACAGTTGGACTTGTAATGGGAAGGTGGTATTGACGGCACATCCTGGTGAGTCGTTCAGTCCCGTCTTGTGTAGCGCAGTAGCTTACGGCTTTCAACAGAACGTTCTCACTGCGTGGTGGGAACTGAACGATGACGACAATCTTCCGTGGCGCAAGCTAAGCCGAGGAAGTTCCGGTTTGGGGGCTCGCGAGTTGTGCGTCCTATTGCTGTTCTGCTGTATTCGCCTCATTGTTTCCTGACAGATGGTCTCAAAATCCTTCAGTCTATTGCATGCATCGACTGTCTAGGGAACCCTTCTGCGACCTACTACGCACATATGAAGCCCCATATTATATGCCGACTTCGCCATCTCATCCCAAAGGCTGTATCTTCGATGTTCACACTCAGTTCACGTCTAAATTCATTGCAAGATACTCGTCGAGTCTCGTGCTCATGCCGATCATCTTCTGGCTCCAACGTTTTGCCGTCAGAGTTTTCTGCCGTCGCAGTCTATGGCCATGACCCCAGGCGAAGTACTTGAGCGTCGACCCCCGGCTTCCCACGCCCTCCCTGACATCGGTCAAACCACTTTCCAAGGGCGAACCTTGCTTTTTCCGGCTACTCGTTGCCATGTGGTGTCGTCGCGACGGGCCACTATCCCTTCACGTTCATGCGCATACACCAAGACGAACTTCCGTGCAAGCAAAGCCTGTTCTACCAGATCTCCTTCAGGCCTTTCTTACGCAGCAATATCGGTCTCACGAAACTTCTCAGTCACTGATGATGGTTCACCGCGGAGGAGGGAGGACGCGCCATCAATGCTTCGACTTTGCCCGGTGGACCTTCTGTGGTGTTAACGTTGACATCCGCCGTTTTTTAGGGTTTGTAGTCTCTGGAGAAATACCGGTCCATAGGACCTCGGTGGTCCTATTTCCGCAGAAAATCAACAAGACGGACATTGTATACCAAGCTCGCCAGCGCCGCTGCTAAGGATATTCGGCGCTGACCACTTGTCATTATCTGATATCCAGGCTGGATGTTGATTTAGGACAATATGGCATCGACGATGGTGCTTGTAGGCGTCTGTGGCCAATTTGGTGAGTATTTCAATCGCATCTGGTGGCGGGCCATCGCTTATCACCTTTAGCAGAAGAAAGGCATCTACCACGATGCACAGTCATATCTTGTATGATACAGCATGAACGAGTTTTCATGACGGGTGGCATTATTGTGCACTGAGTACATTTCTCCTGCTAATATCCCTGGTCGTATGTGAAGACAATCTACAAACGACCACCTTATCATTTCGTCTTTTCCACGACGAGGCTATCGGAGATAGGCAGTACGCACGGAAGGATACCCATTGTCATCCGGATTGTGTGGGGACTTGAGCGCTAGCGCTTGAACGACTACTGATGCATGGTTTTTATGTGGTGCTAAGCCGAGGAAGTTCCGATTTTCAAGCTGGTGCATTCCACCCACCATTCTTTCCCGTTTGTATTTAGCTCATGACTTCCCTACAGGTGCCATCAAATATCTTCCGTCTAAGATACCCTCCTCCGACATACCCTGAAGTTCCCATCCACTCTTACATCCCATCGATCTGCACCAACGTTCGGTGCACATCTGCGTTCGCGAAAAGACTTCACCGAGTCTCGTGCTCATTCCGATTCATCTTTCTATCCGAAGTGTTTCGGCATCGACCCGGACGAAGACTTGAACATCAGATCACGACTTCCTACATCTGCATTGATGTCGTCCAATCCACTTTCGGAGGAGAGCCCTGTCATTTGCCATTGCCAATTGTTCCTATGGGTCATGTCCTTGCCCCTTGCCACGGGTCTATCATCGTTCTCCCTTGATATTCGTGCACATACAGTATATGAAGACGAACCTCTGCGTGGGCAGCGCTTGTCCTGCCGGATCTTCTCTAGCTGTCTTTGTTGCAGCAATAGCAACATAAGGGACCTCGTTCAGGAACATCAATGTCCCCACTACTATTGACAGAGATTTCGCCTGGTATCTCCTGCATGCCAACAGGTACATGAAGGTATGCCATTTAGTTCTTTATGGTAATCCCTATTAACTCTTCCTCCAGTGGCGCCTCGACATTCACATTGACGGTGATTGGGAAACCCTCCTGCCGACTACAAACTCACTCACCTATGCAGATTGCCGCTTCCATGTCGATACCCCAGATTACCCAAAGTATAGTCCCCTCGTGTATGCGAACGACATCCAGAGTCTCACAGGAGTCGACCTCATCGATGAAGAGCCGCCGAATATCAACAAGCCGCCATCCCAGAGGCGCGTCGACTACTGCAAAGTCTTCTTCAATTGCGATCTCGTCAGGACGCACAACTTCCTCTCTGTGCGGCCCGACGACATTCCACTCCTTCCTTTCTAGCACCTTCTTCAGCGGCGCATGCACGGATACATCTACTCTCGCATTATCGAATCACACTAAGAGAGCAAGACTCGGATGAGTCAAGCCGTTGCTGCTATTGAATTCTACCTCACCAGAGGCACGAAACGAGAACCCTAGCTTATCCACTCCAATAAGCGACGCCTTTCCTTCAATTCCTGACAGATATTTGCACCGCCCTTCCTCACGCGACACTGGTAGTCGCACGGTACCTCGCCTTCTTGCCTCCTGGATACGTACTTCTCTCTTCCAGCGCTCAAGTTCCTCTTTTCGACGCGTACCTCCCTCTGACCAAAGTACCCGTCACTGCGAGGCGTGTGCCGGATGGTACCTGCTGGACTTTAAGATTCTCATAAAGTGAAAGAGCAGTCGAAGCTGCGCAGTACCCTAGCACAGTCCCAGCTTCTTTTATCCGTATCCATGCCCTTGGGTATGCGTTCTATCTCACTGGTCCTGGTGACGTACCCTGGTACATCCTAGGATATTCCAGACTCCCGTTGGTCAGTGATTCGTTCATAGACCGTATCTCAACTGAAGCTCATCCCTTTTTCAGGATTGCCGTATCCACTTCGTTGTAATCCCGGTCCATGACGAGTCAGACGTGGCGACTATGCGGATGCAGCTTTGCAAGGAAGGACTCCTAGTGAAACATCCCGGCGGCGGGTATGTCTTTTCCAAGAGCATGGAGCATGCTCGTTTGTGCAGAGCCACCATCGAGCAAACCAGTCTCTCCGGATGTCGAGATGGGCGTCACAATGGACGGTATCCCCGTCTATCGTCTTCGCAGAGCTTTCTGAATGCGCCAAGCTCGCTGACAAGCCCTTGAAGAAAGGGCTCAAGGGAGGACAGAAGGAGAACCAGCTGCTCCAGATCATCCCTGGAATCAAAGCCGTCGCACGAGCGAAGATGGATTTACGTTCGACGGTCGTGGATGTGGAGTAATGAGAGACGTTTGATAGGTTGGTGACACAGATGTGTGGTTTGCATCCCGGCCTTACGGGTGACTTGGCGGTCATCGGTTTTCGAGAAGTACTTACGACACGGGACGATACCGTGTGTTATTCGGCGCTCTAGGTTTGTGGATTGTAACAAAAGTATGGACAAATTATATCTCTTTCTTCGATGACTAGCCCAAGGCGCGAGGATATCACACCGGCCGTAATTGCTAAGTTTCACACTGACTCGCCTGGTGCAATTTGCTTTTACGTTCAACCAACGACTATCACTTGGTACTCAGCTGAAGTCTGTTCACTAGTCTCTTTCTTATCGCCGATTGATTGGTCACGATGTCAGAGAACGAAGCAAGGGAGATACATGCTTCTGACGATCTACTCTTCCTCATTGTTGACCTCCAATCTTGCTGCTATCTAGACCTGATTGTTTATACTCCCTTCTCATGGCTACTTGTGACAATTGATCACCGTTTCATTTACATGATCCCTCTCAGCTACAATCCGCCTGTTTCATTACTTATAGACTGCTACTAGGTGGCATGTTGTTGGTCTTTTCTTCCTTGGACCGCCTCTCAGATCTCAGTTCGTACAAACTGTCAATCTCATAAGAGGATTTAGGGATCCCTGATACTCCGTTAATCATTCCACCTCGTAATCCATCACGATGATTGAACCATCTTTGCTAGCCCGTCGCTTTCCCCCGTCGATGGATTTACCTTCCTTCGTGAAGGATCAAGGAATGGCCGATTTTATATTAGTTCTTTTCACGGCTCTTCATCATTTTACTAAAGTGATGGGACATGGCATGGCGCCTATCTCGTCGATCCCGCATGCGGCATAGTGGTAACAAGATCGCGGCTTTGAATGGTACTCAAACGTCGATGCTCGATGCTCATATGGATGCTGTGATAGGCTGCCATGCGAGATTTCCCTTTACTGCAGCTTTAGGAGAAGATGTGAAAGTCTGCCAATTTATAGAGATATGTGTACAAACAATGGAATTTCTTTACCCATAGGCCATGAATCATCCTTCAAGAAAAGTCCTCAACATCATACGGCGCAAATTGGAGCCCTGGAGGCTCGCACTCCACTAATTTCCCGTGTCTCTCGCGTACCCTTTCCATGCCCTTCCTTGTCTCTTCCACAAAGCCTGATCTGATCCGCAGAAAGAGACTATGCAGCCCGGAATACGAACATAAATAGTCAAATAGCGCAGGATCGTTGTCAGAAAGAGAGAGGGACACCTGTTGAATACATATCTGCTCTGCCTGCAGCGCTGCCCAGAACTCGGACGCTACAAACTCTATGCAGAGTTCGAGAGATTGCAATTGACGGAGTTTGGGAACCAGAATCGGTACGTTGGAGCGGCGCAGCGCCCACTTCCCGCAGAGCGAGAGATTCGTGATGCACCTATACATTCCTTTGGGATGTTCGAGAATGGCCGTGGATGCGGGGTCTGATGAATAGCTGTGGGAGTAGAGGCCGACTGATGCTAAACGGGTGTTGTTTGATATGAGTGTGGCTGTAAAATCGAGGTACCAGGGTCCAAGGATGCTGAGTTCGGTGATATGGAGGAAGTCGAGGTTAATGCGAGGGATCGCAGAGTGCCGGTTGTTTATCAATACCACAGACATGCAGGGGATATACGATAGCTGCTTAGAAAGAGCAACACTTTCTAGTAGTTCCGCATCTGTTCCATCATACTTGACACTCTGGAGCGATGTCATGAGTGGGATCGCAGCAGCGAGCAGTGCCTCCAGCTTCTTGGACTTTTAATCTTCCCTCTTATTGAAGAAAACCCGGTCCAATATCCCCAAACGATTCCTGACAGGAATCGTTAGTAAGACGAGGCGCAAGTGTCTTACATGTCGCGCGAGTGTCTTGCCTGAGACGAGGGCAGTGAAGAACCTCAGGCGATCCCGGGAATTGGAGACAGACGTTTTTGCGATATCAATGACTAATGTCTCGAATACGAAAGGCGTAACAAGCCTGCACAGATGGGTACATGTGGAACGGAGGGCCTTGCGACCAGTGTTGCAGGATTCATGGAGGATGTGCTCCAACAACTCGACAGGCAGAGAAAGTAAGATACCAGTAGGTGCCTGCGACCTGCGACGAAGTAGAATGTGCATCGTATTTCGAGATAGTCACTGCGGATGAAGCTAAGCTTGAGGGTAAAAAAGAAACAAAAGGGTCATGATGTCATCGTCAATCGCAAAGAAGTTAATTCGGATCGGTTCCGGCTTTGAGACTACCGGCCCGATTTCGGCTTTGGCTCTCTTTCTCCTCCTTCCTTCCAAGACTGCCGTCGTCTTGTACTCTCTCGCTGTCTATGTGGAACCCTTGTGAGTCAACGAGTACGGCACTCAACCACTTCTCGATTCTAGGCCAACCTGCTTTTTTAGGATGTCTCTCCGATCTATAGGACCTTCTACAAAAATCGTCGAGGTAGACATTGCGCCGTGCTCGTAGGCTCGTTTCCGCGGATATTATTATTCTGCTACCCAGAAAAGTCATGGATCGACGACAATTTATGAGGACGGTTGAGTAGTAACAGGGAGATAGTGTTGATGGTGGGGCTCATAGCCGTTGTGGTCGATGTGGTGAGTCGCTCGATCCCATTTTCTGGCACGCCGTAGCTTATGATGTTGAGCAGGAGAAAGACGCCAAGATGTGCTCACGAACCCAGTCCGTTTTCAACACGGGTGCCGGTAAGCTGTCCCTTCGCTCTGAGCAGATTTCTCTTGCTGACGTTTCTGCGTGTCAGTGAATGATATAGAATTCTGCACATTTTGCGGACAAGTAGCACCAATGGGAGGATGGTGCCTGCCTGTAGACTTCGCGATCGGAGGACAGCGATTTATAGGTGACGGAGGCTAAGACGAAGAGGTTCCGCTTGACCATGCGTCCTATTCATGGTTCTGTCTTGATTTTTTTCAATCTTATTTCCTCATTACAGATGCTACGTATCAAGTTTCTTCAACTTACTTAATTCAGTGGTGGCCGGACCGTCTAGGATACCCCAACCTCACTACATCTCATCCTTCTCTGCATTCAATTCACGTTAGGGCCGCAAAAAGCCTTCACCATACTCTGATATTTCTCCATCTCAGCCTTTTTACCATCAGCACCGTCGAGACTCGATTTGGTCACTGTCGTTGTCGTCGCATTTCATGGCTCCCATTCAAGGACTGAGCGTCGGACCCTCAGATCCCGACTTCCTATAACCGCCTCCTCGTTGTCCAATCCCAGGACGAACCTCACCCGACTACCAGTGTTTCTACGGTTATACTCTCTCTAGGCTCTGTCAGCCATTATACCATCCTGCTCGTGCGTATCCATCAAGACCAACCTCCGCGTGGGCAAGGCGTCCTGCCGCGTATTCTTTAGGTGTCTATTTTCATCGCTGAAATATCACTGTTATGGAGCTCCTCAGCTAGCGATGAATAGCTCACCGCAGATGAGAGAGGGCATCATCAATCCTTCCGAGTGGTACTTCCGTGGCGTCAAACCAATGTCGAGAGATCGGTTTTGATCTTCAAGTTGCTGCATTGTACGTACTATCTGCCTCATCTTTGTTTATAGTGCTAATCCTCCCATATAGACGTCCTCTGCCAAATACCGCTCGCTTCAGATGCCAAAGCCTCCAGCATCACGCGCTCCTAACCTTCTGGTCAATGTTCTGCTTTACCTGATATTGCCGTCCAGTCCAATATCGTCACCTGTTTATCCCTTTTAAGCAATTATCCCCGAAGCTACCGAGGTCAAGAGAAGCTATCCCCGTATTTTCCTATCGGCTTCATTCCTCGCTATAACCCCCAACTGCGGTTCCCTTCTCCTTGAATGCGATCCTTGCACTTCCATGCATTGGCTACCAGGCACTCTGATGACGGGCACCACCATTGCCAGCTACCGGTGACCTTCTCAAATCAACCAATCGGCAGCTCACACGCTGATCCCTGTACCTCCCTGTCAACGAACCCTTGCGTCTCTCGTAATCCGGTCGTGGAGCCGCAGAAGCGTTGCCCATTGTGACGTTTCAAATGCATGATGAGGCGTCGTCTTTCATTCTGCTGTCTGAATAGTGTGGCAGCTATTCAGCAAAAGTGCAGGAGGATGGAAAATGCGAAGGCCGCAAAGCTGTAGGTGATGGTTTCGGCGAACCTTGTATGAGCCTAGGTCGAGCAGCGGAGGATGTTCTTGATAACGGTGGCATTGTGTTATGCGCAAGAGACGGTAGCCATGTTCGAGGAACCCGCACTCTGACGCCGTGTATTCATGTCGCGTTATAGACAGATATTGATGCAGTCGCGGATTGCATATCCTAGGCGGACGGCGGCAACGAGGGCTTGAAAAGTAGATTCCTGAAACCTCTTTGCCATCATTATCTGCTTTCAAAAGTACTCTCAAGACTTTCCCCAATACACGACGTCCACTTGTCACCAAGTATCGACCCTCCAGTTGTCATACTCTTTTTCACGCATACATCCCTCCTTGTATCCAAATATTCCATGCTACGCTACCCGCTCAAGATGATTGCGTGGGACGAAGCCCACGATCTTATGATAGAAGTTGGATGTATGTCGGCGTTTCTCTCCTTCCGTCGATGCTGTTCAGCTGATGGGCCCTTGATAGATACTCGGTGCTGCGTATATTAGGACTTGGGGGAGTTACGGTCGATCTCGCGTCGCCTATTATCGTCCGAATGTAACCGCTTGAATTATCACCCCTCGAATGTTGGATTCAAATTCTTAGGCCTCTATCTTCACAAATGCTGGCGGCTGTGATACACTTCGATGGTGCCGGCCCCGCAGAACAACTATTGTTTTCTTCCTGCCACGAGGACAGGGTGCCTCAATCCTCCGCCCAGTAAACCTACGGCCTTGTCACCATACCAAGTCGATCCCCAGAGGTGCAGTAGTAGTACGCTGTTAAGAATCAGAGTAATCCAAATAATACACGAGTTGATGAATACTCAAGTAAAACCTGAATTGTGAGCGAGGATGTCCGAGAGCGAGTTCTAACCACCAAGAGGGATCCGATAAGGGTGCTAACAAGCGCTAGGCGTAACCGATCAGAGATGCTTAGATCACACAGTAAAGTGGACTTCGAAGATGGGTAGTAAAATTAGATTCTAATTTACAATAGTATGGACAGTGTTTATATACTAGATGCTTCGAGTCATTCATATTCTACAATGCCCCATTATATTCTAGTATCTGCAAGAAGAAAGGAGAAGGTAAGAGAAAATACAAGTGAGTCACTGCTAATGACCGAGAAGGCCGAGTAAAGGCATGTGTTGACTCATGGACCGGTCAGCGGATACCTAATATCCATAACATACGCGCTGCAGTGTAACCGTTCATCTTCGCGTCGTCATATCTCTAAGACTTACGATATTTCGAAATGAATGGGGAAGAATGGTACGAACGTTATAAATGGACTGATGTACACGGGGGACATCTAAGCGAACATGTAAGCATATAATACGAGCGTATACAGGCAGAAAATAATGTATTTCAGTACGAAATGATGGGTCTCAAGTATAGAAGTCTCCGCGAGGTCACCCTCTCCGCCTTCGCTGAGACCAGTGAACGAGAATCGACCATTCAAGTCCTGAAGCAACGGTCCTACACTGGCAGAAGTCCCGTCATACCATCCTCTCTTGCCGGCACTCCCTGCGCCAACTTCGGTGCCGAAGGGCTCTTGGAGAAGCTGAACACCATCCTCGGCACGTCATACACACTAGAAATCCATTCCGTATCCTCTCTCCTTGAAGCCTATATCATCAAGGACTATGACTTCGGCACCGTATATGGTCATCTCCGCCAATTTTGGTACTATGACTTGACCGACATTGAAGACAAACTGCACAAGCGTGAGGTGTGGGATCGGCAGATGAGGCAAGATGTGGTCGCAGATAACAGGATCATCAGTCGACTAATACCCCCCCGACGCGTCTGGGATCTGTACAGCAATCGGGTGGTCCCATGGTGGGCCGTACGCCAATGGCCATGGGCAATATCACATGCGTGGATGAAAGAAGAGGATCGCGTGACTGTGCGTACACCCATCAACGGATACGAATGGCCCGTGCCAATGCCGCGGGATGCTAACCTCGATCTCATCCGCATTGAGATGCTCAACGAGGGTGCAGAGTACGCGTGGTTGGATGTGCTCTGTTTGAGACAGGAGCGCGGACGGCAGGAGGACCTGCGTACGGAGGAGTGGAAGGTGGACGTGCCCACCATCGGACGAGTGTATGAGATGGCACATAGTAACCGGTTGGTGTGCTATCTCAGCGGGTTGGGGCGTCCTTTTAATTTGAAGGCGGTCGACTTGGAGAGTGATACATGTTGGTTCAGACGAGCATGGACGCTGCAGGAGACCCAACATGGTATGATTATTGGTGGGGATACAGGCGATGACAGATTTACGGAAAGGGAAATGCGAACGATGGTGGAGAATCGACTGTCATTGCTGGGGCAGGGTATTGGTATCGGCAGGCAGGGCACACCTGTGTTTATTGCCCTGTCAGAGATGCGGAAGCGAGTGTCGACAAATCCTGTGGACAGAGTTGCAGGGTTGTCCTATCTTCTGCAGACGGAAGAAGTACCGGCGTACTATGCGGCACAGTCTGAAGAGGAAGCGTGGAATGCACTGGTCGACGAGATGTCTATAACATATAGGGAGCACATGTTCTTCCTGTATTCTCAACCCGGGAGCGGAAACAAGTTTTGGCAACCATCATGGAAGCAAGCCATGACTGAGGCGCTGCCGCTGCTTCACCTTGGTAGCCTTTATTGTGGCTGGACTGGGTTCGTTCAGCACGCAAAGGAAAGAGGTGTCGACTGGTATGATGGACCCTGTATCGAATCGGGTTATGTGCGGGGATTGTCTCAAGGATCGCTGGAGGGGAACTTCCGGCAAGGAAAGCTGATTGTCAAAGATATGACGGGCGCAAAGCACACGTTCAAGATCGTCGCCTATCACCAATACCCAATACCAGAGGGCCTATATGCACTGGTAGGCAGTCACTCAGGCAATATTTATGGGACATTCAAGGAGCGGCAATGCTGGGTTGTTGGGGAAAGACCTCTGGGGCAGAAGTTCAAGAAAGTGTCGGTGTTCCAGATCCCCAACAAGAAGGACGTAAAGAGACTACACAAACTGGGAGTTACTAGAGATACTAAAACTTTTCTTGCATGAGGTGCGCTTATCTTTGTGAAGTTTTTTCATGGCACAGATCCCTGACTCCGTTGTATGAAGATATCCTTTATAGTCGATGTTGAGAGAAATAATACTCTCCTCATATTTTACAACCTGTTCCAATACAATCCATTTTGCCGCGATCATCACATGCGATTTCGATCTCTTGTTTTGTAGACGTCTTCGTTATCTCAGTGGTTTCAGCACTAATAGCTTTCATCTCTTCATCTCACATTCCTTCCCTTCACTGGTCGCCATAAGTCATGAGCTCCACGTGCTTCCGAATCAGTTTATAATGATAGCACAAGAAATAATAGTCTGTAATGAGGATGGTATTAGCCTGGTACATGCCAGCGCTAGGTAGCTTCTCGCCTACCGTCAGCAACACTTTAGAGAAAAGATGAGCAAAAACATACCGTTGAATTATGGGATGGCTTTTTGCCATGATCTCCGCCATACTAAATCCTTGAACAACAGATCTAAGTTCATCTATCGTCCATGACGAGGGGCCTGTGCGAGGAAGATGAGTATAAATAACGGCGCCGCGGAACTGCCGGCTTACCTCCTAGCGCTAAACCATAATAGAGTTAGGCGCCCAAACAGTTCCGTGCGAGACAGTGAGAAAACGTCCATAGTTGTCTTCTAGTTTCCATGAAGCTGGACATCCATCTCTTTCCAAATTCATTATTTTCTTTCATGGAATATGAATGGTGATGACGAACTGCCCTGGTATGAATCACCTTGGTATATGCGCAGAATATTTTCCATCTATCGGAAGCTACTATCACCAAAGATGACCTGCACAATTGGCTTGTCTTCGTTGGTGAGCAATGATAGATCCGTCATTGATTTGGCGCCCATTTGCATACAGGTCCAAAGCGTACACAGACTCTAAATGGATGGACAAACGTGATTACATCCGTATTGGTTCGATCAGTAGGACGAAGACGGTCTACGGAAACGACGCCAGTCGAGGAAAGAGAAGTATGAAAAGGAACGTACTCGAGCAGGGCTTCCTCATTGCGATCTTGGTATCCAAATATTGCTTGGGCTTTCTTTCACGTAGGATGGCGATCCACCGCACTGAGGGCAAGACCTCAATGTTGCTTTAAAAGCATGTATCCAACCGCGTTTGTTGTCCGTAAGAGACAAGGTTAACGTGTTTAACAAATGTCAATGAAGGGAGACTGACATCGTTCACGAGCGTGTTCAGTATTATTCAGGCAGAGTTGGTTTCATTTAGATGTGACTGGAAATGGAGGGCAGAGATTGGAGTAGAGCAGGGCGTCGTGGACGTCGATGGCGATGAGGGCAGTTGGAAGATCTCGACACTAAGTTCCGATGACGTCATGACTGCCGCCTCTGAGTCGTTGCATGCGACGTTGCCCAAATTTACACGAGAATGAACAAAAACAGACGTTCAATCTCACTGTAACCTCATAGGCTTCGTAATACAAAGGACTGGCATCCTATTCTTCGTAGTGCGCACCCTCTATGAAAAGAATGAAAGAAAAAAAACACACTACCAACGGCGATGTCATCAACCAACAAACGTGCGCTGTTCCTCGACGTCTTCCCAGTGATAGAACTGTTCACTTGAGGTCACTCTGAGGGAGTCTCACCCATTGTATACCATCCTGATGGATTCATCACAACTTCGAGCGATGGTATTCAGGCGAATGAATTGGCGACACCAGATTAACATTATATTTGGTCCTGACTTATAGGCAGTACTGAAGGTCTGTCAGCGACCAATAAACTAAATAGAAAGGGAGAAAACATGGGCGCATAGTTTGCCTTCCGTCGTATCTGCTTCTCAGATTCCTATCAAGATCAAAATCAGTCATCCAATTTTCACCGAGATCAGATAGGATGGACGAACCTCGAGAGGTAAATTCATCCAGAAAGAATTGCAAAGTAGGTAGTGCGAACCTTGATGAACAGCATCAAAGCAGAAGCAGAAACCTTGGAGTATGGTGATACCTGGAGGAAATCGATAGCGCGATAACGAAATCTTCGTACATCGTGACCTGATGGATCGATGGATAAGCCGAGCATGAGGATCCAAGGGAACGATGTCCGAGGACGCCAGGAAGAGAGGTGAAGGAGCAAAGGTCGGAGTGGACAGATTTATGGTCACCGAATGGGAGTCCGAAGGAGATGGTCTGCGATACAAGTTCAGTCAAGACTGAAATGAAATACAAAAATGAACGTACTTGGAAAATTTGTCGAAATTCTGATGAGAGACGACGCGCGTCATCATTAAGAAATGGCAATGGCAGCCTTGCCTTGCTGACGCCCTACAGTACTTAGGATTTGACCACATTGCTTCACGGTGTTTTGGTTGTAAGGAATCGACCTAGTTGGCGTTATCCTCCGGCGCTTCCACCTGGCGTAACAAATTTTTGTAGATGTGTACGCCAATAGATAAGGTCGTAGGGCCACAAACCATTGCTACAGCCGGCAGATCACACTGAATGCAGCACAACTGTCGTCGGGCTGAGTGCCGCGAAATCGACACAAGGCAATCCAAGTGAAGGACAAAATTGGGGGGAGCTGTGGATAGCGCTCATGGAATGATAGTTTGAAATCGATGGTGAATTAGACATGGATGTCAACTTTGTTCAAGGGCCCAGTATGAGTCGCTGATGTCGAGGGATTGGCGAGGGACAGTAATGGTGATTGAATATTGACAATCGTGACTGCCACGCTCTGAGACAATAACAAGGACGCTTGCTCGTTGGTTTTCAGCCGCCTGTAAAGAATAACATTCAGCTCAGCTGAGAAGATGAAGCGGAGCAATACGCACAATGACGATTTTCAAAAGTTCACGTCTCCTGACCGCAGTGAATCCCCGTAACACCAGGTGATGCGTCCTCCCTAACCGCGTAAAAATAAACGCTTCCGCGAGATGCAAGTGTGCTATTCGCAATGAAATGATCGTCCTGAGCGTAATGTTATTGAGAAAAAACAGAGGAAGATATCGAGAGTGGGTCAGAGCATCATTGACGTCGGAAAGATGCAGAAACAAATCGAGCAGAGGTGTCACAGTACTGCTACTGACGGCCAGCATGTCAGATGATGAGTTCGAAGATGGGAGTCGCGTTGAAGAAGTCCGTATAAGCCAACCAATTCGGTCCGACTTCCGGATCGTAGTCATCGGTCCGATTTCGGCTTCGGGGCTTTGGCTCCTCCTTCCAAGACTGCCTTCATCTGGTAGGCCAGCTCTTTCGCTGTCACTTTCTGAAGGAAAATTTTGTGGATCAACAAGTACGGGACACGACGGTCTGGCTTCTTCTAGGATGCCTCTGAAACCACCGGCCCTTATGCAGAAATCATCGAGATGGATGTTGTGTCGCGCTCGTTTCAACAGATATCCGACTCTCAGTGATTGTTCATCTGTTGCGCAGACAAGCGATGGCCGAATGACTATTTAGGAGGACCGTCCGGCGTCGAGGAGTAACCGGGTACTCATAGTAGCCGCTGTGGTCGATTTGGTGAGTCGCTCGATCCAGTTTTCTGGCACGCCGTAGCTTATGATGTTGAGCAGGAGAAAGACGTCAAGACGTGCTCACGAGTCAGTCCACTTTTAACACTGGCGCCGATAACTGTAAGGTGTCCTTTTGCTCTGAGTTTATCCCGCTGATTTTTCTGCGCATTTTTCGGGCAAGTAGCACCAAGACGGAGCATGTCTATCACTTCACGACCACCGGACAGCGATTTCTGTGGCGAAAGCTAAGACGAAGACGTTCCGGTCGACCGTGCGTCCTAGTCGTGGTTCTTTTTTTAATTCTATTGAGCTCGTTTCCTTACAGGCACTATCAACATATTCAACGATAAAAGGACCATCTAGGACTACATGACCAACCGTGGAAATCTCACCTCCTCTGCCGTCTTATCTATCTCGTTCAGTTCGCGTTCGCTTCCGTGTACCATACTCCGGTCTTTCTCCATCCCAACATTTTGGCCATCAGCACCGTCGACTCTCGACTTAGGACTCCCCTCAGGCCTCAGATCCCGACTTTATTTAACAGCCTTCAATCCCAGGAGGAGCCTCACCTTTTCCAACCATCGGTTTTTCTATGATTATGCTTTCTCCAGGATCTGTCGTCCGCTATCCCATCCTGCTCATACGTATACATGAAGACAAATCTCCACGTAGGGGGGAATTATGGTCAATCTAGTGTGGTCTATTATCATCCCAATTTATCTGCTTGAATTACACCCTTCGAACTCGTGATGCATTCATCAGGATGGAGTAACACGAATGAGATTTATTCGGAGCTCCGCAAGCAAAAATAACTCGGCACCGGGTAGTGAAGCGTGATGAAAGGAGAGGTCAAAAAGCCTTACTCAGCGCCCGAAGCATAGTGCCCACTTGTTACTCAGTGAAATCAATGATGCTTCGTTATTCCCATTCATGTTATTAAGGGTGCGACTCATTCTCTGCATGTCTTCAGGTAGATACGTCCCGTTCAACGAGGACTTCAATGCCGAAAACCGCAGAGAAGTATCATTCCTGGATATTTCGGGACTGAATGGGGATCCAGCGCTCCATGATGTGGTGGAAATGTATATCTGTACCTTCATTCTCTCATATAGTATCCGAGGGACGTAAACATACGCTAACGATTGCTGGACATGCAGTTCGGTGACGTAGCGGAATTATACAAGCTTCGTGGTAATACGCATCATGCTCCGACCGAATGTTGATGGTTGTGATGCACTTCAATGGGCCCAACTATTCCTACCGCGGGGACGAGGCACCTCAATCCTCCACTCAGTAACCATTCATCTTCGCATCCTCATTCCGCTAAGACTTAGGGAAAGTCAAAATGGATGAGAAGGGATGGTACGAACGTTATAAACGGACTGACGTAGACAAGGAATTTGAGCGTGCACAGGTAAGCATACAATAACGCGAAAGTACAGGTAGAAAATAACGTGCTTTAGTACGCAAAGATATATCACAAGTATGAGAGTCTCGCTGAGGTGACCCTCTCCGCCTTCACCGAGACTGGTCAACCAGAACCATCTATTCCAGTGCCGAAGCAGAAGTCCTACACTGGTAGGAAGCCCATCATATCCTCCTCTGTCGCCGACACTCTCTGTGCCAAGCTCGGTGTTGTTGGGATCTTAGAGAAGCTGAACATTATCCTCGGCACATCATACACCCTGGAAATGCGTTCCCTATGCTCTCTCCTTGAAGGCTACATCATCAAGGACTACGACTTTGGCACCGCCTTTAGTTATCTTCGCCCATTTTGGTATAATGACTTGACCGACGTCAAAGACAAGCTACACACCCGCGAGGCGTGGGATCAGCAGATGAGGCAAGACGTACTTGTAAATAACAAGATCGTCAGTCCCCTACTACCCCCTCGACGCATCTGGGATCTGTTCAGCAATCGGGTGGTCCCATGGTGGGTTGCACGCAAGTATCCGTGGGCAATATCACACGCGTGGATGAAAGAAGAGGATCGCGTGGATATGCGTACACCCATCAACGGATACGAATGGCCCGTGCCGATGCCGCGGGATGCGAACCTCGATCTCATCCGCATCGAGATGCTGAATAACGGCGCGCAGTATGCGTGGTTAGATATTCTCTGTTTGAGACAGGTGGGTGGACGTGGAGAGGATCTGCGTTCGGAGGAGTGGAAGGTGGATGTGCCGACCATCGGACGAGTATATCACATGGCATATAGGCGGGTGGTGTGCTACCTCAGCGGGCTGGGTCGTCCTTTTAGTCTGAAGGAAGACGACTTGGAGAGTGATAGATATTGGTTCAGACGGGCGTGGACGCTTCAGGAGGCCCGACGTGGTATGACCATTGGCGGGGATGCAGGCGATGACAGATTTATAGAAAAGGAAATGCGGACAAGGGTTGAGAATCGACTATCATTGCTGGAGCAGGGTGCCAGTTTGCTGGCCATGCCTGTGTTTATTGCCCTGTCAGAGATGCGGAAGCGGGTGTCGACGAATCCTTTGGATAAGGTGGCAGGGATGTCTTATCTGGTGTGCCAGGGTGGAATACCAGCGTACTTTGCGGAACAGTCTGAAGAGGAAGCCTGGATGGAACTGGTCAACAAGATGGCTATACCACCTAGGCAGGACTTGTTCTTCCTGTATCCTCAACCTGGGAACGGAAACATGTTTTGGCGACCATCATGGAAGCAAGCCATGGATGGGGTGCTACTGCCGCCACAGCTCAGTGGCTGTGATAGTGACTGGCACGGGCTTACGAAGGCGAAAGATGCTGACAGGTGTGATGGGCCCTGTATAGAGTCAGGTTATGTGCGCGGATTGTCGCACGGATCGCCGGAGGAGAACTACCGCCAGGGAGAGTTGATCGTCGAAGATACCACGGGCACGAAGCACATGTTCAAGATCGTTGCCGACCACCAACACCCAATACCGGAGGGCTTATATGCCCTCGTAGGCACCCCCTCATATGATTATCGGAACAGACTCCAAAAGCCGCAATTCTGGGTTGCTGGGCAAAGACTTCCGGGACAGATGTTTAAGAAGCTTTCTGTGTTCCAAATCCCCAAAAAGAAGGACGTAAAGAGGCTGCACAAACTGGGAGTTGCTACAGATACTGACACTTTTCTTGCATGAGGTGCGCTTATCATAGCACTGATCCATGACCCCGCTGCATGAAGATATCTTTTTTAGTCGATGATGAATGACATAAAACTCTCCTCATTGATTTGAGGACCATCGGTCCATACCACAGTCATATATGCCGACTCTCAACAGACGGACAGATGTGATTACAGCCGAGTTATGCATATCGTCGGTCAGCAGGACGATGAGGTCTACGGAAAAAGGAAATCAGTCGAGGGAACAGAATTATCAGAAGGAACGCACTCGAGCAGGGATTTCAAATCGAGATCTTGGTGTGCAGAGATTACTTGTGCCGTCTTTCACGTAGGGTAGTGCCCCACCACATTGGGAAGGACAACGATTGAAAAGCGTGTATCCGTTGACACTGAATGTATGCAAGAGATGAGGTCAATGCGATTAACAGAAAATGACGGAGGAGGACTCACGAATCTCCGCTTCGCGAGCTCTGGACCTCGTCAACGCTACCATACCTTCTCCCCATGGCGACCATCTCAAACTGGCGTTCATCGCTGGCCTTCACTGCAAAGGAGATACCGAACTTCTAGGGAATAGTCAAGGCTGACGTCGTACATGTCAGGAAGAGAACGTAGGAGGAGTCTAATCGAACACCCAACTAGTATTTTGTCATCGACCCATCTACGGCATTATCTACAGAGTACTCGAGGGGGAACACCGTTTGAAGATGCCCAAGTAGCGGATCAGGAGGAGAACTCTATTCGAAGATTTCAATGGGCTGGACTCGGTGCAGACAAATGTCACTCACCTACTTGTACTTGGATCTGGGGAATGGTCCAAGAGGATCGTGAAAGGCTGATCAATATAGATCATCTCCCATCGATTCTCCTTCCTGACCTCTTGATGGATTCATTCATGAGACCCTAAGGTGGGAAGCGCAGGGAAGTCCCAATGTGTTTTGGCAGTAGATGGTAGAGCGGCCGTCGCAACTGAAGATATCGACGATCGTCACACCGGGGAAGTGGCTGAGCGCAGCTGATTCAGGGGGTGTGAAATCAAATGACCTCGCTGCCCGAGGAGTGTTTAGTGGGATGGACAGAGAACGGTTGAGCTTTTGCAACATCAGAAATTTTGGACACGCGACGATGGGGGTGTTTGCCAATGGTGGGAAACAGGGTAGCATATGAGTTAGGGAATCTTCGTGTCCAGACTATAATATAATCAAATTCATAAGGTCGAGCAGGAATTAAGCATACGTACGTTGCACCATGGACCCGGTAATGCAACCGTTCTGCTCGTAACGTCTTGCGCAAAGGCGGTATGTCCGTCGCGGAGTCCCAGAAACACGACTTTGAACCATGATAAGGCAGCCGTCTTGATATCTAGAGGAGGAGATGAGCATAACTGAGGAGATACACAAATAGTGGTACATACCTGCCAGATACCTCGCAGAGATGACGATACTGAATTCAATGGTAACCAGTTCCAGATTTCGTAAAGCGACCTCCTCCCCGACGACAAACTTGACATCTTCATAATTCACATTCGCAGGCGCAAGTCTGTATTGAGGACCGAAGAAGCGAATGTTGAAACAATGTGGTCGAGTGGGAATGTTGATCATGTAATCAAGATTCAAATGTTCTGGTACCTACGGTCAGCTAAAGCCCTCGAACTTGGGGTGCACATACCTGCTTCTCACTAGGCAGACTCTGGTAGAAGAAATGGCGCAAAGCGGCCGAGGTCAAGGCCGGCACCCGCTGGAGTCAAGCTTGTTTTGACGGGTCCTTCCAAGGCAGCATTGCAGCAGCTGGAGTTCGTGCTAGGTGACTTTGCGGAAATACGGTAAGCAGAAGAATAATAACGAGCAAATATTCAGATGCACCACACTAGTTCCGTCGCTGAGTTTCGCCCTCCAATGGTAATTCTCCACACACAGTCTTCGGCGTTCGCTTATCGACGTGCCAGGTTGCAATACTGAGAAACTACGTGTTTGACAGACAGAGCCGGCGATATAGAGCTCGTTATAAGGCTGTAGCAGTCGGTCAGATGTTATTTTTCCGTGCTTGACCGTCAATGGCAGGCAGAAAGTCGAGGATAGCGGGCGTCGATGGTGAAGACGGAGTGGCCACTTCGGCAGATCTCGGCATCAAGTTCGGACCATGACGTCATAACCGCCTCTCAGAGGCGGCACAGTGCTAGAGAGAAAAAAACAGAGCACCTATGTTCCATTCGCCATACTACAGTCAATTTTCCAGCAGTTGATGTTATTCTCCTGCTTCCATCCATCAATCTCTATCACGCCTGCCATGATTCGTCGTCCCCTGCTCATCACTCAGTCGACCCTGGTATCTTGTGTTTATCCGCGACAACCTAAATAGTCATTCTTCGCAGGCTTCCCTCATGGATTGTTTCGCTGTGTACTAGGATCGTGAATTGTAGGATTGCTCTTTTCATGGATAGATGTATGTGGAGACTATTTAAATTCCTGGTCTTCATACTGAATATATACGTCTCGCAGGACATGCAGATTCGCAATGCCGCTCTTGAGGTTAGAGGCCAAGGGACGAGCGGAGATCATAGGTGTTAACGCCAAGGGATTTCTGCATGATCCGGCGATTGACGATGACATCATGACCCTCTTGTTTCTTTTTACCCACGTAGTGTCCACTGGACTCTTCATCTGCAGTGATTATCCCGCACTACGATGCACATTCAACTTCGCCGCAAGCCTCAGGCACCTACGGGTATCTTATTTTCTTTGCCTGTCGAATTGTTGGAGCACATCCTCCATGATTCCTGCAATACTGCTCGGAAGGCCCTCCGTTCCACATGTGCCCATCTATGCAGGGTTGCTACGCCCTTCGTGTTCGAGACGTTAGTCGTCGATATCACCAAAACCTCTCTCTCCAATTCCCGGGATCGACTGAGGTTCTTCGCAGCCCTTGTCTCAGGCAAGACACTTGCGCGATATGTAAGACACCTGCGCCTCGTCTCGCTAACGATCCCAGTCTGGAATCGTGTGGGGATATTGGATCGGATTTTCTTCAATAAGACGAAGAAGCAAACGTCCAAGAAGATGGAGGAACTGCTCGCCGCTGCGATCCCATTCATGACATCGCTCCAGAGTGTCAAGTATGATGGAACAGATGCGGAACTACTAGCAAGTGTTGCTCTTTCTAAGCAGCTATCGTATATCCCCTGCATGTCTGTGGTATTGATAAACAACCGGAGCTCTGCGATCCCTGGCATTGACCTCGGCTTCCTCCATATCACTGAACTCAGCATCCTTGGACCCTGGTACCTCGACTTTACAGTCACATCCGTATCAAACAACACCCGTTTATCATCAGTCGGCCTCGACACCCACAGCCATTCATCAGACCCCGCATCCACGGCCATTCTCGAACATCCCAAAGGAATGTATAGGTGCATCACGAATCTCTCGCTCTGCGGGAAGTGGGCGCTGCGCCGCTCCAACGTACCGATTCTGGTTCCCAAACTCCGTCAATTGCAATCTCTCGAACTCTGCATAGAGTTTGTAGCGTCCGAGTTCTGGGCAGCGCTGCAGGCAGAGCAGATATGTATTCAACAGGTGTCCCTCTCTCTTTCTGACAATGATCCTGCGCTATTTGACTATTTATGTTCGTATTCCGGGCTGCATAGTCTCTTTCTGCGGATCAGATCAGGCTTTGTAGAAGAGACAAGGAAGGGCATAGAAAGGGTACGCAAGAGACACGGGAAATTAGTGGAGTGCGAGCCTCCAGGGCTCCAATTTGCGCCGTATGATGTTGAGGACTTTTCTTGAGGGATGATTATGGCCTATGGGTAAAGAAATTCCATTGTTTGTACACATATCTCTATAACTTGGCAGACTTTCACATCTTCTCCTAAAGCTGCAGTAAAGGGAAATCTCGCATGGCAGCCTGTCACGGCATCCATATGAGCATCGAGCATCGACGTTTGAGTACCATTCAAAGCTGCGATCTTGTTACAAATACACTGCGTGCGGAATTGAGGAGATAGGCGCCATGCAT
Organism: Armillaria solidipes; assembly: GCA_022818035.1. Classification (NCBI taxonomy): domain Eukaryota; kingdom Fungi; phylum Basidiomycota; class Agaricomycetes; order Agaricales; family Physalacriaceae; genus Armillaria; species Armillaria solidipes. The sequence goes on along the minus strand of JAIWYQ010000001.1, from coordinate 3,513,752 downwards.
GTCCCATCACTTTAGTAAAATGATGAAGAAGAGCCGTGAAAAGAACCAATAGAAAATCGGCCATTCCTTGAAGGGAGGTAAATCCATCGACGGGAGAAAGCGACGGGCTAGCAAAGATGGTTCAATTATCGTGATGGATTATGAGGTGGAATGATGAACGGAGCATCAGGGATCCCTAAATATTCTTATGCTATTGACGGTTTGGACATTGTGAATAATCAATCGGTGATAAGAAAGAGACTAGTGAACAGATTTCAGCTGAGTACCGAGTGATAGTTGGTGGTTGAACGTAAAAGCAAATCGCACCAGGCGAGTCAGTGTGAAACTTAGCAATTATGGCCGGTGTGATATCCTTGACTGATTGGTAGTTTCGCGCCTTGGGCTAGTCATCGAAGAAAGAGATACAATTCGTCCATACTTTTGTTACAATTGAATCCACAAACCTAGAGCGCCGAAAAACACATGGTATCGTCCCGTGTCGTAAGTACTTCTCGAAAACCGATGACCGCCAAGTCATCCGTGAGGCCGGGATGTAAACCACACATCTGTGTCACCAACCTATCAAACGTCTCTCATTACTCCACATCCAGGACTGCCGAACGCAAGTCCATCTTCGCTCATGCGAAGGCTTTGAATCCAGGGATGATCTGGAGCAGCTGGTTCTCCTTCCGTACTCTCTCGAGCCCTTTCTTCAAGGGCTCGGGTAAGGGTTCGAGTCAGCGAACTTGGTGCACTCAGAAAGCTCGGCGAAGACGAGATGAGCTGGACTGTAGACGGGGATACTGTCCATTACGACACCCATCTCGACATCCGGAAGGAAACTGGTTTGCTGGATGGTGACTGTGCACCAACGAGCATGCCCAATGTTCTTGGAGAAGACGTACCCGCTACCGGGATGTTTTACCAGGAGTCCTTCTTGCAAAGCTGTTTCTGCAGAGTCGCCACGTCCGAGTCGTCATGGACCGGGATTTTACTTCTTCGACGAGTCTCAGCCTCAAGCTCTCCGTCGGCTGCTACTCTCACTCTACTGCTGAGGATCCCTGCTGTTGAAACTTTCCTGGCTCCTTTGCTCAGTCTTTCGGATGACCATGATGCTCATTGCTCTGGCCCACTGCAGAGGATTTTGGAACTTTCGGGACGCATACGTTGCGTGGTTCTCGCCTCTGGGATTAGCGCTGAAGTACGGAATCGTCTGCTTTGAGGGCGCTTAATCTCTACGAGGATCTATGCATAGGCCGAGAAAGCCCTTCTACCTCATCGTAACTTTGATCTCTACCAGCGAATCAACCGGGCGTGAGAACGTACTGGAACCGCTGTCGAAAGAAGGGAACAAGAAAGGAATGATATAACGAAAGGAGATGTAGCTGAGGGAAAATAAAAGCAGCGAGTCCGAACGAAGTTGGGTCCATTCAGTCTAAGGGCGGCAAGAAGAGGCTCTGTTGTACCAAATTTGTCAAAGCCAAAATGGAATAAGAAGCAGTAAACGTACCCCGTAAAGGTCTGATAGGTCACTAGATGACGCGCATGGAGTTTAAGCGTGATGCCTCGTAAAGAATAGAGATGTTGTTCCCCCAAAAACATCAGAGCTGAGGAGAGATTACTGGAGGTAGCACAATTAAATCAAATATCTATACTCAAAGAGCACAAAGCGAGGCAACGTACGAGGATCATGGATAGGCTTCATATTCTTCCATCCGCTTCGATGTAATCGGTTAGTTATTTTCCAAGGCGAGTGTGGGCCGGTGCGAATAGAATGATGGTCAAGGACAAACATATGAGGTCCTACGTCCCGCTGACGTGGATAATTCTAGCAATCATCTCAAAAAAAAGGTGTAGAAACTTGTGGCATTGTCGGACGGTCCGAGCTGGAAGGCGTCGATAGTGGTAACTTTCCAACATGGACAAATGGTCCCGAGCTTCGGCAAGGCCCTGGCGCCAATCTTGCAATAATTTCAGCCGCAACTGTTTGACGTACAGTACTCGACCGTCGACGTCCAGCCAAGCATCCCGTTGTAAGGTAATACCGCAGGGTTGTGTCGGCTAACCGTGCGAGGGTATAACGAAAATGTCTGGTCACAACGAGGTGGTTCATGTGATCGACTTTGAGATCAGCCTGACCGCTGAAAGGAATTCTATGAGAAGAGATAGAGAAATAGACCGGAATCCTCACCTTAGTGTCTCGATATACGCGCATCATCTCGTCCTTTGCTCATAACTAGGATCACGTTTCGACGGTATTGTACCATCACGTAAACGGCCGGCCAGTCAAGACACCATGCATTTCCGGATCCGACCACTCACAGTTTCAGCACAGACTACCATCTTCGCATATCGTCATCTGGTCCCTCCTTATCTTGACTTCAGCGAAGGCCCAGCGCTACCGTATATCCCCGAAAGCCGCCAGTCATGTTCAGGCGATATATTGATCACGTATCTGCACCAATACTGAGAGAAGACGGTGAAAGTAGCGTTCAGTCCGTTGATGTGGTGCTGCGTATGGTTCCCAGATACGACGTTCAACTCGGTACAAATAGGTATGTTTGGGGTTAGCAAAGAATGTACTGGATGCCATATACTAGCAAGATCAACTTTGCCACGAGCGGCTGTGTTCGAATGACCGTCGTTGGAGAGGAAGAAAGTTCGGGCCGAAAATGGCCGAGTGTGGCGTCGGTCTCTTACGTCACCGTCATTGCTCCTTGATCTTTTGCCGACTACTTACTACGACCGACGTCACCCTTCCAAGTCAAAACGCACCGAGTTGGGACGCGGGACGTGATTGGCTCCACTTAACTCAGATTCCGTGACTGCTTATCTGGCTGTGATTCCCTTCAACACTTCGTCAATATGAATCAAGCCGCCAACAGGCCGCATAACAAAGCACTGAAGTTGACGAAACGATGACCAAGGGCGCGTTTGGAGGAGAATTCTGCTGTGAGGTCTTATGTTGACGTGTTATGATGTGCATGACCATCCTATCGATGATAGTACTACTAATTATTCAAAGTTCCCATGTAGCCACACGAATGGAAACTCAGGTCAAGGCCGGCTCCCTCTTCATTGCGGCTAGCGTGACGGCTAGTCTATCAAACACGGATTTTAAGCTGTCCCCGTGTCGTGTATACGGGTCGTGTCAATGATGCCGTGGTCAGCGCCGAACAGAGCATTGCGTGAGTTCATATTTTCCCTTCGTGTCTGCTTTCCCTTAACTCCGCGTCACTTCTAGGCATATCTTCATCTGATTTACTCACAGGATCTCCCTGCAGCCTGACACTGACACGTTCAATTCTCGCAACATCGAGAAGAAACGTGCAACCCGCAGTACCACCATCCTCGTTTCTGTTCAGCTCACGACGGCTTGTGGAAAGGTTTATCGCTGCCAATGCTCTGTGGTAGATACCGTCCACATATCGCGAAAACTAGTACCATGGGCTCCCCGGTCCAATCAAGTCAAGTGCACTGTTATTGTCACACTGTTGACACCAATCGCGTCTCAGCTCGTCTGAATTATCGCCAAGCGTCATTCTTCTTCTACAATACTCTACACTCCCTGAATACGGTGCTCGCTGCTCGCTCGAGTCTCGTCCTGACTGGAACGTCGCCTGTACTTACCGGTGTGTTTCCTTTTTCAAGCCTGTCCTCCCTCGATCTCCGATGCCCCGTCTGGCAGGAAATCTCTGGGTAAAGTGATCAATATACCTTTTAAGTCTGCTCTTGCTAATTTTTACATCGATTAGGTGGTGGTCATCTCATCATCTCTCCACAGCGAATGCAACAAATGTGGACAAGTCGACGTTGGCTTGACATTTGAAGTTCATCAAGCCGATTTATGATGCATTCAGCTATCTGTCTCCTTTTCCGTTGTCTCGAGCTCATAGATCCTGCACAGGCACCCAAAACGTAGTCATCTCATCCGGATGCGAGAACAAACAGCACCTAGGGTAATACTCGAAACCTCGCCTAAAGGCCTCATATCGGAAACGTTATCGCCATCCAGTACCAGGGTATATTCCATGCAAACAGTCCGCTGGCAGCATCTCCTCGGCGATGGATTTTTCACGGTCTTACTCAGTTTGAAGATTTTCTCATGAGCGTTAAGCAGCATATATGCTGTAGTAGGTTCAATTACCTCGTATTGATAATTCTTCCGCTGACCTCATATCCTTTAGACCCGTAAAACCTTTTCATCGATTCCTTTCTTCACGCGTATGGCAATACTGGGGATGTAACACTGCGAAAACGGTCGTACATGGGTTTCGCCTCCTTGATCACATCCCCCGGGGTCCTTGGGACGCAGCTATTGTAGCCCATCCCAGTTCTTCCATGAATCGAGTCGCGCTAACGCTCTTGTCCCTGATGCTGTAGCATTCATTCCCTCACACGAGCGCTATTATCCGAGCAATGGGCTGTTGGTGAGGCGTTTTGACGCAATAAGCACGTCGTACTAGGACAATGGTAAGGTCAGCCTTTTCTTTCATCGCCATGCATGGAATACTGATCGCTGTATTTTGGTCGCTCAGCCAACCGTCCAGGAAGAAGTCCAAAGTGAGAATGTAACAATATATTTCCCACCTTTCTCTTGCTCAGAAGACGTCCAGGCCGTAGTGTCGTCTTCGTTTCCGATCTTCTATGAGGGCATTTGGGTTGCATCGTATTCTACAGAGCAAAACGCGGCGCTAATCACACGGAGTACCGCCCGCATATTGAAGACAGAGGGGTCATACCATATCACCTCGGAGGTGTTTCCAACGTGTTTAAAAATCCAGAGGTTCTGTCCCAGCGCAGATATAGCTACCCGGGAGTGTTGAGTATGAATTTGCGCGTAGCCGTCTTAGACACTCTGTGGCTCGCTCCCAAGGTATTCCGTACTGTATATAGTAGCGACGAAGGCTCAGGCTAACCTCATTTTCTGTCTACTGCAGATACCTAGCCAATGGGGATTGGACGCAACAAACAGACATACATATCGAAAACAAAGGCGAGTCGAGTCCGTCGGGGACATGTACAAAAAGAAGATACAAGAATATCTCATTTTAAACTGTGTGTGCTGTTTCCCATGTATAAATTTGATGTTAAAGCGACTCGGATACTTTGGCCGTTACCTTACTATTTCGCCGTCTCGCCGGTTTTTGAACTGAATACTTCATGAGGCCGAGACAATCTCTGTCGATTGCAGCTATAGTTCAAGATCCCAATACACTGGTGCATCGTTGGAGTCTAACACTGGTCCTATATTCTCAACGATATTCACGAAACTCTGCACTCTGCAGCAGAGACTTTCACTCGTTTGACACATTTCAGGGCATTCCCGAAAAGGCAACGGAAAAGCCCCTCCGGAGGTTATAATCGGGACCATTACCAGGGCACGCTTAATAATGACCAGCGTTTAGATAGAGGAGATAGGCCGCCGCATATCTAGCCTTTCCCACATGGTGTCCCTCAGACTCTGACTACCATCCCGAAGGTAGGCCCTCATCGTCGATGATCGCAGTCCTGTAAACTGATGGTGTCGCTTGTAGAAAGCATCTCTTGCAATATGGATACAGCTTGTCTCGTCTGCGACACCCCGACAAATACGCGATGCTCAAGATGCAAGAGCGCTTATTATTGTAGTAAGACACACATTGCCCAGGTGCGCCTCTTCTGCGTGTGTCTCCGAGACTCTAACAATGAATTTCTGTAGGACTGGCCGTCTCACAAAACCTACTGTAAAAGAGTCAGCGACGCGGGTACTAACACCTTTGATGCTATCCTCTTCGGCGTAAACGCAACTAAACCTCGCCTCATCAAAATTCCATGGTCGTATGGCCCCGTTGATGAAGACGACGTAGGAGAGTGGCAGCATCTGGACACGGAGCCATGGTTCAAGGGAAACGAATCTTTTCGCCGCATCTACTATGTTCAGAAGTTCGGCATCAATGGACCATCACTTCCTTATACACTCGCAGTCTGTTTCGACGATGACGGTATGATCAATGGCTCCCAGCTCAACCGCTGCATTCAAAATGTTACTGCCGGCAACGCTGGGCACTCTTGGCTCGGAAACATTCTAGCCCTTAGAGCAGAGGGATTAAACTCGGATTGGTATCATGATGCAGTCATGGAGGAGGATTTGGCGCCATTGGTCCGGTACTTTGAGGATTATGGCAGGAAATAAACGACGAATTACAGCAGGTTGTCAATCTTCACTCAATCTTCACTTTTTCCGTTTCTGTTCAATATTTGACGGGCGTTATCCAGTTCTTGATGGTTCTCGTGTATGTCATACTAAGGAACATGTAGTACGGACTATTTTCGATCCAATATGATGAAAATACCACACACGTATGCTACTTACTTGTGCTTTTCATCGGAGCACGCTGTCCACAGTACCTGTACTACGGGCATCAACTCCAATCACATTAGAGAAAAAAAGGTCAGACAGGGATCATGGATGGAGTTTGTACCCTGTTTCATACGCAATGATAAAGCGGAGTAGCAGTGTTGTTAGAAGACCATTATAATCCGCTGAACTTTCAAGAATACATCGAGCGCGAGCACGAGATTGGGTAACACCGAAGAAGAGGGAGATAAGAGTTGGTGATTCTATGAGCATGTATATGAGTAGCAGGCCAGCTATGAGAGACTAGGCATACGCGACTCAGCGATAGAAACCCCGACTCTATCGCAACATGGGTCCTAAAAATAATTCAGCCCTCGAGCCGTCGTAAGCCACAAAAGCGGGCAGAATGACACCATTCAGTGTGGCGGTACAACGGAGCAACCACGCAGTTCCCTACGTTCGACTCCATGAATGAGGTACCACTCTTATCGAGGACTGACAGGTCGGTGCTGAGAATCTCAGCAGAGGGATAGTTGAGCGGCAATGCTGTAGAAACAAACTGGAGTGAGGCTGTATCGACGACGAGCTCGCATAAGGCTAGCAAAGTTTCTCCGCGGTATTCCTCAGGAAGACGGTACCGATTGTGAAGCCGCAGCATTTTGTGCGCCGTCCGCATGTCTTCCACCATCCTCATAATGATGCGAACGCTCCATCCCTCTCACTCGAATCCGTACACATCTGCAGAGACATGGTATGATCTTTATCTGCGTGTGCACGGGCAGGAAGACCAGCAGCGTGCAAACACGGTAGGGAAATAAAGAGTAGTTCTTGTTTCCGCATGAGACTGTCACCATCGCCATGCCTGAAGACAGCACTTGTCCTCTATCCTGACAGCCTGTCGATCTCACAACATTCCCCTCTACCGGCATTCACGTCACGACGGTCAGGTAGCCCAAGCGTCCCGGAACCTGCGTAATTCGCCTGGCAGAACGTTGGACGCAAAGACACGACGTAAGTGACGAGCCGTCCTGCAGAGCATCCATACAAATGCTGCACCCTGTGTGGCTACTGATTTACATAATCCGGCCAGGGTCTCTCTGAAACCTGATCAGCGGTGACCGCGCCCTTCGACAGGACTCTTCTATCCATCGTTGATCAATGTAGCGTTTAAAAAAAATTTCAATGACGGAAGATAGCACCTGGGAAGGATTGAGGCTCGAAAGGCCATCTGCGACAATGCGAAGAATTTGGCGTTGGTAGGATAAATGACTAGGTATGATGCGGGTAGACCATCATAGTGATCATGACAAATGAAGGTGATAAGCATTGGGGATTGTACACTGTACAAGGTCACGGCAGGGGTTTGGGTGAAAGGACCACAAATCTTGACTCATGCGTAATCTTCGACTCCTTCTTGACCTTGTTGGGCTCATCCGCACTTTACAGCCGTGAAGAAGTACCGTCTAGGGTGGTCACGAAGTCCCATTGTCGATATCTTACAATCTCAATATGGACACATCGTACTCGCTCGACTGTCTTTCCGATTTCGTCGATCATCATCTATGTTAATGAAATGGTGGGCCATCGCGGAACATGGCAGGTCCGAGTCCTGTGTCACTAGGGGAGGGGATATACTAAAAGAACACTCCTAGTATAGTCTCGCAACTCCTAAGTTGTGCGATGACAAGGCGGCGAGCGCCGGAGACTTGCTTGAATCAGAAGCAGCTTGATACTCACATGTTACACCTACAGAGCAATCGTGAAGTTTATCGACTTTAGATACAAGCGGTAAAGAGCTGACCAGGTTGAAAGACGACCGTCAAAGACTCCACCGCACCATAAACCCGGGCCTGGGAGATAACTCCCAGTCGTACTTCGTCTCTTGATATAGCGATGAAGCGCCGTGGACCAACAATTTGGTGGCCGCTTGCGTGAGACGTCGAACTCGAATTAGTAACCGGTCCCTGCTGGACTCCTCGTACAGACATACCTTCCTCTTCATTTCTGAGGGCCTTTTGGGTGAATCTCATGTTCTGGCTAGATAAGCTTGGAGCCTTGCAACGACGGTTTATAGTCAGGGTGTACTTGAAGAACACGGATCGGTTGGAAAGTACAGGGAGCGATTCCACGATGAAATTACATTGTGTGAAGTACAGCGATTCTCATACAAAAGACAGACACGGAGGAAGCCAAAGATACACTGTGAAACGAATTTGGTGAGACCTTGGGCATCTGCCGTACTCAGATGACATGTACCAATAGTTGAACGAGAAGAGAACCTGAAATGGACCGCAGAAAACACGATCAGAGATTATGAGCCAGAAATATGAACGAGACATAAGACAAAGGTGAGCGCCAAGCAAGAGACCGTCGGGGATGATGGCATAGTGAAAACGCAAAGTCAAGAAAGGCTGGTGAGCAGCGAACGATATATTTCTTCACGCTGGAGACAGCTCTTATACGCATCTGAAGCACCATGAATGTAGGAAACTTGTAAGAGGAATATAAGTGACGTACCAGAGTCTTCACCCAGCTTTCCGCGCACCGTCGCCTTTGTTTTCTCAAGATTAGCCAACACCTCTTGGAGACTCGAGAGGTCATTTGTCATTCGGCCATTGCGGGATCTTGTTCAACAGAGCTCAGTCATCTTGAGGTCTAGTTGGGCGTCTGCTGGTTTGATGAGCTCTTCTGCTTTAATGTTTTCCATGGCTTTGTGGGATGACGAGAAACAAGTAGGAGTCGATGATGGTAGTTGCGGTAAGGTTGTATTTCAAACCCCGACACCAAGCTCAGGACGCCGGTGCAGGCAGAAATATTGCCTACTATTGCACGGTCTCCAGCACAAGGCAGTGACGACCTCCGCAGGTACTGTTGAAATATCCATACTCTGCAATAGACGAGCAGTAGATAATGAAAGGGCAACAATGCTATAAGAAGCGGCAAACACCGACATGTGCCGAACCAAAGAGGATGCCGACAGCGGAGCGGAGTCACATAAGGATGATGACAAAGTGTCGGCAAACACCGACTTAACCAAAATGCACCGCCACCGAACACCTCCCAAAAAACCGCATAAGACCGAGCCTGTATACACAGGACTCGGAACTCCTCCCTTTCTCCCTACTCGGCACGTCCATCACATCTCCTGCTCGTCGTTGCTCTGGAGCAAGATTGATGATCCAGTGAAGATCGCCAATCTCTTTATCTTATCATTTCTTTCCATCTCCAGCATCCAGCCACTGCCCTTCGTTGAACGACGGTCACAACGCTAATTTGTTCACCTGATAGGGACCGGCGAAATGGAGCCGTATCTCTGTCTCTTTCGCTGACGTCCGATGCTACGAGTTACCATCATTACGAGCGAGAATAAGACAGTAGGTCATCGATTTATTTTGCAAATTTGACATCTCGCTAATGTCTCGTCAGGACCTTTTTGCTGAAACAATGTTTCGTTCACTGGGAGTTCGACAATCTCGGATAATATGATGTTGTGGTTATGTGGAGCTGAGGTAAAGCTAGATGTCATCAATGCTGCTCTTGATGTCGTCGACGTCTACGTTCCTTCTTTCTACTCTCCTCAAAAGCCATTTCTCATTTGGATTCACAACAGACACGCCGTCTCTTTCAAACGTGCTTCAACGCCCTGCAACACGGAGTTGACGGTAGTGACCGGATGCTCGGCAATGGGCATCAGGGGGAGACCTATCAACAAGTTAGATCAGCCGCCACCTTGAAGGACCTTTCAATCTGAAGTTCCGGTACGTGCTCTTCAACGTAACTCTTGACCTTGTTGAACTCATGGATCCCTTATAGTTGCAAAATATTGCTATCCATAACAATCGAGGATTACCGTCCTTTCTCTCGCATCCTGTGGCTTGTCCGATGCGGTCTCTGTGGACCATACTCTATACTCATCTCCGCATTTCGATGTTCCAGGACCAGCGTCTATGCCTCCGGAGTAACCGCCTCTCATCGGATATATATCGTCAAATATCTATCTTTCCGATGCCCTCCGCGTTGTCGCAGGTGGCTCAGCCATGCTGGTGCCTTGCTGCAATTGTCACCACTGCCCTTCGCGTCCCCATTTTTTGTGCCGCGTTCACACTGCCCAACGACTTACCGCCCAAATTTGTTTCCCTGTTAATATCCGCGCGATTCCTCGGTTGTACACCATTCATCGATGTATCTGGTCCTGCCAACCGCAGTGGCCGGGTCCATCATCAAGTAGGAGAATCAGACGCGTCGTGCGGCGAAGAACCTATGCAGAGCTAAGATCTTCGGTAATCAATAGTAAGCATGGCAAGCGGTTCTCGAGGGTTCCTTAGCCAAGCGATTCACGGCCGGTTTATGTCTGTCACTATTGCGAGTTGCGGGTCGAGTCCGAGAGCCCGTCAAAGCGAGCTTGCACATATCACGGAGTTTTGTCGGTTTCTTAACGACGACTCCCTTATTAGCCTTGGACCGTCAACGAGTATTCAGCTCGTAGGTATAGCTTGTTCGATGTTGCAACCAAAGAACGTTCTAACTTCCGCCTGGTTTAGGTTTGTTCAGCGGGATCATTACTGAGACGATCCGCGGCAGAAATTTCTGAACGAGCGGCATTAGTGGAAGTTTGACGAGGTCCGGGTACACCCATGTATTTCATACAATGGACCATAGAGGCATGCTATTGTAGGCGTCTCGCTACTCCTTGTTCCCATATGCCTTTATCGCAGCAGAAGCTCAAGTTCGAGCAATTTATCATCGATACATTCTCTGTTGACCATTCCGGGACCGATCAGCATAACTGTCCGCGATCCTTGGATCCACGGATTTGACATGCTTGTCAAAGAGCTATTGTGGTTTCCATGTTGCGGTGGGAAATGGTACTCGGGCGAATTACGATGTACTGTCTGGATGTTCACAATGTTGTTGATACTTCATCTAGCTTTGGGGGAACTACTTTCCGTTGAATATCTATGGTTGCGAAGTATATCCAATGTGTCGCCTTGCAGTCCTGTCAAATTGTCCCATCTTCTTGATGACCATCGTATCAGACGTGTGCCGTCATCACAGAAAGAGACATTTAGAGTCTCGTCGGGAGAATTGGGACCCACTCAAAGTTCAAAAGAGGATGAAGTCAAGAGATTGAGAAAGAGCACGGAAGGACCCGGGCCGAAAATCACCGAGACGCCCGTCATTTGCTTTTCTCCTTCGTTCACCTTCAATCAACTTCCCCGCAGACTTTTAGTACTCTCGACCACACCTCAACAATGAAATACAGAGCTCCTGGATAACTACTGCTTCCTTTATCTTTAAACAAGGCGACTGCACTGAGGGAGGAAAAGCCCGGCACTTTGTATGGCAAGTGGCATGAGTTCGAAAAAGAAATTTAGCAAGGTACGAACGGCTATGTAATCAAAGCGGCTCTAGCGCTCATTGTTTTTTATCATCCTGACCAGTTAAACTCTTTCTCGTTGATCTTCCGAGCTCCTGACATCGACGGAAACAGTTTAGCTAGGACTGGAATCCAAAAGCCACAGTAATGATTTTTTTCGCCTGGGGTCAATACCTTGAACGTATTTCTACGCTCCTTTTGGAGTCTTCAATGTCCGGCAATGTGTTACTAGGTGTGTCTTTGGCCAATCTCTTGCTGTCCATCCTTAAAATACTTGTTTTTGGGAAGGTTGGGTCACACAGCATTAAACATATTGATCAGAAGGTCGCGGCTCAGGCGAATTCGTTTGTCTTTGTCGCTTCGAAGAACCAAGTATGGGCGGCATCTTGGCAAGGTATACGTCCAGCTTATGAAACCGGATGGCTCTTCGGCTATTTACCAGATTCAGGCCCATGAGCGTCGTCAATGCTGGTTCTGAAGCCTCTCTTCTGTCTCACAAGGTTTTTCCCGTCATTTGACGCTAAGTATGTGTTGCATATCATTCATATGTTAGTCGCGATGCGCACGTAACGCTGCCGCCGGCATAAGATATACCAAAGACTTGGTGAACGATGAACGCGCCTTGCGGATTTTACCTCTTTCTGATGTCCATCTGTTTGTTAGCTCTGTTTGGGCCCTCGATCGTATCAAATTCTCTTCGAGAGACAACCTCGCGCCTATTCTAGGGGAGATAGCGCCTCATACCTGAGCGTAGTATGTGGTCTTTATTTCAACAAGCTCGATGAAGTTTATTAATCACTTCCTATCCTCATTACGGACTCTTTGCTAGCGTTGCGACGATTATTGAATTTCTACTTTCGAAAGACGCTACAAAGGTACGTGCACAACACCAACACCAACACCTCAGGCAAGAAAAGTCTCGGTATTCGTAGCAATACCTAGATCGTGCAGCCTCTTCACTTCCTTCTTGTTGGCCAGCATGAACACCGACACTTTCTTGAACATCTGCCCTGAAAGTCTTTCCCCAATAACCCAGCATTGCCGTTCTTCGTTTGTCCCCTGAAATTCACACGGGCCACTGCCTATCAGTGTGTATAAGGCCTCCGGTATTGGATATTGGTGAGCGGCGACGATCTTGAATGTGTGCTTTTCACTAGTGTTATCTTCGACGGCTAACTCTCCCTGTCGACGCTTCGCCTCGGGTGATTCTTCGGCCAATCCCCGCACATAACCCGATTCAATGCAGGGTCCATCACACCAGTCGGCATCATTCTCCTTCGTACGCAGGACAAACCCGACCCAGCCACAAGTAAGGTGCAGCAGCGGCAGCGCCTCAGTCATGGCTCGCTTCCATGATGGTCGCCAGCACTTGTTCCCGTTCCCAGCTTTAGGATACAGGAAGAACATGTGCCCTCTATATGTTACATTCATCTCGTCGACCAGTGCCATCCACGCTTCCTCTTGAGACTGCGTCGCATAATATGTCGGTATTTTATCCGTCCACAGAAGATAAGTCAGTCCTGCAACCTTATCGACAGGATTTGCCGACACGCGCTTCTGCATCTCTGACAAGGCAATAAATATGGGCATCCCTAGCCTATCCACCCGGTTGTTCTCTCGCAGCCATGACAATTGATTCTCAATCCTCATCCGCATTTCCTTTTCCGTGATCCTGTCATCACCTGTATCCCCACCAATAATCATACGATGCTGAATCTCCTGCAGCGTCCACGCCCGTCTGAACCAACATGTATCATTCTCGAAGTCGCCCGCCTTCGAACTCAAAGGACGCCCTAGCCCGCTGAAGTAGCAGACCAACCGGCCGTGTGCCATGCGATATACTCGTCCGATGGTTGTTACATCCAACTTCCACTCGTCCAGATGCAGATCATCTTTCTGCCCGGACACCTGTCGCAAACAGAGAACATCCAACCACACGTACTCCGCCCCAAGATTCAACATCTCGATGCGGATGAGATCAAGGTTTGCGTCCTTTGGCATAGGCACTGGCCATTCATGTCCGTTAATGGGTGTTTGCACATCCATGCGGTCCTCTTTTTCCATCCAAGCATGCGATATTGCTGATGGATACTGGCTTGCAACCCACCATGGGATTATCCTATTGCTGTACAGATCCCAGACGCGTCGGGGAGGCAGTAGACGACTGATTATCTTGTCATTTGCGAGTACGTCTTGCCTCATCTGCCGATCCCACGCTTCGCGGGATTGTAGCTTGTCTTGGATATCGGTCAAGTCGTTGTACCAGAATGGGCGGAGACGACTAAAGGCGGTGCCAAAGTCATAGTCCTTGAGGATGTAGGGTTCAAGAAGAGAGGATAGGGAGCGGCTTTCCAGAGTGTACAATGTGCCGAGGATAGCGTTCAGTTTTCCCAAGAGCCCTTCGACACCGAGACGGGTGCAGGGAGTGTTGGCAAGAGAAGATGGTATAATGGGATCTCTACCAGTGTAGTTCCATTGCTTTAGTACAGAAATGGAAGACTCTGGTTCGCCAGCCTCGGTGAAAGCAGAAAGGGTGACCTCGGGAAGCTTTGCATAATTGAGACGCATCTTTTTGTGCTGAGGGACATTAGTTTATACCTGTGCCTTTGTATTTCTATGTGCTTACATATTCATGCCCTTGACCCACCCCGTGTACATCATTGCTATAACGATCCCACCATTCTTTCCCATTCATTTCGAAAATTTCCACTGAATCTTAGGGAAATGAGGATGTGAGGATGAACGGTTACACAGCGGTGCGTACTACTTTAATCCCACTTCCGATCGACTTGGTGTTGTACTAAATCTGTAGGATTACTGAGCTGAGGCTCGAGGGACCTTGTCCTCGTGATAAGAAGAAAATGGTCGTTGCTGTGCTGGACTGGCCCCATCACAACAGCCAGGGGCCAGCATTCGCAGAGATAGACACTCGAAATTGTAATCCAGCCTTCCACGGTTCTTCCGGTCATCCACAAACTGCTTCACTATGCGAGATCAATGTAAGATATGGATCACCTCAAATCGCAATGCGTCATCAAAACACCAATCCGAGCCCACTGACATGGGAGAAGTAGTAAGGTTTCTCATTTTTATTCGTCCAGAAATGCGTTAAATTCGAGATGGGAGGGTATATTCGATTGAATGGTCATATTGAAAAGAAGTAACATCCAGTGACATGCTCACCTTCGATAGACATCCACATCAGTGATCACCTCCCACTGCATCTTCGTGGTTGACTTTCTGGTTCGTTTTCCGGTCTTCGCAGCAATGATAGTGACAGGCAATCGTAACGACTGGTATTCTACCTGGCATTAGCACTGGACGAGAGAACACTGTATCCCAGTATGGCAAATCAACAAGTCGAATATTCGGACGGGTATCTATAATCCATATCAGCTTAATGGTAAAGAGAAAATAAAACGAACGAAAGACAAGCAATTAATCTGCTTATGTGAGCTTGGCACTACGTTTGGTTTCGATTGACGTAGCGCAACTCGTAGCTGCTATGAGGCCAAGACATATGAATCTGAGTTTGGTCTCTCGACTCGCACAACATCCTGACACCTGGAGCTCGCTCTCAGACGCGTATCGTAAGTACTATGTCTAAGTCCGACGTGAGAATTTGAGAAACGGGAACGGTATGCATATAAAAGCCTGACCTCGACACATTGCCGTATTGCATAGACTGCTTGTGGACTGCTGTCACCTGTACGGCCTTAGAAATTTGAAGGTCACCATAGAACCTGTTTGAAGCGGTGACCAGGGGAGGACGACGCGTCCAGAACACGTAAACGGACGCGATGGAGAACAGTGTCGCGTCAAGTACTTCAGGAAAAGTTCGGGACGGAAATAGCTGAGAGCAGTGATGGCTTACGTCACCTCCATCGCTCGCCTTCGCCGTTCACGAGCACTCAGCAGTGTTGCAACCTTCAACACGTACCCCACCTGGATCATCGGATGCAGGGTCCCTTACCACTTATCGGCTCCCATGGCTCTTTCCCTGGCCACTGTCCTCCACAACGATCTGGCACCAATTCTGTCGAAAATTCAAATCAAACACGAAGGAAAGAGGACGTAACGGAGTGAACGACGCATTAAGAGCCTGAGGCGTGTCGACAAGTGAAGGGTGTGCTTGGAGAATTACTATCGGAGGGCGGACTTTCGGCTTCAGAAGTAACATGGTGTGTAGTCAGATGTGCTGGTCCTGCCTCTTCTGCTTACCATATTCTCACAAAATCGTCTAAGACGATCTCCAGCTGCTGCAATGTCGTCTTGGAAGGACCCATCAAGGCAAGACTGTGGTCACCTTGAGTTCATCTGCTTTGCACGGAATTTCTTCTGCCAGAGTTTCCCTGACAAGGAGATGCAGGTACGTGCACTCTTACCCCGAGGGCTTTGTCTGACCGTATATACCAGAAGATTCAATTACTCAGCGAACATTTGCACTAGACAACATCGTTACAACATTCGACAATTCGTTCACGGAATTCTTTACCTATGTATTACGCCGTCTTTGGAAGCACTTCGGTCCTCGATGCAAACTAACGCCTACAAATAAGAACCATGCAAGAGGACGCCGACTTTATTGCCCGTTTTTATCTAGCTTGGTTACTCTAACATCGCTAGATTCAAGTAGGTGAGCAGCTTTCCGCATCGGGACTAGCTAACTGAATAGTCAAACATAGTTCTATCACTCTGATCCCATTTCTCTGAGATGTGTACTGCTGGATAATGGCATATCTCGGTCCTGGGTGGGTGCTCACTTGCGCTTCAGGGTATGTTCTCGTGCTGATATTCGCGTATCAATTAGGTCGATTATGCCTCTAGAGAACCATTGGCTTGGTAGGGAGTACGAGCAACGGACGTCTGTTTCAAATGATCGGTGCAAGCAGGAAGGGAGGTTGTCGTGCGGTAGCGTCGAGTGGTACGGAGCTGGCCAAGCAGAAATCCGTGAGTTCTGTGTCATCGTTCTTTGTCGATCTTTTTGACATCCTTGATCCGTCGCAGAAACCGAATGTCAAGGAGAGACTTGCTGTCAAACTAGATATATTTTTCTTTGCTGCGGCGGGTGACTACAAGGATCTCGACAAGCCTAACCTGCTGGAGTACGTTCCTTTCGACAATCTTTCCCCCTCGACTAACTTCTTTCCCACAGACCCTCTTCGTCTCGCTTTCAGATCCGGAGTTAGACCATCTACAATGGTTCTGAATTAATCACTCTCGTCCTTCCGCACTCTATGTTTAGAGATGTATGTGGCAGTACTATGGGCCGATAATGTGGTCGTTATGGTGAAAACATGGTCACCGGGTGACATTAAAGGAGGAATACGAAATTGTAAAGCGGTCATCTTCTCCTCGTAATTCAATTTTCAGAGCACCGGGCCGCGTAGCTCAAGTTGAGCTTTGTTGAAGCACTGTATCCGCTTGTATCTAATGATTACTATGTACCGATGCTCGTTGTCCCCCCGACGTGCACCCTTCATTTTGGTCTCGACGACAGAATCTGTGATCAAGTATGACGCAACACTTCAACTCGTGTTCTTCGCTAGGTAGGTCACAAAGGTCACAGCTTTGTTCTTTCTCACGTCGACTAATATGTCCCCTAGGACCGTGCCCAAGGTCAGTTTCCCGGTGAATCTCTTTTCGAGCCGGCTGAACAATTACCTGATTGCTTGTATCTAGGCCGAGAGCGAGACTTCCTTGGAGGATGATGAAGAATGGGAGGATGACGGTCGTGATGCTACTGCGGAGGAAATACCTCCAGCCAAAACAGAGGCTTTGGAGCTGCTCTCAAGGGTCGGCAGAGGGCCTACAGCGATGCGTAAGAAAGCATCTGCTAGCACCGCCTGTTTCGGTTCCCAAAAGAAGCGCCGCACCCTGGAGGAAATTCGATGGCAACGGCGTCGTCGACAGGCTGCTACCATGCCTGAATACTTTGATGGCCCAATTTGGTTTGGAGGAATGCTGAAAAGGATATCCTTTGCCTTTCGGTATACTCTGGATGCCGTCTGGCACCACACTGTCCGTTTCTTCAGAAGACCCCCCTTTTTTCTCGCATTTATATGGGTGCTATCCTTCTTGTTTGGGAAGACATCCGAAACTCTGCAGGTGGTCGTTCAGCCGCTCTGTTTCATCTACGGCATATCCCATTCATCGCTTTGTGCATCTCGCCCGCATCATACACGTGTTCCCAAACACGCTGACTTTCCGGCGCTCATGGAGCTTCAAAGCGCCACTTTCGAGCAATTGCTCGACGACTTTGTTCATGTTTCCTTGCTCTCTTTAAACGTCAAAAAAGCAGAAATGGCCGCATCAGAGCTCAATGAAATCATCCACCGTGTCGAATACCAGAACGACGAGCATTTCACCGCTTCACTGTCAAACTTCATTAAAACAGCCAGAGAGACCGCTATAGAACTGCAAGTACTTAGTTTCCATATGCAAGACACAGTTGATCGGTGAGCTAATTTACGTTGTACGTGTGTTGTTCTCAAGTTCTGATATGCACTCAGCATTGTGGCTGCCAATAATCACTCAATAAATACTATTGACGGAGCGCTCACGAAGAGCATGCGATATTCTCTCTCCGGTCTCATGCCGTGGTCGTCTTCTCCTACAGATGAAATGGTCCTGAAGATATTCAGTGAATCCATAGACATGCTGTCGGAGATATCAGAGATCCTCATTCTCAAAGCCCAAGTACAGTTGAAGAACCTTGAGGATCTGCAGGGTAATCTCACCATCGTCCGTGACATCGTCATCCGAGATAATTTGGAGGTGCCCGCCGACGGGAATAAGTTAGTATGGGGAGTAGTGCATGACTATGGGTTGGAAGTTCTCAGATTCGTAGGCGAATATCTACAGCCGGCTCCGCAATATGTCTCCTCTGCACTGCATATGCTGCATGAGATGAGGAAAAATATTGCAGCTCTCCGAGGGCGTGTCGTTAAACCCGCACCAACGGAATCTTACGTTCCACCCGAAGTTCACATGAGCAGCATCAAGCGGGGCTTAGAGACGTTGGAGGCATCTAACCGTAAAGCGAGAGAACGAGAGAGAGAAGCCAGAAGACTCCTTGTATAATTTCACTTATATTATTCGTGCTCTACGAACATCAAGAAAGTCCGCTCCCGTTTCTACGGAAGCAAGGACTCTCACCCAGCCTACGCTACTTTACAACATTACCTTACTCTCGACTAATTTGTGTATGCCTCTCACATCATTTTTTTGATCTCAGCGATACAGAGGTTATGTCCTTTGGTTTATGTCTATAGCTTAATTGAAGAGAACGGGGTCCTTCGTATAGCCTATTCCTTAATAATTGACGGAATAATGGAGCTAGTAAGTCAGGAAAAAATAATGTAATAGAATAACCTAACGATTCGTGATTTCCAGGCGCAAACCCATCCATCAGGAAAGCTTTGAATGCGAGACGACGCGCAGACCGAGCAGCCCAAAGGCGACCGGGAACGGTGCTGACTAGCAAGAATAGGGCTTTAGAGATTTAATGAATTGTGTAAAATCAGTAAAGTGCGCGAGGAAGACGCGTCCGAATCATGGAGTCTCGGGAGATTGAGGTAGGAGTTGTTGTGGCAGGGAAACTTTCACGGTACCGGGCACCAGGGACGGCAGGGGTAGATGGTACATCATTGGTATACTATTAACGCTAGCACAACAATCGAATACTTAATTATCCAACCGGTCCATGTGTTGAGCTCGCTGTTAGCTTAGCGCTGCGGATCTGACGTGCTTTGCGTAATCTAGACTACAGTGAATTCATGCTAAAGAGCTGAGAATGATTGAAAGTTACGTCTTGGAGAGGGTTAAATGCATCGTGGTGCCGGAAAATAAAGATGTTGGACTATGAAGGAGACTACTAATCTGTAACAGAAGTCACAGAACGAAGCAAGAACGAAGTTACGACTTGAAATGATGGATGACTGACTGTGCCATGGTTAGAATATATGTGCTCTTTTTGAATGAATAGTATGGGGGAACTTTACCAGCCTACGGGTGACCATAGCCATAAGCACTACGCAAGCGGAAGAATGAGACGACAGACGTGGAGAGACACGAGAAGCGGTAGTCATGATGCCGAAATATGCCGAAATGGCCGCTCCCTCCCGACGTTCATGACCACCTACTGTACTCGAGTATCAGCCCACCATTTCAAGTCAACCCTGGAAGGAGTGTATCTCAGATGACTGCTACAACGTTAAAACGTACTCTCGGTCACCAGTCATAGTTTTAAAACGCGAATTTTTGAGCCAGACTGGAGAGTACAAGTGAAGGATATATGGGGAGAATCAATAATAGAAGGTTGACTTTTGGATGCAGAAGTACGAAGTCTCGCGTGGGTCGCAGTTTGATCAAGCATACCGTCGTCTCCATGAGGCATCTGGCAGGTACGTACTAGTATTCATGTATCTCTTCACTTCTGCTCACCTCCACCCTAGATATCAAGGGTCTGATTGATTCTTCATCGGATTCGTGTTTCTAGGTGTTACCGGTAAGAGGGTTACGCTCATAGGTCCATGGACTAATAGTCTGGACGCACCGTCTATGCTCAAGGATTATGATCTGCTAATTCATATTATATATACTACTCTGTCGCACGACGCACACCCGTTATCGTGCATTTGACATGCATCGATGCTGCACAATCTCAACCGTTCTTTTTCAATCCCACTAAACTCGCCTCGATCTGCCCTGTTCTGCCACAAAAGGCGGCGGGGCCGTTCGATCCCACGCCTCCTTGTTCTGCTCCGGTGTGGTGATCGTGCCACGAGGATAATCTTTCTGCGCTTCACTGTCGAGAGATCAGCAGCACTTCACACATCACAGCCCTACGCGAACCGATCAACAAGGATAGGAAGGCAGATGACTGGGAGATCATCGAGGGCAATCGATTCTGAATAGCGCATGCGGAAGGATATGGTTGGAGAGGATGAGGAAGACGTTCTGTGGCAAAGCAGTCATTTGAGGACAGAGAATTATCAAAAAGGACGTACGCGATATGGAGATCCCTTTCATCGGGTGGACGGTACTTGTTCCCGGATATCTATAAGAGAACAATCAGCTGATGTGAAAGAGAACGAAAAAGAGGTATGAAGTAATACAAATAGTCCAGTATGGCAAATCAACAAGTTGAATACTTCGGATGGGCAGCTATAACCTATATCACCACAATTCTACAGAAAAAATAATACAAACCAAAGACAAACAAATCAATCTGCCGAGGCGAGCATGGCAGTACGTTTGGTTTAGATTGACGCGGCGCAACTCGCAGCTGCTATGAGGCCCAGGCTTACGAATCTGAGTTTTGTTCCACGACTCGTACAACAACCTGACACCCCGAGCTCGTCCTCAGACGCGCATTCTAGGCACCGCGTCTGACTCAGACCTGAGAACCGGGAACGGGATGCATGGAAAAAGTCTGACCTCGACACTTCGCCACATTGCATAGGCCGCTGTTACCTGCACGGCCTTAGAAGTTTGAAGGTCATGATAAAACAGGGTCCATGAGATGATTAATGGAGTATAACACGTCCAGAGCACATAAACGGACGCGATAGAGAAAAGCGTCGCGTCGTGAAGCCACAAGTAGTAGAGGAGAAGTTTAGGACGGAAATAGCCGAGAGCAGTGATGGCTTACGTCACCTCCATCGCTCGTCTTCAATTCGGGAGCACTGTTGCAACCTTCCACCAACGTCACGAAAACTAAAACCCACCTCACCTGGATGCAGGATCCATCACGATTTATCTGTTCCCGTGACTATTTCCCCGACCTCCGTCCTCCACAACGATCCGGCACCAATTCTGTCCAAATTAAAATCAAACACAAAGGCTCTCAAAAGGAAAGATGGCGTGATGGAGCGAAGGGCGCACTGTAATCCAATGGCTACGGTGCATATGATCATATCCTTGCCGCGTTACCCATGTCCCCAGCACAACAGGACTGATTCCGTCTTAGCTACAGCCAGCGCGACTGGACAACAATCTGAAGCTAATCTCAAGGGGTATATGAGTCCTCCTGGGCATGCTCATGATTGGCGGTCGTAGTAGGAAGCATTGAGGAAAGCATCGACCTAGGGTTACAACATTGGTGTCTGAGAGCCAACTTGTGCGTCCTTCGTGTTCTCCTTTCCTTGTACTTATCACGAGGAGCTGATCGAGCGCCTCATAGCTGTTTGAAGAAGAATATGCTCATTCACAAGTCATTGGTGTTTGCGTTGCAACAGGAACGCGGCCACACGTTTCAATTCTCCCACATGACAGGCAGACACCTCCCCTTGTCTTCCCTGGCATTTTTTCCTGACTCGCGAGATGTCGTCACTAAATAGGTCTGTGTCTGCTCCCTTCTTACATTCCTATTGCAAACCACCATGACATCGTCGTCCCGGTGAGCTGCTAGCACCGAGCAACTTCTGAAAGACACGATCATTACGACTACCGTGGAGGAGCCCTGCATCCAGTGATTCGGGCCGGCTCTCAGGATCAAAATATATTAATTTGACTGGGTAAGTTGTCAATACGGTCTGAAAAGGTTCTTGTTGATGTTCTTCCCATGGCAGTTGTCCTACGACGCGTATCTAGAGAAGAGCGATCGTGGTCTTACTACGCTCCTTTCCCTAGAGCTCCCAGGACCCAGATGTCGAGCTTTGTATAATCCCATTGTTAGGAACGTGCATGCCAGCGAGACGTGCAGAAAGTCGTCGTGATGGTATGAATACAAGAGCTTCTTTCAGAATGTTAGTGTTCCCGAGGATACTATAGGTGCGTTTTCCCTAAGTTTCTCTTCCTTCACGTCGCGCAGATTGTTCCTTCACAGACATCGTGACTATCACCCAAGTATTTCCGTCTGATACAGCCATACTCCCACTTCCACCCAGAGCGATTTGAAGAGCTGAGGGATACATGAATCTTGGCGCGAGAAAATCAAGAAGAGGGGCGATGAATGAGACTGAGAACCAGAGGATGGTTTACAAATATAGATACAGAACCAACTGAAGCCGCCATGAGGATCGCGTGTCTGCAAAGTAATGGAAATTTAACTGTGCTGTGGAGAATATGACACATATCCCCTTTTCTTTCTTGAGCGCCGCTCGAGTATGCACTGCGCAGGGGAGGAACGAGGAAACGTCGGGAGGAGCGGCCGTCATGATGTCATGACCGGAACTTGATGCCGAGATATGCCGAAACAGCCCTTCGTCGTCCGACGTCCATGACCATCTGCTGTACTCGAGTATCCGTCCACCATTTCCAATCAACCACAGAAGAAGGGACATCTTGACGACTACTACAGACTTCGAACACGCTATCCATCACCGACCCTGTGTTTCAAACGCGTATTTTCTCAGTATTGTAACCTGGCATGTCGATCAGCGAAGGGTCTGCGTGGAGGATTATACCGGTTGCCATAGGAGGGCGGACTTTGGACTACAGCCATAATGTGGTGTGTATGGGGTTCCTTTGCTCACGCCTCTTCTGCTTACGGGATATCGATACCCCCCCAAAGTCGCCTAAAACAATCTCCAGTTGCTACAATGTCGCATCCATCAAGACTTGAAGACTCCACCGTATGGCCACCCTGAATTCGCCTGCTTTGCACGTAATTCCTTCTGCCAGAGTCCGCCTAGCGAGAAGAAGCAGGTACGTGCACCCTTAGCTCAAGAACTTTAGCTGACTGCATATACCAGAAGATTCAATCACTAGTCGCTTCAACATTTGACAGTCGGTTCACTGAATTCTTGATATGTGTGTTTATACGCCGCCTCTGGGAGCGTTTCGGTCCTGGATGCAGATTCATGCCTATGGTTCAATAAGAACCGTGGACGAAGACACCGAAGAAATGGCCTGTCGGCGTGGAGGACGTTGCTCTACGGAATCTCGCACGGATTGCCGTATCCATGTGGTATCCAGGTGTGTACTAGCATCGTGTACTTCCTGAGTTCTGCTCATCTCCTCCCCTAGTTATCAAGACAGCAGCTTTATTGTGGTTTGGGCTTGTTTTGCTGGGACTCCGCGACGGGCTTCCCATCTTTGCGCGAGACGTTACAGGCAGAGGGGTTACATCACCAGGTTCATGGTGCGTACGCTTCGTTCCCTCTTGACTCGTCCATCTCATTGTATTGGACTAGTAGTCTTAACACCAAGATTCTGTAACTCATATGCTACCCTGTCTCCCGCCGTTAACAAGCATACCCGTCGTCGGGTGTCCAAATTTGCTGACATTTCAAAATTTCAACCCTTCCGTTCGATTTCATGCATCCTGCGATGAGCCACTCCCCTACGGCGACGACCAACAATATCTTCCGTGATGACGACGTCTGTACCATCTGCTGCCAATACATCAAGAGTACCGCTCCCTTCCTACATTAGAGACACAAACGAATCTATCACCAAGCCCGAGAAGGCAGAGCGCTAGGAGACGATCGAGAGCGATCAACCTTTCCCGATCCTCCTGGGCTGTTCACTAGGTGGGCGACTTTTCCGCACAAGGACCGGCCAATTGAAATAGTCGAATACAGTTCTCACTGATACCATTTCTTCGAGACGTGTACTGGTTGGAGAATGGCGTATCTCGGTCTTGGGTGGGTGCGCACTTTTGCTTCAGGGTATGTTCTCGTGCTGATATCTTTGTGTGTCGATTAGGATGATCATGCCCCTGGAAAGCCGTTTCCTTCAAATTCGTGATAGATATTTCCTTAACGCGAGCTACGAAAGTCAGTTTGAGATCATGCCGCACATCGAAGGGAGGCTCGCTTTCAAACAATACTGTTTTTCGCCCCTACTGCGGTGGGTGGCTACCTATACGGGCATGAGCTATCTCTGGATTCAAGGACCTCGATGAACAAAAGCGTTTTGGTACGCTTTTCCGTCTGATTATCTTCCTTTGACTGACTGCTTTCCTGCAGACCCTCTTCTTCTCGCTCTCGGACCACATACATAGCATCCTTCCGTACGCTCTACTTAGAGGCGTACGCGATAGTGCTATGGGCCGACGCACCAGTGGCGTCAAATCGCATGCGCGCAAGACGGAACCGTCATTACTCCCGAATGTGGCAAAGTAAATGTCGGCTATCTTCCATCGTGGTGCCGCTATTCAGATTAATGCTTGGGGGATATAATGCGGAGATTCTATTCAATAGAAAGCACTGCTGATAATCGTTCGTCTTCGTCATCCATGTTCAACGATAAGCAACGTACTCACATAGTAATAGGATGCGTCGAGCTTTACAGCTACTAAGTGACTACTACGTAGTACGGGCCATTGTCTTTCACGACAGGTTTTGGGCGCCTAACTCTGATCATCGCTTAGCGCTGGGAGGTATGTCGGTGGTTCCATATCGCCGTGACGACACTCATCTTCTTCAGGTCCCGAGTACTGGATGCAATAAGATATCGGCCCACGCCTTGCCTTTGTACGTTCTGTGCTCTCTAGCTAAGATAACAATCGAAACGTTTGCATTAGCTTGACATAGCGCCTAACAATCAAATCGCAGGCGTATATGAGGACTTTGCTTGAACGGCAGCGAAAAATCGGTTTTTAGGGGGACCCACTTGCGAGCACAAGGAGTGGCGGATGGATACAGATCCTTTGACAGTGAACAACCGCCATAATTTAACGGTCAGTTTTTGCTTATCTTTTCTTTCAGCTGTCGTTGAAGGTACGGTCCAGAGCATTGAACACCAAGACGCTCTTTTTGAAGGGCCAGGTTGATTTTGGTATCAAGCACTCGAGTACGCATGTATTTCGAGCATCACCAATAGTCACCAGGGCCCATAGTGGAAGCACTTCCAAGCGAGTGACGATGAATATCGTCTCAGAGCGGGCTGCGGGGAGTGAGCGGAAGGTGATTTGATGGAACTGTGGCATTTCCTGTAAACCCAACGGATTCGCAGGAGTGCGATTCAATATTCAGTCATTCAATCATTGTACGCATTCCGCCTTGTACGTATATTGTTGTTCGACAGCGCGAGCAGCCAGAATTGAATTTACAGGAGAACTCAGTTTTCGCCGTGAGTATGAAAATATGGTTCTGAGCGGCAGGTGACCCTGCCTTCTTTGCGGCCCGCCTTGCTACCGTAGGACAATGAGATTTCCTGTCGCAATGACTTTGTCCTACGTATAAATGAGTAACAGCTAGTGAATTTTCTGAAGAGACGGATACAAGGACATCTGCTATATTATGGACGAAGTGCTGGTGTAGAATTTACCCAGAAAGGTTATCCGCAGATAGCAGGATAGGGCCAGTGGAGCACAGTTGTGGGGGCCATGGTTTGGCCGAAAATTAAAGCAGCCTACTCCGAGAAAGTGAATAGAGATTCTCGGGCAGAGTAAGCGAACGCGTATCGGGCATTTTTGAATATTTTGCGAACGTGACCTCCAGTAAGACAAGGGTGCCTATGACTGAGACGGAAACGAGAGCCATGGCAGAGAGGGTTAATTGTCTGCAGATGCGCGAACCATCAACGGCAGAAAGATCAGTGTTTCAACTTTCGGTTGCCCTCTTGTGCTGTAGTGGAGAGTCGGTCGTTGTCCCCGTCTCGTTGCGATAGATACTTACCTCGACACGTTTAACTAACGCCTTCTTCTTCGACTTTTCCATGGTCCTCAAATACCTGTGTAAAAATCAGCATATGGGTTTAAAGGACGCTGTAGGCACATACCATTACATTTCCCGATAGCAAATGTCCTACCATTCGGATCAGGTGATACAAAATGCAGGATATCATTCCGATAAAAGGATGCATACCCTAAAAGCCCTAGATGGCCAAGCCAGGGCACAGAGCACGGGGAACTCGCCTTACAGCTATTAGTCGGTAAAAATCTGGGAGTCGAGATAAGAGAGCGGGGAAGTGGCATCCGGCGAGCTCTTCGATGGCCCTATTCCCTTACATCTTTGTCAGGTATTTTAATGCAGGATAGAGAAAAAAAGGTAGCACACGGACAAACGCACACGTATCAAGAACATCACGTTCGACTGCGTTCTCTATCAAGGACTGAGACGGCTGACAGTCAGTAGTACTTCATGGGAAGGCCCACAGCATCATTAGGACGGCGTGCATGCGGTATAACGAAATCATTCAGTCGGCCCAGTGGTCATACATTTTCTAAGTGTGAAAATCATGTTCCAGCGATAGCAATTGAACACAGGTGGCCTATTTTCGTAGGAAGTACACGGAGGTTAATCATCGTGGATATGAGTGTACCGCGCCCGACTAGGTGGCAGCAGCATTTGAATTTGGGTAAAATACTCTACTTAATGGCTAGTAAGTGGGATTCAGACAAAGAACAAAGAAATCTACCTTCAGCTTGCGGAGAGGGTTCTGCAATGTCGCTCAGTATTTTCGCAGCAGATGAATATTCAGATCCCCAGGAAATAATAGATAAAGATAGATGGAGAAACGAAGCAAGAAAGTCGCGATGGTGAAAGGCGAAGGCAATGTGAAGGTCATGGCAAACTTGGTGCCGAAGTCTGCCGAAACTCGGCTCGGCTAACTCGGCTCTTCTCTCCGCTTTCTCGGCAACCATACCAGTAAGTATACGCCTCAAACACCTACTCTCTTGCGAAGTAATCCAGCGAGCGACGGATTTTCTGAAGAAATATCCTCACAAGGCGACATTTCGTTTGATATCACCGACCAGTGACTTCATCGATAAGTCTGTCGGCAAAAGCTGGAATAGAGTCACGGTGGATGATATCGTCAGTACGAGGCATACCAGGTGTGTACTTTTTCTGCGTTCCGTTTCTTCTTCGTCTCACAGTTAGCCCAAGCATCTATAGGTTGACTAACAGTTATGTGGCACGAGGTCTTCGCGGAAAGTACTTTTTTTCAACGAGCTGGTGATCGTGCGTACTCTTCAATTCTCTTGACCTTGTCTATCCCATCGGCCCTTTATAGCCATGAAACAGGACGGTCGATAGCAATCAGTAATCATAGTACTCTCGTCCTTATGTCACCCCCAAACCCCGTACCTGTTGATTCGTCGGCAACCGTTGATTTTCGCTTTGGACCAATCCACTGTCTAGCTGGCTAAAACATCCGTCACACTTCTTGCTCTATCAGTGTCGCAATCTTTCTCTGTTTGAGGAAGTGCCACCGTCAGTCGTGTCAAGCCGTAGATCTTGTTTTATCCTTGTCAGCGTTGATTTCGTTTGAGCTGCTGTATGCAACCAGCCTTCGTCCTGACACGATGATGATCACCGTTCTGCTACGGTCATTCTTTCACCACGGCGGGACGCATGTAATGGAGTCGTGTTCTTCATCGCAGGCCTCTGATGCTACGGCGGTTCGTGCAGTCCAAGAAGTGCCGTTTTCAATACCCATTCTTTCGGACTTTTTCCCTCGATATAATGAGCGGTGACTGCAAAGTAACTATCCAGGTTGCCCGCCTCCCATGCATCGCAAGTCAACGATACACGGCCTTTAACCACGTCAGACTATAACCATCAAAGTGAGTGTCTGGATACAAAAACGTCAAGCAAGGCTTACGGTAAGAACTTGTTTCAGGTTTTGAAGGTATTCATTTGACATTGCGAGGTAGCTGGCCCTCGTAGCTGTGCGATTCGGCAGTTTGATAGCGTTACTGTCAGGGGCTGCCGCAGCCATGCGAATCATTGAAACAAATCGAGGATCTTGGAATGCCCCAATTGACTAAGGGTCCACCGGTTAGCATCAAGCAAAACGGCAGAGGTAAGCAATTCCTACCTGATCTGTGGAGGCGCCCCATTCAAGACATAACCTGTGAAAGCCAGCTTCGGAGTATCACAACGTCTTTGGAAGGCTGTCGCGATTGACCGTATGTGTATCAAGGCTACTCTGGTGCAATTCGTCTGCCCGTTTCCTGGCCTGGACATCTTCCGTTAGCATGGAGAGGAATTTTTTCTTGTTGCACCAAGTCCGATAGTCGTGCTGAATATGTAAAATTCACTAATATGCTCGTTAGACTTTGGTACCACATACCTTGTGATGCGAGGCTAAATGTCTACGGCATGTGCTCACATCCGCGCTGATGTTGGTCCTATATGATGGGCATCTAGGTGAGCGGAAAGAACTGATGCGATTACGCCAATTACTCACTTGCATTGCCGACAGGTACGCCTTTTCGTAGGCACTCCCTTCTTGTTCGCTTGTGATGGTGCGTCTTTGAAAAAGCGTTTGACATCGGCGGTGGGGTCGCATTTCTCTGCAGCGATTTTGAGTGGTAATACTGTTTGCTGAATGTCCTTATAGATTCCGTGTTCATCGACGGTGTTGGGATCTGGCAAATCAATATCCTCTGATGGTTCGGGCTCTGGAAATGTGTGAGTATGAGTCTCGTCATTTCTCCTTAGAATGATAATGTACCTGCCGGCTTCTCGACACACTGAATCTCATCATCGACATCTGAACTTCCGCCTGATGACGGCAGGTTACTTGTTCTTGTTCTTTTAGAAGGACGCGGTGCCTCGGAATGTGATTCATCATCAGAGGGCGCAGTTTCGGCGGCCGTCCGTTTCTGAGTGGTGGTGACAGTAGGGTCATCATCGGATGTCCCAAACTGGCGAGTTGGGCGCCGTGAACGCGGACCGTTCAAGATGGTTGAGGGGTCGGGTCTGTCTCTCTCTCCCGTAGGCATCGTAGACGTGGTGGGAAGAATTTTTTTCGGTGAGGCTTCCTTTTCTTATTGATTACACGTAATGGGATTCTCAGAACTGTACAGATACACCAAGCCACCAGCTGCTTATCTAACTCAACGTCGAATTAGGTTCCAACGGTGATAGTGTATTGTGTATACCAAAGTATAACTAATAAATATTCCATCTATTTCGGTGGTCGTTAGTGTCTCGTAAATTTTCCCCAAGCCCGGGCTTAGGCCCTGGGCTTGGGCTTTCTGAACTCAAAGCCTGAGCCCGAGCCCTGCATAAGCCCGACACCTGGGCCGGGCTTTTCAGGGCTTGGCTTGGCCTGGCTTGGCCTGGCTTTCGGGCTTGAGCCAAGCCCTGTAAATCGCTACCCTTGCTGGATCCTGGCTCCTACGTCCACGGAAATAGTCGAGATGCATATTGCTCCGCACTCGCTGCCAAGGATACTTACTAATAACTATCGAATCCATTTGGGCATCTAAGAGTGCACTGGACAGTGAGGCGCATCATGCTCGGGATCCTTCACATCATTTTGGCACAACAATGTAAATACAACCGTATCAAACGAGATATACACGAGAACCACATTGACGAAAATCATGAAGCATACCTAGATCCCTCAAACGTTCTATCTGCTCTGCGTCATCCATTTCGACCACTGATATTTTCTCGAACCTCCGCGCAGATACCATTTTCCCCACTACCCAATACTGCTTCTTGACCTTGCGTGGTTTGTATTGTAAGTATTCATAGTGCGGAAGGCTGCCTAGCATGGTGTATGCGCCTTCAGGTATGGGGTACTGGTGCCTGGCAGCAATGTTGAATGTGTGGTTCATCCCGTTCTTGTCTGCAGCAGTGACCTCTCCCCACCGGAGGCGTCCTGGTGAGTCTCCGCAGGAAAATCCTCGTACATCAGCCAATTCGATGCAACATCCATCATACCAGTCGCAATTCTTCCCCTCATCCCGACCAACTCCCTTCAAATAGCCATCCACGTATGTCCATGGGTGCTTCTCGTTCATGACCTGCTTCCACAAAGGTCTCCATCTTTCGTCCCCATTTCCCGGTTCTGGATACAGAAAGAGCATCTCCGCCCGATAACACGGTGACATTGTATGCACAAGGGCAGTCCAGGCCTCTTCTTCAGTCTGTGTCTCGTAGTACGCCGGTATCTGTTCTGACATCAGAAGGTATACCAACCCGGCAACTCGATCGACTGAATTGGTAGACAGCCTATTCTGCATCTGAGACAGCACGAAAAACAAATCAGCGACCTGAATCCTCTCTAATAACGAGAGTTTCTTCTGGACTGTGATTCGTAACTGCTCTTGCATATTTCCCTCGCCGGTGTCCCCTCCAATGATCGGATCCTCGCTAATCTCCTGCAGCGTCCACGCACGCCGAAACCAGCACCTATCACTGTCAAAGTCGCTCGCCTTCAGGCTTAACGGCCTCCCGAGCCCGCTGAAGTAACAAACCACACGCTCGGCCTGTACGTACACATTGCCGATGGTTGGCACGTCCACCTTCCACTCCTTCACTCGCATATCCTCCCTCCTCCCTTTTATCTGTCTTAGATACAAAACGTCTAACCAGACATACTCTGCACCCAGATTCAGCATCTCTATTCGAATGAGGGCAAGGTCAACATCTTTCGGGATGGGCACGGGCCATTCCTCCCCATTGATAGGTGTCCAGAGGTTAATACGATCCTTCTCATCCATCCATCCATGCGATATCCCCCACGGCCATTGACGAGCAATCCACCAGGGGACCACTCGGTTACTGTACAAATCCCAGATGCGTCGGGGAGGTACATTAGGGTTGATGATCCTGTTCTTGTCGACTGCGGCTCGTCGCATCTTTCGGTCTTCTGCCTTGCGAGCACGTAGCTTATGTGCAGTGGCGGGATGCTGGGTGCGCCAAACTGGCCGAAGACGGGCGTAAGCAGTGCCAAAGTCATATTTCTTTGCGATACATGACCTGAGAAGTGAGTAGATCGACGTGACGCGAGTAATTCCGATTGCGGAAGAAAGTTTTTGTAAGAGATGGGGGGATATGGGTGGTGCGTCTAGAGTGTAGGAGGTGTCGAGTAAGTCGTTGAGCTTTTTTAAGAGACCATCAACACCAAGCTTGGCACAGGGAGTATTGGCAAGAGAGGCTGATATGATGGGCTTTGGACCTTTGTAGTACCGTTGTTTCGGCACTGGAAAGGATGATCTCGCTTGTCCGGTCTCGACGATGGCAGAGAGTTCAAATAGCGGGGAATGTCTCTTGCATTGAGGATCTGTCTGATTTTTCTGAAATACATTATTGATTTTATCGCACTTCTGTCTATTTCTTTCACAGGCTTACCATCGCTCCCTCGTTGGAGGAATAAACCATAGTATCTTGAACATTGATGTCTGACCATTTCGTCCTACTAGTCATAATCAGAATCCAAATGGCACTGTGAAGCCAACGCAATCGTACATCACTGTCATTTATGAAAATGAGATGAGCGTCAAGTGGGCATGTAGAAGTCGACTTGGTGTGGTACCAAGGTGTGGGTGCATCAATGATGTGCCTAGAGTCCGTGTTTCAGAGGACTTTAGTGTGTTCTTCGCATGGTGCACAGGCGTTTGTTATGAACCGGCCCGGAGTCATTCGGGCGAACCGGATGTCTGAAATCGACGGCGATGGAAGTTTTCCAGATTAAGTATTATATCGCAAGACGAACATAGAAGAGCTGAGATTCTGTCTGTCCGACAGTCAGACGAGAAGTATGTGTGATTTCTGGTTCAATACATGTGACAGGCATCGCCAACGACAAAGGATGCCCCGTAAGAGTATCCTTGCTCGCGACAAGGACGAGATTTGGAAGCGTGCACCTTGTCAGCCTCATCAGCGAATAAGCGCGCGCTATCAATTGAGCGCTAAGTGGGTGTTCTCGAAATCATCTCTATAAGGCACACTTTCTTAATGTGTTTTGCCATTCAGAGCGGCGACCCGCCCTCGAGTCGTACGTTACCCAGATGAAAATCGGTCATTATCACAACTTAAACCGTCGAACATAAGCGAATACAAGACGACATCACACCGCTGAAGAGGAACTGGTATGACATTCTCCATGGTCCTAGGATAAGTGGGGCTAGCGCTCAGAATCAAGGCGAAGTGCTGTACATACTTCAGCCCACATTCTCTACGTACCACATCCTTCCCTCCGAAGAGCCCATCTCACATCCCTCCTTCATGAATACTTCCGCAAGTAGGAGGGGAAGTTATTATGTGGTAGCTTTCACATGGTACGGAGCTAGCCAAGCAGAGATTCGTGAGTCCTCTTTCATCGTTCTTTGTTTATCTTGTTGACATCATTGATCTGTCACAGAAACGGGACGTCGAGGGGAGACTTGTTTTCAAACAAGATCGTTTTTCTTCTTCTTCACTGGCTACAAAGATCTCGATGAGCGAAGTCTCCTCGGGTATGCTCCTTTCGATAATGCTCTTCCGTCAACTGACTTGTTTCCCGCAGACCCTCTTTGACTCGCCCTCAGACCATATACCATAACTCTGATGTAATCGCATTTATCCCTCTACGTGCTGATACACCAGTGGCGTCAAATCGAAGACGGCACCGCCATTACTCCCAAATGCGGACAAGTATATGCTAGTCATCTTCTATTGCAGTGCCTCCTGTGAGATGGGCGCTATTCATTTCAATGCTTGGTGGGTGTCATGCGGAGATTCTATCTAATAGAAAGTACTAGCTGATAATGGTTCGTCCTCCGAGTCGTCATCCATGCTCAGCGATAAGCAACATATTCACATAGCGATAGGGTGACTACTACCGTAATGCGGGGATTTGGCCATTGTCTGTCACGACAAGTTTTGGGCGCCTAAATCTGATGATCGCTTAGCGTTGGGGGTACATCAGTGGTACCATATCACCGTGATGATACTCATCTTCTTCAGGTTCCGAGTACTAGATGCAATAAGATATCAGCCTCCATAATTTAACGGTCAGTTTTTGCTTATCTTTTCTTTGAGCTGTCGGTGAAGGTACTGTCCAGAACATTGAACACCAAGACTCTTTTTGAAGGGCCAGGTTGATTTTGGTATCAAGCATTCGAGTACGCATATATTTCGAGCATCGCCAATATTGGAGGCACTCACAAACGTGTGACGATAAATATCGTCTCAGCGGACCGCGGGGAGTGAGCGTAAGGTAATTTCATGGAACTGTGACATTTTCTGCAAACCCGACGGATTCGCAGGAGTGCGATTCAATGTTCAGTCAATCAATCATTGTACGTATTCCGCCTTGTACGTATATTGTTGTGGAGGAGTGACAGGATAAGTTTAATTGATCTGCGCAGGCGTGTCAGATATCGGTGTTCCAAGAGCCCGTACCTTGCGTCATGCTATTTTTTCATTTGCCTTCTACCACGTTGCTTACGCGGCGACTCTCAGCAGCCCGCAGAATTCGAACTCTGACTTGCAACGCCTGCCTGCTTTGATGCAAGCTCTCCTTGAAGCGACCGGCTGGAGTACCGTTTCGATTCGTTTCTTTTCAGGGTGGCAAATCCAACGAGCAGTGCAACTGGTACAGACGGAGGAAGGTTATAGGGATAGAGTCATTCAAGAGCGACAAAGAGGAGAGCAGAGTTTAGATCAAGCTTAGATTTAAAAACTTAGCAGAAGAGTGTCAACACCCGGCCCGAGAGGCGAGATGCCGATATGCCGAACACTCATTCCCATTATGGCGACGGCTATGACGGCCGATGTCTACGTCCACATACTCTCTCCCACCATTTCCTCATCAAGCCACGAGAAACGGCATCCAGCCAAGTCCATTTTCCGCGAATCGAACGCACCTTCTTTTCAAAGTCTTGCGGGCTACCGATTCAGTGCAGGAGACGTTGGCAAGACTGCTTCGATTTGGCGCGCAGAGGTACTGTGGTGTGTAGGAAATAATTGTCGTCTTTTCTCCTCAACTCGCCTAACACGACATCCAGCAGTAGCAATCGCGTCTTTGAGGCGATCCTCACTCTACCGTTCTACATCTGAACATGTATCTTCAAGATCCGGTTACTCTCGATGACGCCAGTACAGCGCCTCCTTCCAGTGTATCATAGACTTGCTGCGTCTGCCAGCTATGCACCGACAGAAATTTGCGGGGATGTTGAAGTGCTCAAGCTGCGGATCGCACGACAATGTGGATGGTTGTAGCCACCCTATAACTGAATTCAGTACATTCAGGTGCGTCATATTCACTCTTTGGGCTACTTCTTCTCACCTCCCTCCCTAGATATCACGTACTGTAGCTTGATCTTGGTCCAAACTCGTGTTTCTAGGACTGCTCAATCTCCATATATCCTTCGCCGAAGGGTTTTCAGGCTGAGTAAGGGTGTCAGGCCGATGGTACAAGGAATTTTTTATCGTCAAGTTGCAGAGTGCGTCTTCTTCAATTCCCTTTTTGACTTTATCGAACTCATTGGGCTGTTTAGTAGTGAAGGAGCACCGTCCATAACATTCAAGACTCGTGGTCCTTTCGCCCTTATCCCACAGATTATATTTGCTTCGCTTGCCTTCATAGCCCAATGCGCCCCTTCCTACCAGTAGCAACCTATTGTCTCCCCGCTTCATCGCATGCCATGCTCAATCTTCGATCCTCTCAATCTCACAATTCTCTTTGCCTTGCCATAGCGTGAGTTCACTGTTTTCCCTCATCCCGATTTTTCTCCTGCCTACAGTTTAGGCCAGCACGTTCCCCGCCCTTAACGCCATCCACAGAATTATCGCTCAAATTTGTTTCGCTGTCGATATCCCCGCGAGCACGCTGTGGCTTGTCAATCTTACGTCTGAGGCGCGCCGTATTCGTTGGAAAGGGTTCGGCAGCACGAGCGGGACCCACCATATTGATTCCACCTCATGCGCGACATTCGTCAAGTATTCGTCACATGTCTGGCCTATTTTATGTCTTGGCTGAGCTCGCGCTAGTATGGCTCTGTGACGTTGCAGGAAGTCGTATCGTGCCAGGTACCATCATTATCGCTATTCTTTATCAGCATTGTGCTCATACGTCGTCTTCATAGCTAATGCGGGGTATCCCATTATCAACACATTCTCCCTACTCGCCGTCCCGGACCCAATGATCTCGCGATCCTCGGATTATCAGAATGGTTTGGATAGTAGGACATTATTGGAGTGCTAATCTTGGTGTGGAACACGTACCGTGCTCTTCGAGGAGTATCAGATTCCCATGCATGGCGGAGAGCCGTCGTCATACCACGGCGTCATTCAGAAGGTATCGCATCAGATTCTTGGAGACGTTGGCCCTTTCTATCAAATGTGTGGGCAGTTGCTGGGTCGCTACTGCCCACATTTATGCGACATTATTTCGACGGTATTTCACAGTACAATCCAAGTCTTTGTACCATCCTCTCATCTTATAAAGGTGCCACGATTATACCGTCGTTGAAGAAAAATGGACAAGAAAGAATTGACAGTATCAAACAATTTGCGAGCTATTCAAAATGCGAATATTACACGACTGACGATGCTAGCGACCAGGAAGAGGGATCGGGCCAGGTGTAACGTAACTGAACACCCTTCTGCCACCATGGATCCGTCGCTATTTTTTTCTCTTCCGCGTCCGCACCCCTTCAATCGGTCAACCTCCGTCGCAAACTCAGCCGTTCTCCAGCTAAACCATATATCGCTGGGCAATGGCCGCACTCAAACAATGCCGCTACTTTCGAGGTTGAGAGGGAGCAACGTTCACCGCAGTACGTATGTAACCTATCTCTGGCGGCAAAGTCTGTCCTTATTAACATCCATTCGCAGTTATGGATAGTCACATTTCTCGTCACGGGTTCTCTGCTCGAACACGTCCTCCAGCGTCGACCAAAACGACACGTCAGGGACTGAAGAGCTACAGAGAAGACGTACGGCCTGACATTGATCGTTGGAGTGCATTTTTACGCGGCGATGAACACTTTTGCATGAGGAAAGAAATCATTGAGTACGTTTCTTCCCTAGTGTCTGATGGCTTTCCCTTATCTTCTCACCCTTGAAAGTATCTCATGCCATGGCACTATCTCCATCACAGGCGTCGCATATGAACACGATCACCCGCACCACCCTGATGGGTGAAAAGGACTCTTTGGACACTTGCTTGGTACTTTGCTGGTGGAGGAAATACACTCCTGTGTGCGCCTATCTTCCATTTATAGGCTGTCTTCACTAAAATGATCATCTCTGCAGAGGTCTGTAATGCTGTCTTCGACTTATTGACGAATTTGGCCAAGAATTGCGCTCCTTGTCTCCCTTAGTAATCTGAGGACCTCCGTCCTGTCTTTTATCGCCTCTGAGCGGCGAGGTCTCAGTATCAGGACCATTTTAACGAGGTATATTTTGGATATTAAGGCAGCGCTAGAAGAAAATCGAGAGCGGAACACCTCTTCCTCGTGTATTTGCCAGAATTGAACCCACGAGCGTCATTGCGACCGGCTAAACGGAGTCCTTTGCTTCCCTTCACAGTCTTCTCTCTCTCGTAAGGTTCATTCCTCCCTCCGACGCCATGGCTTACACACCATCTAGATGTGACGCATAATTCCAGTATGAGACGACAAGGACTCAGTGGGCGATCAGCGTACTTGCCTATATTGTCCTCTTGACTTGTGTCTCTACGCTTCTATTGGAGAAATTTTGGCCGTCGTGTTCTCCTATAGATTGTCTCACAGGTTATACCATCATGCGCACTGCGGTATGTGATCTTACTTTCAACGACCTCAAAGAAGTTTTTATTAATCAATTGGCACTAGTTCCGCGATAGCCCATCAACATCCTCTACTCAGCTCGGGTCTTTCTATCAGGACTTCAAACTCAAGCACCGTGTAACGACTCGTCGCACCTCGTACTGATGTTATAATAAGAATTACAGTGTATGTTTACTGCCTCTCATTCCGCCTTGACTTCGACTCAATTCTATACCACAGGCCTTGTTCGTACTCCTTTACGCCGCAGAAGATGGGCGCTGCCATTCAAGCATATTCTCATACTATCGGTGGACAAGGCGTCAATTACGGCATCCTTATCAGTAATCGATCGTGCCATTGCAACGTTTGCAGAATTCGGTCGACTTCCTCCTTCGACTTCCATACATTTCGTGGCATCTTCCATCAGCGTAACGTACGAGGAGTGGGACCATTCGGAGAAAAAAATTGCGAACTGAGTGGATGCGCTTATATGGAGAAGTCCTCGAGAAAGCTTCGCCCAGTGCCCGGCTGGTAACGCGCCCTTATTGAATGAGGAATCCCTACTGCTGGTCCGTCCTTGTTACTCACTTTGTCGACGATGAGCCCACTCATCTTTGTCTTAAAAGGAATCGATTGGCCTTCCACCGACTTCAATAAGAGTGATCGTCACACTAGGGAGATATTGCTATTCACTCGATGACGGGCTGGCACCGGGTTAGATAGCAAATGGTGAGCCGGTGGTTGATTTCGCCGTGGATGACACTCATCTTCCTCATGCAGTTACTGCGCGTCGACGCTATAATCACTTCTCTAGAACCTCTTTCTCGTACATATGAACCAATTTATCACCACGCCTCGATGTCGACTATCATTGGGTGGATCTACAACGATTCAAAGGTCTTGGGGTTCCTACTCAGTCTGGGTTGACTGGAATGAGTATCGCATAAGGCAAGCTCGCACTGAGTATGACTGACGTTGGGCATGCTGGTGTGGCTATCATCGATTCTCCGTTAGGATACCTAGGAGCAAAGGAACGAATCGAACAGGCAGTTATTTTACGACCAACGTGTACGTCGAAGACATCGGCTAACATTGCGAGAATGATCTAACGAAGTGGTGCTCAGGTGCAATTGCAGTGAATTGTATTGTGGGTCGGTCTTGACGGGAAAGAGATGTTGTGTGCGGGACATGATGACTGCTTTACGCTGATTAAAGCGGTTCCAGAAGTGAGCTTCCGAGTTTCTTCTTCCCAACCTTAAAACTTAAAACTTTTCATCATTTTCTTTTAGCTTCCCCATCACATGTGACTACCCTCAGAATATCGGCGGTTAAGGAGAGAGGATTCATGCTGGCGGTACGCTATATCCCCGAGTGCAACTCCAAGCATACACAGAGGCATGCTTGTCAAGTTGGCCGGACATATCACTTGCTACGTAATTTAATCGTGATGTGTGGCGGAGTACCACCGTCCATTTCACATTGATGTTCTCGCTCAGAACATAAAGGCCGTCGTCTGCGTCCTACCACATGCATCGCACGTTTCAACGACCTCGCCAGCGTGGGGCGCCTTGACTCTAAACATCTCTGACTAGCCGTATATCCAGGGTAGCGACAATGGGAAATAGTAAGCACCGTTCATCTCTCGCCTTTCAGTTACTGAGTCTGACGACATTAGGACCATCCAAGACCTTATGCCAATCGCTTCAAAGCGGCGTCAAGTCCATTTGGAGTCGCTTACGATCTGAATGCTCCTGTGTACCTTCGGATTTTGAGTCTGAAGGCTACTATGAATATGAAATGGTAAGTCAGTTCGCAAATGAACAGTGGCTCCAGCACATAATTTTGCCCAAGGTCACTATATCTGCGTCCACTGAGGTTGGCAAAGCGGAATCGACGATTTTAGTTCCGAAACAACGGTTCTACACCGGTAGAAAACCCGTTATACCATCCGCCCTCGCCAACACTCCCTGCGCTACCCTCGGTGTTCAGGGTGTTTTAGACCAACTGAACGCCACGCTCGGCACCGCATACACTCTGGACATCCCATCCCTCTCCTCCGTTCTTGAAGAGATCATCAGGAATGACTGCGACTTTGGTACTGCATATGGTCGCCTTCGCCAAATGCAATTCAACAGCTCTAGTACCCTCCAAGACGAGCTAATCAGACTTGAGGAGGAGGACCGGGAGGTGCGACGGGACGCACTGGTGGATAACCTAATCGTCAACCCGGAGTTGCCACCTAGACGTGTCTGGGATCTGTACAGCAATCGGGTGGTGCCATGGTGGAGTACGGGCATGCACCGGGACGGGCAGGACAGGCGGAACAGGCGGAACAACCGCCGGGACTGGCGGATCCCTGCAGAATTGCCTCGGCCGATATCGCATGCGTGGATGAATGAGGCGGATCGTGTCAATATGTGGACATCTATCAACGGGAAGGAATGGCCCGTGTCCATCCCAAAAGATGCCGACCTGGATCTCATCCGCATCGAGATGCTCAATCTGGGAGCTGAATACACGTGGTTGGATGTCCTCTGTTTGAGACAGGAGGGTGGGGCGAGAGAGGATCTACGTGTGGAGGAGTGGAAGCTGGATGTGCCCACAATTGGATGCATGTATAATTTGCATGTCACGGTGGTGATCTACCTGAGTGGCCTTGGACGGCCTTTGACTTTGGACGCGGGCGATTTGGAGAGTGATCGGAGTTGGTTTAGGCGTGCGTGGACGCTGCAGGAGGTTGGGAGTAGGAGGATCATTGCTGGGGATACACCAGATGGACCAATGCATGCCCGACCGATAGACGAGGATGGAAACTACGAGGAGGTTGTGATGAAGCAGCTGGAGCAGTTGGAGAAAGCGGCCCATGATGAGGCGACAAAAAGAGCTGCTGCAGAGCGCCATATTCCTGAAGTCACGATTTTCACACTCAACGAGACTGACTGCGATGAATCCCTACCAATTGATGTTCCACTACAACGAGAATATACTGGTAGAAAGCCTGTCATACGGTCTTCTTATGCGGAGACTCGCTATGAAGGGGTTGATGAACTCTTCAAACAGCTCAACACCACTCTTGGAACCTCGTATGAACTCACCGATTCATTGTCCTCCCTTCTCCGATCCTACGCTAAATACGATTTTGGAACCGTGTATGGTTTCCTCCGCCCGAAATGGTACGGCAATTTGGCAACCATCCAAGAAGACCTGAGGGTGCTGAAGAACACTGATCAGGGGATGCGAGAGAATGCGCTAAGGGATAATCGGATTTCTGATCCACAGATGCCTCCACGACGCGTCTGGGATCTGTACAGCAATCGGGTGGTGCCATACTGGGTTGTCAATAAGCGGCCATGGGGAATTTCACATGCTTGGATGGACGAGGAGGATCGCGTCGATGTTCCCACGCCCATCAACGGATATGAATGGCCCATACCCATCCCTAAGGGCACCAACCTCGACTTCATCCGAATCGAGATGTTGAATTTGGGAGCGGAATACGTGTGGCTAGATGTCCTTTGTTTGAGGCAGGTAGGAGGGCCAAGGGAGGGTCTGCGGGCAGAAGAGTGGAAGATCGATGTTCCCACTATCGGAAGTGTGTATCGGTTTGCCGACATGGCAGTGTACTACTTCAATGGACTCGGGAAGCCGCTCCATTTCAAGACAGACTACTTAAAAAGCCGTCGCTGTTGGTTTAGGCGCGCGTGGACGCTACAGGAGATCAACAAACACAGCATTATTGCCGGGGATACCGATGACAGTCCGCCTTATGCTGAGCCGTTGGACGAGGAATGCGAAGTTTTTGGTTTTCAGGCACAACTGATGTCACTGAAAGAACTGGCGCACGAAAATGTCAATTTGTTCAAGTGGTTGGCAGGCATGCGAAACCGAACGTCAGCCTATCCGGTGGATAGGGTTGTGGGACTAGCATTTCCCCTGCGATCGCAGGTAATACCCGCATACAATGGGGAATGGGCTGAGGAAGAAGCTTGGAAGGCGCTGCTGAACATGATCCAAGGGAACTATCGTGGGCATTTGTTGTTCCTGTATCCTGAACCTGCCAGGGATGATAGGCCATGGTGGACGTGGTGGAGACTATGGTGGAGACCGTCGTGGAGACCGTCATGGAGACAAGTCATGGATGCGCAGAAGAGTGAGGAGCTTTTGTTCATGGCTGAAGCCAGTCTGGTCGAAATCGTCGTCTGGAATGAGGAGACAGGAGATGACGAGCACAACGGATACTGCATCGAAAATGGCCGTGTGCAGGGATTGAATTCAGACGGTGGAAAGGGGGCTGGACGGCCTGGGCAGCTGATCATCAATGATCCGATTCATCCCAAAACGAAACATACATTCAAGATTGTCGCTATGCACCAGTGTTTGATACGTGATGGCTCATATACGCTGATAGGA
Organism: Armillaria solidipes; assembly: GCA_022818035.1. Classification (NCBI taxonomy): domain Eukaryota; kingdom Fungi; phylum Basidiomycota; class Agaricomycetes; order Agaricales; family Physalacriaceae; genus Armillaria; species Armillaria solidipes. The sequence continues at coordinate 3,472,274 of JAIWYQ010000001.1, read as the reverse complement.
AGTCGAGAACCGCAAAACTGGGAATTTTGGGTCCTCGGGAAAAGACTGTGGAATAAGAGGATCATGAAAGTATCGGTGTTCCGGATCCCTGACGCAAATGAGAGACGGCGTTTGGAAGATTTGCGCGCTGGTAGACTATCGACTAATCGTTTTGTTTAATGTGAATAATATAATATACAATTCTACTGCTCAACATGATCTACTTTAAGCCTCCAGAGTATCCTGGATTAGGTCAAATTTTTTGAATGTTTAAGCGCGATCCCAATGTTGTAATTTGTCCGTGATTTAGTGGTACAGTGGTACGATTTTGCTTGGATTCTGCTCGAATGACAGCTCTCCTGCCGGCCGCATTTTGAAGGTCCGCTATCACTCTCATCTTTGCATTGTCTACCTTGTCTACGTACGCATCTAATCGACCCTTGGACAAGCTCGTATGTAGTGTTGCCCTTCTTTCTTGTTGCATACTAAATACTGCTGCTCAAGACATTACCATCATGGCCGTAGCCATTACACGCAATCCGTTTGCCAATGATATTGGCATCGTTTCCCAAGCGTCGCCAGATAAAATATCTGATATCATACAACGCATTCTCCAAGGAGAACAGGCGAAGATGCGTGAGCGTGATAGAATGAGAAAGATGGCTATGGATCTCTCCCTACTTATCAAGGCCAATGAATCGTCGAATGGACCTTGGTTGTTACCAACGCCTGCAGGCAAAATGCCCGTCATACGATCTTCTGACGCAGCCATTTCCTGTGCCAGCCTAGGTATTCATGGGCTCTTAAACAAGCTAAACAGCATCCTTGGAACCTCATACGCCACCCTCGCCATCCTTATTCTCGCTTCTCGAGTCTTGCGTGGCGGCCGAGTACGATTTTGGTACCGCATATGGCCTTCTCCGCCCGAGATGGTATGCAGAGTCGTACTCAACCACCATCCAAGACGAACTATACCATCTGAAAAGAGAAGACCAGGAGATACGGCGACAAGTCCTTGTCAGTAATCGGATCCGTACTGTGATGCCCCCGCGACGCGTCTGGGACTTGCACAGCAACCGAATAGTACCGTACTGCTTCACCCTGGAGGAACCATGGGCGATTTCATGTGCGAGGAAGCGTCGCGGAGACTGTGTTGACTCCGACGTGATGACAGACATCAACGGAAGGGAATGGCCTGTGACCATGCCGAAAGGCGCTGACTTGGACACTATCCGGGAAGAGCTGCTCAAAATGGGCGCAGAGTATGTGTGGTTGGACATTCTCTGTTTGAGACAAAAGAACGGGCAAAGGGAGGATCTGCCTGTCGAAGAATGGAAGACCGATGTGCCTACGATTGGAAACGTCTATCGCTGGGCCGAAGTAGTGGTTTACTACTTCGGTGGGCTCGGGGACACGTTAGGCTCCAAGACAGACAACTTCGATAGTGGTGGCCGTTGTTGGTTCAATCGTGCATGGCCATTGCAGGAGGATACCAGTCATCGAAATTTTGCCACACCTTCTGATGATAATCCACCGCATGCTGAAGCGAATGACTCGAAATCAAGGGGTAAAGGCATTTTGACGACTTTTCACAGGCAGCTGGAGTCAATTTCGAGTGGACGCAGTGGAAGAGATATATTTGGTGTGCTAGCGAACATGCGGGATCGAATATCGACGAATCCAGTTGACAAAGTCGCGGGACTAGCTTTCTCTCTGCAGGGCGAAACGATACCAGCATACTATGAGCGCCAGCCGCTCGAGGATGCATGGAATGCCCTTGTGAATACAATGAACCCATTCACTCGGTGTCAATTGTTGTTCTTGTATCCTGAACCGGGAAATGCAAGCAAGAAATGGCGACCGTCGTGGGAGCAGGCCATGACAACAGCTTTGTCAACGGCAGATTCGATGCGGATTACTAGTTTGATTGCACGGGATGACAAGGCAGATGTTGACCACTGCAGGGTTTCCTGCATCAAAAGGGGGTTTGTGCGGGGATTGTCTGTGGGAGGCGCAGAAGGTGTTGATCGACATGGAGAGTTGACAATTGAAGACTTCAACGGGACAAAGCATACAATCAAAATCATCGCCACCCACCAGTACCCGATTCCCGAGGACACATACGCACTCCTCCGTGCCCCTTTCGTATGGGAAGCCTCCGAAAGGTACCCCGATGATGTTCAATATTGGGTTGTCGGGCGAAGACTGCCACAGCAGAGTTTCGAGAAACTGTCGGTGTTCAAAATCACTGACTGGGACGAAATTGATAGGCTGGAGAGCCTGTCACTCGAAGAGTATGTGGGCGAAGTCACGTTGAAATGACAAGCGTCGCGTATCACAGCCCAGTCTGGACCTTCAGTTGTCGCAAGGAATTGGTGTTTTGCTCCTTATTACGTATCACACTGCTCTATTAGTGTACAGCATGTAGATCAATAGCCTATCTACCTATTGACAATAGGCAGATGAACGACGACAACCCCCACCTATTTTGCACGTGTTTCAAAATTTCCTTGTCGCTCTTGTTCTCTCAGTCTGTGATACGTTTCGTGGCGGCACAGAACCCCGGTGTTCCTTATTGGGACCGCATACCGGTTTTCTAAACTCTAAACTCTCTGTGCCGCGGTCGACTCTCGAGACAATCGGGAGCGTTCGGTTCCTCCGCGACCACGTGGCCTCTAGGGTAGGTTTCGGAGGTTTCGTCGTAGTTCCCCGTTACACTTTCGCATCCACTCGCGTAGCAAACTCCCCGATACGGTTCCATCGTCTCACATTCGCCCATGATTTTATGACTTGACTAAGGGTTACCGGCTACGTGGCACGAGGCCGCTGTGGAAAGAGTTTTTTGTTTTCTTTCATCGAGCTGGTGATCGTGCGTACCCTTCAATCTTACTGTCTTTCTCTATCTCATTGGTTCTCTATAGTCATGAAACAGGACCGTCTATAACAGCCAGAATCTCGGTCCTCTTACCGCAATCCCAGTAGCAACCCGCCGTACCCGGGAGTCAATTAGTCCGAGTCACTTTGGCTTTGAAGCAATACCACCATCAATCCTATCAAGCTCGTAGAGTAGATATTTACTTCACGCTTGCCGGCTTTGATTTTCTCCGATTTGCCGCAGCCAGCCTTTGCCCTGGCACGATGATGATCAGCGTTCCATGACAATAACTCAATCACCACATCGGGACATACTGGTGACAAAATGGTATCATGCTTCTTTTTCTTCATCGCATCCTTTTACGCTAGCTTCCAATGCTACGAGTTCTAACACTATGAACTTGCGATTTGTGGCTACTAGTGGATTTTATTCGCCATCACTAGTGAGAAAGCAACAGTCAGTTATCAATTCATTTTGAAAATCTGCCTTCTCGTTCATGATTATTTTCCTTAAGCAGTATTCCTTTCGCTGGGAATTTGACGAGAATTTCATGGTGGTAGTTTTATGAAACAGGCGTAGAATGGACTCGAAGCGGATCATACGTGTGTTTAAAACTGTTTCTCTTTCTTTTCCGTGTTGCGCTGATTCAGCTATCAGAAATATCCAATATTTTTACAAGATCTCCGTGCACGGCATAGACCAGGAAATGTGTCCAACAGATACCTACATGGACTCCGCGTTCAATGTAGCCCAGAGCTCATTGACGTCAACTATCCTCTAGATGTGGCAATTTACGAGGGAATAGAACCTCGTATACTAATCGCAGATCAGCACGATCAGGGCTCTTAATTTGGACCTGAACCCCGCATTGAATGCCGTGGATAAATCCTTGTATCTATGGGCATCTTGCCGGGAATTGCTCAGCTCTAAGATACGCACATACGCCCTCCAATGGATGAACGCGTCCTTCCGGATCCATGCTGAAGCTTGCCGTTGTTGTTCAAGTTCAAAAAGTCTTTCTGGGTGCTGGGAGGTTTCCTGGGTATGATGTCATCGGACAGGCAGCGATTTGCTAGGCCAATTGAACGCACATCTCGGCGCCGTTTGATCCTTTGTCTGATGGTGAACGTTGCGGTCAGGTTGGCTAGCATTGTTTCTGGGATGGATAGGGTAATAAGTTTTGGCTCAATGGTGTTGGGTCTGCTGGGAGTAAGGACTGCCTTCGATTTCGTACATATGAGTTCCACTGCTGACAGTGCTATGGCAGGGAGCGTTCGGGAGCGAAGTCGCTGCATCATTATACTTGGCTTGGGAACCAGCGATAACTGAGGTTTCTGCTTTTTCCTGTCGTTTTTACCGAAATTCCAGCAGAGACCGTGTAGAAGTATTGCTTGAATGCAACGTATGTTACTTTCGATGATTATCTACCTTTCGCTGACGTCTATTTACCAAGCCTTCCGACCTTATACAATAGCAGTGCAGATCCACCGTTCCCTTCAAGTCGACCAGCGGCGTACACGAAGGCGGAGGTGTCTGAGACCAAGCTGCGGGACAACTCGAAGGTATACCCGCGTTGCTCTTGAACTTGGTCAATCGTATTGTACACCTAGTCGTGATGTCGAAGGGATGGGAGGTTTTTCAGAGTACTGTGAGCGTGGGAAGAATACTTCAATAGCGCGAGCGTTGCTAATTAAGGTTCGTCGTCTCTATTCATAATCAGGGAGCGAAGTATTCATAGGTCATCCGATATGTGTCTAGCTTAGCAGCGACAACTAGTTTTTGCATGCTGTCTTCCATGAACGCTCGACTTTGATGTCCACTTTGCGCTTCATTTTGCTAATCTCGTCCATTAGGACCATTTTGTTGACGCGCCATTTCTGTCATGATGAATTCGATCATCTAAGAGAGGAACCGAGGTAAAGCCAGCGTGGTACAAAGTTTGTGAAGCAGATCATTCGTGTGTATAGACCATTTTTCTCTAGCACGTCGGGCTGATCGATCTCCCGTAGATACCCACACTGTTACAAGGAACTCTTTGAACAAGGTCTGATGTGATGTAGGTTACCTTCGATAATCAATGATTAGCAGACATCCTATTAGTCTTCTGTGGATCCACCTCGGTCTCATGGAAGAAACGAATGACGAATTTCTTGCAAAAGATGTATAATAGGTATAGAGGGAGTCTCGGGCGGCGCACATAGAGTTAGCCAGTTCTGGTGGTCAACACTCCCGCATTCTGGAATCTGTAAGGATATGAATCACCGGCATACCTGGAGCCCGTTACAGGTCTGAATTATCTCATAGAGAGAGAGAATTTGGAAAGGTACTTGCCAGCAAAGCACAGTCAATCCCTTTTCCAAATCCATGCTTATCTTATACGCTCGTAGCCGTATCACGATCAGGTCTTTCATTTGCGGCTTCGCTGCTCCCGGGCATTTGTGTAGACCTAGGGATTGAAAAAAAACACGTTTAGGAGTCAATAAGCAACGACGTGCGATGAGTTTTTCGTACCTCCTTTATTCTCCTAGCGAAGTGCAGGAGGAACTGAAAGCTCGAAGGTAGCTGTACTCTGGAAATCTAGAACTTGAAAAGAAAATTAGAAGTTAACATATCTTGATTAACGGCAAGGCTCTGCAAGGGACAAACACGTACGCGACACTCTTTTCGGTCAACACGGCTAATTCAGCACCAACAGTTGCCTTATCCCCAAGAACACATTGATTTTTACACAAATTTGTGCATCCCGTTGTAGTAGGAGACGATATTAATTCTTACTTGCGGTTCGCAAAGCTACACAGTCACGATCTGCAGTTCGGTAGGAGATTTGATCAGCAGCTACTGTTAGGGCTATTGTGACTGCGGTAGGACCCAAGTAGGACCTCAGATTTTTCGAGGTACGGACAAAACCAGATAATCGGCAGACCAGTGGAAGAGAACACGCGCAGAAGAAGGAGACCAACGCGATGAAACTGAGAGTCGCGACTCGCGACGTAGAAATGCGCGCCGGAAATAGCCGAAGATATCTTTATTTTGCTTACGTCACTTCCAGTCTTTCAATCCTGCCACCTTCAATTGACCTTCACTTGAGATTAAAACCTCATCAACAACGCTAGGGGCTCAGAGGATTTGCTTAGTGTTCACCTCCTTGCCGGTGCCATATTACATCAAAAGAGAGCAAAGGACCAAGGGGTACTTTCGGAGCTTTTCTTCAAGACAGTCGTTGACAGTCCAAACTGGTATGGCACGTATAGTATCATACTTTTAATCTTGCAGTTTACCGTATAATCGACATCCAGCTGTCATGATTGGTGCGTACTCGCACTACTTACCCCTTGGGTCAACCTCTCCCCTTGGTCCCCTCTGAATTGGGGCGCGCCGCGCGCTGGCAAAGAATTGAACTAGAACAGATGCGTTCGTAATAGTCTCTCTTCCTTGGCCCCCTCTGGATTCCGTACCTTCTATCGATTGGTAGACAAAGTCTTAACAACAGTAAGTCCGCCCTCCACTATCGCCCAGTAATCGTCGATTCAGCTTCCGATCCGTCTTCGTACAGGGTTTCACCTTACTTGTTGTTGGGACATACAGGCAGAGATCAAGGTACTGGCACTGTATTCTATTTCCGAGCGCAAGGATCTTGGCTGCTATAGGATCACGATATCGACCTGGACAATCGTCAATTCTGGAACTGCAAGCTTCGTTAAGGGTTGCTCTACCAACGTCGATGCACCTCGGTCCCATTTCTATGAAAGCAAGGAATCTCACTCAGAGTGCGCTACTTTACAACCTTACCTTGCTCTTGACTAATTGTCCTATGCTTCCCGCATCACTTTCTTCATCTCTGCGATATAAAGGGTATGCCCTTTTTTCTCGACTTGTCTATGGTTTACTTGAAGAGAACGGCGTCCGTTGTATAGCCTGGTCCTCAAAAATCAACGAGCCAGTAAGTTGGAAGCAATATAATGTAACAGAATCATCTAACGATTCGTGCTTCCCAGGTGCAAACCCATCCATTATGAGGGCTTTGATCACGAGCTAACGCATGGACGGGAGCAGCGCAAAGGTGACCGGATATGGTGCTGGCTAGCGATTGTCACGGCGAGTAGGAGTTTAGAGATTTAATGGGTTGAATAAAGTCAGAGGACTACGCGAGGAAAACACGTCCAACTCATGCAGTCTCGCACGATGGAGGTAGGAACTGCGAAGTATTAGGCAGAGGAGTTTTCCCGGCACGGTGCGACAGGGGACAACGGGCGTAGATAGTACATCATTAATATACTACTAACACTAGCATAACAATCACTGACCTAATTATCTAACCGACCCACCGATCCAAATGTCGAACTCGCAGCCAGCTTAGCGCTGCTGGACGGAACAGACCTCACACCATTGACTTTGAAAGCTCATTGCACGGTGACGCTGCAAGTTTAGTTTTTGCTGGTAACTTGGTACCTGGAACAGAAAGTGGGGATCATACATAGAGTATCGGCACATAGCATGGTACGAGATCGTGAAGGCGGAAGTTTCCGGTGACCCGGTGAGATGTAGCAACCAGGCAGTGGATCAACTTCAATTTAGTCTTTGAAATCTCACTATGGGACTGCGCAGCGACAGTCATCGTCCTGAATCAGATAATTGGCAGTTAAATCATTCATCAGCTTCGCATGATGGATTCAATTGACTTCGGAATACAGACACGGATTTCGAACGTGAAGGTAGTGCGGGAAATTGAATGTTCGGGTAAGCATAATCATCGATTCATCACCGATGATGGTTCTCAATATTATGCGGCGCGAATTGGAGCCCTGGAGGCTCACACGTCAATATCTCCCCTTGTATCTGATGAACCCGTTCCATGCCCTTCCTACCCTCTTTTCCGAAGCCCGTCCTGATCCGCAAGAAGAGACTATGCAACCCCGAGTACGAGCATAAGTAGTCAAACAGCGCAGGATCGTATTTTGAAAGTGAGAGGGACAATCGTCGAACAAATATCTGTTCTGCTTGTAGCGATGCCCAGAATTCGGATGCTACAAAACCTACACTGAGCTCGAGAGATCGCAATTGAGAAAGGTGAGGAATTAGGATAGGTACGTCGGAGCTGTACACGGACAAGTTCCCGCAAAGCGAGAGATCCACGATGGAGCTGAATGTTCCTTTGGGATATTGGCTAAAGATGCTGGACGTGGATGGAGAAGACGTTGAAGAGGGACTGTGGTCGTAGATGCCGAGTGATGATAAATTGGGGCTGTTCGATATGAGGACGGACGCAAATTGGAAGTACGAGAATCCCGTTATGCTGAGTTTGGTGAGATAGGGGAAACTGGAGTTGATGGAAGTGGACTCCCCGTACAAGCACACCGATAACATAGACATGTAGGGGAGATACGATATCTGATCCCAAAGTGCAACATGTTCTAGGAATGTCTCGTCGTATCCGAGATACTGAACAGTCTGCAGCGATGTCATGAATGATACCGCAGTGACAAGGCGCTTTTCCAGCCTCCTAGCTTTCCTCGCCCTCCGCTTATCGATCAAAATCCGGTCAAATTGGCCGTTGGGGCTCCCTTTCGGGAGCTCTAGGGTAAACAGGCGCAAGTGTTTTACATATTGCGCAAATCCTTTTCCCAAGACGATGGCTCTCAGCCGATCCAGGGGTTTGGCCGGAGAGAGGTACACGTCGACAACCATTGTCTCGAAGACGAGGGGTGTGGCAAGCCTGCACAAAAGAACACACGTGGATCGGAGGGCTTTGCAGCTAGCGTTGAAGCATTCATATAGGATGCGCTCCAACAGTTCTACAGGCAAAGAAAGTAACATGGGAGTATGAAAACGTGAGGAAAGGGGTTTCAGGACGGAGGCCATCGGCAGTCATCGGCGATGTCATTATTGATGCCGAAATCTGCCGAAACCGTTGTCTTCACGTCCATGACCACGCCGTGGTCGACTATGCCATCGGTCGAGTGGATTTGAGGCCATTCTCATGCGGTATATGAGACCAGGCCGCTGCAGATAGCTCTTGTGCATGTTCACGTTCCATCAGGTACCATTCCCTGTTTCCTCCGGGCTTCGCATGCTTTTTTTGCGTCGTGATCAAGGAACTTCGTAGACCGTGTATCCCTCGATGTTTATCCTTTTGGCCTTTCACCATGCGATGGCTCTCGAATTGTCTATAACTCATGCCGCTCCACACCCTCACAATTTGCAAGGAAATTTTACATGAATCAAACGGATTTCAATGGAGCTTCGACCGCGGTTTTCAATGTCGGGAGAATCTTCTCTGTATCACACCTGGCAATACAACTGAATGCACCCCTCGCGCCTGTCCTTTAAATCGACAGGGTAGTTGCGAAGGCGGAAAGTAAGACCCTGTTGGTCGGCGCTGCGTTGAAAGGCCTTCAATCAATGTCGTGGTATATACGTCTTGCTGATCAGTGGTCCTTTCCTCGCGCAATGTTCCTACAGGGCTGTATAAATGGCCGACGAGTTTTGTCCGATCTCGTAATGCAGTACCGCATATAGTCCTGTACATGTTCTTCCTTTCCAAGACATTATGCTAATCGTTATATTAGAACCTAGAAATATAATTTCCCATCGGGCCGAGAACGTTCCTGATAGAATAGCTGTCTGCAACCCCCGTAACATTGGTCGCCCTTGGTCTGCTTCATATAAACACGGCTATGCGTAAGTTCGTATTTGGAGCCCTCAGATTGGACCTTTAAACCACTTTGAAACGTCTCAATGAAACTAATCCTATTTTCAACTTGGATATCATCATCGGGGCGTTCAGCAACACATCAAATTTAACATTAGCAAGTTTCACCATGGTCCGTGTTCGCTACACCTACTCTACGCTAATGGCATGATGCAACTCCCACGTAGAAACACCGCGCCATATGCCTTTCGTCTCCACCCAGACTCCTCCACTCTTCGAGACGAGGTGTATGGTGTACGGCACCTCGAGCGTGCCCTGCTGAACAGACGATACTCCACGGACAGTCTTGTGGGCCCCCGCCTTCACAGGGAACTGCGCGGTGTAGGTCTTCGAGAACGACTTCTGGGTGCCGAATGACCATTCGTTGCTCTGAGATGCGGAGACGCTGATCTTGCCTTCGGCGACAAGAGGGAGTCCAGCTATAAGGAGAGACATATCAGAACGCGTCAACGGATTGGACTTTGGACACGTCATAATAAATTATAACGACAGATAGGCATCAACAGCCTGATGGACATACACACCCGGAAAGGAAAAGGATGAACACACCTGAGAACTCCGTCCCCACCGTAATCGTGAACCCAGTGGTGTACTGAAACGTCGAAGTGTGGGTGACGTTCTCCGAAAAGTGAAACGACATCTCCTGCTCGTCGTCGGAGTTGTTCTTGAGCGTCTGGTTCGCCAGCACATGCGGAGTCACCCTGAGGATCTTCCCGCGCGCGACATCATACTCGACGCGCTTAACGACCATGTCCTCAAAACCCATACTGAAGTACTGATCTGGATAGTACCTTCCCCTGGGGTAGTTCCCAAATTTTGGGTCTGCGGTCGTGCGTGAGAAAAGAACTTCACCCGTCGCAGGGCACACGATGCGGAAATGCTTCGCGTGTGGACCAATTCCCACTTCGAGGTCGAACCAGCTACAAGGCAATGGTCAACATTAGGGATAGTAGGTATGACGAGGCGGCGTACTTGTCGTTGTAAATCCCATCTCCATCGACGTGTCCAACGCAAGGCTCCGGGGATGTGCGTGAATAGAGCACTTTTCCCGAGTGCTTGCCCTTGATAGCATAAAGCCCTGCTCGCGAGCCCGTGCCGTGAATGAGCGTGAAAAGCTGGTCTTCGTATTCACCGCCTTTGTAGTGCCAGAGTTGAGGACTTGGGCCGCGCCGCGAATACAGGACGTGCTGGCTTTCTTAGCCAGTCAGTCTAAAGTAGATGCCTTAGGGTAGGATGTACATCAACATGATGTAGGCTTCGTCTGTGGGAAATAGCTGTTAGCTAGCTTTTCTCGTCGCGGCTTTTAACTGATTACTGTCCTTGCTATTCCAGGACGGCCTCATACTTCAACTTCATGGCTCGGATCGCATATAGTTCGCATATCCATTGGGTCTCTGAAACAAGAGAAGATGGTGGGAACAGTGGATATTCGAGAAGCACATCGAAGCTTCATTTAGGTGTGTAACGCGGGCTTGATAGTTAATGAACCATAGTCGGTCCTAGATTCTTCATTTTGTCGACAATAGAAGACTTCAATATTTGCAGGAACAATTCGCCCATGCGCGACTTCAGAATCGGGCCATACGGTGATACCTTCCTCACTCACCAGGAGGGATGCTTTGAATCATGAGTGTCATTCGCCCAGGAGCTACCGGACGGATCAAAGGATGGTTAATGAGCTTTGCAAAAGTAAGATAGGGCCTCGCACTTGGATCAAAGATGATTTAATGGACGAATTTGTAGGCTCATGCTGATTTGATCCACAAGAAACGAGATCTCAGAACATGTCTTCGCGGGTGCCTCGGTGTTAAAGGAAAGTGCTCGCCACATATGATTTCAGCACTGAGATCGCAGTTCCGACGTCGCCTTATCCAAAAAACCGGACTAAAAGTAAATGTTGTGAATATCACTTGGAGCTGTACGTAGAGGACATGATCAGTAGCGAAGACAAAAAACACTACTCCCGACCAAGAAGTACGGTACTTGTTGGTCATCAACTTCACGATTGGCTTATGATTATCCGATTAATGACGGAATCCAACAAAGGATCACATCTACGGCGAATCCTGCAAAGGAAGATCTATCAGCCACTCAGTCGACTCCTTTGTGGATGGACTAGATCGAACTGACCCGTATTGATGATCAAGCACTATCGACGCCAGACAAGGCTTCTCGTCCTACTGGTAGAATTCTCCCCATCGTACACACCCCACCGCATCACAAACACCACTGGATTCGCTCTTTAACCTCGCTCCTATCGCGTGGATACATTGAGAAGACAGCAATCTCGGAGCTTGTAATGAACGTCCAAGGGGACGAGGAGTCACACCCTGAGAACACATGGGCTTCCACGACAGATTCAAAGCGTGAGGAGATATAGGAGCAATGGAAGAGAACGTGCAGTCGGAGATCATAAGGAACGTTCTCTTAGCGCTGAAAACCCGGCCATCACGAAAAAAATAGGAATAGATCGAGTATGATACTTACACAGGTGAAAGGGGGGAGGGGGGCGCAGAATCGATGCGGCAACATTGGATAGCTACATTCTGGGAAGGAAATCATGGATGAGGTGAAATCATTAACCAGTGCTTAGTGATTCGGAACGATAGAATAAGATAAGAATTGTCCTAGAAAGAAGCCATGGCAAGCATCTGTCGCGCAACGATTCCGTCCACTCGACAGAGAACTATCGGGCTTGAGGCGGGAATCCTTCATAATAAAAAAAGGTCGGTAAAAGCAAAACGCGAAATCAAGGAGGCAAGCGCGATAGAGGTAGACGTCATAGGGAAGTCAATGGTGTGGTAGCATTCCTTGACGATCCTATAGATATCATAAATTGTGGTGCTAGCGTCGAGCTCATGGTGGAACTGAAGAGAAGATCGGGCCGAAGAATACCGCCTTCCTTTATTTACGTCACACCGTGTTTCGCCTCTCTCTCTACCTCCACCACTGCTATATGAATAGCAACATCTCGTTTTTATCCTCTTGGCTGTTCATCGGAATAACAATGAATTCAGACCTTTAAGACGAACGGCAACTCTACTCCTTCTCAAGAGCTCATTAACACCAATGCCAGCCTCCGTGGCATAACGTTCACTATGCAATATCTCGCGCATAATCAGAGCGTATTAACGAAGTGCGGTGCAAGGAAGTAGGGTCGGAGATACGAGGAGAACAGCGTGACCATCGACATGAATCTTCAATCCACGCGACGTAATTTCGCAGATTTCGGCATGATGGCATCGTTTTCTTCATTGATTTCAACGTCCATATTCTTCTGAATCTCAGCCCGGTCAATCTCTTCAAACTCACAAGAAATGACATCCAGCCAACTCTCAAACATGCTCTCGATCGCTGATCAAGACTTCGAATGCTCGCGCTTACTCTTGCACCTTGTCGAGTCGTAAGCACAAGCAAAGGGACACAGCTAGAGAACCACCGGAAGAGTCCCAAATTTTGTGTGCAGAAATGCTCTATTGTGTACGTATTTCTGCTAGTCATGATCTGTCTGTTCATTTACCACGGCCTTCAGCAGTCCCAGCATTGTCTTTGAAGCTACCATCCAGTCGCAACTTCTGTGGTCTCTTTCACGTACCTATCCACTCCACCGTTAGACGTTCTCTGCCTTGGCCAAATGCTGTGATTTTGCTCTCAATTCTACGAACATTCCCAAAATCATCGTCTGCGCTTCGTATACGCCACCTATGAGTGCTATGGTCCCGTTAGGGTGCGGAACGATGACTTACAGCCTATGATAGCAAACATGCATCAAGACCCTAAAGAGATGACTCGTCGTCAGAAAAGTGTGTTGTCCCTTCGAGAACTCGTAAGGAGTCACAAATGGATCAAGTATATCATCACAATACCGCAAGCGTTGCTACTTCAAGTTTGCCCTCTCTATTCATATTCACCGAGCTATGTATTCACATCCGATATATGTCCAGTGTTGCGGTATTGACTAGTTTTTGCACGCTTCCATGAGCGCTCAACTGTGATGCCCACTTAGCTACGCTGACAGGTTCGGATCGCCGTCGTCGATACTGATTTCTTCCCACAGCGTCTGAGTAAAGAGCGCAGTATACCTCAGTTTTGTACGTTCGCGTTCAGTAGTGACGAAACGATCTTGATTGATGTGTCTAGACGTCAAGGTCATCGTTTCTTTGTTTTACCCTTACCAGCCTTGATCTCTTTGGTCCGCCGCTACCCTACCACGACGAAGATCATCGATCCGCAACAACTATTTGTCTACCAAATCAGAACTCAAGAAATGGAGTTTTTTCACTTTACTCCACCGTGTCCACCTTCGACCTTCGCTGTCATCTGCTGGTAAGAATCACAGCCCTCCGGTTCATGGGTAATGGCGGATCTTCCTGTTATGAGTGAGAGAAAAAGACGGTAAGTCATCAATTCATTTTGCAAATCTGACATTTTGCTGATATCTCGTTCATTAGGACCATCTTGTTGTTATGGTATTTTTGTTGCGACGAATTCGGTCAGCTAAGGGAGTGTGGTCATGCCGGGCCATGGTGCAAAGCTCGTGAAGCAGATCATTCCGGCCATGGAGCGTAGGACCGTCAAGTATACTAGTAACCGGGAGATAGTGTTGATGGTAGCCGTTGTGGTCGATTTAGTGAGTCGCTCGATCCAATATTCTAGCGCACTGTAGCTTATGACGTCGAGCAGGAGAAAAATGCCAAGATGTGCTCACGAGCCAGTCTGTTTCAACACGGGTGCTGGTAATCGTAAGGTGTCCTTTCGCTCTGAGTAGATTTATGCTGATTTTCCTGCGTGTTAGTAAAGATGATATAGAAATCGCCCATTATGCGGACAAGCAGCACCAATGGACTTCACGACTGGCGATTTTCAGATGTCGTAGGTTACGGCAAAGACGTTCTGATTTTCAAGCTGGTTGACCGTGCGTCCTATTCATCATTCTTTCTCCATTTTAGCGAACTTATTTCTTTGTTGCAGATGCTAATTATCAGGTTTCTTCAACCTAATTCAGCGAGCGAAGGACTATCTAGGGTATCCCGACCTCAATATGCCATCTCATCCATCGGTATCACCGGCGTTAAAGTTAGTGTCCGCGAAAACGCCTTCAATATACTCTGATCTTTATCTATCTCAGCCTTTGGGCCATCAACGTCAACACCGTCGAGCCTCCACTTTGTCATTGTGTATGACTATCGTCGTCGTCGTCGTCGCACTGTCTGGCCAAGGACTGGACCCTCAGATTCCGACTTCCTATAAGTTATAACCGCCGCGTCGTCGTCCAATACCAAGACCAGCATCACTCTTTCCCACTACCGGTTTTTTAATGGTTATACTCTCTCCAGGCTCTGTCAACCATTATGCCATTCTGCTCATGCATATCCATGAAGACAAATCTCCGCGTGGGCAAGGCGTCCGGCCGGGTACTCTGTATATATTTTCGTTGCGGGAATATCACTGTTAGGGAACTCCTCACCTAGCGATGAATAGCTCACCGCAAAGGAGAGGGGTCGCATCATCGATCCTTTGACTTTTCCGAGTGGTACTTCCGTGGCGTCGAACTACTGTTGAGGGCCCGGTTTTAATCTCCAAGTTGGTGCATTGTACGTACTATCTGTTCAACCTTTGTTTATACTTTTAATCCTGCCATATAGACGTCCTCTGCCAGATGCTGCTCGCTTCAGATGATAAAGTCTCCAGCATCACGCGCTCCGAACCTTCTGGTCAATGTTCTCCCCTACTTGATATCTCCGTCCAGTCCAGTATCGTCACCTGTTTATCCCATTCGGGCAATCATCACCGAAGCTACCGAGTTCAAGGGAAGCTCTCCCGTATGTTTCTATCGGTTTCATTCCTCGCTGTCACCTCCCACCACGGCTCCTTTCTCCTTGAACGCGATCCATGCGCTTCTATGCACTGGCTACGAGGCACTTCGACGACGGCCGCCGTCATTTCTCGAATCAATCAATTGGCGGTTCACACGCTAATCATCATACCTCCCTGTCGACGATCTCTTGCGGCTCTCGTAACCCAGTCCCGGAGCCGCAGAAATTCTGCGCATCGTGACGTTTCACATGCATGGTGGGGAGTCGTCTTTCATTCTGCTGTCTGAACGGTGTCGCGGCAAAAGTTCAGGAGGATGGAAAGGGCGAAGGATGCGGGCATCGATCAAAGCTGCAGGTGATGATTTTGGCAAACCTTGTATGAGCCTAGGTCGAGCAGCCGAGGGTGTTCTTGATAACGGTAGCATTGCGTTGCGCGCAAGAGACGGCAGCCATTTTCGAGGGACACGCACACTGACGTCGTGTGTTCATGTCGCGTTATAGACAGATATCAATGCAGTCGCGCATTGCATATCCTACGCGGACGGTGACAACGAGGGCCCAAAAATAAAATTCCTGGAACCCCTTGGCCGTCATTACCTGCTTTCAAAAGTACTCTCAAGACTTCCCTGATACGTGACGCCCACTTGTCACCAAGTATCGACCCTCCATTTGCGTTACTCTTTTGCACGCATACATCCCTCGCTGAATCCAAATAATCTAGGCCGCATTAGCTCATTCATGATTGTTGCGTGGTGACATATGGTACGAGGCACACGATCTTACGACAGAAGTTAGTTGATTTCTCCTTCCGTCGATGATGTTCAGCTGATGGGCGCTTGATAGATACTCGGTGCTGGGTATGTGGGGACTGGTGGGGAGTTACGGTTAATCTAGCGTCGTCTATCATCATCTCAATTTGTCTGCTTCGGGTTGAATTCAAATTCTTCGCCATCTTTCGCAGATGCCGATGGCACCGGCCCGGTACAACAACTAGGGTTTTCTTCCTACCACGAGGACAAGGCGCCTCCATCCTTCGCCCAGTAAGCCTACGGCCTTGTCACCACGCCAATTCGATCCCCAGAGGAGCTGTAGTAATTAGTACGTGCCGCAGCATAACCGCTCCGCGTCCTGGTTTCTCTAAAACCTAGGAAATTTCGAAATGAATGGGCTTGAATGGTGGAAGCGTTACCACGGTGGGGGTATCCATGGATTCGAGACGATTTTAACCATGTAAGCATATAATGGCCCCGACATACAGGTAGAAGATAACGTACTTCAGTGTAAAAACATTCATCTCAAGTATGCAAGTCTACCCGAGGTCACCCTCACAGCATTCACCGAGGCTGGTGAACCAGAATCATCCATTTCAATACTAAAGCAGCGGACCTACACTGGTAAAAATCCCGTCATACCATCCTCTCTTGCCGACACTCCCTGCACCCGTCTCGGTGTCGAAGGGCTCTTAGGGAAACTGAATACTATGCTCGGGACATCATACACCTCGGAAATCCGCTCCCTATCCTCTCTCCTCGAAGTCTACATCCACAAGAACTATGACTTCGGCACTGTTTACAGTAATCTCCGCCAATTTTGGTACCTTGACTTGACCGATATTGAAGACAAGCTACAGACTCGCGAAGCATGGGATCATCAGATGAGGCAAGATGTACTCATAAATGACAAGATCATTAGTCCCCTGGTGCCCCCTCGACGCGTTTGGGATCTGTTCAGCAATCGGGTGGTGCCATGGTGGGTTACACGCCTGGTGAATCACAGTCATCCATGGGCGATATCTCATGCATGGATGAAAGAAGAGGATCGCGTCGATGTGCGTACACCCATCAACGGATGCGAATGGCCCGTGCCAATGCCGAGGGATGCTAACCTCGATCTCATCCGCATCGAGATGCTCAACGAGGGTGCAGAGTACGTGTGGCTAGATGTTCTCTGTTTAAGACAGGTGGGCGGACGTGGGGAGGATCTTCGTGCGGAGGAGTGGAAGCTGGACGTGCCCACTATCGGATGTGTGTACTCCATGGCATCTGACCAGTTGGTGTGCTACCTCAGCGGGCTGGGTCGTCCTTTTAGTTTGAAGGAGGACGACTTGGAGAGTGACAAATGTTGGTTCAGACGGGCATGGACACTGCAGGAGACACAACGTCATATGATCATTGGTGGGGATACAGGAGATGACCTATTTACAGAGAAGGAAATGCGGACAAGGGTTGAGAATCAACTATCGTTGCTGGAGCAGGGCGTCGGTGGGGCCGGGCCGGGTACGCCTGTGTTTAGCACCCTGTCAGAGATGCAGAAGAGAGTGTCGACGAATCGTGTGGACAGGGTTGCAGGGTTGTCTTATCTTCTGCAGACAGAAGAAATTCCGGCGTACTATGCGGCACAGTCTGAAGAGGAAGCGTGGAATGTACTGGTCAACGAGATGGCGCCACCAGAAAGGGCGCACATGTTCTTCCTGTATCCCCAACCCGGGAACGGGAGCAAGTGTTGGCGACCATCATGGAAGCAAGCCATGACTGAGGTGCTGCCGCCACCGCACCTTAGTGATCTTGATTGTGGCTGGGATGGGTCCGTTCAGCATACAAAAGCGAAAAATGCTGACTGGTGTGATGGATTCTGTATCACAACAGGTTATGTGCGGGGATTGTCCCAAGGATCGCTGGAGGGGAACTTCCGACAGGGAGAGTTGGTCCTCGAACATAAAACCGGTGCGAAGCACACATTCATGGTCATCGCCGATCACCAATACCCAATACCGGAGGGCTTATACGCACTAGTAGGCAGTCCACCATTTGATTTTTTGCAGCAAGTTTTCAACAAGCAATGCTGGGTCATCGGGAAAAGACTTCCGAGGCAAACGTTCAAGAAAGTCTCGGTATTCCGGATGCCTGACGAGGAGGAAGTGAAGCGGCTGCATGATCTAAATATTGCTACATATGCCCGCACCGTTCTTGCTTGAGATGCGCGCACCTTTGTGACGGATTTTGATAGTCCAGATTCAATTACCATGGCGACTCACAGCCCCATCATGATAGCATAAAGAGATGTAATGTACTTGTTGATGCAATAGATAGTATTATTTCAAACTTTATACCCTGTTTAATACCCTCTATCAAATCACTTGCGATCTCTGCTTTCGCAACCCTCTTCCTTGTCCCAGTCATATTAGCACCAATACTTTTCATCTCCTCGTCTTCCTTCTTCTTCCACTGGCCACCATGATTCAAGAGCCCTTATTCCTCCAAAAATATCAGCGACATTAACGAAGAATCCGTAAGGAGGTAGTAATAGCGTAACGGGGTACCTACGGTTCCCAACAGCAAAGGTGGAAATTGTATAAGCGGCGAAATTTCTTGAGAAATAGGATGCCGTTCGTATACGCGTCGCTGAGAATGGCCTGTGATCCCAGAATGGCAAGGTATTAGCTTCATAATTTGAAAGAAAGACGCATGCATACGGCAGCCTCGAGATCGAGGACGTCTTGGGGCTTCAGCTTCAACTGAAAGGAACCCTTCATGAACATAGACAAAACAGAATGCAAATCAAGTCGATAGTCCTGTTCCACCACCGTTAAGTGAGAACAAGATGAACTGAAAAAATCTAGGAGCGCAACATTTCGAGAGAGCTGTTAAAGGAAGACGCGAAGAAGTGATTCGATCATGCGCGTTTGACATATATCATCTGTGAAATAGGACAGCGACATTGGAAAGTTAAGAGACGCACCCACTACTAAGTCGTTGTTCCATGTTCATTTTGGATTCAAGGCATGTTGTATTACAGTGAGGAGAATATGGATTTTCTCTTCACACCCCCGTGTCTTGTGGTATTGTTGTTTTTGTCGAGAGGGCTGTAAGCCTGAATACGGAATGTCAACTTGCTGGGGACAGAGATTGAAACGAAACTGTGATCTCCAGAGAAGCCATAAAAATTTATCGGGGTCGTAACTGCAAAAAAGGACATGCAAAGTGCAAGAACCTGGTACAGTTGTCTTGAAGAGACCGACGGAGACCAATAGTGATGCTCGGCATCAATATTCGAAGAGACATGATACATACCAAGCATCATCGTCAGACTGAGGCCTTTATCTAGCGAAGTTGGGCCAATTTGAGTAGCTTCCCTCGAGATACAGAGGCTGTAGTGTGTGCTGTCAGTCCGTAACGTGCAAAACAAAGTCGAAAATGCTACATAAAAATGGCAGACTGAATACGAATCTTCACGTAGGACAGCGTTTTGAAAGGAAAAGCCGGAAATTCAAAAAGCAGCGGGGAAGGAAGCATGGACCGATCCGGATATTGCCGAAGTCGTCTTCCTTTCGTCGCTACCCATAGTTCGCTGTCCTTCACCCTCTTCCAAGGCTCCTTCCTATTCATGCCGCATTTTCTTTCTGAACGCATCTCAAATAATGCGTGCTTTCTCTGCCGCCTTTATTTATTGCCCCTTTGGATTAAAATCTTTAATATGGGATCGGGTTTTTTTCATGGGCAGATGTACGTTGTAGTTTTTTGATCTCTGGTCTTGATTCTGACAGATTCTATCTCTCAGAACATCAAATTTGTAAGAAAGGATCCGCGGCTTTGCTGTGCGCTAGTCTGCTTGCTGTCGAGAATTTCTGGATACGCACAACGACTGTGTCAGGCAACATTGGAGATTTGGTTACTGCTCCATGGACGACCCACTCAAAGCAAGGCTGTGGTGTTCTGACGCATGAGGATGTTCTTTACAGTATGTCCTGCTTTTTTCATCTCTCGACGACGGCCATTCTTAGATCTGCAAATCTCTAGAGCATTCAAATCCGGTACTTCTGTCGCTGCATCATATTGAAGATCTCCACACCGGCGTCGTCGCCATAATACTAACCCTCGATTTTATCCCAAGCTCCCCATCAAGCCTTTGGCAGAAGCTACGCATACGAGCAAAAAAAGCAGTTCGAAGCGTGCAGGAGGTCCTTGCTTACATATACATCGTGGAGAGGCAACCTTGAAGGTAATGCCCGGATTGTCCTTCTTGTGCGGCACTAGCTCACAGCACAAACAAAGGTTAATTGGCATGGGAGGCGATGCTGTTGAAGCTGTTACATATACGGGCCATGATAGCTCATATTACAGATAGATAAAGAAGATAGCTCAACCGTAGGTGAGCTGGCCGACCCTGAGTTCACCTCTCTTTGTCACATTTCTTCTTCACTGCTAGGGCAACTTGAATGTAAACACGAACCCTACTCGCGTCAACTTCGGTGGCCTGAACGTTGATCTACCGTGCTCTTCCGGAAAGCAGGAGCACCCATTGATGACGGGAGAACCAATATGTGCAGGTTTTGATGAGTGCCGTTGGGGAAATTTATGGGGCGTCCGATCACACTTTGGGAGGATGTTGTTCGTATTTCGCGTGTGCGCTAAGCTCAGGAGCCAAAGTGCTGAGTCGGTTATCGTGCGTATTCTTTTTACTTGATCCGACGTCAAGCTTACTGGGTTCCCAGATTGTTTAAGCTCAAGACTGTTGGATATCGAGCTCGTGGCTCGCGTGTTTATTGGTAATCAGTCACGTGTACGTATCGGTAAATTTTCGTAGCTACGCTTTTCTCTTCTTTACTCGATTGACTACGTACGCCGTCCTCATGTACTCCGTCAATCCCGTATTCGTGCTCTGATCCCTTGTATGCTTCCACACCTGCAAGATTATTTCAACAAAGACTCGGTTTTTTCAGCATAGTTTTATGAAGAGACGGCTCCACGTGGCATTCTCATCTGAAGGCTCCTACCTCGAACGTTTCAATCGCATTCTATTCACCTACTTCTCATTCAGAGCTATAGTGCTTATCCTCGAACGTTGAGCTCTCAGTCCCTCTTCGGTCTCAGCATCGTGCCCCGTCTGCGAACAGCATGGCTACCACATCGTGAAATTGACCCCCATACATGCAAGCTGACGAGCACTGTTCTCTTGGATCTGAGTGATCTCTGGGTGTATTTCGTAGATATCGGGGAGCTACGTGGTCTCTCCTGGTCAGCACGATATCAGATGGAGTCTGGAATTTTTGCTGTCCGTGGAGTTGGGATGACTTGAAGGCTAAGGTCCGTTTATGCGGGAACAAATGTACCGGAGCTGAGCCAGTTGAGTGTTCATCAGGTACGATATAGCCCGCCATTCTATTCGAGGAAGCTGATTCCTCGTTGGTCGGTCAGCCTGACATCACATAGCTATGTTTAAGCTTATGTCTGTTAACCAAACGAGGATCCACGCTTCTACAAAAGGGCCATCTGTGTGAGTTCAATGCAATGTCTCATTCGTATCCTTGTCTTACCGCCTCTAAAGTTCCAAACTCACGGGGAACAAATATAAAGCTATCCGTGGCTACTTCTAATAATATCTGGAAATCCTGAGCGGTCGCTCTCGGGACGTCATAAAGCCATCCAGATTGCGCGTTCAAAGGCCTAATACCTTCTCGACAAAAGCCACACATATTCTCAAGAGTCGCCTGTCGTGTCTGTCTTTTCCTACACAGCACTACGCCTCGAAGGTCCAGTGAAAGCAACGGTTAGCGGACCACATCATAACGCTTTCTGTCCTCCATCTGTTCCTCCCCGTCAACTACTTATCATCCATTCTCCGACGCCAGTGCCAGTCTCACTCGACGGTCGCAACCGCAGCGTTGAGCTGAACGTCCGAATTAACAGGATAGTCCGGACTGAACGTAATCTTCGTCTGCGGACCGAAGATGAGGCAATAGGTGGACCCTCCAAAGTGGAACATCCCCATCTCGGTGCCCTTCGCGATCCTGTCTCCTTCTTTGATTACGATTTGGCACGTTGATACCTCCGCCATCCCCACAGCTATGAAGCACATCAACCCGATGCTAGGATTATCGGCTTGGATGAAGATAAGCGCGCGAGTAGCTAGAGCTGTGATGAAGCCTTGAGAGAGAACAGGAGCACCAGGGTCGGGGTTCGGGAATCCCATGGCGGGAGATTCAGCATAGTATGTGCCTGGGATCATCACCGTCTTCATGACTTTGCCGTTCACTGGACTGTGCCAGCGGTGGTACTTCGTCGCGCTGAGGAAAGTCTGATAAACGGTCCCGGCAACGAACTGGGGTGCGAGAGCATCATTGTTGAGCATATGGTTCAGTGAGTACGGTTCGCCCTTAAGCCAGAAGGTGTCGAGCGCTTTGATGTCATAAGCAATACAGTAGACGGTCGACTCGCAGGCGCTGTTAACGATCGCGTCATCATCCGGGAACGCGACGGGGCGCACACCAGGTTTGAATTGTCTGGTGAAGAAGTCATCCCAGGATTTAAATCCGTGATACTCCGCGGAAGGGTCGCACACATATTTCTCTACGAAGTCGGGCATGGCGGCACTCCCACCGGGACCAAACCAGCCGGTCGCGTCAGTGGTGAGGACGTAGCGCGACTCTGAGGAGGTGAGGAAAGATGTCCAGGCGTCAAACATCTTTTTGAACTGTGCGTTCACCTTGGGGTTGATGAATGTAGTGAAGCCTGCGGATGTTCCCATAGGCTAATCGAGGATGGCGTTGATTGGGAAGCCGACCAATTCGACTTCATATGCTGATTGTTCAAAGGCGGGAGCTTCGGTGAGGATTTTATTGAATAATGTCAGCATGGTCATGTAATCGCGAACCTGGGAGAGGAGGAAAGAAACACATAAGCCAATGAACTCTGACGAAGAAAATAATAGTGAGAATAATCGCGTACAACCTACCTGTGGTTTCCCCGCCGGATCATTGTTGTAAGGTGGCTTGGTTGGGACCTGCTCAAACATCTGATGGAATCCCATATAGATCTCGGCGTCTTGTTCGATCAGGTTTTTGAATTCCTGGATGACGGGATGGAAAGCCTGGTTTTTTACCGAACACTGTGCGATCTTTTTGGCAAGCCAGCGTTCTACAACTCGATGATCGCGGGGTAGCCAACCGCCAATTCGATGTTCGACAACAGTGGACATCTTATTCTGCTAAGGCAGGCTGTTAGTAGCGGACAATACATCAAGAGGAAACGCGACTGACGAGAAATAAGATTTGGTATGAATGATACGGGGACAGTGAAGCTTGACGATTAAGCGGGATTCTTCTTTATATATGCACCAGAACGACGACATCTTGGTTCGCAAGTGCCAAATACATCACAAAGGACCTGGTCGATCGATGGCCTCCCGGGAGCTCTACCTCTCAATTTGTGGCGGGGGGCACAATTTACCACGGCACCTGTGACCTTAAGTCGTTGGTAGACTGATGGGGAAAACACGTGTGGAACAAGGTGACCAGCGCGATGAAGATGAGAGTCGCGACGGCAAAAATGCGGGCCGAAAATAGCCGGTGAGAGCGACTTTGGTTGGCTTACGTCACCTCCGGTCTGGCAACCTTGCCACCTATTAAGTCCTTC
This sequence comes from Armillaria solidipes, assembly GCA_022818035.1. NCBI lineage: Eukaryota > Fungi > Basidiomycota > Agaricomycetes > Agaricales > Physalacriaceae > Armillaria > Armillaria solidipes. The sequence continues at coordinate 3,448,484 of JAIWYQ010000001.1, read as the reverse complement.
AATCGAGATGTAGCTGTCTGGATTAAATGAACTAGTATTACTTACCCGGAACCAACAAGATATGCCAGCGAAGAAAAGGTGAATAAGTGCGTTCGTAATCAATTCGTAATTTGCTCGTAATAAAAATTTAATTTATAATCTATTGACTCCACCTGAACTCCGTAGCTTCTAATACTCTGTATACAAAGTATTAACGATACTGAATCCGCCCGCTGGGTATCGACCTATAACAGTCGATTCAGATTCCACTCAGTCTTTCCTCACTTGTGTGTCTCGCGTTACCCGTGGGCGCGTCAGTTCTGGGCATACTAGCGGAGGCACTGGCATTGTATTCCGTTTCAAACCGCAAGGATATCATCAAATTGACTGCAATAGGATCACGAGTGACGATATCGATCTGAACAATCGTCAATTCTAGACCTGCAGGTTCGTTAATGGTCGCTCTACCAACGTCAATGCACTTCGGTCCAATTTCTACGGAAGTAGCGACTTTCAGGCAGAGTACGTTACTTGAGAACCTTACCTTGCTTATGTCGAACTCACAGTCAGCTTAGCGCCACTGGATGAAACACCTTGCAACCTTTCTTTGAAAGCCGGTATCTTAAATGCACGATGACGATGCAAGTTTGGGTTTTGCTAGTAACTCGATACCTGGAACAGAAATTGAGGATAAAAAACGTGTGCTCTCATCAGCGAAGTATCCCTCGCAGGATCATAGGTATCGGCACAATACTAGCATGACATAAGACCATGAAGGCGGAAACCTGCCGGTGATACGTAGCAATCAGCCAATGGATCGACCGCAATTTAGTTTTGAAATCTCACTACGGGGCTGCGCCGCGACAGTCATTGTCCTAAATCCAATAATTGGCAGTGAAATCCTTCATCAGCCTTCCATAATTAACTTTTGAATACAGACACAGATTTTGGACGTGAAGGTAGTGCGGGAAATTGAATGTTCGGGTAAGCATAATCATCGATTCATCACCGATGATAGTTCTCAATATTATGCGGCGCGAATTGCAGTCGTGGGGGCTCACACGTCAATATCTCCCCTTGTATCTTTTGAACCCGTTCCATGCCCTTCCTACCCTCTTTTCCGAAGCCCGTCCTGATCCGCAAGAAGAGACTATGCAACCCCGAGTACGAGCATAAGTAGCCAAACAGCGCAGGCTCGTATTTTGAAAGTGAGAGGGACAGTCGTCGAACAAATATCTATTCTGCTTGTAGTGACGCCCAGAATTCGGATGCTACAAAACCTACACTGAGCTCGAGAGATCGCAATTGAGAAAGATGAGGAATTAGGATAGGTACGTCGGAGCTGTACACGGACAAGTTCCCGCAAAGCGAGAGATCCACGATGGAGCTGAATGTTCCTTTGGGATATTGGCTAAAGATACTGGACATGGATGGATAAGACGTTGAAGATGGTCGTAGATGCCGAGTGATGATAAATTGGGGCTGTTCGATATGAGGATGGGTGCAAATTTAAAGTATGAGGGTCCCGTTATGCTTAGTTTTGTGAGATAGGGGAAACTGGAATTGATGGAAGTGGACTCCCCGTACAAGCGTACAGATAACATAGACACGCAGGGGAGGTACGATATCTGATCCCAGAGAGCAACATGTTGTAAGAATGTCTCGTCGTATCCGAGATACTTAACAGTCTGCAGCGATGTCATGAATGATACCGCAGTGACAAGGCGCTTTTCCAGCTTCCTAGCTTTCCTCGCCCTCCGCTTATTGAACAAAATCCGGTCAAATTGGCCGTTGGGGTTCCCTTTCGGGAGCTTCAAAGTAAACAGGCGCAAGTATCTTATATATTGCGCAAACCCTTTTCCCGAGAGGATGGCTCTCAGCCGATTCAGGAATTTGGCCGGAAAGATGTGCACGTCGACAACCAATGTCTCGAAGACGAGGGGTGTGGCAAGCCTGCACAAAAGCACACACGTGGATCGGAGGGCTTTGCGGCCAGTATTGAAGCATTCATAGAGGATGCGCTCCCACAGTTCTGCAGACAAAGAAAGTAACATGGGAGTACGAAGAAAAGGCAAAGATAGAGGTCCCCGAGTGGCTGGATACCGGAATTTGCCGAAACTGTCTTCATAACTCCACGACGCTCTCAAACACGGAGCTTTACCTGACCGATATTCCCAGACGTAGAGCGCGTCTGTCATTGGGAATGAAATCTGTACGGCTTTTTGTAGTCACTGGCATGAAACACGCCTATACCGATCAAGATTTGTGGTCCTCTTGCCTGTATGCTACTACAATTCAATTACAGGCTCGTGATATCAGTCAATTCGACGGCGACCAGCAATTACTTTCGTTTTGGATCGGTTTACTCTTTCCCCAGCCAAGGCGTCCCGCCACATCTCTCGCTTCGCACCTGAAGCAATGCCACCATGGGTAAATGGCCCCATCAAGCTCGTCGATCTTTGTTTTAACTCGATGTGCCGCAGCTAGCTAGTACGCGATAATCATCATCGTTTCGCGACAAAAATTCAGCCACTACATCGGCACCGACAAAATGGAGTCTTTCCTGCACTTCGCTGGCCTACGCTACGAATTATAACACTATCCGCATGTGAGTCATGGGTACTAGCGGATGGCGGTCGACCTGACGTGGACAGTGAATCATCAATTCATTTTGAAAATCTAGCATCCCGCTAATATCTCATTCATTAGGATCATTTATTTTACTGCACCAGCATGTCTTTCGCTGCCAATTGAACAATCTAAAAGGAAATTATTATGCGGCAGTTATTTAGGTCCGAGGTAATACTGGAGCTGGAGATCATCAGTACGTCCAGACCGGTAGATCTCTGTTTACTGTCGGGCTGATTGATCTCTCAGAGGCCCAACACTAATACAGCAATTCCGCCTTCGTTTCTGTTTTGTCAGGCTTAACCGGCTTCCGCGCGCAATTCCCGCTCACAATGGTTCATTCGGGCTGCTATCATGCTAGTGACGCTACCTCCACTGATATCAACCTGGTCTCGAAAGCATGCCCTCGGCGCCCGAGGATGTCTCAAAATACGATCGAATCAAAACCGTAGCAGAACGTTGTGGCTCCGTGATCTGGTTGCTTCCAATGGCCAAACCACAGAGCAGTGAGATCGGTTAGCCCGCTTGTATTTTTGCGTTACAAAGAATAGAGTTCATCCACCCTGTAGACGTGGTCGAATCGCCAGGGAGCGGAATTCTGTATATGAATCGCATATCAGACTACATCCAGGGTTCTCAATAGGACACGATCCCCTGAAATATCCTTCCTGTGGCGGATCTTTCGTCGGGAATCGTCTAGCTCCAGGATGCACACACATATGCTCGAGTGCACGGATGAGTCCTTCTACGCGCCTACATGTTCAAGTTCGAAAGTCGACTCTGTGCTTCTCCTAGTACGATAACGTCTGACGGACGAGAATTCCTGGACCAATTGGACGTACTTCTCGATCAGAAGTTTTTATCTGATTATGAATGTTGTGGCAGTCGGGGTCGACTGAGGCTCAGAGAGCAATAATCCTTGGTTGATTGATACTGGGGGGCTTTCAGTTTCTAATATGACACCTTTTGCAGAAACCAGGAAGAAACCAGCGTCCAGTACTAGCTCATTGTGCTTGAAATCCACTTTCACTACGATCCTCAGCTCTTGCACGTTCCCGAATATGGGTTCGCAACCTCGAGGCGGTATTTTCTTATTGCGCACCATTGATCCGCTCGATGATCGTGTAGCAGCGCGACCACAGAGCACTCGTCAAAAATGTTCCAATTAATTATTGTGTACAGACACGGGTTTCGAACATTGTTGGAGTTGAATCACCACTGATGATGGTCCTGATCATTAAAACCAAATCGGATCCCTGGGGGCTCACACATCTGCTGATCGAACATTTCTCCGTGTCTCTCATGTACCCTTTCCATGCCCTTCTTAGCATCTTCCCCGAAACCTGTCCTGATGCCCAGGAAGAAACTACGTAACCCCGAATACGAACATAAATAGTCAAACAGTGCCGGTTCGTCCATCGAAAGGGAAAGGGACAGCCGTCGAAGAAATATCCGCTCCGCCTGTAGTGAGGCCCAGAATGCAGGCGTTAGAAATTTTATGCTGAGTTCAAGGGATTGCAGTTGACATAGGTGGGGAATCAGAAGATGTACTTGATGACTGCGCAGTGCAAAGTCCCCGCAAAGTAAGAGAGCAGTGATGGAGCTGTGCGTTCCTTTGGGATTTTTGTAAAAGAGCAGATCTATGGATAGGGGAGATTTTGAAGAACAACTACAGATGTTGAGTGATGATAGACTGGGGCTTCTTGATACGAGGATGGCTACAGGATTGAAACAGACGGGGTCCGTGATGTTGAGTTCTGTGATATGGGGGAAGTTGGAGTTGCTGAAAGGGTGCCCCGCGACCCATTCGTGTACTGATACCGTAGACATGCTGGGGAGATACGATATTTGATTCCAAAGAGCGCCATTTTGTAGGAACACCAGTCCTGCCATGTCTGGTCCGTCATGCAGGACTGTCTGCAGTGATGTCAGGAATGGTACCGCAGCAACAAGAAGCTCCTCTAGCTTCTTGGAGTGCTGTTCCCTCCGCTTTTTGAAGAAAATGCTATCCAAGGGGCCCGTATGATTCTTGACTGGTACCTTCATGTTGACCAGGCGCAAGTGTTTCACATATCGCACAAATGTCTTGCCTGAGACGAGGGCTGCAAAGAAGCTCAGTCGATCCTGGAAATTGGAGAGATGGGTTTTCGCGACATCGATGACCAACGTCTCGAAGACGAAGGGCGTAGCAAGGCTGCACAATAGTGAGCATGTGGAACGGAGGGCTGTGCGAGTAGTATTGCAGGATTCATGAAGGATATGCTCCAACAATTCGACAGGCAAAATTAAGATACTAATGGGTGCCTGCGACTTGCGACGAAAAACGTGCATCGTTGTACGAGATAGTCACAGCTGCATATGAAGAGTTGCTGAAGAGTCTGAGTTATGATGTCATTCATCATCAATCAAAGAACCGTATGCCGAAATATGCCGAAACCGCGGCAACTTGAACGCGCGTCAGCGTGGTCTCCTCCTGCTCTCCCTTGAATTTCCACCCACAATTTATCAATTATTATTCAGACATGTGAAACTCGACATACGGACAATTATTGCTCAACCAGCGAAGGACACTGCCAAAGAATCCTCCGAAAACAGGAATGCGGTCTGGCGTGTAAGCAATCCTGCTGGTCATTAAGTTTCTCCTGCTTACTGTCTCCCCGCACAGCTACCCAGGATTTCCAGACGTGCGACTTGGTGATCATTACGACAGGGCGCCACTAACCGATATCTGCATATCTTGCATGAGGTGTTTATCCTGCCCGGATCCGTCTTCCGAGGTATGTTTCTCCCATTCCACGCGACCGTTTAAGGTCTGGGCCCAAGTGCTTTACCTGACTGGTTTTTTCAGATGTAGTTGCCGCCAGCAGTCTCTACCTCTATCAATCATCCACTGATCCACTGAAGGCCAACTCGCTCGGAAACTGTAAAATTGGAGACGCGGAAAGAGACGGCTGGTCCGAAGAGTAAAAGTCCGTACACCCTACAAGGACTAGAATAGTCACGGACGGATTGATTGTATCGTCAGCGCGAGGCATCTAGGTGTATAAGTTTCGTGTCTTCCGTTGCTTCGGCTCACAGCGCAATCGCGATTTCATTCGTATTCTGGCACTGCTCAGCGTCAACATTAACTTAATGCCTCTTTCGTCCAAAATGTTACAGGTTACGTGGCAAGAGATCGGAGACCGTCGTAGATCGTGCGTACTCTTCAACTGCCCTTCAAGGTGTTTTATCTCATCTGCCCTTTATAGACATGAAATACTGGACCGTAGTCTCTTGCCTGTAGCTAACCACAATACCCGTTGTACCTCTGCAATTGTTACAGGCCCTTGTTTATAAGGGTATGAGGGACATTTTATCCTTGTACGTGACCTTGCTTCGCATGACCTAAATACAGCTGGTGGATATAGTTCTACGATTATCAGGATTCAGCATAAGCAGCTCTGGTACAATATTTGCGTCACGACAGCCTATCTTTACTGATCCGTAAGCGTCCACGTTGATATGAGAGTCAAATGTCAGATCTACGACGTACGTTCACTGCTTCCAATTCTTCTCTGGCCTCGACTGAATCCTGTGCGATAGACTATCTTCTTCCTGTTCTCCAGCCTCATTTTCTGGCCCCGCCTTTCCAGGATTATACCGCGCTTCACGGTTCTCCATGTCCATCAGAGAGGTAGGAGTCGCACGGAGTGAAGGGAAGCATCGTTTAGAATGGGATGGTGGTTGTGATGAGAAGTACCTTGAGCGCCCGGTTGATAGTACGCGCTTCCGGGTCGATGAACCTGTTGCAGGTGATGGTACATTCCAGCTACTTTAGCATAAATAGCACCACTCATCCGCTCGTAGCAGACTCTGCAACCACTTCACCAGCGTACGAGGTTGTCTTCATATGTTGGATAATCTTCGGAACATCGGCGCTCTGTGAGATGATTCTGTGACGTATGAGGCTGGCTGCTCCGGGAGGAGAAATGCGGAAGGTCCTGTGAACTTTGCATCTAATTTCTGCTGTGTGTTTACTAGTTGTTGCTGTCGGGGGTACGACCTCATCGTTTTTAGTAAAATGAAGCAACTTATGTAAAGCTCATTAGATGGATTTGTTTGGTGGAAACACTAGCTCGACGTTGTTCGTTGGATAAGCCTGAGCGAACTCTGATGGTGGCTTGAGTCAAGGTAATGTAAATGGTGTTCATCTGCTTCTCACAGCTTCGAGCAATACATACAAGACATATCGACATTAATCGGGTTCGGGTAGGATACCTCACTGTACCGCGTTCTGGGACTGACGCCAGTTCAAGGTTGCGGATGAGGATAAACAACATAAGATTCAAAAGTCGACATCAAGTGCCGGGTCTGTCCGGCCCAAACCTGCTTCCTCCCCCATGTCGTCGCGTCTCTTTTGTCCATCGCGCCCATTGGCGTATTACAACCAAGTTTTATTCCATGATGGCTATTCCTGGAAGCCATGTATATTCAAATCAAACAAGAATATGGCAGGAGCGTACAATTATACCAAGATCCTGCAGACTTTCCCCCGAATGTGTTCCAAACACTGACACCTTTTGGAATCTCTGATCTGGCAGTCGTCTGCCTACGACCCAATCGCACGGAGCAGAAGAATTAGAAAACCCGGCTGGAGCACCAAGCAGTACATACGTGTCTTCGGGTATCGGGTATCGGTGGTAGACGTAGATGCTGAATGTGTGCGCCATCCCGTCGGCACCTTCAACAACCAACTCTCCCTGTGATTCATCATCCTCTGCTACCCCTTCTGCCGATCCCACGTCTAATCCCCGCACATACCCCTTTTCAATACAAGGCCCTTCAAACCAGTCCTCATCCGTCTCGTCATCACGCCTAACACACCCTGAACAGCGGATAGAGTACCTCGGAAGTGGCTCCGTCATGACCTGCGCCCACGTCGGTCTCCACTTCTTGCATCCCAGGCCGGGTTCGGGATACGAAAAGAGAAACAACAGCCGGGCGTCAGTGTTCGTTGCATGCACCATCGCCGTCCACGCATCCTCGAGAGACTCGCTCTCATAGTAGGCAGGTATCGTCTCCGGCCCCAGAAGGAATGCAAGTCCCGCGACTTTGTCCACGGGATTGGTCGACATCCTATCCTGCATTCTTTCCAGTGCACTAAATATACCTCCAGATTCTCCACCCCTCCAATGCTTTATCGACTCCACCTCCTTGTGAAACCTGGTTAGCATCTCGGTCTCGTAGTTTCCGTCGTCATCTATTGGCTTGGCGTGCATAGGTCCATCTGGTGTATCCCCAGCCATGATCCCGTTCCTGTCGCCTTCCTGGAGTGTCCACGCGCGTCGAAACCAACACCGATCGCTGTCCAAGTCGCCCTCCATCAAACTCAACGGCAGTCCCAGTCCACTCGCGTAGATCACCACTTTTTCCATACGATACACACGTCCAATTGTGGGCACGTCGAGCTTCCACTCCTCCGCACGCAGATCCTCCCTCTGCCCCCCTTTCTGTCTCAAACAGACGACATCCAGCCACGTGTACTCCGCCCCCAGATTCAGCATCTCGATCCGGATCTGATTGGGACTGGCGCCCTTCGGGATCGGCACTGGCCATTCCTTCCCGTTAATGGGAGTCCACACATCCACGCGATCCTTCTCATCCACCCATGCATGCGATATCGGCTGGGGCCATATTCCCACATTCCACCATGGCACCACACGATTGCTGTACAGGTCCCAAACACGTCGAGGTGGCAAATACGTGTTGACGATCCGGTTTCCTACCAGTGCCTTTTGTCGCATCTCCCTGTCATTCTCTTCATGTCTGAGGAGTTCGTCTTGTATATTGCTATCATCATTTCTGTTCCATACTTGGCGAAGACGGCCGTATGCAGTGCCAAAGTCATAGTTCTTCAAAATGTAGTCTTCGAGAACGGACGAGAGAGATCGGGTGTCGAGTGTGTGTGACGTTCCGAGGGTATCCTTTAGTTTATCTAGAACCCCCTGAACGCCAAGGGTAGCACAGGGAATGTCCGCGAGGGAGGATGATATGACGGGCTTTCGACCGGTGTAAGACCGTTGATTTGGAACCTCAATGGACGATTCCGCTTGGCGGGTCTCAGTGACCGCGGAAATGGTGACTTCGGGAAATATAATATCCTGGAAATATGTCATCAATTTCTCCTCTGGGTCTCCGCCGACTGACTCACCTCCTCAGAATCATCCGACACCCTATTGGAATCAGCGGATGTACTATGTTGGTCGGGCCAATTAACCAGAGGAGCATCCCAACTCGACCAGAATTCCGACAACTTGAACGAGTCAGGTATCTCCTCCGAGATAGTGCCCCCATGGTCTGAGATACAGTCGATGTTCTGGGGTAGTATCTCCTCTTGAGAATCTGAAGGTGCAATCCTATCGATGTTCAAGTCCGAATTGGATGTTAGTACGCAAATCGACTTCAGTCCACTCAAAAGCGGTTGGCCGATAATCCTCGATAGCGCTAACGTCGCTGGAGTAAGTACTCTTCACGGCATAGTATCAACGGTACACACAATTTCCCATCTCAGACTTAGACGGATATCAGTTCAAGGAGGTGTAGAGCCAAGAGTTGCTTGCGTTGAGGCAAACAGAAATCGTTAGGCACTGTGCCCAAGACTGATGACGAGGGTGAAAACAAGTCCAGACCTGTGAAAAACAGATAAGCATCAATCACGGCGACATGGAATCGCCGACGTTACCGCTCAGCGCTTAACAGTGATTACATTTAGGCGCCCGCCGCCCACCATCAAAGCATTGGGAAAATCTCCAGTGGTCTTCAAGCCATCGTAACGCTAGACATATCCATCCATCTCCTCGTGAATATATTGCTGTCTTCTGTTGAACATGGATATTGAGAAGAAACCATTGTACCAAACCCACTTCCGAGTGGTTTCCGTTCCTCGGAAGGTGAGGACCATGTTCAGGGACGATGAGTAGCATGTTCGATTTGATGCCCGCCGATGCATCAGCCCATACGGAAGATACCCCACCGCGTACGATAACTCTAAAACAGAGCGGGGGAATAGACGTATGTGGGTGGAGATAAGGACGCAAACGGTCGATTGAAGAAACGTCAGTCCAGGGGAGAGAATTATCGGAAGAAACGTACGCGATTAGCCGAGGTCCCTTGCCCATATATCTGGACAATGATATCTATTCCCATATATCTATAAGAGAAGGATCGGCTTATGCCAAGGAGCCAAAGACAGAGGAACAGATGACGACGCACAGATGATCTTCTGGCTTTGACGACTTGCCTTCTTTCAAACGTCACCGTTGACTACCGGGCTCACATGGCTGGAATACTCCAGAACACCAGCATATAATAACCAAGACGTGCCGCAAGAAAACGCTTCAAGACGAGAGTGCTACAACGTTGAAGACGAAATCATCCAGCCTTCGGATTGTTGAGCATACGCGGGGATGCGAAAATCTTTTGAGGTTGAGAGAAAATCAGCAGGACATGAGGAATACTTAGACTCACCGGTGCATTTTCTTCTGATAGGTCCGCTCTGAGAATTACAACACGGAGCGCAGGCTTGTAAATTCATTTTCAACTATGTTGTACACCGTTGACTTTAAGCTTGAGCATCGGCATTGGGTATAAGCGACCTTGATTCATCCCGTGATGCGACGTGGACTTGCTAGTTAGCAGAACTCGGGCCTTCTCGCAGTTATCTGCAGACAGTCTCGATTTTGAGCTCTGAGCCGGCTCCAAATTACTATGCCGCTGTTTGTCGTATAATGTGTTCCGTGGTATCCCCGATTCTTTCCGAAACTTGTTGAGGAGAAGAGAGGGCTTTATCACAGAGAAAACGACCGATCGTCCACTGTAGGTCGTGGGCAGGGGCTATTTGGTCGCTTTCTTATGTCATCTTCGGCGGCTTCTAAAAAATACAATCGGTCGGGGTCGTTCGGAGTGGCTGCCTTTAAGTTTCAGCTGTGATGTCTTGTCTGACCCTGGCCCTTCGTATATAAACCTATCCATTCCTTCTGAATGCTCCCCAGTGGCCAATTGAGACCGTACCCCTTTTACACTCTTCTTGTGGTTGGCGTCTAACAGAACGGTTAGTCGTCTCAGCGACCGTCTTCGATCGCGCAGCTAACATATCACTTTCAGCCCGGAACATTTACATCGCTGTTGAATCGCAGTGTTCGCTTCCGAATACGCTTGTGGTTGCATTGCGTACGAGGCCATATTAACATTGATTCATTGGTCTAACCCTCTGCATCTAGCCGTGCGTTATCTGTTACCGAGGCCTTCGGCTCGGGTCTGTTTTGTGAGCTGCTCGGCGGCGGCGCTTTGCGTTTTTTGATTTTGAATTGCGCTCGGCGCTAAATTGTGAAATGCAAGTTGTTCAGAAGTCCCCCTGTCGTCGTCGTCGTGTCATTGATGAACAGGATTATCCTGTCAACGACGAGCATTGTCCGAAGGCTCATCCTCTGTATTACGATCCGCTGTACTATCCTGAATTACATCCTTCCGTGTTCACGAGCACCAAGAATGTGTGTCAATGGTTGGAAAGATGCTACTCTCAGTACTTGGGTTGGAGGCACGTACGAGCTGTTGTTGTGGGGTCGTTCTTAATTGTCGAGGACATTGTTGTTGACAAGTGCTTTGTTCTCACATTGGAAGAAATTGCAGTCCAAGATTTTCACCCGACAGCTTCTTTGCGCCGTGCTGAGCAGAGTAATCCTGCGTGGTTGTACTTGACACCGACCGAATTGGTGGACTGCTTTGAAGATATAACTGTAAGTACCATTCGCAGTAGCATCTCTGTGCCTCGAAACAAACGGGCTCAAGAGCAGGTCATATCTGTCGCTGCCTTGCATTTTCAGACACTGGCGCTGCGTGTAGCCCCCATGTCTGATCAGGACATAATTGATTCGTTCGAAGGATCGATGACAGGTACCGGCAATCGTAAGAGAAGAGCCATCATCTTTCGCTTGTTTCAAAAAGAGTTTGGTGACGGTATGTTCCCTAAAATGGTGAGACCTCACGCCGGTAATAATCATTATCAATCCAGCGTCCTAGCGTATAATGTCGATTTGGGTTCAGAGGATCTGTAGTTAGATGTGACTACGTATAAGCCTCGTGTTCGCTGCATTCCATTAGCCAGATTAAAACCCTGCGTCCAGCTGCTGCACTACTCACGCCGTAAATGTCTTTTGTCTGCGCCGAGAGACGAAATGCGAGAGGCTTTGAGACTGTGTATGTTAGAGCGCTGGAAAGAGCTCGTTGTCATGCCTCTTGGTATCATCTCTGAAATTATGAATTGTTATGTCACGAATGTGGATGCCACGTCTACCTTCACAATATGTGACATCATGGACTGAGAGTTCAGCCGAGACTTGTGCGCCTCTGTGTTGCCCCCGATGAGACGGCGAAAGAATACAGAGAAGCGCCGGAATATCCGGATTGAAGGCCGTGCGATAGCTGCTAATAGTACAGCAGAACATTTCGCTCGCGTCGCGAGAGACTGGCCGCAGCCTGTGCCGTTGAAGACTAAGTTGAATTGTGCTCGTCGGTTTCGTGAAGGAATGAAATGGAAAAAGTCCTCTACTTGTGCTGTTTGCTCTCGTGAACTGCGTAAAGACGAACCGTTGAAAAGAAAGTCGTACGCTGACGTCGACCTTGAAACGCAAGATGGTGATCGTGGTTTTAGTCCGATCGATCATCCTATACTACGTCGATTCATGTTGGATCGTGATGGGTGGACGGGTAAAGATCTTACGGTTTGCGCCGAGTGTGAGGGAAGACCTGAGTCGCGCAAACTGCCGAAGTATGCGCTCAGAAATCGCATGTTTCGTGGGTTGCTTCCAGAGGAATTCCAAGATTTGACCTGGGTTGAAGAAATGGTGTGTGCGGTGTACCGGTGCACTGTCAAAGTGTTCCGCATGTACGGTAGTTCGGATAAACACCAACCTCGAGTTTTCAAAGGAAACACGTGTGCCCACGATTTAAACTTGATATCTACCGTGGAGGCCTGCTGACGTGAATGGCCTGCTTGGTATTGTCTTCGTAGGACCTAAGCAATCTATCCGATCTTGCTTGCGAACTGTGTACAAAATCCGGAAAGAAAAGGTATGGAGGTTTCTCCAGTGGTTAGCGAAAAATAATCCGCTGTACAAATCTATTCAGCTGTCGCAAGAGCATCTAAGACTCTACGGCGACAACGATGTCATTCCTGGACTAGAAGATCAAGTGTTTCATTACGAACCAAGTTCAAAGGAGGCAGAGAATTTGTTTGAGGAGGAAACAGCAGGATTTGAGCCTCACTTTGCCGGAGAGGCTGCGGATGAAGCAATAGCTAATGGGGATTCGATGACTCTGCTGGAACGAATGGGAGTGTCGGACGTGGAGTCTGTCAAAGTCCAGGGAAGAACGTTCACGGCCTCCGCTCTTCGAAATCTAGTGGTGAACGATAAAAAGAAGCCTGATTTGATAATCTTTAGTGGGGAAAACCCTATCAACTACAACAACCCGAACCTGATCATGGGCATGTTTCCCACTTTGTTTCCTTACAGCGTGGGTGGTTTCGAGGATCCCAGCAGGCAAGTGGCCGTATCGTTTCAAAAGCAGGCCAACTACTATCTTGACATAAGTGATCGTGCGTTTCGCTATCATAATTCCTTTATTTTTGTAGCCATGAACATTTTCCAAAGAAGAGAAGCCCACTTGCACACACATTTTGCCATTGGTAGCTCTAACTTTGAGCACGTAGCGAAGGAGATAACTGGTATCAGCACAGAAACGCTGACTGAAGTTGTGCAGCATTTAGAGCAAGAAGGCAGTGTCCAGTCGTTAACAGCCGAACAGAAAAAGGTCTTCGGTTTGTTGAGTCAAGTTAAGGCAATCGCGGCGAAAGTGACGGGTTCTGAGACGTCGAAAATCATGTATCGCAATGAAATTCGGTCGTATGTGGGTCATTTTGGTGTGCCGCATTTATTCTTCACGGCGAATCCCAATCCATCCAATAGTCCTTTATTCCAACCGATGTGGGGGGATGAGAGTATCAATTGTGGACAAGCATTTGTAATCAAAAGGGAAGAATCGGGGACAGGCGCGCAGCCGCCGCTACAGGGATGCGGGAGTGGCAGAAGGAGAACAGCTTCGGTAATACCCGGCTCGGTCCGACTTGCCGTGCTCCTTCCCGCCAATTCCCGGAACCTTCTTCTCCAATTCCTCTCCCCGATTTTTCGTTTTATCGTGCCGTTCTTCCTATTCTTTAAATTTACGATCTGCATAAACTTACGGTGTGCTTATCTTCACGTGAGTCTGAGTTCGTCCCTGGAGAAAAGCCTTCGGCGGGCTGAATATGTTTCTTCCTTTGTTCTTACCAGGTGGCAGATGGTAGATGTGCAGAACTTCGTTGTTATGATGGTAATAACATGGTCTGTACCGTCGTTTGTCTATGAGAGACTACAGAAATCTATACAAAGATGCTGCATACTATTACCGTTCGTACCATTCCATTAAGATAAAATATAGACTGAATATTTTCCAGATCATTGAAAAGAATGGTAATCATAGTTGCCTTATTGCTGGATGAGCTTTGCGACTTTGAACCTGAGCCCATTGCATACTGCTCGTGCCCAGACCTATACTGCCGTCCTCCTCCTGAAAGATGGCGGCCAGCTACCTCTTTCCCGTCACACAGCCATGGCCACACTCACGTACTCCCCTTTACTTTCCCAACCGACGTCCGACCTCTTCTGGGCTCGGATTGTGCTTGTCACATTCGATGTAATGATTGCCCTTACCCCCATCATCGATCTTCGCTTATGGGAGCGCGTCCATCGACGCGTAGACGAGTGGTGTGCTCGAAGCGCAGGATGAAGACGATCACGGTTCATCGACGCAAAATTCCGCCATGAATGACTCCGATAAGGGTCCGAGTCTAATCGTTGATGCGGTGCAAGGCTTCGTGGATGTGATCAGGTTTCTCATTTTGGATTCCTTCTACCACCGTCTCGTATTCCTCGCTTCTTTGATTATCAATGGACTTGTCCCGCGTCTCTCTCGGGCCATCTGTATTGGGCGATCTTGGTGTTCGTAAGTGATTCTTTGACGCGTATTGTGGTGCTCCCTTATCTTCTTTTAGCTACTGAAATAGTCATGCAGCCGTATGTTCTGCATGCACCAGAGGTTTATCTCGGCATTCCATATGGTCGGCCTCCTGACATATGAAACTTTGTATGTTCTGTGAAGCTCTATTTCCTGCGGTGTTTACTGAAGATTTATCTAATCTTGTGACACATTGCTTGCTCTTCGATTTCCAAGCGACGTCTCGATGTTCACAAGGCGACGATATGCTTAGGAAGATTATTTCGGTCAACGGACTTACATTGTTCCCAGTTGATGTGTCATATCTTGTCCCGCGGGAAGTACAGTGAAACAAGTATTTCGACGGTGCTGGTGAGCGATGTGCCTACATATCTGATTAACATTTCATGATCAGTCCATGCAGAAAAAGTTCTGAAATACATCGCTTGTGAGAATGGTTCAGACACGATTTTCCTTACAGCCTTCGGACGGGCGGGAACTCTGTGTTGACATACTTTCTCGCATGCATCGACTTCGTCCTGAAGATCGAGAGTCTGCTAGGAAACTGCTCAGTCACCCCTGGCTACAAGATGCCTGGTTTCCTAACCAGACTTGATTCGCTGCATGTCATAATTTCCGAAGTACCCACAACTCCATCGTCATTACTTGTTTAGTCTACTACGTTACTCTTGAATACCGATGTTGTCTTTCGTCTCTGGAAGTTCTGAACTGATTGAGAATGCTGCGACGATGCTAATGAGAATGGAATATGTTGCGAACTGAGTCAGCAGAGTGTCCGGCTCCATATCACCCCCTCATTCTCCACCCGGGAGGAGGGGCCTGTGCTCAGTTTAGGAGGACGACGGGCTTCGTCGCCGCTCACATTGGGTGCTAGATATATTACGGAAACTCTTATTAGCGAGCTATGTCTAAATGCCTTTCTTTGGAGTTATCCGGCCCTACACTCTGCGTGCGCCAGAGGTTTACTTAGGGGTTCTGTATGGCCCATCCATTGAAACACTTGTTACGCCGTGTCCCACATGTCTTGTGTCCTTTCCTCATAACTCGTCCCTTAAGGCTTCCCAGCTCATGACATACTACTGCCTTCTCAATCTCAAGGCCACGTCTCAATGAACACAAGACGACGGCATTCTCAGACAGATGGTAAATCCCCGATGTCCTAGCCCGCCGAAAAGTTTAGTGACAGATACTTTGAAAATTTCGGTGCGGGCTATGCATGACCGGATGATATCCTCTAATCAGTTACATAGATTACATAAGTAAACTTCGTGGCTATAGCATCGGCGCAGAATCGATTGTATATCTGTTAGAATCGCGCTTTCCGCTGAAACCCAAGGAAGGGACTGAGCTTTTCGTTGACGTTTCATCTCGCATGCTGCGGCTTCGCCCTGAGGACAGAGTCTGCTGATCAGGCATCCTTGGCTGCGTGATGTATGAAGCCGCTAAAAAATATTATCCGAATTCATACTAGAAGCAGAACATACGACAATATAGAACAGAGCTCACACTAGCATAGCACCCAGTAAAGTAGGTAGCTCGACAATAGTGCGATAATAGTCCATCATACAAAGGCCAAATCCGCATAACAATTCATGCCACCTCAAATCCCAGCTGATACCAATCGTCCCGACAGTCCGGAAATGCAGAGCAAAAGAGTTTTACCCTATCTATTGTAAGGTGCTGGAACTCCTCCTGGAAGAAGTTCAGCGCTACACGAGCCCACGATCTCTCAGTCTCCGTCAGGCTCTGAAGGACAATCTTGAGGGTACACCGAATGTCGGCTACATCAGCAGTCTGCTTTCTTTGCTTGTCCGGCTCCGGAGCCGTCATATGGTCGTACATCCCTGGAGGTTGTGTAGGAGAAGCACTTCGAGGGGAACGAGGGGTAATGATTCCTTCACGACGGTAGATCTCGATGGTAAGAACGGCAGCATCATCGTGCCAGCCATGACGATGTTGACTTTGGTGCGTTTGTACACCATTCCTCCTCCGATGTGTAGATACTGCTGATAATATAACATTTGGTAAGCCCTTCCCTCCCTCTTGCGCTTTTGGAGGTAAAAGTGGAGAGGATCCTGGCTGACGAGACAGTGCTTGACGCCTTCTGCCTGCTCTGAGGACGAAATGAGGATATCAAGGTCCTGTAGTAGAGTATTAGCGCAACGAAGTCGACGACAGTGGGTATACAGACATTGGGCTGACGTTTATTCCCGTAGAGATAACAAGCAGTGCTACCGAAAATGGCACACGAATAACCCAAGTCTCAGAGAAGACGCGTAGCATCAACGGCTGCTTGAAACACGAGTCCGGCTTTTTTGCGCATCCCTGGGATTCGTACACTCGGTGTCGGGCCACATACGGTGTGGACATCTACCCCTGGTAGAAGAGTCGGCAGGATGGGCAGGAGGGCCGAGCGAAAGCCAATAGTAGTGAAATACGGTTTGAGTCCCGGATGAGCATCCACACAGGCACGAACTAGCTTATCAAGCTCTGTGACGTCTTCGAATGCGGCGCGAACATCAGCATTACGAAGGCAAAGTAGGTCCAGAGCTGCCACAACATTCTGGTCCGTGTTTCTCTTCATCGGAAGTCCTCGAGAGCTGACGGATGTGAGCATGGTACTGAATAGATAGCTTTGGTTAATGATGGAGATTCCATTAAAGTCTGTCCCCGTGGATTCACCAGGTCGCAAACCCATCGACGAAGGAACTTCTCGCAAGGTGACCTTATAAAATCTCGGTGTTCCATCGCTGGCAAGCACGGAACACCGGAAAGCATCTTCTTTTGCTTCAATAACGCCTTGCTGGCACAGAATGCGTTGAAGCGAGCCAAGGGAATCGCCACTACGTAGAATGACGAAGAAGTCAAGGCGATGATTCTGTATTTGATTTCAATGAAAAGGACACAATTCAAGGTAGGTAGTGACCGTACCGTTGGAACAGTAGGTGAACCCATGATATACCAAGGGACATATCCTGGTCCGGCAAGGAAGCAATCATGTCCCAGCTGGCGAATGGATGATGAGAGTGTACTTGTAGCAGCAAGAACGGTTTCGGAATGAGTCAGTTGTTTTCTTTCCTTGACAGATAACAATGAAACGTCCACGACGCTCGTTGAGGTTGACCTCACAGGTGGCACGACGGAAGGCGGAGTAGGCGAAATTGTAGGGGTCGGGGATAATACGGGATGAAGACGGGCCAATAAGTCTGCAGTCTCAGGGAATGCAGCAGTTATTTTAGCTAAATAGTCGAGGAACAGCCGCTGTTCTGTATCGACGAGGCTCCATACAGGAGGCGGGAGATTAGGAAGGTGCAGATAGGCTTCACTGATCGCGATGACTTCAGAAATGAATTTCCTCCGTTTCTTCTCAGAACTGCTGACCTAGGGCTCCATGCGTCGGTAGATAATTGATTGAATCGGCAGAAGAGGAAGGTCTTTCACAATGAAAAAGTCTTCCAAATGGCTGCTAACAAACTTAACCTGACACTGGTGCTTCTTCGTCGGAGACCCATCGTTCAACACGTCGTGAATATAGGACATCGTAGCTTTGCTATCGGCAACCGGCGAGGCGAAGGAGAATCTTTGATCTACGCTCGCTAGGTGCTGGGTTGCATAGATGATAGTCGATGAATCGCCTGTAACATGAACATCCAGTCGCCACTAATGCGGGTTACATTAGGTTATACGACGGAGAGCAATAAAGTAAAACTCACGGAGATACCGGTTGCTGAACCACAAATAAGATGCCACGCCAGATCACCGTAGAAGGCCCAGCGAACGTTTAGGACTTGGAAGGACTCGAATATCGCAACAGCGGCACTGTGGACGACACTAGTTCTGAATACTTGGTTTCCGGTCATAGTTGTTGGGAGACGAATGCGAGAATGACCGAGTGGTTGGAGGTCAGAAAGGAGGAAAACACGCCGCATGCCACATGAGCACGGCTTGTTCAAGTTGACCCTGAATCTTTCCATTGACCGTGCGAAAAGAAGCGTAGTGCATTTGCGAGCGTCTATCAGTGGATTCGCATACCCAGGAATACTGATTGTGAAAGGATAAAATGTTGAGAGAAAGGATGGCGCCAGGGTAACAACAGATTTCCTGTTGGGGAAAGCAAATCCAATTCTGCTCCAAGGACGGTCCAAACGTTAATATGCACACCGGGAATCGAAAAATTCAGGATGATCCGATTATGAATCCGGAACTTAATTACGTAATCCCGACGGCGTCGGGATTCCTTTATATAGATAACGCGCCTGGGGCGGCGTCACGTGATTAAGTTCCGGAATCATAATCAGGTCATCCTGAATTTCGGAATTCCCCGTGTGATGGCAGAGATGTGAGCTCCGGTTAATGCAAGGGAACAGCAGAAATACATCATCTAGCTCACATATATACGGAATAAGCGATAGCGGTAGAACAAATGAGCAATACTCACCTATTACCACTAGACCTCATCGTTCCCTTTGCAGCAAAGGCAATAGCAAAGAGGGCCCTCTGGATTCATTTGCAGAGAAGGAAAGCACTGGTACCAAGTTGGACAGATTGACGAAATATTTCCAGCGTTAGGAACATTCTGAATAGCCGTATTAGCTCGCACAATTCAAAAGAAATAGCCGAAAGGCGTACTTGCCTTTGGGCTACAGCACCGTGTCAGGCGCGTGAATCGTAAACTGAAAATTGTGACCTGAAGAGTACGTCGTGATGGCAGCGTCGCGGCAAGAGCAACGGGGAGATGACGATGATGGTTCCAGAATGAAGAGCCAATCGAAGCGTGACTGTGACAACATTATCCTTGATCATCGACCACCACAACGAGCAGACACATTCGTCGTTGCGCTCGACTACCGCGTCTCCGTCTCCCGGAACTTTGGTGTACTCTCAGTTCTTGCCAGATGCTTCGCTTCTCTGTTGTCTTGTGACTGTATTCTGGACTTGGGCGGTAGAATTGTCTGTCCATTGCCAGACGATTCTCCAAGAAGCGACATTTTGTTCGGGACTCTCGCAGTAGTGCTGGTACTGGTGTACTGTTCTATTCCGTATATGGCGAACGATGAACGCTATCGGTGACGAGAATCCGACAAAGAAGAAAGGTGCTGTCCATTGTCTGCCTGCAATGGGTTTGCATCGACATTTTCCAGGACTGAGCAGGTGGAAGGCGAACCGACGATGGTGTGTAAACTGAATATTCTCGCTTTCTGCAGCACTGATTCTTGACGTATAGCTCTACTCTGTTCTATGGTCCCCCTGGTGGGTAACAGATGTTTCGTCGCGACCCTGCGACAGTGGCAATTTGCGTACCGGATTCATAAATGGTGCTAGTTAGTGACTATTACCGCGAGTAGGACTTTAGAGAGGTGGAGCACGCGAGGAAAACGCGTGGAGTCTCGTGCGATGGAGGTAGGAGTCGCGAAGTATTAGTCACCTAATATAGTCAGGCAATATATCACGATACGGTCCAACAGGAGACGCCGGGTGTAGATAGTGCACTATTTATACACTGGAACCGTATCGCGGGGTTCGCTAGGCAAATGGATGTGATAGTGCAAGGTAAGCTACGAACAACCGGAGAACTACGGAAAGGCTGTCCGAATACGCACGTGACTGTCGGGATGCGGGCCGCACCCAACGCTCCCAACACTACTAACACTAGCGCATCAATCACATAAATATTTAATTATCCCACAGGTTCAGGACGTCCATGACCGGTCTTTCAACCTCGAGACGAGTACCGCGCCTCTCAAACATGCCGGGGCTTTACCTCTCCAGTATTTCCAGACGTGGGTGCGCGGCCTTCATCGGTAATGCAACCTCTACGACTTTTTGTAGTCAAGAATCGTGGTCCTCTTGCCTGTATGCTACTGCGATCCCAATACCGACCCGCCATATCTGTCAATTCGTCGGCTACCAGTCCACCTGAAGCAATGCCATCATCGGTAAATGACCCCGTCAAGCTCGTCGATCTTTCTGTGTACCTCGATCTACCCTTACCAGCCACTGCGCGATGATGATCACCATTCCGCGACAACAATTCGTCCACTTTATGGATTCATCGAGGTATCCTTGCGGGCATACACCGATTATTGTGACGATCAATAAACCATCGACCCACAGGTGATATCATTGGTGTTTTCAATATATCTTTGCTGACATCGCCAATCAGTACTCTTCAGACTGCCGAGAGTAACGGCGAGGGAGGACGCGCAATTGTACCGGGAATTCTATCCGTCTGTAATTTAATCGGGATACATAATTTAACTTTGACAATGTACGTGCATCTTGAAGGTGCGTTCGGATATCACCATACAGAGGGCATGTCCTTGGGTCTCAACTTGTCTCAAATATCCCAATCTCTGTATGGTTTATTAGAACGTCTGCTGTATAGTGTAGTACTGAACAGTCGACGGAATGAGAGAGCTTGTCAGGTATAAGCAACATACTGCACCGCCTATGTGACAGAATCATCCAACAATTCGCTCGTTTTAGAGACTTTCGATCGTGGCTATAACGTCAGTGCAGAATCCATTGTACGCAGGGTAGAATCGTGCCTTTCTTTGAACCCTAAGCTGTTCATTGACTTCTTGTTTTGGCACATGCTCCGCCTTCGTCCTGAAGACCGGGAGTCTGCCGCAGAACGGATTAAGCATCCTTGGCTGCATGATGTATGAAGTCGTTGAAAGTATCATTCATATCCCAGGAAGCCGAACAGTATAGAACAAAGCTTGTACTGGTATAGTACCTGTAAAGTAGGTAGCTCGATACTTAATACCAATAGTGCGAGACCATAGTCCATCATACAAAGGCCAAATTCGCATAACGATTTATGCCACCTCAAATCCCAGTCGATACCAATCATCCCGACAGTCTGAAAACATAGAACAGAATAGCTTCACCCTATACATCGTAAGGTGCTGAAACTCCCCCTGGAAGAAACTTAGTGCTACACGAGCCCACGATCTCCCAGACCCTGTTAAGCTCCGGAGGACAATCTTGAGGGTACACCGAATGTCTGCTATGTCGGCGGTCTGCTTCCTTTGCTTGTGCGGCTCGGGCGCTATGATATGATCGTGCCATCCCTGAAGCTTGTGCAGGAGAAGCACCTCGAGGGGAACGAGGGGCAACGCTTCCTTCACGACGGTTGATCTCGATGATAAGGACGGCAACATCATCGTGCCGGCCATGACGATGTCAACCTTGGTTTGCTTAGTGATGTCCGTGTCTCCGATATCTAGACGCTGCCGATACCATAAGACTCGGTAAGTCGCACCCGGTGTCCTAGCCCTGTGGAGGGAAAAGTGGAGAGGATCATGACTGACTAGACAGTCCTTGACTGTTTCCGCATCCGTCGATGATGAGATGAGGATATCCACGTCCTGCAGTAGAGCATTAGCTTAACTAAAGTCAACTAGAGAGGGTATACGTACATTTGGTAGGCGTTGATTTCCGTAGAGATAACACGCAGCACTACCGAAAATGGCGCATGAATAGCCTGAGCTTCGAAGGAGGCGTACAGCATCGGCGGCAGCTTGAAATACTACTGCACCCTTTGTACCGATCGGTGGGAACTTGAGGGATGCTATGCAGGCATCTAGCTCTGGTAGAGAAGTAAACGGCGTGGGCGCAAGAGTTTGACTGAAGCCAATAGCAGCAAAAGTTTCTCTGAGCTCCGGATGAGCAGCTGCATAAGCGCAAACCAGTTTATCGACCTCTGCGAGTTTGCTTACATCTCCGAACGCTGCACGGACATTGGCTTTTCGACGAAGGAGGAGCTCCAGAGCGGACGAAACGTACTTGTATGCCTTTGGTTTCATCGGTAGTCCTTGTGAGCTCACCGATGAGAGCATGATGAAGAATAGGTAGTTTTGGTTGATGACAGAAATCCCATCAAAGTATGTTCCCGTGGATTCTTCAGGGTGCAGACCCATTGACAACGGAATGGTTTCGAAGGTGAAGTTCCAGACCTTTGATTCTCCATTGTTGAACAGCGGGGAATACTGTAAGGCGCCTTTTGTAGCCTTCAGAACACCGTTTCTGCACAGAGTGTGCTGAAGCCAGCCGAGGGACTTCCCATCGCGTAGGATGACTAAGAAGTCAACACGATGATTCTAGATTTGAAGTTTGAATAACAAGTTAGTTGGTAGTAGGTAGATATCATACCGTTGGAATGATAGGTGAGCCCATGATGTACCAAGGGGCATACCCTGTCCCACCAACGAAGCACTCATGACCTAGCTGACGAACGCACAAAGAGAGAGTATGCGCAACAGCAAGAATAGATTCAGAGTGAGACAGCTGTCTTCTTTCTGTGGTGGCGGTAGGCGGAGATGAAGTTTTGGCGACGCTTGTAGACTGGGTTCCTGTGGCTAACGGGCCAGGAGGTTCGATGGGAGGTGGTGGTAGAGAGGGATGAAGACAGGCGAACAAACTAGCAGCCTCAGGAAATACAGTTGTTATCTTTGCTAATTTATCAAGGAACACTGGCCGCTCCGCAGGAGTGAGGCTCCATACAGAAGAAGGCAGATGAGAAAGACGCAGATATGCCTCACTGATCGCGACGACTTCAGCCATGGCATTCTTCAATCTGCTCACCGACATTTCGGAATGGGTCTCCATGGATCGATATAGAATGACCTGAATTGGAAGTAGGGGAAGGTCCTGGACAGTAAAAAACTCGTACGCAGGACCGCTGACGAGGCTGATCTTGCATTCGTGCTTCTTAAACGATGACCTATCATTTAACACATTGTGATAATAAAGCATCGTAGCTATGTTATCGATGACCTGCGTGGTCAGAGAGAACCTGCGATCCATGTCTGCCAGGCGGTGGGTTGCATATGCGAGGGTCGCTGAATCGCCAGTGATATGAACGTCCAATTGCCACTAACATTGCGTAAATCAGTTTATACGATGAATAGAAACGAGGAAAGACTCACAGAACCACTGGTTGGCGAATCACACAGAAGATGCCATGCAAGATCGCCATAGATAGCCCAAGAAATGTTTGAGCTTTGGAAGCAATCGCGTACTGCAATAGCAGCACCACGAACAACGCTGGTTCTATATGCCTTGTTGCCAGTCATGAGTGCCGGGAGATGAATGTGAGGATGCGAGGATGGAAGTCTGTGAGTAGGAAAGCACAAGAGCATGACTTCGTTGACTCTGGGCCATTCACTTGACCGTGCGAAAGGAACGTAGTATATTCGCGAGCGCCTATCAGTAGATTCGCATAGTACCCAAGAATACTGATCGTGAGAGGATAAAATTCATCTGGCTCGCATACGGTATGAGCCATGGCAACAAAACAAAGGAGCAATACTCACCTGTTTACTAGCATACCCCATTGTTCCCTCCGCAGCAAAGGCAACAGCAAAGAGTGTCCCCTATATTTTGAACAGAAGGCATTGGCGCTAAGTTGGACAGATAGCCGAAATATTTTCGGGAGCTAGGAGGATACTGAGTAACCGTATTAGCTCGCAGAATTCGAAGGAATAGTCAAAAGATCTGCTTGTCTCTTGGCACTCGAATGCTCCAGCATCGTTTCGGGGTATTGTGAAACTGAGAATATCGACGTGAAGAGCACTCCAGGATGGCAGCGTCGCAGCGAGAGGAACGGGGAGAAGATGATGGTGCCAGAAAGAGGAGCAAATGGCAGCGTGACCGTGACGACATCATCTTGGTCATTGAAATATTGACCTCCACAGCAAGCAAACACGATCTTCGTTGTGCTCGACTGCCACGTCTCCGCCTCTAAGAATTTGGTGTACCATCTACTCTTTCCAGATGCTTTCTCTGTCATCTTATGGCGTATTCTCAACTTGTGCATCGGTAGCGCCCGACATTATTTCTGCGACCATTAGCAAAGAATCATCATCCTTTTCGGGGACTGTCGCAGTGGTGCTACTGGTATTCTAGTCTGGTCTGTATGTGGGGAAAGATTAAACTGTTGGTGATGAGAATCTCGTCCAAGGAGAACGGTGCCCCGAGACTCGGTGTCAATGGACGATTTTCTTATTGCCATTTCGATCTGCTTTTTTACCCCACTGGCAGCGAGCGATCATATCGAAAAACCCTTCCTTGGAGTCATCTAGCCCTATGCTCTACGTGTGCCAGAAGTTTACCTAGGTGTTCCGGTCTGTGGATATATGCAATCTAGTATGTTAGGTATGCCGTGCCCAAATTTTTTGTATCGTTTCCTCATCAGATGGTATTGGTACCGACACAAGGTCCCAATAAGGAACGGTATCCGTGAATGGACTTGAGAAATTCCCGTTCAACCACCTAGCCCGTGGAGAGCTTAGTGACAAATATGTCGGTGCGGGATACGCACGACCGACTAATTCGTCTGATCAGTGAATAGAGACTTTCGTGGCTATAACGTCGGTGCAGAATCCATTGTACGCATGGTAGAATTGTTCTTTCCTTTGAACGCTGAGCTGTTCATTGACTTCTTGTCTCGTATGTTGCGCCTTCGTCCTGACGGCCGGGAGTCAAGCATCCTTGGCTGCGCGATGTATGAGGTCATTGAAAAGGACATTCATATCCCATAAAGTCAGACAGTATAGAACAAATCATGTACTGGTATAGTACCTGTAAAGTAGGTAGCTCGATGATACTAGTAGTGCGAGACATAGTCCATCGTACAAAAGCCAAATCCATATAACAATTTACACCACCTCAAATCCCAGCTGATACCAATCATCCCGACAGTCCGCAAACGCAGAGCAAAAGAGCTTCACCCTATCCTCCGTAAGCTGCTGGAACTCCTCCCGGAAGAAACTCAGCGCCACCCGAGCCCACAATCGCTCACTCCCCGTCAAACTCCGGAGCACAATCTCCAAGGTACGCCGAACATCCGCCACGTCGACAGTCTGCTTTTTTTGCTTGTGCGGCTCGGGCGCTGTCATATGATCGTGCCATCCCTGGAGCTTGTGCAGGAGGAGCACCTCGAGGGGAACTAGGGGTAACGCTTCCTTTACGATGGTTGACCTCGACGATAGGAACGGCAACATCATCGTGCCAGCCATGACGATGTCCACTTTGCTCTGCCTGGTCACGGTCCTTTCTCCGATATCCTGGCGATGCCGGTACCATAAAACTCTGTACGTCGCCCCCGGCGTCCTGGCCTTCTTGAGGTAAAAGTGGAGAGGGTCTCGGTTAACTAGATAGCCCTTGACGACTTCCGCCTCCGCCTCGGAAGAGACGAGGATATCGACGTCCTACAGTAGAGCATTAGCCTCAACCAAAAGTCAACAAGACAGCGTATACATACATTCGGTAGACGTTCATTTCCGTAAAGATAACAAGCAGCACTGCCGAAGATGGCGCATGGATAGGCCGAGTCTCGAAGGAGACGTATAGCATCGACGGCTGCTTGAAATACGACTCCACCCTTTGCGCCGATCGCTGGGATCTGCACAGGTGGCGTGTGCCCACACGCTGTACGGATATCTACCTGTGGTAGAGGAGCCAACAGCGTCGGCGCGAGGGCAGGACTGAAGCCAATAGCAGCGAAATTCCCTCTAAGCTCCGGGTGAGCAGCCACATAGGCGCTAACCAGCTGATCGAGCTCTGCGAGTTTGCTTACATCTCCGAATGCTGCACGAACATTAGCATTTCGATGAAGGAGTAGCCCCAGAGCGGCCGAAACATTCTTGTATGCGTTTGGTTTCATCGGGAGTCCTCGAGAGCTCACCGACGAGAGCATGATGAATAATAGGTAGTTTTGGTTGATGACGGAGATTCCATCAATGTACGTTCCCGTGGATTCTTCAGGGCGCAGGCCCATTGACGAAGGAAGTTTTTCGAAGGTGACCTTGCAAACTTTTGATTCTCCATTGTTGAGAAGCGCGGAATACTGTAAGGCATCTTTTTTGGCATTCAGAACACCTTGCTTGCACAGAGTGCGCTGAAGCCAATCAAGGGACTTTCCATTGCGTAAGAGAACTAAGAAGTCGACTCGATGATTCTGTATTTAAAATTGAATAAGAAGTCAACGGTGGTAGGTAGAGAACATACCGTTGGAATAACAGGTGAGCCCAGGATATACCAAGGAGCATGCGCTGTCCCGGCGAGGAAGCACTCGTGACCTAGCTGACGAACGCACAACGAGAGTGCATGTGTAGCAGCAAGAATGGCTTCCGAGTGAGACTGTTGTCTTCTTTCTTTGACAATAGTAGACAGAGATGAAGTTTCCACGACGCCTGTGGACTGGATTCCCGGGGCCGACAGGACAGGAGGTCCGATGAGGGGTAGAGCAGGTTCGATGGGAGGGGGTGATGAAGACGGATGAAGACGGGCAAACAAGCCAGCAGCCTCAGGAAATACAGCTGTTATTTTCGCCAAATGATCGAGAAACAGTGGCTGCTCCGCAGGAGTGAGGCTCCATACAGAAGGCGGCAGATCAGGAAGACGCAGATATGCCTCACTAATAGCGACGACTTCAGCCATGGCATTCTTTAATCTGCTCCCCGACCTTTTGGAATAGGCCTTCATGAATCGATATAGAATGACCTGAATCGGAAGAAGGGGAAGGTTCTGGATGGTGAAAAACTCGTACGAAGGACCGCAGACGAGGATGATCTTGCACTTGTGCTTCTTCAGCGACGACCCATCATTTAACACATCATGATAATAAGACATCGTAGCTATGCTATTGATGGCCTGCGTGGTCAGAGAGAACCTGCGATCCATGCCTACCAAGCGTTGGGTTGCGTATGCGAGGGTCCTTGAATCGCCCATGATATGAACGTCCAGTTGCCACTAGCATGGCATAAATTAGCTTATATACGATGGAGAGCGACAAGGTAAGACTCACGGAACCGCCGGTTGGTGAATCACACAGAAGATGCCATGCAAGATCGCCATAGATAGCACAACGAATGTTTAGGCTTTGGAAGCATTCGTGTACTGCGATAGCAGCACCACGGACGACGCTAGTTCTGAATGCCTTGTTACCAGTCATGAGTGCTGGGATACGAATGCGAGAATGCGAGGATGGATGTCTGTGAGCAGGAAAGGACGCCACATGAGCATGGCTTCGTTGACTCTGGGCCTTTCCCTTGACCGTGCGAAAGGAAGCGTAGGATATTCACGAGCGCCTATCAATGGATTCGCATACCGATACTGATACTGATCGTGGAAGGATAAAATGTTGCGAGAATGGATGACGCCAGGGTAGCAAAGGCTTTCCTGTTGCAGAAATGCCGATCCAATTCTGCTCCAAGGATGGTCCAAACGTGAATATGGCGGAGAGGAGAGCTCTGCTGACCGCAAGGGAATGGTAAAAGTACATCATCTAGGTTACATACGGAATGAGCCATGGCAGCAAAACAAAGGAGCAATACTCACCTGTTAACCAGTATATCTAATCATCCTTTTCGCAGCAAAGATAGCGAAGAACGTCCTCTAAATCCTTCTGAAGTCAAGGCAGGCATTGGCGCCAAGTCGGACAGATTGCCAAAATATTTCCGGCGCTAGGAGGACGCTGAGTAGGCATATTAACTTGCAGAATTCGAAGGAATAATCAAAAGGTCTGCTTGCCTTTGGGCACTCGAGAGCTCGAACGCTCCAGCATCATCGTGTGTATTGTAGACGGAAAATGTTGACCTGAAGAGTGCGCTGTGATGGCAGCGTCGCGACGAGAGGAACAGGGAGAGGATGATGGTGGTTCCAGAAAGAGAGCGAATGGCGGCGTGACCGTGACGACATCAGCTTGGTCATCGACCACTACAGCGAGCAGACACGTTCATCGTTGCGCTCGACTGCCGCGTCTCTGCGTCTCAGAATTTGGTGTACTATCTGCGCTTGCTAGATGTTTGGCTTCTCTGTCGTCTTGTGCCCGTATTCTCGACCTGGGCGTCGGCAGCCCTCGACATTATTTCTGCGACCATTCGCAATGAATTATCATCTTTTTCGGCAACTGTGACACTGCTGCTAGTACTGGTCTGGCCCGTATGTGGCGTACGATGAACGCTATGGGTGATGAGAATCTAGTTCAAGGAGAAAAGTAAGCCCAACATTCCATTTCTTGTATTTCTTTCGCTCACGGAATCTGTAGAACGTTGAATAGCTTCTCTTAATCTTTTTCTTGAGGAGAGCCTCTGCTATTGCTCATTTATATTACGTTTACCGACTCGTAAATATGTTTGCACCGACGTTTTTTGGGGGTGTACGATCGGAAGGCGAACCGACCATGGTGCGTACCCTGACTCTGCTCTTTATGTGTGGTAACACGATTCTTGACGTTTAGCTCTGCTCTACCTTATGGACCCCATCGTGGAACGGAAGCTGTTCAGAGGCGCTTAGATTACAACCATCGCTTCTGTTAGGCCGAGAAGCAATCGATGGAATGTTCGTCGCCACGCTGTGAAACTGGCAATTTGTGTATTGGATTCATTCATAGGGAGTCTTGCCTCTTTCAAATACAAGGTCTTCTTGTCCGGCTTCATATATGCTCGAACAAAGACATGCACAATTCTTGTATTGTCCAACAAGGGAATCTTCCTTTCACACAAAGGTGCCTTACGACACGGTTAAGCTCAAGTGGCGAAGGAGCTGTATAAATGGTGCTACCCGTTGTCCTTCTTTATCCCACCACCATCGTCCTCACCACCGCCATGATAGTCCCTACCGACGAAACGCCACTAGTTCATAGCGCTGCTTTTGCAGCACTCTCGCATTTCCGCACGATCAGTGTCCCCGCTGCTATCAGCGGAGATCTCGCCTGGTATCTCCTGCATGCCAGCAGGTACATGAGGGTACGACATTCAGTTCCTTTGCGGTAATCATTATTAACTCTCCTTCCAGTGGCGCCTCGACATTCACATCGAAGGCGACTGGGAAACACTCCTATCGGCTACGAACTCGCTCGCACAAGCAGACCGCCGCTTCCGTATCGACACTACAGATTACCCAAAGTACACGCTCCTCGTGTACACGAGCGAAATCCAGAACCCTACAGGCATAGACCTCATCGATGAAGAGCCACCGAATATCAACGAGCCACCATCCCAGCGACGAGTCGACTACTGCAAAGTGTTCTTCAACTGCGGTCTCGTCGGGACGCACAACTTCCTCTCTGTGCAGCCCGACGACATTCCGCTCCTTCCCTTCCAGCTCCTTCTTCAGCGCCGCATGCACGGATACGCCTCGCCCCGCATCCTCGAGTCACACGAGGAAAGCAAGACTCGAATGAGCCACGATGTAGCTGCCATCGAATCCTACCTCGCCAACGACCCGAACCGAGAGCCCTGGCTCATCCACTCCAATCAACGACGCCCGTTCCTCCAATTCCTGACTGATATATGCACCGCCCTCCCCCACACAATACCGGTAGTCGCACAGTACCTCGCCTTATTGCCTCCCGGATACGCACTTCTCTCTTCTGCCCCCAAAGCTCCTCTCTTCGACGCGTACCTCCCTCCGACCAAAATACCCGTCGCTGCGAGGCGTGTGCCAGATAGCTTCTGCTGGACTGTAGATTCCCATGAAGCGGAGGAGCTGTGCAGTGCCCTAGCACGGTCCCAGCTCCTTTTATCCGCCATCCATGATCTCTCAATCCGTATCCGTGCTCTCGGGTACGCGTGCTACCTCACTGGACCTGGCGACGTACCCTGGTACATCCTAGGGCATTCCGGACTCCCAGTGGTCAGTGATTCGTTCATCGACCGTATCCCAAGCTCATCTCTCTTTTTCAGGACTCCCGTATCCACTTCGTTGTCATCCCGGTCGATGAGGGCTCAGATACGGCGACTCTGCGGAAGCTGCTTTGCAAGGAAGGACTCCTGGTGAGACATCCCGGTGGCGGGTATGTCTTTTCCAAGAGGGTTGAGCATGCTCGTTGGTGTTGCAGAGTCACCATCGAGCAAGCCAGTCTTCCTCCGGATGTTGAGATGGGCGTCACAATGGACGGTATCCCCGTCTACAGCCCAGCTCACCTCGTCTTCAACGAGCTCTGCGAGTGCACCAGGCTCGCTGACAAGCCCATGAAGAAAGGACTCGAGGGAGGTCGGAAGGAGAACCAGCTGCAAAGGATCATCTCTGGATTGAAAGCCTTCGGGCGGGCGAAGATGGATCTGCGTTCGGCGATCATGGATGTGGAGAAGCGAGAGATCTTTGATAGGTTGGTGGTGAAGACGTGTGCTTCGCATCCCGGGCTCACGGATGATTTTGCGGCGGTCGGTTTTCGGGAAATTCTTACCAAGCGGG
Source organism: Armillaria solidipes (assembly GCA_022818035.1). Classification (NCBI taxonomy): domain Eukaryota; kingdom Fungi; phylum Basidiomycota; class Agaricomycetes; order Agaricales; family Physalacriaceae; genus Armillaria; species Armillaria solidipes. The sequence goes on along the minus strand of JAIWYQ010000001.1, from coordinate 3,417,581 downwards.
ACAATACTGTGTGTTTGTCGGCGATTTAGGTTCATGGATTCTAAATGTAACAAAAGTATAAATGAATCATATTTGTGACTTTTAAATTCAAACTGACTCCGGTGCCACGATTTGGCTTTCCTGTTCAACCACCGGATTCCACTCAGTAGTCAGCTGAGGTACGTCCACCGTGTCTCTTTCTTGCTGGCAATTGATTTGAGCGTATACAATCAACTAGGATCTAAGATCAGCGAGCTTCATAGACCTGCTACGAAGTGCTTCTTGCTCCCTTGGTTTCGCGCGCTGCTATGATGATATTTTAGGCGGCCAGTATATATGGAAGTTTGAACACTGATTCCTGCTATTAGGACGGGATAGCGGTGATCAGAGGCATATATATTCCAGTTGTATCTGCGGCTGCCTTTCACTGATCCTATTACCTTTTTGTAGCATACCACGCTATTTTGTATGTTGGCAGATGCTGCCAGGCTGACGGCACCTGTTGAAGACGTTTACATTTAATCCGATCCTCCCATCCGACTGTTCAACACCTGTCATTCCTTTAGCGTGTCCAAGCCAATATCAACCACTGTCATGGCGCTACAAATGATCGAGCCAACTCCCTCTTCTCATAATCCCTTTTCTGTCGAGGACGGTTTATGGGCTCAGTAGGCGGGGAGACTTCGGATCCCAGATTTCGCCGTCGTAAATGTCGCTGAGTTATACTTCCCCCAACGACTGTTTAAGTAGGCTGCTCCATCGCTTTTCTTTGCATTTTGACACCTCCCTCCTACAGATGTTTTGGCTTAATATTTTAGGCCATTGATAGATGGATAAGGTGTTATATTATCCGCATTGATTCTGCGTTCAGGTAGACTACTATTTTAGACCTGGGTACACGGTGATTGATACCATCCGGTGCAAATGGAAGTTCGTTACAGGTTTGTCTGCCTTATGGTATTCTGGTGTGCACATCATTACGGGCACGAAATCGAAACATGAGTAATTTAGCGACCTAATCAAAGCGTACCGATCTCATATGGAAAGAAAAGGGTAATGAAATCACGCAAACACAACTCTAATAGACATACCTCCGACTAACATTCCGTCTTAATAACTAGAATGGGAATTTGATTTCTACTTAAATCTCATTCAGCGAAACGAAATGAACAAGTCTACTTTGACCCTTCCTTTGACTGGCTGGTTGGATGTAGGCAATTTAAGTGAAACCCCAAATTGAGCACAGCTCATTCACTTTTTATAAAATATGCAGATGCTCTCCGCGTTGAAACATCCAAGTGATGCTGCGAAAGTCTAATTCGAATGTAGAGGCTTGCGTAATCTAGAGTGAATTCATTCTAAAGAGCCTAGAACGATTGACAGCTACGCCCTTCTCTGCAGAGCGCTTAATGCATCTCGGCACCAGACCATCAAGACGATGGATCATGAAGGCGACTGAGGATAAGAGGATTTCAGGTAGCGATAGATAGTCTGTAACAGAACGAAGGTGCGACTTGAAATGTTGGATGACTGACTGTGCTATGGTTAGAGCATTTGTGCTCTTTTCTTTCTCGAAATGCATGGGCACATCTTGCCAGAACGTCGCCACAAGTAAAGAACGACTCCGATGCTATCAGGCCACATGCCGAGAAATGCCGAAATGGCGGCATCTGGCCGGTCGTCGGCCCAAGCAAACCCCGCAATTTGCCGAAACCGTCTTCACGTCTGTGACCATTGACCACGGCCTTCTACTTGGGTAACCTCGACGAGTTCCGTGCCTCTGAAACACTGTCTATTTGGGAATACGGCGCCAGTGTATGGAATGCAGCTAGTAGACCAATATTTCCAGATGTGGGTGCACAGGCTGCCATCGGTGATGCTGCCTAATGCAGCCTCTACGTTTACTAATCATGCACTGAAAGCAATTTGTTGTACCTTGCTCCCCATCACAGTGGTTCGTACTCTTTAGTCCTCTTGACCTTATTTATTTTAGCGACTGTTTGTAGGTCTATAGCGATCAAGAATCGTGGTCGTCTTGCCTCCATGCTGCCGCAATCCCAACACTGGCACCAACTTGCTATCTGATAATCTATCACTTCCCCGGCGACCAGTAATTATTTTCGTCTTGGGATCAATCAATCCACCATGTCGTTATCAGAACTTGATACCGGGTCCTGCCGAGACTGACTCGTTCTTCAACGTTCACGACCATCTGCTCTCCTCGAGTCTCCCTGATCGAACCTAGAAGACACGAACTAGTACGTCTACGGCATTCGAACACGCTCTCGATCGCTGGCCGTCGGTTGCAAATGGGTATTTTCACTGGCTGCAACAAGCTAAAGATATCCGTGGAAATTTGACTTTAGCTCATCCTACTCCGTAGAATATCGCCTTCACCGATAACCATGTTCGCTTCTGAATGCATTGATGTCCAGCAGCGATAGCTACGGTGCTAAGTGCTCTTTCCGCTGGGGATGATCACCTTGTCTCTTGCCCGATCTCAATCTTTTCCCATTTCAAGCAGTACTACCTCATCGATCCCCTGAGCTCCCTGATCTTCTCATATTGTTTCAGATAGCGGTGGCTTTGTTGGATCTCACACTTCCTCGATCTGCCCGCAGCCAGCCACATCCCTGGCGTAGCGATCGTCTGTATATTCCGTGACGACGGTCTTTCTGCCCTCTACTGCTACCGCATTAGAAGTACCACACGCTGGACATGCTCCAACCTCTCAAGTCTATGAAGCGAACATCCAGAAACCAACTGAGAGCGGTCAGCTGCTCCCGATCCTCCTCTCTTCTTCGCCGGGTAAGCTCCTTTGTTTCAGCGGTTTTGTGTCGCTGTGTTTAATACTCACCTTCGCAGAAGATCCGACTTTACACGAGCTTGAATTGAGGCTCAGTACTTTGTCCCCGTCTGTATTAACTATTCTCGGCGACGTAAAGTGCAGATTCCGTATGTTAGACTGGCATTCTTTGTCCTTCTGTGATCAGACTCGCTAGAAGCGCTATATGTGTACGTCTTTGCTCACACTCCCAGTCGTTCTGGATGCTCCCTGAAGTTGGCTATAGCCATACCCTGCCGATTTCCATCCCCAGAACAGATCCATTTTCCCCTTGGCACGGTGAACCGCCGACATTGGGTGCTAAATATTAAATAGGCTCTGAAGAGAAATCCCAGCCCGAAGTGTCTGTAGTATCATGGCTAGTGTTGTTGACACAGTCACCTGCTGCTGCGTCCATACTGTCATCTGAATAGGCTTCTGTGACTCCGTGGTATAACTTTTCATAGGGAATAGCCAGCGGAGCGAAAGTATAATCTCCTTCAATGATGAGATATTGACGCCTATAGTTACGACGACATATGAGTACAACGCCGATGATGAAGAGGAGTCCACGCCAATGCAACTTGATCAAAACTTACAGTAGTGCGTCTTCCTTCAAGACATCTAAATTTTCTCCTCCTGTCACATAGTCGTACTCCGGTAATGTCCACAGAAAATCTGCGTCGGCGGGAAGAAAAGCAGGAATTTGATAAATATAATCAATTGCATAAAGCCGATGTCGTGAATCCCATTGGTGCTGGAATTCTTCATGAAAGGTCCAAGCACACAGTTCGGTGAGATATTCCTCCCACATGAACTTTGGAATGTCCTTTCTCGCCGTAAGCTTTCTAAAAAGTTGAGTAAATCTGTGCCAGGGTATTTGGAATAGAAGTATACGAGTAAGTAATAGCAGGTTATCGACAAATGAAGGACTGGTCGATGGACCAGGGAAGTGAAGAGGGTCGAATGTATCCATGCTAATCATCTTATTGACAAGATGTCTAGCCAGGCCGTTTGGAATTTTTCTTGATTTGCCAGGACCACAGGAAGGAGCATCTCTGAACCTTGTGTATAGAGCAAGCAGCCCTCCTTCCTCTTCAAAAATACGCAGCACAAATTCATCGTCAGAAAGAGCAAGAAAAGGTGCAACCACTGTCCTCAGTAGGCGCCATTCCAGCTCCCAGTATTCAACTCGAAGGTCGGGGCTGCAATCGTCCAAAGAGCAAGGCGACAACAAACAATGGATGGCGTTACCGTAGAACACCTCCGCCGATGGAAGTGTTCCCTCCGCGGATGTTGATATGCCATCATGGAAAACCAACACCTGTAGCAATGCCATTCTTTCTCGTGTGGAAGATGTTTTGGGAAAGATACGAGAAGAAGAAATGGCACAGACGTCCCTCCGGGCTTCTCTCTCCCAGTTCGATAGCCGGAGGAGCCGCCGAGGCTCGAGGGTCAACATTTCGATGGCAATTGCAGTCCCTTCCAGCAAGATGGCAATGTCTCGTGTACTATTGTCACGGCCAAGCTCAGCGCAGCATGCCCTGATCAGGCATGAGAAGACGGCATTCCTATCACCGTCTAAAGGAGTCTCGGGTCCAAGACCTTGGGAGGCTAATGAGCGTGACATTAAGCATAACCAGCCAACGAGACAGCCAGAGAGCTCGGTTCTCATAGATGAAAGGAAGTAGCTGATAGTGCTGCTACAAGAGCGGATGGAGGCGTCGTTAGTCACCGCTGAATTTCCGTGAGTCAACACTCTGACCAGACCTAACACAAGTTGTCTCATCGAGGAATGCTGATGTACAGATAGCATGCGTGGCCATATTGTCATCAATTCTGTGGCTAGGCGTTTTGTAGATGGGAAATCGCATTCTGTAGGTAGATTATCTTGCCAGACTTTGATCAGCTCCACGGCTAATCGCAGCGCAGATGGGGACTTCCAGTCCGCGCAGTCCAAAATACGGACCCATACGTTCTCGGGCAGGACAACACTATCCCGTAGCGAAGATTGGAGAACGGCAAGCAAACTGGAGGTGGTATCCCTAAACAAGCTTGACGGCAGAGCAGAGGGTGACTTGTGAGTTATGGAGCGCGGACGGAGCTGCAGATTCATGATCGAGTACTGAATTTCGGGTTCCAGACTGCTGACCTGATCAAATATCTCCCCTACCGCGCCGCTGATATCAGGAAGTCTCCCATTATGGATCCCAAGAACAGTCTGTAAAACGACTTGCTTGACGGATGTGTTCGACGAGGTGGAATTTAGCCAAAGGACGGCTTCAGCATCGATAGTATCCTCGGACTCCCTAGCACCTTCCTGTTCTGCTTCTCTCATTGATGGGGGTACAGAAGGCTTATCGTCAGCATGACGAGTGAGGCTTTCGGAGGCCTTATCGTGTACAGAGAGATATAGTCTGTACGCGTAGGATGTCATGGGTGTTTTGTAAGGACAGTTGGGATACACCAGGGGAAGGATATGGCAAATGAGGTATGCGATATACGCAGAGCCCGAAATGAGAGAGACGGTATACGCAATAACCACGCGTAGCGAGAACAGGTAAATGCAAAGACCGGCGAAAAATAGACCTAAGGACATGTGGAGTAGGACGGGAAGGAGTCCAATGATCATAGGAACATGCCATCTTTCCAATCCCATGAATCGGTAGTGGCGGATTCGACCACGCTCTCGAGGGGAACTGTCTGAAATGATGGAGATGTACTGATTAAGCCATTGCTTGACCAAAACAGTGGCAAGCGCAGTGATCAGGCTGAGAGTCAGGCTGGTGAACCATAGACTGTTAACCCAGATGTCCGATAACGACGGAGAAAAGGACATGTCAGGGTAGAATGAGGAGAGAGGAATGGAGGAAACGTTAGATGCTGATCGCTGATATCCTACGATCTCCATCAGCAGGGACGCAGAGATACGGTTATAATCCGGTTGCAGATTTTGTGAAGTTTGAACCAGAAATGTCGTCAAAACTGCAGAAAATAAACCAGCCTGGCATCATCCTTTTCGTCAGTACAAGGAATAATTTGAGTGAGTAGTCTCTTACAAAGATCAAAAGGATGTCAATGGTATCCTGGTACCCGTCCAATCTCTCTCCATCAAAAATATACGCCTCGTCCAGGTATGTTCTCCAAAACCTTCCGTTGGGTGACATCTCATCACCAACGGCATCCCTGGGGTATTTCTTCGTATAGTCATTGGGGTCAGATCCTATCCCTGGTAGTAAATTAGCCAACACGAAATGCTCATTACCATGAACGCACCTCGAATTTCCCTTGCTCGCTTTCGGCGCTGCTTCTGAAGCCCGAAATATGTCCCAGAAACCGGGTTCTCCCTGCCTCCACCAGACATACCCATAGATGTTTGTTCTCCTGTACTAACTCGCTTGATTTCAGCGGGATCGAGTCCAGTTTCCACATCGTCATCGGGCTGAGCTATTTCACCACACTCTCGGGCGACTTCTTGAGCTTTGGCCATTGCGGGGTTGGTGTCGACGTAGGCTGTAGAGTAGGAAACAAAGCAGTATGCTAGGTATCACGGTGTTGCTTGATGTATACGTTTCAATCATCCGTTTGATGTTCAGCATCAGTAGTATGTAGCGTTCACTGTGCTCCATCATTCCAGGGCTGTATAGTATTCAGTCCTGAAGGCAGTGTCTGCTCAAACGTATAAGTAGTGAACAAATAAATTATGCGAGGCAACTCTCACCAAGTGATTGACCAAAGATACACATTCTGTAAAGGCGGAGATTACTATGACCTCGCAACGGCAGATGATTTGCAAGAGGGGCCTAAAAAACGGAAGGACTATCTTCAGACAGCATGCATGGTTTAAGGATAACACAGCAGCTGTATCACTCAGGATAGCGACAATCAGAATGGTGTTGACTCGTTGGCGGTCCACCGCAATGATCTTGATATCTGTTGCTTTCCTTGTCTTTATTTGACTGATTGCACACAATGTATCGCTGATGCACTAAGTCAATCTCGTGATCCTTTGTGTGTAGGGATGCCTACCTTACACGGTTATGCTCGTATAAGTTACGGCCGTAGGCCCGTACACTGACCGGCTTTTTTGTCGCCCTGTTAGATTCGAAGTCATACACGTTCTTCTTTGTGCAGACCATAGGTATTTTGGCCACTCGTACTAAAAAAGCGCGCCGGTCATGATGGCTTCTTGTTATCATCCAGAAGGACTCGTCGGGGTTTTGGGTCTTGTTTTCGAAATTTGATAGGCAGCCCCTCGCGCAGAGCAGAGATTTAATGTTCGGAAAAAATGGGATAATTAGTGGAGAGTTTGAGGAAAACGCGTCGAAATCAAGGAGTCTCAAGCGATAGAAGTAGCCTTCTTGCTTACATCGTCCTGACACGGCTAACAATGATCCCTTGGCCGATGGGAATTCTCACAACAGTGGGTCAGAACGTATTGATGGAGCGGAGTACAAGGAATTACGGTCGGAGATTCGAGGAGAACAGCATCATCGACGTGAATCCATGCAACGTCGCTTTTGCGGATTTCAGCGTGATGATGACAATTACATCATATCCTCGCTATTTCAAATTTAACGTCACGTTGTTAGATCTGCCCTAACTTCTCCCGGTCGAACCCATCAAACCTACAAGAAAAGACATCCAGCCAATGACCGCACCTCTTGATGGAATACCGCCTTTACAGAGCATAGCTAGGGTTGCTTATGGATGCATTGGTGACCAGCAGCGATAGCTACGGTGCTAAGTACTCTGTCCTGGGGATGTTCACCTTGTCTCTTGCCCAATCTCAATCTTTTCCCATTTCAAGCAGTACTACCCCATCGATCCCCTGAGTTCCCTGATCTACTCGCATTGTTTCGGATAGCGGTGGCTTTGTTGGATCTCACACTTCCTTGATCTGTCTGCAGCCATACATTGTAACAAAGGAAGGCTGTGATACAATTCCGAAGGGCAGTGTTTGGTGGAGAACGTATGGTGGGTATGATTATTTCCTATCAATGACACCACGGCTAACTATTGTCCCTTGTCCGATGAGAATTCTCCAGAACGGAGGGTGGGTCAGAACGTATTAATGGAGTGGAGCACAAGGAATTACGGTCCGAGATCCGAGGAGAACAGCGCCAAAGGCCATCGACGCGACGTAACTTCGGCAGATTTCGATATGATGATATCTTTTCCTTCTTTGATTTACTTATTTAAATTTAACGTCCACGTTGTTAGATCTGTTCTCTTGTAATCTCAGCCCATGGTCGAACCCATCAAACCCACAAGAAACGACATTCAGCCAATGAACGCACCTCTTGATCATGCTCTCGATCACTGGCCACGACACATGCACGACTTCCGACAAAGCTCCGAACTTTTTGCGCTGCAGCTTGCCGAGTCGCGATCACAAGCAAAGGACACAGTCAGTGGGACACAGCTCAAGTGCTCTGCTGTGTACGCAGTTCTGCTGTTCATGTTTTGCATGCTCACCTACCATCGCCTTTAGCGCTTCAGCAGTCGCAGTATTGTCTTTGAAGCAACGCGACTTCACTGTATATCTCGTACCCCTCCACTCCACTGTTGGACGTCGGCTGCATTAATCAAAGGACCGTGATTTTCCTCTCGATTACGCGAGAATTCCCCGAATCTTCATCGATCATCTCATGTCCTGACCCCACCTCTCTGTAAGCACGCTGGTCCCCTTAGGGTGTGGAACAATGATTTACGGCTTACAAAATAGTAGGCGTCGTCGTGCATCAAAACGCCGAAAAGAAGGAGAGTCGTCAGGGAAGTGTGTAGTCCCTACGAGAACTTTCATGGAGCCATCAATGGATCAAGTATGTCGTCATCTTGCAAGTCATCTATTTTTGAGTTCGTTACTTTTACTGACCTTCTCCCGTAGACATCAACAAACGGTTGATCGTGGTTCAATTCGTAGTTCCACGATCGCAAAATGCCGATAATTTTTTGAGCGAAACGACATGGGAAGGTTCACCTGGAATGAGGCTTTTGTGGCCTCTAGTCGCCAGATCCATTGTGGTACGATTCAGTTCCTGCTTGGCCTCGCCGATCTCATCGCCTCTTTACAGCCAGGCCAAACTGCCACAAGAATTTGGATACTTAGCCCGTATTAGCCTAGACCTGTAATCGATCGTCGGCAGTGGGGGGAAAGTTCGTGATCAATACCCCACTGGAGACGATCGGTTATACGTCTACCATGTTGCAATGCCATCCTTACGACCTACCTGTTCTCATGTCTGAACAGCACATCTCCACCAGGGATATCCATCGTGTCTTGCTCTCTACCGTTCTTTTTCCATCACAAATCTTACTACTCCACGCCATAGCTCTCCGATCTCTTCACGTTATCGCGGACGACGGCCTCTATCTCACACGTTGTCGATCTGCCTGCAGCAAGCCATATCCCGTGGTGATCATCACTATCTTTCGCGGGAATGACCTTCCTACCTCTACAACCACCAACACATTAGCGCGCTTTTCGCGGTAGGGTCGCTCCTGAATCTATCAACAAGCCTACGAAGCGGATTCACAGATAACAACTGAACTATAACTCAATCGTTACGACAGTCCTCGTTCAACGTGTGCTGTTAAGAGCTCACACGCATGATTGTGCTATCAGCCAATGCACTTGTGGATATTGAATCAAAGACGGCACTCTCCTTGCTCCAGAACATGACAAATGTATTATCTCGCTCATCTCCATCACGGTTGCTCCTGGGAGACGGACGCTATTCGGATGGGTATCAGTGGCTATCATGAGGAGCCTTCGATAGGCCAAGGAGTCGTTACCGAATGGCTCTTTCTCATTATCTACGTTGAATGGTGCATGGAGAATCCCATCGGAAGGCGAAATTTTGGCTTCAGAAGTCCATGGTGTGTATGGAATTCTGCTCGTCTCACCTCTACTTACGACACTCTCTCAGAGTCGCCTCACATAGCTCCAACAGCTGCAAGGATCCACCGAGCCCCGATGCTGGTGCTCTGTCTCCCTTTCCACGCCCAGAATTTCTTCATCCGGAGTCCGAGAATCAGGTACGTGCACCCTTTCATTCCACCCTTCTTTGCCTGATCTGTATGTCCTGGAAGATTGGGTTCCTTTCCGAATATACTCCGGGGTAGCGTCATTTTAATTGGCTAGTACAGCTGCTTCGCATGCGCTTCTATACGCTGGCAGCACCCCAGTCCTGTTTAGGTGACAATTCAAGCGTACGAATGAGGACGCAAGAAAATATAGACGATACGTCTCGTTGTAAGCAAGGTCGGTTGCCATTCAGAAGTTGGCATGAGTTGCGTAAGTATTGAGTTATCGTTGCTCGCAAGGATTAGTAGATAAATTCAATTCCGAAAAGTAAAGTGCGTAGTCACTGAAACTCTATGGTGCGTTTTCTACTCTATTCTTTAAGCTGGTGTTTATCGTACTGTCCAGATCGTCGACCATTACAGGAACAGAGACGCTATTTTGAAGGCGACAGGTATTTTGGAAGGCGTTAGCATCATGTACGTGTGTATGTTGAATCAAACGCGGCGGAGTAGCAGTACTCATTGATTCGGAGCGACAACCATCTAAAGGTGTAAGATGATCTTTTGAGTTAGGAATTAGTTCACATTTCTATCAGACTCGACACATTTACAGAAGAACAAAAGTGTGCGATCCATCATCTATCTAATCATGATATGGTACCCGTATTGTACTTCTATCTTTGTGAAGTTAATTCATTTGTGATCTTCGCGTGCCTCGGTATTCCCGGAACCCGGATGCTATTGGTTCAACGAACGTCTACCACGTTGTTTCCACGAATACCTTAGAGGCGCCTAGATGATTCAAACTGAGGTAGCTGGCCTGTCTCGATGCAAACGCCTCTCCTTTCCACACCCCCGCATATTTGTCCCCGCCTTGAAAATGGGAAATAGTGCGTACATCTGCCTCTCTCGTTCCGAATACTCAGACAATTGAAACCTCATCCTCGGGACTTGTCGGATTCCGTTGATTTTTGTCCTGTCTTTCGTGGTATACAATGTGGTTCTGATATTGTCCATGTATGATCCCAATTCTGGATTCGAGGAATGAGAACCATCAGGTAAGGGGTTAAATCTTTAAAGGATCCCGGGAGAGAATGGGTTTATCAGTGGACAGCTAGATGAAGTCGCATTCAAACCAAGGCAGCCGACGTGATGAAAACGAGAATCGCGAAGACAAGGTGGTAGGGAAAGAAAGATCGGGCCGAAGATAGCCGCTTTACGTTATCTCTTTCAAATGCGACATCGATACGGCCTTCTACCGAAACCACGAGCTAAGAAGTCGCCAACTCTTACGGAACCGATTGCACTTCGGAGATACCGATTGCTGCGTCTCCTGAGGACTGGTCCACCGTAGGTCTCTATTCGATTCGTGTCATAATCAAGGAGTAACAAACCGCAGAAAGAAAAGGTTCCTTTGAATGAGCTTTGTTGGGAATATTTGGACAGTCGAATGTTATGGTGCGTATGACTATCTCCTCCCGATAACACTATCACTTACCATCCTCAGGCTCCGGTGCTCGAACCAGAAATGCGAGCACAGATACCGGAGCGCCTTAACGACTTTTTCCTGCCAGTCACTCGTCATTCGTTCCCTTTATCAGAATATCGATTGTGCAATCAATGCATGTTGATAAGCCATACCTGGCGCTCATATGAAGAGCGACCGTACCCGGCCCAGTCCTTGACACGAAGGCGACGTTCCGAATTACTATGTTCGTATTGCGGGGGGTCCCTTTGTTAGTTCCATGATTCAGCTGCGGTTACTCCATACTCGCTTCACAGGACTGTCACAGGTGATGGAGCCACGGTAGTAGTTTGTATTCAAAAGCCCTCGCGCACTTTTATTCGGTGTTTCATCTACCTGCGTCCTGACTCGAGGTTCTAGTGTTCGGTACACCGGTGACCTTGTACTACGTGGCCTTTCGAACTTCTTTCATTTTAAACTGACTACGGTGTTACAACAGAACCTCGCGGTAAGCGTATCTATCCAAAGCGTTCCAAAGCCTTGGCCTCAAGGTCTTCTGGCGTCGCAGCTCTGGTAGTGGGACACGCCCGACCGCACCTGCAATTGTTGCCCCGGAACTGCGTAGATGGTACTTTGAGATGGCCACATATATGCAACTATCGGTAATCGATCCGCTGTTTGTCTGGGTTTCTGATGACTACTTCAGTCCGATGATACTTGCCCGGGTATCTTTCCCGTTTATATTGTAGCTGAGTATGATGGCTGGAGAATAGTGACAGCTCGAATTAGAAAAGGTGTCAGTCATCCAGATAGCCGAGTTCGACGGAGTAGTAAGTCCCAGTAAGACTTACAGAAGTTAGAACCCAACCCATTCTCGTTTGCAGATGTATTTGATGGTTTTGAGAACACTGTAACTTTCAATGACATATTTTGACGATAGTATATTGATACGAGGCCATCAACTGAGGCTGAGGCCAAGTCCGAAAATATTCTTCGCGTCCTCAAGAGAAAGTTTCTGCCAAGTGTTCGATGACCGGCTTTCAAAGAGTCTAAGCTCCTATCGCTCAGGAACCCGCCGGCAAGGTCGGTAAGAGGCTGTGCTCCTGCTTGCCTAGCTTGACCTCGTTGACTTGAGCGCGAACGAGCGTGGAGCAAGCACAAAACAACCTTTGCTTGGATATCTTCCATACCAATCACTGCTGGGGTAAGCTCCAGGTATGGTTTCAATTGATGTGGAAGGTATGGCACTCTCGCTCCTTTTGCAATAACTCCAAATCTGCATCCATTTTTTTCTCCTTGAACGTAACAACTGCGGCCTCGATGCCAACGTCTATCCTCAATGGAGTCTCCCATACAAAGCTTCTCTCGGAATTTTCTTTCTTCGCGGAAAACAGCCGGCGCTGTCTCCCAATCTGTGCCATAAATCCATGGTATACCCTCGTCGCTCAATATTGCGTTAACGCCTAGATGGAACAGACAATTCAACATTTAATGGCACGTAATAAGCCACCGTTGAATGGACGCACGAAATCGGAGCTTTTCCCCTCCATCACGACAGTGTGGGTCCAAGCATAACATTGTTTCCTTGTTTCGGTGATCCGGTCATTCAATGATAGAGGGTATTGTTCGAGTGGCATCTACCAAAATGGCAAGAGGCTTTGAACAGAGCCAACGAGAATGCATGAATGAGGAACTATATAAAGGGTGGTTTCGGCTAGACTGTATCCCCCATCTCCCGTATTGTGGACCAGTTTTTTCTTGCATTATTTTTACGCGATGTTGTCTACGGAGATTGACCTGGCAGAGGCCCTCATGTGAGCCCACTTGGTTTTCCTGGTGGCATGTTCCTTAACGGGCGCATCGTTTTAGGTCCGTTCACCAGATGTCTCCTAGCGACTGGGGATACGTGTCAGAAATGTAAGTTTCAGATATTATGATTTCTCTGCAGCGATTGACGCATGTTCTAGGTGCATGGAGGCGCTTATACGATCGGGAAGTCCCAACGATGGGCAACCTTCAAGCCCTTCCGAGGAAAACTCAACTGCTGAAGATTCTTCGGATTTTGGTCTGAGCTCACCCACGTATCCTCTGACGGACACCATGATTCCCAGCGCTATATCGACGTCTTCGGTATCAGGTGCGGCAAACATCTGTTCCTCTTTCAGTGCCGTTCTGGCCGAAGCTTCTGCCACCAACTGTTGTCCTTCCTTTTACCCTGATGTTCCAGCGAATGCGATGCGCCCTTCGATCTCCGTTTTGTTGTCTTCCATCGTGTCGAAAGATAGCGACTCTCGACCCCCTTCGACGAGCCCAATTGCTTCTACGTCCGACACCCCTACAACACCCTCTGAAGATAGTTTCCCGAGTCCGGAGCCCTCGACCCCTCCGCAGATACCTACAGAGATCCCCTCGCATTACATCTCATCCTTCTCGGTTTCTAGCGAGCCACGCTCCGTCTCAACTGCGTCCAGACCGAACTACTATCGAGAGCACACCTATACCTCGCCTCCAGCAGAGCCTGTTAGGTACGTCTGGAATATCTATTTAAGCGTCTTGCGCGCACTAAGCCTCTTTTAGACCTGTTAGCTTCCAACCGGTTCAAACCACCAATATACTAACTCAGACAACACTCAGTAGCGAGAATACTGCTTCCCATGAATTGGTGACTACCATCCGTCAGCCTCCCGTGCGAGCGTAAGCATCTACCTTCATTCTACGCTTACAGTATTCCAATATATTTTCTTGCAGTACCAGATTTGTGCCCTACTCCGTCACGGACCGACCTCCCACTCTGGCCGCTAGGGCGTTAACGAGTTCGTCGAGCTTGTACGTGCTTTCGTTGATCTTTGCTATTTTTAGTCCTTAAAATAGTCGCAGTTCTTTCGCGGACCAAACGTTCTCGCCCAAGCCATACATTCCATCGAAATGTCCTTCACCAGTAGCAAGGGATACTGAAAATCAGAGGTACGCTACTCGACACTGTCAGGTCAGGTTTCTTGTACTAATTTTAACAGCTACCCTAGTTACTCAAAGGTTTTTTGCCGGAAGGGCAAGTATCCCCAGCTGGCCGCTACGCACGGCATCGACAACCAGACTCTCTACTATGGGTGGAAAGCCGACTACGTGACCTGCTACATACCCGGATGCAACAAAGAAGTCATCAAGAACACCCGCGCAGAAGTCAGCAAACACGTCAAAAAGTTCCACCTCTACACCGAGGATCCCCAGTACGTCGTGCGGGATTGCTGTCCAGCCGCTTCCGCCGCCGATCGCTTCGTCAAGGTCGAAATGGTTTACGGACATTTCCAGACAGAAAGGCACTCGCTTATACATAACTCACATCAGTATTCCTGTGGCTATTGTAGAGACGTGGCGGCAAGGCCTGATCAACTTGATAGCCATTTCTTTGAATGCTGTACCCTGCGCAACTATGTTCGCTCGCTCAGACCTGCACCCCCTCAAACATCGTTCTATCCTACAAGCTTATCTCTCGGAATTTAGAGTAGGACGGCAACGCTGGTACCCTCCTTTTCTATTAATAATGCTTTGAACACCATTTCTCACCGCATCTCATTATATGACTCCCTTTCACGCGTCAATTACTGTATCACTACCACATTGCATTTTATATCTCGGATCATCCTTACCGTTACATATCCCGTTTCATAGATTGGACCATTATACTGTATCATAGAGTTTATAAATCTAATCAGAAGATGTCCTTCATTGCGTGGATTGAAATTCTGTCATATGCAGAACGCGGCGTTCAACCTCGCGATTTCCTCAATGCGTCTGATGACCCTCTTGTCGGCCTCCGACAGCTTCCTCTCTCAAGTACCGTTCCCTTGGAGGCATTAGAACGCACCGTCTCTTCCGTCGCAAGTCGTGCCAGAGCTGTTGCGATGGGTGCTCATGGAATGATTTCAATGCCATTGAATTTAAAATATGCGTGTATCTCGCGTTCCTGAGAAAGTCAGCCCAGGCGACATGAGAATACACAGCTCAGCTGGTGCAACAATGAATTTGGAGCAAGTCGATGTAATTGGTTTTCAGACGCTCTAGAGAGGCTTTGATCGCCTTGAAGATAGCCGTACGCGACAAACGGCTGTTGTTGACATAGTCTCGACTTTTTCCGAGGTTTGGATAGAAAATACTTCAAACAGACGAGTCCTTTGGCACGAGCATGTACGTAACATTTCTCAGCGATGATAATTTCGTTCGGCGGGATGTTGTACTGTATTCCATATCAGATGCATAAGCGTACTCTCGATCAATTATCCTTTCCTTTTTTCACGAAGTTTCCAATAAAGCGCCCAGATTCCCCGGCGGAGTAGACGGGTATCTACCGTGTCGACGCCTCAGTACCATGCTTCCTCGGATACCTCGATAGAAGTCACTCGAACCCGTTTCTGAAGAGACCGATTCAAACAACAGAAAACTGACAGTCGTCCACGCATAATTACTTATGCTCCGTTCCGAAACTCACCGCGGGTTTTGTGTCAGTCTTTGGATGTCCGCTGGACACAAGACCAGTAGTAGGGACAGACACCTGTCCGATCTTCCAAGCTGGTGCAGTAGCCATGGTGGTCGAAAGGAAGGAACTCAGGTCGTGACTAAGACCAAAAATTTGCAAGATAGGGGTTATTTCACTTCCTGCTTCTGAAGCTCACAACATACGCATGTTACGCGTTCATCAATATACCCCGTTCATTAATTATGGCCGATCCAAACATGATCTCCTATGGCCGAGTGATAACGTGTGCAAGTGCTACAAAAATGAATACAAGTACCATGACCCATGATGGTCGTCAGAACGAATAGCATGGCGCCGCATGCCAAATTTTGTGATGTTTTTAGATGAGAAGAAAGGAAGTATCCACCATCACATCATGAGTCATCTTCTGACATTCAAGGCCTTCCGAAGATGAGCTTCGCAATGCCGCCTGCAGCTGCGTTTCTGTCAACTTCGATGCCGATCAACTGAACTTTATGACCAAGCCAGTCTATCCTTCTCACGCCTCCATCCCAGCCACCGCCCGTCTTCGAGCAGCGTCTCTCATAAGCTCTCGTGACCTTGCGCTGCGCAGGCGAACCAGTACCCAATGCATCCCACTCCTCATGCGTCACCCTGATGGCCAGCGTGTTGTGTAACGCATAAAGTAAATCCATATTTGAGATCGGCTGCGCCTCGGTCGGGATCGTAGGAGCGTTGCCGAGGTAAAACTTTCCCACCTTCGAAGAAGGCGAGACGACGACAGGCCAGGGGAACTTATCGCACCTCATGACCAGTTTTGTGAAAGTCGGTGGATCGGTGGCAGGTTGTGCGAGAGTATGCGTGGGAACTGCCGAGCGTGTGTTGCGGTCAACAACAGAACGTGAGGAAGGGGGGAAAGTCACATCGTAAGAGATGGGAGCATTATGGAACCGGCTCGCGGCCAAAAGTGGATGCATATTGATAGAATCTTTGGAGTTGGGATTTAGGAAAGAGACGTGAGGACGGGGATCTGTAGCCCAACAATCAGATAAGTTAACAATAACAGGAAAACAACGTACGGTGGACAACAACCGGCCTCGAATCTGCATCCCAGGTGTTATTATGCTTCAACACCGGTCGACGTGGGGTCGGGATGCTGGTGGAGCTTGCTGACCGCGGAGGGACATAGCGACCATGACCATGAGAGGATGTTGGCTGGTTGGAGGATGCCGCAGTTGTACAAGAGTCACTGCTGGTGCGAGCAATTGGTGTGTAAATTGGATATTGTGAATCTACGTACGCAAAACAGTTAGTTCAGCTACCTCATGGGAGACAAGAAAATTGGCGTACAATGGTCATACTTATAGCTCAAGCTTCGATGGAATGTGGGTCGATGAGGCTGGTGCTGCTGCTGGTATGAATACGAACGGGGCGGTGCCGTTAAAGGCTCATCTGGATAGTATCGGATAGGAGGGGGTTGAGTTGTCATCGAAGCTTCGTAACTGCTGTTGTGCTTCATAGCACTGCACGCGGTTGGTGGAATGCTAGAAGGCGGGACAAAAACGTAGTTCACAGGAACGGAACGAGAACGGTCGTGAGGTAGTGAATGCCGTGGTTTCTGGTCGGACTGGCCACCACCAAACAGACCGCGAAGAATAGACGTCATGTTCGCTGCTCGAGAGTGTGATTCCTGTCGAAGCTGAGAGGATCCAATGAATACGATGACTGAATCGATGGGACTCCGTCCTTATATATGAATTACTGCTACTGGCGCGCAGGCGGATGGCCGGGTCGATATCCGAAAACCAGACCTCGAAGTCCATGACAATGAAGTAAGTCGCAGCGATTCGAAGTGTTCGAAGGTTAGGTCACGACGCGTAGATGGCAAGGGGTGTGGTGGGATTGGGAAGGATCATGGCGCTAATTTCGGCAACAGTAAGGATACGTGTCCGTAATCTCCGACCAGCCAAAGGAGGATGTCCGTAAAGGATCAATTAGGGTAAACAGAGAACTTGATTGGCTTTTAGATAGAATTAGTAAGGGACACCGTGATGCGTCTGATTGGAAAAGCAGCGCATTGCCCACACGTGTGTTTGGACGTTGAGGTTCGGCGCGGGGTAGTAACCGCAGCCTCAAGGACGAGTCGCGTCAGTATTATGCGTCCCGTGAGCATCCTAGATATGCTAGGCTTCCCTTTAGAAGATGATGGTCAATCCTCGTTGAATACGCAAGACGGAAAACTGCACCTTCCCTGGTATAATGGAAATTACTGGCCCCGATAGTATATTCTCTGCCTGAGGTAGCTTTCAAATCTGAAGCAAAGTTCCGAAATGGAAGAAGTATTCTCTAAAGGGGATACTTCCGATAGCCAGGGATCAGGGGGGTGGTATGTACTCGCAGAAGCCTCTCGGTTAACGAATCTAAGCGATCCTCCCTGGTCTGGATTCCAACCAGCGTCCACCTCAATGAATACATGGTTTTGTGGATCTCTAGATTTGGGAAGTTGCCTTCCAGAGGCGACTTACCAAACCACAACGTTGCATCCGCAAGGTCAACAACAAACCGAGCACTGATACCTGTGGTTCAGAGATAGAAGCATGATTGTGGATTACTCCCGAGATAAGATATAGAATATGATAGAACCCTTACTGATCTAGAAGTACAGCGAGTAGGTCCGACATACATTAGTGAATATTACGGCGTTTAATCTCAATGAAACAATCCGCGTAATCGATATTACTGATCCCGCAGCAACTCGGTGCCAGAAGACGCAACCGCAACAACCTAACAGGCGGTTGTGGCCCACATTAACAGTTGGTACTATTTGCCAAAGTCGTATTGGTTGACATCCACTGCGAACGGACACTATGCCTTGAGGCCAAAGGTGCCGCAAACCACCAAAGGGTGGTAACGCCAACCGGGAATGTGTACGTAGCCTGGGAAAATGTTATCTGAGTAACTGGCCGGCCCGGTAAAATCAAAGCGTCCTACCTGCATCCCTCGGAACTCGATAGAGGCCGTAACCGGGACAGGATTCCAAGCAAAGGAAGCGCTATCATCCCCTAAATCCGAAGTTTGATAAAGCCGAGATGATCGTCGATCACCCGAAAGACACGTACAGTTCAACACGACCAGCGAATAGCGAACCCATTCGCTTGCAGACTCTCTACCAGTCGCATATGCGCCAACACGCAAGGCCCAGCTGTTACTGCCGCCGACCGTGACGCCAATTCTCTGCCCGAATGGACCGCCCCAATCTTTTGGAATAATAGCCTTCGAGGCCTGAGCCATGGAATAATATTCTTGGTTGAAAGAGTAAGACCCATCGTTGTTGATGGTGACAACTCCTCGACAGCCAGCTGTGCAGCTGTTTGAACCCGGAAGCCTTGGGTTACCGTTACCATCCAGAGCGAAATTCCACATTAGACCCTACAGAAGGACGTTAAATGGTATTCCTCGGATAAAGAATAGATAGTGCTCACAGTTTTAGCCCAATGTTCTAAACTTCCTATCCAGCTATACGATCACAATGAGTAAACGCTGCGTATACGTCAGCGGGGAACTCACAGATTGTCCATGTACCACTGTTACGTCGACGTTAGAATGAGACCCCAACGGATAGGATATTTGGTGATCTACCTACCTTAATGTCCTGCCACCAATCGCTACCGAGCGTTCCAGAGCACTCCGTGAAGTATATTTCCTAAACAAGACCATCAGAAAGCCATCCGGTCAGAAAGATGGAAAAGGATCTACCTTATCCGGGTATGCAGAGTGAAAGGATTCTTGGAGGCCAACGCTGCCTTCATAACAATGAAATGACGCTCCTGCAAACGAGTCTCGAGCTTCTTGCATCTATGCTCGGCTATCAGAAGTGGCGCATTGTAAGATGAAAACCCATACGTACGACCTCCACGGGGTATGTCGCAGCATTGTTCCAATTATGCTATTAGATGAATTGTAAGTAGCATGCAGTACCGATGGGGCAAACCCCGACCTCATATGCAATAACCCTGACACTTGAAAACCCGTTATTATCAAGAAGTATTCGTAAGGTCCTCCCAATCTGAGCTTCTGTAGCAGCAGGCATCCAGCATGATGGATAGCTATCTGTGCTGTACTGGGGTTCATTCTAGGGTTTCTGTCGATTGAAAAGAGTTGTGGTGATCATATAAGGACAGCACGAACTTGAATTGAGATTGCATAAATCGGCACGCCTTTGCCTGAAAAGCCTTGGACCGCCTTCAACAAATATGTGGGGTCTGTTGAAATGAAAGGTTAAACGGCACACATTACCGCGGACTGACGGACCTACAGACGCTAATGTAGCCATCAATCAGTGAACCTCCGTTCATCGACCTCGACGTCTTCATCCATGCGGGCTATTCATTTATGCGTAAGCGAGCGCATTATGATGGGCAGACATATGGAGAACTGACAGGCGACCAAGGGACGAGATGAACCTTCGAAAAGGCGTATACGTAAGCAACTAGGTACTAGCTGTGATGATCTTGAAGCTTACCATTAAGCGACTATTCACTGATAGAATGTCGCGTAGAACAGAGAATAGATACCACGGGGCATTATTTACGTAGAAGTTGCTTAAAATGTTGTCGCTGCTTGAATCGTCGTAACTGTAGACTGTAGAAACGGTCAGAGCACAATCACAAGGCCTCGCGGATATGGCGGACCCGAAGCAGAAAAATCGGTTGCGCCAAGAGCAACTCGAATATAGCTGAGGCCAGCGGCATTAGCACCATCGGTCATGTCGAACGACTGACGTAGAAGACTCCAGTAGTTATTCGAATTTTTCCCCTAAAAATAGTGAACACGTATACAACAGCCAGGCGAAGAAACGGACCTTCATATCGTTCAAAAGATTGGCTGAAGCATCCGCTGAATCAAATGTTAAACACGACGAAGTCGGACAGAGAGGATATCACAAACTAAGAGTCGCGCCAAATCCAAGAATTGTTTGATAAACAGTGCTGTCAGAGACTGTGATATATGTGCTCTGAGGAGAGCTCGTGGCCGCGAAGTTGATTGCAGCTGAGAGTGGTTTCCGTGTAAGCAGACTGCGACGATCCCAGGTCGTCTCCCACTACAGACAGAGAAATCAACAAATTGTACAAGTAACAGAATCTGGATACGCACGACGTCCCATATCTGTTGGGTGAGGGCGCATCGTGCGAGCGCGAAGGCGAAAATTAGAAAAATAAGCATAGGATGACAGAGACTTGAGCTGGTCAATGCAGAGCACAAGCTTATATACCCCCCTTGACGGTGGCTACCCACTGACATAGAAGGAAGAAGCTGCTCCCAAGAACTGGTCAGTAACCATGTTTACTATGCGATAGAACGGTTACTCCGTAGACGTAGAAGTCTGTAAAACTAGCAGTAGCACATGCTTGCTGCCTGTAGCCCATTAATCATTTGGGGTCAGTTTGAGACGACGATTCTTGGAATGCATTGTCCTGTGGAGCAAGTCAGGTCCGACTTCAAATTCCCAGGCGTGAACTAACCTAGGTCCAGTCAAATACACGTCTTCTGCTTTGGCCCTGGACGTGATGCGGTTATCTGTCGGGCCGATGATCGTTTAGGATCATGTCGGTAGACTTGCAGCCAAGTGACTAGGGCAACACGTGAGCCGAAGAACAGAATGCGAGAGAACGCACCGTATGCAGACCAACGACAACGACAACTGTGAAAATAGTAAATACGCGATTTATCGGCGTTTGCCCATCACGTGTGCGAGACGGGTCTTAGAAAAGTCATATCCCAAGCCAGCGACGAAAGGGAAAGGACCTAGAGCATAACGCGAGCGAGGTCTCCATTGGCCTAGCGACACCTCCTGTGATCCTCAAAAGCAAAAGTTGTTCTCCAGACGGATCATGAACAGGTCCCTCGATGAGACAAACCGTAAACCTCCACCGAAAAATCAGGCGAAACCGACAATGACAACAACCGGCAGATACGTTTGGATTAAGATATCATAAAGTACATTGAAGCATGGTTACTTTACTGCACCAAAGCATCAGCTCATATCTAGGGAAGAAGTATCAAGATGTGCACCTCGTTCAACTTTCTGACACCGCTGAGCAATATTCCAAGAGAAATCATCATAAGATCCAGCAACTACACGTTTCCCTATATGAATGTCAAAGAGTTAAAGAGGCTACGAGGGGCACCGTGGTCATCATGGTCGAAGTAAGAAAATAAATGTTTGTTGTTCACTGTTTATCAACATAGCTGAACCGGCAGCGATCGGTCCACTGCACCCGGAACCAAGCCGAAACCGGGAACCGCGACTATTTGTTTACTTATGGTACAGGCAGGACCTAGACTTTAGTACCGGAGGAACACACCCATCGTATGGTGGAATTGTTAGCGCTTGTGTTTGCAGTCCATCATACGTCATAAAGCGACGGGGCCATCGCAAGCGTGGCTTGATTCTTTTGGCTTTTCTTTTTTTTCTTTCGCAAAGACAGTCCGGGTCGCTGAAATGCGTAAGTATTAGTAATGATCTGCTTTTCTTTTTGCTGCTACTAAACTACTACTGATATCTTCGGGTGGGCAGGCCTGGATAATGTGTCTACGTGCCGAAAAATCCAACATTTTATCGAAGTGGGGAAAAGTCTCATCAAACTCAATTTCCTTTGTCGAAACCTGGCATTTGCCTTGCATCACCGGACTTCCCTAGAGCCTGACTCCTCGATTAGCAACATGTTCTTATCTGTTCTGACTCAGACCCTCTGATTATGATTTTGCCAGCTGTGAGTAGCTAATTTCTCTCTCAGATCAGTGTCCTCAAGTGCGGTTGCCCCAACATGTCCTGTAGTCCTCAATTTCAAGTCTAGACAACCGAATTAGTCCAGGTGCTTCGCGAAGATGGACTTGGAAGCGCGGACTTAATCATTCATCCACGGTAAACCTAGAGATTACCGTCGACGATAGTATTAATCATGACGTCGTTGTTCCCCGGGCTGGCGTAAAAGCGGTTAATAGTTCACGTCGTGGCGCAGGGAACACGACCTCCGTCTCAAGATATCGTCAAGGATCATGCGCACCATTTAATGTTCGGTTCCGGGTGGCCCTTATCTAGGGACCGATAGCTGTAATGATGATTGCCGTGCACATGTGAAGCTCCTACAAAGGTTAGCGAATTCATTTATCACTGACGATGGTATTGCCTTTTTTTAACACTGGACCTCAGACCCTCGGAATGAATTCAAGCAACTACTCTTCGTTGGAGTTTATAATCTCCAGAAGATCAAGTTGAGATCAGACGCGCCCACAAGTTCCCCGGGCCCTTAGTCTGAAACGACCAATGTGAAGACTCTGGTAACATTGCTAATCCTGACGCCACACGGATGATAACTTTATGTTCCGGAGGAATCAGGTGGCTCTTTGATTCCGAGCGATTCCAATTTTAGGCATCGGGACAGGTGGAATGTATGTTTAAGTTCGGGCCCGCGATCGCATTCAGTTTCTCCAGACATAAGGCAAGAAGAATGGCCATCGACCCTGGCTACGAACGTATTCTCCATGTCCTGGCTTGTAACTGCAGGCGTCTACCTCTCGTTGATTTTTCTTCGTAAGTGTCCTCTCTCTCCCTACCTATGCCAAATTTGATCCAACTGAGCATGTGATTTAGCCTTCTACGTCCTGAAACGACTCATTTCCTCTTATTTCAATCGCGAGCGTTCGAAGGACTGGAAAGATGTCTGCCAAGTAGCTGTCTTCCGTTTCGCCGGCGACTGCTTTGCTCTCGGACGTATGAAATGTAAATCGACGCAGGAAAACTACATGCAATGGACGAGGTCGACAGGGTTGCCCTATACTGTCGATGCAGTACCTGGCATCGATGATACTAAGATCTTGTGGATTGGTCCAAAGCGCCTGCAGAAGGTTTTATTCTATTGCCACGGCAAGTGTTCCTTCGACTGCTATTATCATTATAACAACTCACACTGCACAAGGCGGCGGCTACATGATAAGCGCCCTTGCTGCACAGATGAACTTCTATCGCTACCTCCAACTTGAACTCGAAAAGCGCGGTGTTCAGGTTGGCGTAGCAATGATAACATATAGTAAGCTTCGCATCCACTGATTGTTCCGGGTCTTGTTTTAACAAACGATACAGAGTTGCTACCGGAGCATCAATTCCCCACTCAATTGCGCCAAGCTAGAGATGCTCTCGACTTTCTCATACGGGCGGGCGTGCATCCCCGCAATATCATGCTCGCTGGAGAGTCAGCCGGAGCCAACCTTGTCATTCAAACACTGTCCCATATTCTCCACCGTCTTCCATCAGTACAGCCGCTTATACTTCCAACCGACCAGATTTTCCGAGGCGCCTTACTCATCTCTCCCTGGGTATCAATGACAGCCGACTCAAAATCATCATGGTCACTTCTTCACGCCAAATACAAATACGACATCCTTGCCTCCCGTATTGTACGCCTCATATGCAAGGAAGTGGTGAGAGATATCCCGGAAACCGACATTATGTTCCTAGATCCGGTCGAAGCACCCAAAACCTGGTTCGATGGTTTGAATGATGCGGTGGACCGGGTTCTCATAACTTATGGCGAATTTGAAGGGTTTGCGCCGGGTATTCAACTTCTATGTGAGAAGTATCTAAAGCCGTATCACGAGGACGTGATGACTTTTCAACAGAAGGATGGCGTTCACGGCGACCCGATCTTGAAGTTTATTCGGAAACACCGGGATCTGGGAGATATGGTACCGCTGATCGTGGACTGGGTTGCGGAATTATTTATGAACTAAAATGACACAAGGTCGATGGCGTTATATCGTCTGTAAAGTTACGTCTGTAATTTTAGTTGTATCGAAGCGGTGGACCACACTGTCCGTGGTAACACGTGAAATTTCGAAGATCCCAACAGGTCCATTATGATGATTTCATGATCGCTCGGTCGCATCAATTTGTACCCCAGAAAAAATAGAATGTAAAAAAAGCATCCTCCCTGATCTTCAGCTCTCGGTTCCCAGCTCCGTCTCAAAATGAGCAGACGTGGCATACCCATGAAACTCAACGGCTAAGCCTTCTTCCTCGAATTCCGCAAGCGTATTCAGTATTTCCGACGGCTTCGAAGAATATGGCGCACAAAGCGTCAAGGACCTCAACCGCGCTCCGTCGCCACGATGCCCTGGCAAGCCCCATCTCGACTGGACCATTCTCATAAATGCCTCTTGATGAAAAGAGGCCTCGAACGACCAATCAAGGATCCTGTCTGGACCAAGGGTACAGCTGTCGTCCCGTAGCGTTAAATCATCCACATGCGGAGCAAGACATGTTATGCCATCGAAAGTCAGAGCGTCATATACGTCTTTGGCACCATCCATGTCAACTCGAAGGGATAACCTAGTCAAGGTAGTCGCGCAGGTCTCCAGGATTGATGACAAGGACGAATATTGGAGTGGCACAATCTCAAGGAGGAGGGTCTCCAGCGGACAGCACGACTCTCGGATGAAAGTCTCGATATCCGAGCGCAACTCAGGCATGAAGTAATGCGAGATCCCTTCAATCCTGAAGTGTTGCAAGGCTGGAAGACGTATATGCCCCAAGCACGGCGCATCACTGTACAACGACAGTTGACGGAGTCGGGTGTGCCACGTTAGTCCTTCGGCTGGAATTTGGTGAGAGATCATCATATGCCTCACCCAAAGTTCCGCTTCTACAACCTCCGAAAGATTCCTGAAGAACGAGTTACACTCTTCCACAAGATGAAGGTCTCCAGCAAACCTCTTCAACTGTTTGGATGGGAAATGGACTTGAGATATCCCGATTCCTTCGAGACAGACATCGTTCAAAAGCGGTGCGGAGAGGAATACTTTGACGGGTTCCTCCCAACCATCGACTCTTCGCCAATGGATGTATGCTCCCTCGAACGAGAGATGAAGTATAGTGAGCTTTGGGACGTCCGCTACTAGCTCTGACAAAGTCTTCCAACCAGGAAGGCAAAGTGTCATCTCAAGCGTATGCAGCCGATGGAAATCGGAAGCGAAGCACCCGAGGACAAAGGTCACGTCATTGGAAGAGTTGACGCTGAAAGATAATGGGGATTGTTTGGACCGCTCGAGATACACTTGGAGTAACTCCGTGGGGAAAGGATCGTTACGACGTCTCGTCGTATCATCAAAGTATAGAGTTGACCAAAGTGTGGACGTCGACAAAGCAACATTTCGCCAAAGCTGACAAACATGGCTCACGACCCGCGGAATATTCTGGCGTGTATCCAGATTGTCAACACAGTGCCCGTCGTCTGCTGCTAGGATAAAGATCTCGGCTAGTATCTCGACAGGGAGGGACCATATCGGAGCCACCACGCATTTCTGGCGTTCTAATTGATCCCCCTTCTGCTTTCGCACACGACGAAGATTAGAGAGCGAAGCGCGCAAGCGACGGATTTGTTGATCGAGAACAGCAATATCTTCCTCTATGTCCAGAATGTTGTTTTTTACACATTGCCGATCTGCAGAAGATAGCAGGAGAAGATGGGGGTCAACTTTGAGGGGTTCAACTTCGTCAGTGTGGCTGGTTTGGAGGTCGACAATGCCGCAGGTTGGACATGCCGACAACATAGGCAGATGCTGTTAACCGGGTGATTGAACGTACTAAGTCATTCAAAAATTAGTCAAAAATTGAATGCGAGAAAAATCTTTACCTACCGTTGAGCTGGAAATTGACCGCTCTGACGAACGTCGAGGTGAGACAAAAAGAGTATTCGGCGTGTCCGTCCCGGATGCCGCTAGAGCAAATGGACTCGGTTCCTGATTGGGACCTGGCGCCGGTACCCCCCGAACACAACACATTCGGAACTCACCATATCCTTCGGACCGTGCCGTTACCTGACATTTAACCTTCCTCGAAATCATCAATCATTTTCTCTCTGGTTTTGTATTGGACTTGCGCAGCTCAGTGTAGTGCAGCATCGTTTGAACGGCGTCGGCCCCAGCGTGCGTATGGAGATCATTCGACTCGTATATTTGGGACTCTGGCCCTTACAAAATTTTTAGTAATTTCCCGACCAATCATGACCCAGCAAGAGGTAACTGCGCGAGCTCGCCAAGTCTTTATATTCCGGCTTCACTGCCGACTTCATGTCTAGCCTTTGATATAGTTCCATTTCTTACGCGCCTATGGCTGCGGAATATAGAGGTATGAACGGATAGGTTGGGGATGGCGCTCTATCCGACCAATCTTGTATCGGCTCCCTGTAAGGAATGGTCTATCTTCCTTCTATTGCAGCTTTTGCCGTGCTCTCTGGAGCAGCTCCCTTGAGCGGGAGTGCCGAGGTTGCTCGGAGCTCAAAACTTCACCAAGCCGCTCGCCGTTCGCTTGGGGCATGTCAGGACACTCTTTCTCGCCGTGACATGCCCGTCGTACAGCTCTGGTAGACGAGCTTCGAAAGAAATGGGGTCTCGTCACTCGTAAGCTCCCTTCTTCTTCTCTCGCAACGAATAGGATACTGAATATTACCCCAAGGTGTTCCGTACAAGCACACGGTCACATCGGATAACGTATTGAGTGCCACTCGCTTGTCGAGTGAGGCGAATCTTACCATGGAACTTGACCAAGGAATGCCCTCCGTTCGGGGGGAGTACGTCCGTTCGACCATCTCTGAGGACCAGTCGGGTGTTCATACCTTCGTCGATCTCGAGTTGATTGATATATCGACCTACGAGACTGCCTCTGACCTGTACATCGACTTCTGGCATTGCAATTCGACTGGTGTGTATTCAGGAGTTCTCGGGTCCGGCAATGGCAATCCAAGCGACCTTTCCAGTGTGATCAGTACTCCACACTATGATCGATACCCGTCGAGTTAGTTCATTTGATTCTGCATCCTGATAGGGCAGAACCTTCCTCCGTGGCATCCAGCCAACCAACGAAGAGGAACAAGCGTCCTTCGAGCCTATCTTCCCGGGTATGTTCAGATACGAGTTCATTTCCTGGATGCCTGACGGAATCATGTGGGCCAGGTCACTCTTCTGGACGTGCGACCCATTTCGACACGGTCATCCAAAGCCAAGGAATTGTATTCGGCAACGGCACTTTTACCGCCCTCAGCATGCACTACATTGGTAAGTGATTTGATTTAAGCATGACAATAAATGATATGCCGACGCTTCATATGATACCAGGCTAAATTTTCTTCGGCCAGGATTTGATCTCCATCATCGGGGCTACTTCTCCATATAACACCAACATCATTGAGATTACGACCAACGCCATTGATCAGGTGTTCGTGCTAGGTTTCGGGTCTACAATTCTTGAGTACCTCTACCTTGGTGAGGACATCTCGGATGTTTACTGCCGTAAGTGCTGTTCCCGCCTTACAGCCGGGGTGTCACCGATGGATATGAGCACAATGTACGAAATCATACCGGCTGCTACTTTGACTGAACATGGAGGTGCCATTCATGATCCCAGTTCCATTGAGGCAGGTAACATGACTGGCGACTTCCCAAGTGGAACCGGGTCTGACCACTCGACATCCTCCGGTAGCAATACAACTGGCAACTTGCCTAGCGGAGATTAGTCAGGCGAATCGACCTCCTCCAGTGACAACAGCACCATATCTCTCCTTCATGGAGATTTGCTTTGTAATTGCACGTCCTATACTCCTCGAGTACCATGTTGCCTTTCTTTCTATGCTTGAAGAAGAATTTAGCGGGTTTTTACTGATCATGTTCTTATCACAATTGATCCAACTTGAATCACTTTTGGCGCAGTGATCTTGCAGTGATCAGTACAGAGAAAACCATCCTGAAGTCAAGTTTCCAGACAACAATTTTCGGCCTGGTTTGGGGCACCCTCTTCTCTCACTCATGTCCTCCTCTAAATCCCGCAAAAAATATGATAAGTAACCTGAATGGAACATGCGCCGGTGAGCACTACTTATTCATTGATGCCTTCCCCGGATTCGAACCGGCTCACCCGGACCGGGAAGGAGGCAGTAGTTTGTCATCGTTGTGTTGATTTCAATCATCCTCCGACTCGAGTTGGTCTTCGAGCTTCCCGCCTTTCTCTCGGTGCTCCAGGAGATTTCAAGTTTCCAGCATCACAAAATCTTCCTTGCCGTGTTCAAAACCAATGCATTCCACCTTCGCAACGTGTGACTTGCACAAGGATAGCGCCAAGACAGCGCATCGCGGTAGAAGCAGACCGTGAGATCTTCAACCTAACGCCTTACTCTTTGCCGGATTGCGTAATCTGGTTGATCTGCCAAGCTTTTCGGATCCGCGTTTACCAGTAATCATCGTGGAAAACCGTTTTCTTGGTTTGACCCCGAGGCGCTAGCCAATACCGAGCTGTTCCTTAGTAACATGCCCGATGTTCTATTTTTACTGACAAGGCATCGTGACCGACAATGTGATTCAGCGCGCTAAGGAGATATAGGTTTTATTCGCAGATTTAGGACTAATGTCTGGTTCCTGCTCAGTCTGTCTATAGGAACTGGTATTATATCGAAAATTTCCAGGTCCCGCCACTCGTTTATCACCTTCAACAGGCTCTGTCAGTGGAACTCAGGACACCCGGAACCGGACACCTACAAAGCCGTCTCGCATCTCGAGGCGTTGATCAGCCACTAGCAATTAACTCCGTCGATTTGCATACCCAACTTCTTCTTCCCATTATCTCGGTGGGCGCATTGCTCTTGCAGAAACTAATCCATATTCCCCTCCATCCACTGTATGATACCTCTAATTCGGCACAATACCCGCTACTTGGCGCCTACGGTACCTCCCACGCAGATTCTGACCGCCGACATGGGCCATGATGATGTATGAAAACATCTCACGACGACACTCGATACCGACCATGATCCTGGCCCTTGGTCGACGGTATCGCTCAGGTGTTCAATGGTCTGCCAAAATTACCACTCGTGTGTGAGCAGAGTGTTATATGCGACGTGCTATTGGACGAGCCTTCTCAGTTTTCTTTCACATCTGTATGAGAGATGCGTATAAATGGTGGACAGAGTGAGTCTTCACTGCAGTCATCGACACAACATGGCTTTTGCACCTCTTCTTGCACTTCTCTTCTCTCTTGCCCTCGTACGCCAGTCTGACGGTATTGCCTAGCCTTCTCTTATTTGCAACGTCACTAATCCGCCTTGACTAGCCGCCCTCACGAGGCGAGTGGCATGCGCTGATGGCATTCATACCGTCACCAATGAGGCCTGCTGTGCCCTGTTCCCCATCATTGACGACCTCCAGGAGAATCTGTTCGACGGAGGAGTGTGTGGAGAAGAGGTTGTCATTCCTCTAGGTCTTCAACGAGTATTCACTGCTGATGAGTGGCACCAATCCTAGGTACATGAGTCACTTCGGTTGACCTTCCACGACGCAATCGCGTGGTCTGATTTTAATGACGTGTGAGTTTCACGTCCCCTTATGAATGCAAGCTGATGTCCTGGATAGTGGAGGCGGAGCCGATGGATCCATCATCACCTTCTCCGAAATTGAAACGGCCTTCCACGCAAACGACGGTATCGGTACGGTTATAATGATCATAGGTCTTTGACTAGTATTAACGAATATCATCTAGACGAAATAGTGGAAACACAGAAGCCTTTCATCGCTCGCCACAACATCACTGCAGGAGACTTGTACGGCATTTCATAGATTTCGAACTTTGACACTCATAATTCTCCCAGCATCCAGTTGGCTGGCGCCGTTGGGTTGACCAATTGCCCAGGTGCTCCACGACTGACCTTCTTGTTCGGACGTCCTGCAGCCATTGAGCCCGGACAAGATAAACTCGTCCCAGAGCCTTTTGATTCGGTCACATCTATAATTGACAGGTTTACCGACGCCGGGGTGACGACAAATCAACTCATCGCTCTTCTATCTTCGTACGGCATTGCTCCCTTCTCTCTTCGCAACATTTCAGTCTGATATCCCGCTGTAGACATACCGTCGCTGCCGCCGACAAAGTAGACGTTACGGTAGGACCTATTCATGTCCATTTTGTCTTCCTTCACTCAACAATACTCAACAATGTTCGCAGATTCCAGGGTGTGTATCTTGTGGCGTCCTTGGCTTCATTTTACTTATTTCCTTTAGCACTCCTTTCGACTCAACTCCGAACATCTTCGACACCCAAATCTTCATAGAAGTCCAACTGCGAGGCACTCAGTTCCCCGGGTACTTGTCTTTTACTTTTCCTCTGGTGGGTTGGTTGACAGACATTCGGACAGGACCGGCGGTAACCAGGGTGAAGTTGAGTCGCCTCTGGCTGGAGAGATGCGACTTCAATCTGACCATACGGTAAGCCACAGCAGTACGTTACATATTATCGATGGCTCACTGCGATCTAGTTGGCTCGGGGTTTGTCTACGTTTTTATCGATGTTTGAATCCAACTACAGCTTTCCACAGATTCGAGAACGGCCTGCCTCTGGCAGTCTTTCGCCAGTGCGTGCTCTTGCATTTCTTAATGAGAACAAATCTCGATGACAATTTCCACAGATGATCTCCCAAGGATGCAGACCGAATTCAAGTCCGCTATGCTAAAACTATCTACTCTCGGACAAGACCTGACTCAGATGGTGGATTGTTCGGAAGTAATCCCAGAACCTCTGGCAGCTTCTGTGCATGGCGCACACTTGCCTGCCGGACTGAACATGAATGACATTGAACAAGCGGTAAGTCACTTTGTGATCTTTGCGAGCATATCTTCATTTTCTGTTAGTGTGCCACTGCTGCGTTCCCCACTCTTACCGCTGATCCTGGCGCTGTCACTAGTGTTGCTCCAGTGTAAGAGACTCTTAAATCTTGAGACGTGTGTTTGTTTGCTGATCTCCTCAACTTGCATAGCCCACCTTCCTAAATCAACTACACATACGAGCAGGAAACTTTGTTTCTTGCCAACTTGATGTACAACAATCGCGACTGTAGCTGATCCGGGAACTGTGTACTTAATAAGCCTGATTATGTTGTTTTGGTCCCAGTATGTCGATACGTTCTTGAAAATTTAACTTTCTTGATGTGCAGCTCATTGACTGAAAATCTTCTCATACAAATCTCCTCATGATTTGAGGGACTCATTAGCACTCTGAACAGCACGCCTTCAGACAAATGGCGAAGCGGAGTGACGACATGTGAGAGAACTTTGCCGCCTTTTCAATCCTGTACATGCGGTACGGAATTTACGCAGACGATGTATAAAATTAACTCGATAAGGCCAACCATTGTACGTACTTCCAGGCGACGCAATAACAAATGATCGAAATGGGTGCTTAGTGGTATGACACAGTTATCTTCATCACCGACTACTACTGACCGCAGATGACTGTTCAGTTCAGTCAAGCTTGATTCAAACAATATAATGCAAGTCTAACAGTATGCCGTCTTGGTGTACCCATGTGGTGCGGCCTTCTTCAGGATTTTCGTTGTGTAAAAAAATGGACAGATGACTATTCCCGAGAATACAGCGCATTCCTAGGCCGTTATAAGACTCGTTTTCCTGTGTTCCATCGACTCAACGTCCTCATTTCCGTTGATAAAGAAGTTCTTATCTCTTGTTGCTGTCATCTCTTTGTAGTCACCGGCTTTGGGTATCGGAGGTGCCATACAAGGATTGAAAGACGCGATGGAAATCCAGGCCAGCAACTGGGGCGACTACACGATTTCCTTGGTCCTATCAGTGATTCAGGTGGACTTCCAAAGCGGCAGCCTGACAGTCCGACGATATCTTTTCCTAACTCTTTGGCCGCTAAGTTATTCGTGGATGGGTCCACGATTCCTGATGTTTCGTTCGTGTCACCATCTTGCCTCCAGCGCTTACACCGATGTCTTACAGTTAATTTTGACGCCAGACCGTCTTGGTCCGGATTGATGCCCATATCTGCGGACCCAGAGGAGACTCGAAAATTATTCTTCTGGGTCGTTTGTGTGGTCCCTTCGAACGTATAGCAAAGAAGTGCTGTCCCAGGTTTTGCAGCGATGCATCGAGCACAAATGACATATTGTTTTGGACTAACGGTTAGTCAGCCTGAGGTTACACTTGTTATTTAAATTGTACCTCGCTACTCTATGCTAGGCCGCCCTGGAAGCTTGACAAGGATGAATATTGGAGCGGCGGCATTTCAGGCAGGAGAGTTTCCAGTGGGCACCGCGACTCTCGGAGGAAAGCATCGATATCCGAGCCCATCTTAAAAGGAGTGATTTAAGTTCGACGTTGTCTTTCCTCTCTTCGATCCTGAAATACTGTAATATTGGAAGACGGAAAAACCTCAGACGAGGTTTCTGTGTACAAAGAGAGAGTCGCGAGAGTCAAGCATGCCATAACGGACCGTTGGGGAAATACGAGAGCTCTATCGTACACCGAATCCAAAGCTCCAACTCGACAAGCACCAAAAGCATCTTTGAAGAGCGAGATAGTCTTCGACACGAAAAATGTCTCCGGCGAACCTCGTCAATGGCTTCAGTGGCACGCCGACGTGAGACGTCCCGATTCCTTCAAGATACACGTCACTTAACAGTTGTGCACTCAGAAACGTATCGACAGGGCGTCCAAGGGCTCGAGAGATGATGTCTAAGAGCGTCTCCTGGTCCACGGGTAAGCCAAAAGCCACTTGACACACAGTGCGATAACCCGTACCATCTATTGTGTCTCACCCCGCCTCTGACGACGTCACCTATGTTCACGCCTTCAACTGACAGACGGAGGACAGTCGGCTTCGGAAGGTTCGCCACCAACATGGATAGGGCCTTCAATCCGGGAGGGCAGAGGTCCAACTTTAGCGTATGTAGTCTGGAGTGATAGGGAGCGAGGCAGTCAAGGATGGCATCAATTTTGTTCGAAGAATTGATAATGACGGAGAAGGGAGTTCTTTCGAGCGAGCAAGATATAACTGGAGGAGCTGCATGGCAAAAGGATGGTTTTGACCTCTTCAACATATACCCGCGACCAAGGCGCCGCTGTGGACAGCGCGACGTTTCGCCAAAGACGACACGCATGGCTCGAAAGCCACGGCATGCTATGATGTGTGTCCAGACCATCACCATTGTCATCGTCTGTTGCGAGAGTGATGATTTCGGCGATTATCTCCGCGGGCAGGGACCATATTGGCGCCATGTTCGACTTTCGACATTCCAGCTAGAATTCCTTCCTCTTCTTCGGCCGACGTAGGTCGGAAAGAGATGCGCGCAAACGACGGGTTTGCTGTTCGAGGAACGTGATGCCATTCTCCAGGTCGATGGTGTCTGTTTGTAACCATTGACGATTAGCAGACGACAGTGGGACAGGGTAATACCCAAAGGACATCATGATCACGATCACTCTTCTGATCAGAAAGGTCGAGAAAGCCGCATGTTGGACACGCAGACAGCATATGAAGGTAGTTTGAACCAAATGATTAACTGTAACATGAGCCATTGAAATTCTTGCAAAGCTACTGGCATAACTAGAAGCCCTACCGGATAACCCAATGTTCAGATTGACGCTAAGAGACGTTGAGCCACTGGTTTTAGGGGCGGAGGTCAGAAACAAAGGAAGGAAGACTTTTCAAAATTTCCTCCTTTGTTCTTCCTACCGGCACTCTCCGGACCGCCGCAATTCCGAACAAGTTCAGTCTCTGGGCGCCTCGCTGAAAGTAGAAACAAACCAGTCTACAATTCTCTTCTCTCCAGGATCCTTCTTCCAGGCAAAGTCCAGAATAGGCTCAATATGCAGCCGATCTTTTTGCTCGAGAAACTCGATGTCGCCATGTATCGGGACTAGATACTTCTCGTGCAGCTTTTTAATCCCTTGGAATATACATTCCAACTCGCCACATGTAATCAGAATCCTTCCCACGAGGCCGTCCAATCCTGCAAACCAATTCTCAGGTCCCTCGAGAGGATCCAAGAACGCGATCTCGGAATCGGGAATATCTTTAACGAGCATTTCGCACGCTAAGCGACCTATCTTCGCGGAGATAACATCATATTGGTATCGGACTTCCATCGCACCAAAATCGCATTGCGAGTCGCTCTTCATAGATACCCAGGGGGATATGAGGCACATCCCGCGAAATTGCGAATTGCGTGGGAGGCTGGGCAGCTCAACGGAAGGGTGACGATGAAGAATGTGGGATAGCAGTGACAGCGTGAGATTGCCTCCAGCGGAGTCCCCGGATAAGATGATATTCTCGGGGCGTGCACCGGCCGCCAGAAGGAACTCGAGTGCATCTCTGGCTTCCCGAAGTGGAACAGGGAAGGGATTCTCAGGTAAAAGCTCTACATATAAACGCCGTCAGGAATGATCCAGAATCCACAGACGAACGGAACTGACTATAAGCCAAAATCACAACCCCGACAGAGATGTCGCGTTTCTCGAGCTCTAACTGCAGGTGCCGGCAAAACGCCATATGGGTATCGCTGCAGCCGGTTTTGTACGCACCGCCTAAAATCCAATATCAACGAAACTTTGCCGCAACGAATGAACGAGATACACACCGTGGCAGTAGAACAAAACCTTATCCAAGCGCTTAGGTCCAATCCACAACAAGTTGGCACCATCGCGTAGTCCATCCACCACTGGGATCAAGTTAACTGACTTTGTCCATTTCAAATACGCGTCGATAGAGGACGGCGTCTTGAAGTTATGATTAACCAGATATCGAACTGCCGCGCCAAAGCACACTCTCTTCCACTCCCGCGAGTGTTCGGCATTGAAGAACGAAGCACATAGTCGTTTTAAGACGTAAAGGGCTGTCAGAAAGTGGATTAGTAGAGAGAGAAAGCCAGCAATATCCACTCACGCAACAAGACCACCGCCACCGACTTAGGAATCGCTGTTATCATGGTGGTAGGAAAGAATTCGACGTCGGACTTAATTCCCCGCACACCGTAATGTCGATGATGCCGAGTTGATGGCCAGGGGCATTTGTTTACAATCGGCTGCGTCGTGTGCCGATGGTCAAGTGGGACAATAAAAGTTTCCTTTGCAGCTCGACGCGGGAGTAATCGTGAGGGATAAGTTTCGAGTGCACGCAGAGTTGGCAAGCTGGTCGCAGGAGCAGTACGAAATGCCACCTTTTAGGGAAAGTTATTATTTTAGCTTCAGAAGCAGCAATACGGCGATAGTCTTACAAACCTGCACTGGTATAATTGGCTTTGAATCCTCATAAGGAACAACGATCCGCTTTGAACATCACGGCCACATTCCTGACTCCGTGGGAAGGAAACAAATCCACCCCGTCGCCCGAGGATAAGAACCAGCCTCCTTTCCATGGTAAAGAGAAGACGGCTATCCCCAAGAAGAGCGCCCCTTAACCGGTGGGCAAGGACCACTTAGCAATGGTCCAGATTAAGCCAAGATCTGAATCTTGGACCAACAACTGCCTACAGTCTCAACGTTCTCGGAACCGCGACCCGTGAACCTGAAACGCTGCCCGGGCGTAAGTCTAAAAATTGCGTCCTGACGGTCCATGCATCCGATTGCCGGATCCTTGATAAACAAGAGTCAGCAAACCGTGCCTGGGAAATTTTAATTACGAACCTCTACGAGCGTGTCCATGGCTACTGGCCAAGATACAATGATTGTCGTGACAACGGCCCAAGCACCTACATCCAACCTTCGGATGTCCACCCCTGAGCCCAACTCACCCAATGAACTGCCGTGGATCGAACGGCGTCCAGCGATACCGGTTCCAAAAAGCCCGCTTCCAACGTTGGCGGATCTACTGATAGCTAACAAAAAGAGGGAAGGCATTGGCGCGAGGACGAAGGGAGCAAAGGGATGACGAAAAGTGCAGTCAATGATAAAAATTTGCAGGAGCCAAACGTGAGTCTTGTGTTCCGAAGGTTGCCATTCACTAAGTAACTCCACGTTCAGTTTGTTGCGTTAGATGGAACCGTACCACCCATACAACCTGGCTACAGACGTGGATAAGAGACAGTCGTAGACAAACGAGAGATACTCACTGGCTGTATCATCGACAACGGCCGGGTTAGGAACTTGCCGGCGACTTGTATACACCCTGAGAAGCTTTCGCAAAAATTGGCTGCCTGCGTTGATCCTCATCAATGAACAGATTAACAAAACAGGAGATCTTTGGTATGCCTGTCATATATGCAACTGTGAAAAAATCTACATGCAGCCGCCATACCCACTACTTCTTGAGGTTCCTGATGTTCTATTAAATCTTGGTCGAACAACGCCTGTGCAACTGACACCGTGGCTTCGACAAGTGCCCTTGACGGATAGCATTCCATGGAGTACGCGGTATTCCTGGATATTCATCCTGATACATCGCAATTTATCCGGGGTCATTGTCCAAGGTTCGTGCTGAAGCTTTGTTTTTCGTTAAGGCCGGCATGAGCATGACTCGAGAGAAAGATTCTCACCATTCTTCGTGAACTGAAATGTACGCGGAGCGGGTCGCGGAAACATCTCGTAGACGCGTTGCCACATTCCTGGTATAAATTCGGTTCTACGTAACGGAGCTCTACAAGTCTCCGTTTACTTCAACACTCTTGCCTACGGCTGTTGAAATCTTGGATATACCTCAAACAACCTGTGTTCGTCAGTATTGACTACAACGTTGCGCCTTCACTGAGTGCTATGTTGAAGAAACGCGCGTCGCGATCGACCTTGAAGGCAGCGTCATGGCGGTGCAGGATGAAAAGAAGAGTCGCTGACCCAAAATGGCACTACCCCTAGCTATAGGTCCTGCGCCACTGCCACGCGAGCATCCGTTGCAACTTGCCTCCTCAGACCTGAGTACACTTACACTTCCGGGAATGTTGGAAACAGTAGGTTCGCAGTGGGTAGACTAGTGGCTGGTAAAGCCAGACTAATGAACTTGTATTCTCTGGCTCCTACAGAGCCTGTATTTATACTACGAAAACTATCTAGAATGTTCTACTAAACTCGTCTATAAGCAGTAAGTATCGGTCCCAAGGTCATCCGGCATCATGCCGACTTGAACCTTCTGCACTCTTCTCGCGGCTTCCCGCGATATCTCCAACAGGGAATGCAGTAACGGTGGCGCACGAAATACGCGAGACAAATGGACGTGTTTGTAGTGCTCAAGTCCTTGACGGATTCTTGTTCCGCGTTTATTTACTCTGCGAGCTACTTGGTCAAGACTCAAGTATTGGCAACCGTTCGCTATAGCCTGTCAAAGACGTTCTCTCCGGAAATTATTATATTTCTCTACACGGCCGTAAGGGAAGTCTTGGCTCTACCTCTTTGGGTACATGTGCATTGACGGGTTTTCGTTGTAGGAGCTGTTGGGAAGGATCCTTTAAATTTGCCGGTGCCGGCATTAATATATCAACGACACGCTACCATGATTCTTAAATGTTTCCCCATACTGAAATAACCCAGCTTTCGTCTGATTTATTCTTTGGTCTAATCATCTTCTGTTATGCCGATTTCTCAAGCGATCGCTAGCCACGCATCCGTCCCTCAGGTTCACCATTGAAAGTGTGAAGCGTCAATGTGAGCAACGAATTTGTCGTGGGTAGATTCTAGTTCCTTCGCTCAACCGAAAACTATGACCTCGTTCTATCAATCATTAGGGACATTCCAGCCTTGAATGAAACACCAAGTTTATAGCAGAGAATACAGTCAATTTAGATAAGTAGCTAGCTAAGGGATACACGAGGAACGTAACGCTCAAAACACGCTAGGCAGTAGTTGATTACATGTCACAAACCCTTTGAAAGTGGGAGGTCGAGAGTAATGCAGGGGGGGAAAAAGCGATAATAACTGTATAACATAATGAGTTGTAGTAGAAATTTTGACAGCAGCACGAGAGCGGAAGCGAGAAATATAGCAAAATAACAAGGAAAAGGAATAAGCCGGGGGAAGCACTTTTTTGTTTCTGGACAACGGTTCAGTTCCCATCAATACGGTCCGTAGCGATGATAGCGCGATGGTTGGGAAGAGAACCTCGGTTGCAATACGCTGGCTGTGAGGGGTGCGGTGGAGTAGAAATCACGGTGGCTAACGCCGATGGGAGGTAGGCGGGACTCATCTGGGATGGCGAGGAAGCATTCTGGAGAGGGGGTGGGTGTTGTTGCGCGATCCATGACTGGACTAGGTGCTTCTGGGACAGTTGTAGCCAGAACAAGCGGAGCTAGGGCAGGCGTCGCCGAAGTAGACATCCCTGAGGGAGGGGCGGCGGAGAGATTGGCTGATGGCGAGGTGGCTGGAGTGCTTGGAGGTGTTGGGGGCGCTTGTCCCTGTGCATTACGCAGCAAAGTCTGGTAAAATGTGTATTCGGTGTAGGTCAGGGGCCCATTGCCGTAGAAATTGATGAAATCGCCAACAGTGCGAATCTCTGGGGCGGGGGAAGATGAAGACGAAGCAGAGTTGGTCGAGGATTTCTTTGTCCTTGGTTTCCTGCGGCGTGGCGCGGGCTCGTGGCCTGTTTCTTGACGATGGCGCGTCAGGGTTGCGTCGCTGGTAGCCTCGAACGTACAGCTGCCACAACGAATGGTTTCTCCGGTACTGGGTAGATTGACAGTCAATTAGACGAGTTTAGGTGCCTGTATCATCAGAGGACGTACTGTGCGCTGCGAATATGGCCTACGATGTTGGTCTTTTGTATGCTACGTGCCCCGCACCGGCAATAGTAGGACCTGATCAATTGTGGCTCAGCGGGTACATTCCAGGTTCCGAGGGTGATATTTACTTACCACAGGATCCTTTCCACCTCAGATGCGTGCTTTGCTAACCTATGTCGTTCAAGATCGTGGTCTCTACTTAAGACCTCAGTACATTCGCCACATGGGTAAGACCGATCATCTTTCTGTGCATAGTTCATGTGTCAATGAAAGAACTCGTCTTTAAAACGATGCCGGGGACTCACGGGCATGGAAATAGTGATTAGAGTCTAAGAATGAGGGAGGAGGGGAAAGTAAAGGATGTTGTTGTTGGGAGGCAAAGGCGAAGAAGCCTTTATTCAAGAAGGGGAATGGCTGTGGCGGAACTCGAATTTGTCAAGGTCCGTGTCCAAAATCAGAATTGGATTTTAAAAAAGAACGAGCGTCATCAAGACCCTCAGCGCGCAAATGCAAGCTGTTAACGTGAAGAGAAAACTGAAATAATGTCAAACCATACCCAAGGATTCGAAAGGTTGCAAGGCGGTCACAAACCTCGATCAATAGCGCAAGGTACTCGATTTTAAGACCTATAAAAGTCAAATAAGGACGTCGAATCCCAAGGGACCACTGAGAGTAAATCATGTTGAAGCTTATTGCACCCTCGCACACCAAAGACAAGCTCTCTCTCTGTAAAGACACAAAACCTGAGAGTGGCTAGTGCTCCATCCGGAAACACAGCCTGATGAACCAAACTGAGGTACAATTTCTCGGGTGCAATTTCAAAGCCCGCCAATTCGAGCGGACAATGCTAGAAGTTGAAACCGCTCAAATTTGTCCTTTTTGTCCCCCGTGAAAGGATTCGAGCAGTTGCCTGTTGCGCCATGACTCAGGCATGAGTTCAGGTGCACTCCCTTGCACTCCCCGCCGGGGGTACATCAAATACT
This sequence comes from Armillaria solidipes, assembly GCA_022818035.1. Classification (NCBI taxonomy): domain Eukaryota; kingdom Fungi; phylum Basidiomycota; class Agaricomycetes; order Agaricales; family Physalacriaceae; genus Armillaria; species Armillaria solidipes. The sequence continues at coordinate 3,377,290 of JAIWYQ010000001.1, read as the reverse complement.
GATATATGATCTTTGGGTTCGTCTCCGCTTCCAGAAAAACGATGCAATCAAGATCAAGTGGCACTTAGGTTCGTGCTCATGTCATCGATAAGGGAAATTTAAGGCCGAGACTTTGGCGGGGAAGAAGGAGGCTTCAAATCCGGGCGACCGCTGGATATGTAGAAAGGCCACTGAATCTCCAGCAATAAACCTTGATATGTCAAGGGAATGTAGCACTGAGATGGAGGAATTATCAGGAGGTTCAGCGTAACATGGAGTCCATAGATCATGACCTTGCTTTGAACGGCCAAGCCAGCCATAAGGACCACCGATACGCATCGTCGACCGCAGTAGATTAAAAAACCCCATTAAGGCTCATCCACGCGGGTCCTTGTCAGATGAAAAGCGTGTTAACAGCCATAAAGCCAAATCAATCTAGGGATCAGTGGAAAAAATGAGTGCCGTTAGGCGCTGCAGGGCTAACCACGAGCCAATGGCGACAGTCGGGATCACGGCAGGAACGGAGAAGGCGTTGTTTGGTTTGGTTGCTGTTAGCTTTCGATGCGTAAACTCGTCGGCACCGCCACGCAGCGTTGCCGAAGAATCGGACAACCCTCGTCATATCTTTTCAGTCACCCGAGCAGAGCCAGGCAGAGCCGACGGCTTATTTCACAGCAACCCTTTTCAGATTTTTAACCATTGTCTTCCTTAACAAAGCTTCTTTTGGCTGAATCCTGCACTGCCTTTTGGCCAAGGCCAGGGTCGATACTGATGCGACCAGATGCAACCAGCTAGCGCTGTACGTTACTTGTAAACTTTGTAAATGACTGAATGTGATTAGGCTGTTAGGAATACGACTGAGACCAGGCTCATGATGTCGATTTGGAACCCAGATATGACACCTGCTTCTCAGACTGCCCACAGCGACCAGCCGGAGTCGCGGCGCCGCTTCGAATAGAATTTCTCTGCTCTCCCCTGATAATCAGATAGGAAAAGTAGACGATATACCTGCATCCTTTCGCGTAAGACAAGTCGGCGCCGTGCTGCGCGTGGGTATGAAGCCAGCTTCTTTGATTTCCGAAATAAATTTATTATCAGTGGCGTATCCGCAATCTCAGATCAATATTAGACAACATCAAGCCAGCGCGGAGTAGCAGAAGTAAGTAAACACCCGCTTTCTACTTGCGTTCCAATAATATTATTGTCAATCAGTTCATCTACCAAAGCTATACGGTCAATATACCTATCCCCGACCGCAAACATTTGGTAAGGTAGTGCGCGGTACTTGTCTTTTCCTTATCAAATCTGTGACGAACGAATTGGATTTTGTTCTGATTCATTGTTCTGGAAATGGGGTGTCAGTATTCGATCTGACGCCCGCGGGTTTATTCCGGGCAACACTTCACAGAAGCTCTCCAGCGTCTGAGTGTCGCCTCTATGGGCCTCGCGTCGATTCAAACGTTCTTGTTTCCGATTTTCAGTGTTTTACCGTGATCGGCTCGATATGTCGAGGCACAAATTACTCCCGATGGAAATCGTCCTTCATAATGTGACTTGTTCACAATATTATGGGGACGGCTATACGCTGGCGTATCTGGGCGTCAAGACGCCTACTTCATCCGGGGCCTTCTTCGAGTGTTAAAGACATTGAACAATTCTATTTTATCCCTTGTACCATTTCATTCTGCAAAGATTCTTGACTCCGCTTTCGTTATTAGGAATTGGTATGACCGTAGGCCTCCCAGAGGCACTGCGATGAAGTGGTCTGATTGACTGTTGTTTCAATTGGGCGGCTTTCTTACCAAAATTATCGTATCTCAGCGGCTCGTTCTCTAGTCACCTTTGACAAAAGCGGGCAGGTGTTTGTCAAGGACAAAGTACAAACGTGATGTAGTCCATGCATGGAGCCCTGTGTCGGAACTAGAAATTTTCCACCTCTCTCTTTCCCATATTAAGCCTTGTTTAACTTCTATATTTGCTAAATCGTTCCTTCACGTCCCACCGTTCATCACATTGGTGGCTCCTTATCGGCTACAAATACCCACCATGAACGTAAGTACATTCTTAGTACTCTCAAAGTCGCGACGCCTCCGATTCGCGACGACTATCGTTCTCTAGGACTAATTTCATTCCCTGACTAGGAGAAACGCATCCCGGAGAGCACCAGGAGCTCAATGGAGCAGAAGGAATACGAGTGAGTGCTGAGTATCGCGATCTCTTGGACTACGTAGAAGTAATTCTTGACCAGGGCGCCATACTCTCTGCTATCCCTACACTCTAGTCTGGACGCGGACCTTCTATGGTCCAGTTGGAGGTACGATTCAACTCCTCACGGCTGCTGTATAGAAGGGATCTTATATTTACTAGGAGGGCGCAAGCGACCGACCGCCGGTATTCTCATCGCCAGTGTTCTGAGGAATTCTCCGGCTCAACAACATCCTCTCAACGAAGCCGCGTCTCCCCTCAGCATAGTCAACAGGAACAGCGCGAGTATTTCCAGTCACGCAGTAACAAAAATGAACCGAATCCTGTTGTCTCCGTCGCCAAACGGGATGTCCCAGATGATGTGGCTTCTACTAGTCACCACCCCCACACCTCCTTCGGCCGCGCAGTCCCTTTGCAGGGCAATGCCCTTCAGCGTCCAGTTCTGCCACCCCGCTCACGGATGCTCTTCGCCTCGACGTCTACCAAAACCAGCCATTTTAGCCACCCGCAGCCACCTTCTTTACATGGTCCCTCAAGCATCGAGGCCAAGCCTTCTATCTCTGGCCTTCCTCAGATTATCGTTGACGGTCCCAGCAGCTGTCGCCTGAATCCCATTGACCCTCAGCGACAATTCCGCCGCCATCACGAATCCGACGTTTTTGAGCCACCAAACTCTGCTGGAGCGATGCGTTCGTCTCGCCAAGATCGTCGCTCTGCACCTTACCAGGATCGTAAAGACAACACCGCCGGAAGCAGCTATCGCGACTTAGGTAGTCACAGCGCCAGCTCAAGTCAGCTAGGATCATATTTCACCCCGCCGGCCAATATGTCTGCTCATGGGAGTGTCAGTCTCACTACCCCTACTACTAGGGTTCCACGGACGCCCAACGAAAGGTCGTTTGGAGTACGTTTTCTTCCCGCCAACTGCCCGTCCTGGAAAATAGGAACTCAGAACTATCCTCACCCTAATGGGGACACGGGACCTTTGTTCAGACAGTCTGTCGGCCTTGATCACTCGACAGGATCGAGTGAAGCGGGGAAACAGTATGATACGACCGCGCTTCAAAGGAATGCAGCGGAGACTCGGGTTCGGACTAACTGAATGCTGAAGGACTTTCCGAGTCCACCGCCACTGCTAACCCGTGAACTTGTTGACAAAGCACCTCCTGCGGCGTTTGAGTCGCTGATGGAACCCAGTACTCAGTCGATCACAAGGCGAGAGCCAGGTTCTTATCAACGTACATCTGTGTCGTCGATGCAGGGTTCGCCATCCAAAAAATTAGCTTTCGAACTATCTCACATTTCTTTCTTTTTACTTTCCCTCATGCTGACTGCCTCCATCTTGCTATCCTTGTACCTGTTTTCCAAAATTGCTACCGTGTTTTCATTGTGTTTTGTTTCTGCTAGTACTCATGCTCAGTACATGAGTGTATTCGTACCTAACGTGTTACTTATTGTCGAGCCAAATCGCGGGTACTTTAAGCCTAGCGTTCTACCTGTAACTTTGCTCTAGATGCTGAACGACTGAATGTATTACAATATTTAGCGGTGGCCAATTAGGATGGGCCTTTGAAAGGATGGGAAGATAAGTTAAATTGGACTGTGGGATCATTATCGCTGAAGTGTAACCGGTAACCCTGTGCCCCTTCGAGCTTCAAGTGCCAGTCTCTTAATTATCGAACTTGTAAGCTGAAGATCGGATCCGAAAAAGTGTGTAATGAAAGGAATGGCATGAAATAATTAGTATTGTCTTAAGATTTGTTGACCATACTCCGAGCATACGGGATGTCCATTATGTGCAACCGTTTGTTAATCATACATATCCGCCCTGTTTCAGCGGCCCTCGTTATGTTACTAGTAAGTAGTAGTCAATCCTACCTAGTTTATGACGAGATCACATCACGGCTGGAGACAAAGATGGGTAGCGTGAAGAGTTCGCCTCTGTGCTTGATAACAGCTTTCATCGGATTTATTTACCAACGTCCAACGTAGGCCATCATCAATTCGGGAGTCTGCCTCTACAACATCCGGCGCTGTACGACCCTTATAACGTGGGCTTATGCATATGAGCGAACCTCGGAGCGCCACGCGTCTGAAATACCCCATCCCTGACGATCTGTTAAATTGCCTCAATGTTTCAAAACGGCTGCTCCGGGACAAACGGAACACGTTCCTCTGATTTCTGTCAATTGTCTGTCAGTCATAAAATTCAGAATCTTTCTCATAGCGTTCAATCGACGTGGCCTGGTGTCTACATACTGCCTGACGCCCATTTAGAGCAACCCATTGTTGTATTCAGATATCTGCAGCTACAACAACTTGACAACAACCCTGAGAGGTACCATATCCTCGATGGGTCGTCGTGCCACAGGCACAGATTGACAGAGTCGCCCTGAGCGACCACAATTACCAAGGACCGGGGCAGTGGCCACCGAATATCCGGATATGTCTTCCGTGCGTCTAGATTCTCGCCACCATCAGATAACCGACACTGAACCCCCTAGCATAAGTATCTCACAAAAGTCTCCTGGGTATCGCGGGACAAAGGTCTTGTGATGATTGTCGTAAGCAGAAGAATACCCAGCGAAGAGATAAACTCGTAGCAACAAAAAGGAGAACAGGCCACTTGAAGTCTTATGTGAGTCGGATGTGCACCACAGAACGGTCGCAATAGAGTGAATTTGTTTTGAGACCAAGACGGCAGAACAAGGGAGCACTGGTAACCAAGCCCCACAGAGACGGTAGATTAATATTTCTTTCTGTTTGTCAAGCGGCGCCTTCGACCAAAACAGGAACTGAACGCTTTGCTTGCTAACATGCATAGTCGCCGTGGATCACAGCACCACTGTATACCAAAATCTAATGTTGAACTGCCTTTCAGTTGATGTCGCGACTTTTGTCAGGGGAGCTGTAAACGGTTCAGATTGGGGAATAGTAAAGATTTGAGGGACTTAAGGCTGTCCCGCACTTGTGTGTCCCGTAACGTCACAACGTTCTGTGATCCATCAATTATTACGCCGCGTGTGATTCAGACGACGCAACAATTCAGGAGGAGGGTTGGTTTCAGGCTGTCGGCAATTTCTCATGAAGCCAGATGAGAGTGCAATCTGGGGAAGTCGAAGGGAGGTTACCCACAAAAGGTCTCGATCAAGACGAGATCTAAATCTTAAACTCCCGGACCAACAGACACCTATAGAAATCGGAACCGCGATCCGTTGGCCAAGACACAGGTCTAAAATTACCTCCCGGACCATGCGTCTGATTGTCGGAACATGGTTAACCAACAATAGGCCGGTCCTGGGAAAAGGTAAATCCTAAACCCCCGCGGCTTATCCAGATAACGTTCAGATGTCCGTCCAACCAAAGAGTCTTCGTGAACCAAACTTAGTAAAGAAAAATAGCCGTCTTTAATGCTGGTGAAACCGCCGGAGTCAGAGTCCAAGCGGCACAAAAGGAGGGGACCGTTGCAAGAGGAGGAGCGAGCCGACTTGAAGACAGGTTCTGCGACTGGACTAACGTAGATCGTGGGAGAACGTAAGCCCGGTAATGAAGCTGGCCTGTGAAGGGGGCATTCATCGTTTGTATTGTGGGCGCCATGGGTGTTTTGGTAGACATGGGGACTGTTGAAGGTATCGGTCACACATGGAGACAAAACAAGGATGGATATCTTACCCGTCATCTGCTCTGGCATTCAACGGAGCTACTTTTCCCCCCTGCACCAGGTTCCTTCAGTACTCGATGTTCGATCCTGGCACATTGTTCTTCTTGATAAGTCGATGAAAGGTGGTGACTGGAAAGAAACGCACCTTGGGGGCTGAAACATCGATGGAATTGCTTGGACGGTGTTGGACCGCATCGCTATACCCCTCGATAAGTCAAGCGCGACCCTATCCTGCTCGTTGGGTCAGAGATCCGAAATAAAGGCAATTTTACTGTAAAATCAACTCACCCTATCCACCCTTCGCTTAATACTATTTTTTATTCCGCCGCAGATTCTGGTGCAGTCCTAGACGCCGTTCAATCGACCATAATCCCGCTATATCTCCTTTCTCTCGAGATGATCCCTCCCTGAACGCGACTGCGTCACCGTAGGTTTTACTGAATACAGCACGAGTCATCCAAGTCGGCTAGGTGACCTGCAGGCAAATCATGTCGGTTACATCGGTGCCCTACAGAGACGGAGAGAATACACATAAACGATTTTCACAAGAATAGCCGCTGTCGGCGAGGGGAATGATGCATCGCTGTCGTCGTCGAAAGGAAAGAGTGCCCAGCGCGGGCGCCTTGCCAAAAATGGAAGTTACTTTCTCTCTCTGTCACGACGACGACGCCGCCTCACCTAGGTGCTCAGGCTACAGAGGACGAGCACTAACATCCACAGGATAATGTCTAGGTCCCTGTTAGAAATCCATTCACTGCATTGTATAGTATCAGGACGATTCGGGTGCGCTGGACGTCCTTCAACTCTCGCTAATGGCTTTCAGGGAGACATAACGGCCTTTGGTCGCCTCTCTGCTTTTTGTCATTCCATACCGGCAATTACACGTATCTGTGTTTCGAGACCTGGTCTTAACAAAGAAACTAACAGTCGAACATGAGCTTCTTCCTGGTCGTCATTATGTCTTCGTGGGATCTGGCGGGGATTACGTAGCTGTTAAAAACTAGGGGAAATCTGCGATTACCCAGCATTTTCTCTACGTAAGGCTTTCTATATCTCGTTCATTTGTAAATCTTATTTTTTCGCCCAGGACTGCATTTATTTCTTATGGTATCGCACGTGAACTTATGAGTCAATGCGATGGATTGCAGCGTCAATAGTTGTGACCTTCGAAGATCAAACATTGACATTTATGCTTCCCTCGTCTATCGCTCCCTACGCTCAGCTAGAACGACTGATATCCTAAATCCACTCTTATCGTCAGAAATAGCCAAAGCTTTCCCAACAGAACCTAACAGGATGTGTCTAGAATCTCAATTAATGATGCCTGGCGCTTTAATACCCTTAATTCTTGAAACGGCTCTGCGCTTCATTCTTCAATGCTGAAGGTTCTCGAGACTGGAAGAGTGTGCACCTGTGCTGCAGTTCGGTATCTCATGGATTGTGGTTTCGAGACACCTCCTTCTCTCGACGACTACATGAAATAGACGAATCCAGTCAATTTGATCCCGATGGTGGATGAACTGCCCGACGGTGTAAATTTGTTGTGGACTGTACTGAATAACTGCCACGGTGCATTTCTCATTTCTTATTCTCTGGGTGTGAGTCGCTGGATTTTGGATTAGGCGGTACATACAAAGCTGGCTGCTCCGACGCTGTCCTGTCGACACATGTAATCGGAGCTCGCAAAGCCCGACGTCTCTGTCAAGCTACTGATTTGGGCTCATAGTCAGTTCTGTTTATCTGTGCGGACTGGATCGTTCCTGACATTTTTCATATGTACAGCTTTTCAGCGAGAATATATTTGCTAGGAGGCAGAGATGCCCTCGAGTGTTCCCGGCGAACGTTTTACGACTTTCTCGAGGGTCCAAGAACGCCATCTCGGGTTAGTGGATAAGACGACGAGTCCTGGCAGAGACTATGTCCTATTGGTATCGAACCTCCATGAGAGCTTCGTCACATGGAAAGGCATCCTTTATAAACACCGAAGGTGATACAAGGCATATACCACGAAGATGCACCTTCGGTGGGGGAGCTGAGATGTAGTACTCGAGGGGGAGCTGGTGATGTGAGATGCGCGATAGCAGTGACAAGGTGTGGTTACTACCATCCGAGGAGTTCCCTCATAATTGATGTTCTCATGGCGTGTACCAGCGAAGCCCTTGGTGGCAAGATCTTCGTTACGGGCGGCGCGCTAGAGTGTATAATGCATGAGATCAAGACATTTAATGAGAAGTATCTCCAGCATACCCACTAATGAATGCCCGGACGTGCGCTTTGTTGCTCGTCAGATTTACAGAAATCTACGGCGGCTAACAATCCTTCTATGGCGACCACCCGGGAACCGTCGAGACACTCGTCATCCCGGTCTCGTGTATAAGAACACATTCATCGAGCTAGGTGAGTGGGTCATATTATTATGATCAAACGCGATATCCTTTTCTCGAAAATTATAGCCTAATGACACTTGAGCAACCCGGCAATGGGAGGGATCCATGTACGCATACACGTAGCAAGATCGTAAGCCGGACAATGCTTGAAACATTATTCTGACAGAATACAACATGAGCGAGATAGAAAAACGACGAGAACAAGAAAACAAAGACCTTGACGATAGAAAGAGAACTTTCCCCATTGGTGGTCCAGTTCAGTACGGCGCGTAGCGGGTAGTACTCCTAGGCGGGGTGACCATAATAACAGCTGAGGCTGTGCGGTAGGGGGAGGCGACACCGCCTCAGACATGGGTTGGAATGGTTTGAAGTCTGATGTCGCGGTTCCATCCCTCTTGTCCTGATCCTTCATTCGAGCTCCCTCGAGGCGTCACTGACGCAAAGGTTCGATCGCATCTCCCTCACCATCGTGCCTCTGGGATGATGAAGATACGAATCGGCGTTGGGCCTAACAGAGTGAGTGCGCCTGCATTCCTTCGGTGGCGGTACCTTCAAGTTGGTAGGTGGAGAACCAGGATAAGGAGAACAGTAGGCGAGAGGCACTCAGGTGGTGAGATACCGAAAGTTTTCGGCGTAGAGGCGGCGAAATGAAGGACTGCCAAGCACCGTTAGGGGCCTCATTGTTGCCAGCTCAAGGTGCTCAACGTTCCGTGCGTCCTGAACGCGTCTGTGGCTGGAGGTGGCGCTTCAACGCGGAGTTGAAAACACGACACTAATTGCTTGGAAAACATACTAGCACTGAATACCAATTGATTATGTTGACAGTGCATTGAAAGAAATCTAGGTTATGAACGGGATTTGGTCGCTCCGTGTCTCAGATTTCTACCATCACGAGCGCGTCTTAAGTCGCCGTCCTCTAGATTGCAGCCGACTCCAGACTTCTGTCGTAACCGGACCGACAGAAACTGCCGAAGAAAGGCGTCCAGCCGTTTGTATTCTTGAAAATTGCAAGAATCTTTCATGGAAGCGAAGTACAGGCAACTTTTTGGCCCTGTCCTTCTTGTTGACTCTCTAGGTGAACTTGTGAATTTATCACGTTACGAGCGCAGTCTTGGCAGTTCAATTCAATGGTGGGTGTACACTTTTTCCTTGACAAGATTGAATCCCGTGTTTGAAAACTTGATGCTTGGACAGTTGTCAAATATTAGTGATTTATTTCGCCTTGACTCTTGGTGTCAGTTCTGGGTAAGTTGTTTGTACACAAAGTGTGCCTAGCTGTGCTCCCGCGCTCCCAGCACACGCCATCCCTGGACCCTGACGATCTGTTTAATTGCGCTAAGGTTGAAAAAAACCGGTTCGGAAAAAAACCGGAATACGGACATTCTCTCTTCCTTCAATTTAGTACCGTAACCTCGTCGGAGCCTGAATTGGTTACGTTCGACGGTCACCGCTGGCGTCATTTCCCAGGTCAGTCCACCTTGAAAAGATAGTATTGAAACATCCTCATGGCTCGATGAATTCGTCCGCAGTCAAGAAAAGGACCCTCCGTGCCTGCAGCAAGGTGGACCGTGAGATGGATTGATGGCATCCCTGAATAACTCAATCGCGACAAGAACCGGGACAGCGGACATCGGATACGTATCCATTCATTGCGTCTAGAATGTCGCCACCATCATATACGGTATCCGCCACAGTGGGATTCTCCCATTCTTCCAGTGAAACGAGCGATTGGCGGATTTTTAACCTTGCAGCAGGGGCGATTCGACATGGAGGATGATTTGTTCATATTCTCGGAGTTGAAATCGTTGAATGTGTACAGAGGAATGATAGCAGCCAAATGTTGAAAAAGGGATAGTGGTTGTCGACCAGTTCCTATGTCAATAAGTTTTGGACAAGAAATCGTCCAATTGCTTTTCACCACCAACAACACCATCGTGCTGTTGTTCTAAAAAGGCATTGAACGCTTTGATCACAAAGTTACCGCCGGGTTTGATTACTTTCCTGCGACGAATCGGAAATTAAAGGACATCAAAGGCTCGGCTCACGGCATCCTGTGAGCGCTTTGAATGAAATGCCCAAGTGGTACCGTGACGTGTTATGATGATAGCGACAATTTGAAAAACTAGCAATGAGCGCGTAATCTTCACAGATGTCAACGCCACCAGAAGTTTACTCCCAACTATATTAGGTGTTAAACATTGCTGAGGGCCGCATGCCTGAAATCTTAGAGCGACGAGAAAAGGTCCAATCTCGGTAGTATCACGTTAAGATCATTGCTTTTAGAAGCGACCCAGCGGTTCAACTGCTACAACTTGGCGTCGAACAATAGCATTTGAGAAATAGGATAGCTCAGATACTGGAAGCAGATATATCGCATTTAGCTGTTTTGGACCCAATGCTGTACCAGCTCGTTGTTTGACAGGTTTGAAATAGATGAAAAGTAGGATAAATGAACTCACCGCCAGTTTTTCCTTCTGCGACACGCTTCCTCGGGTAGCGTTGAAGCCGCATCTTGTGGGTGATGTGTTCTCCGCCAAAGTCCGTCGTACCAGATGCTGTTCAGCTCGGTGATGCTTGTGTAGGACATTTTCTGCCTGAAATCGAGGAACCATTCAATGATATTGAACCGTCCAAACGTTGACGAATAGCAGCGCTTTTAGATATATTTTGACGAGAAACCCCGGGGCCCGGTTCAATATCCCAATATGAGAACGACAGTAAATGCCTTGCTTGCAAAGGCTGGTATCCTACCTGATGTCAGGTATCTTGGCGCTCTACAACCACAGCAAATACTTCACCGCCATCGAGAAGAGTCACGTCAAAACGGCAGCTATAGCGCCGGCGGTAAGTAAGCAAGTGACCAGTAGCCCAAAATGGAAATAACCTCCTCTAGACTCCCACGGCCATGATGCATGATGACTTGTACGCGACATAAAAACCTGCACGTTCGGGCGATAGGAAACGAACAATACCAATTCAAAACATCAATTAATAACTCCCCAGAGAGCATAGTCGTCTAAAGGTGTCCTATTGCATGGAGCATGATGATACCGGGGTTCGGAAATGAGATCACGGCAAAATCACGGAAATGAAATGGTCAGCATAATATATATTCACTGACTTCCTTGTGCTTACTCTCTACCTTCCAGACGAGTTTCCTCCACTTCTTGCTTCTATAAAGAACATTTTCGAGAATTCTGTAAGGATCCCCGTATGAGAGTCATCAGAATGTTCGAACTCAACACCTCAGTAGGTACTACCGTACTAGGAATAAGAGCAAGGCTCTAACAGTCTGTCTTCAAAGCCTTGAATAGTCCAATAGTCGCAATAATCCCAACTGCGATCAATGTGTTGTAGGAACTCTGAACAAGGTTTGAATTGAGACATTCATCATTCGCCAGTGCACTTGGGTACAGTCCAGCTTTGCCGGTAATGAGGCCCACTGCGAGCTTGCTTTGGATCAGGACAGAAGCGTTTGAATCATGCTGTTCTTCCTCGTTATGGCAAGCACCTTCTATTCTATTGTTATTAAGCGTGCTGTTGACACCTGAATTCAAGTGGCACGGACGGGCAGATACAGTGACGCCTTGATGGCCGGCCGCTGTCATCGGAAGCGCAAGAAAAGCACAATCTTCGTAGAGGTTCTGCTGGATTATACATGGTAAGGTCCGTTGGTCTGAACAGATTCTGGATCACTCCTAATGGTCTTTGTATGTTGAGCCCTTTCCCGAAGATCCGTATCCCATTTATCCCGCGAGCCTTAATGAGACGCTTCCGAGTTCTTTCTTTCAGTCAGTGGACATACCGAGAGGGCTGTCTTATTCAGCGACTTCCTCGAATCGTCAATTTGTTCGAACTGTAGCCTCCTAGTCGCCTTTCGTGAGTCGCGACTCATATATCTTTGAGGGCCCATCAAGGATGACTCATTGTGAATGGGCCCTCATGGTGACATGATACATATACATATCCCACATGGTCTCTGGCCGAAATAGTCGTTAAGGGCATCCTCGACTCCGAAATCACGTTCTTGGACCCTCGAGATGGACCCTAGAACTGCTTCGCGGGATTGGAGGGGCTCGTCGGCAGGATTGTTACGTGCTGCGAGCTAAGTGAATTGTGCAGGTGATGTTGTATTAGAAGCATCTTGTTCTAATGTTGAATTTTTCGAGCAGAAGCATTGATTGCATGGCGATATCATTCGTCTAGAAGGAAGATTCGAAGATTACAGAGTAATTTGTGTCTCCCTCCAATGACTGAAGGTGGTGCCTGTCACAATATTGTCGTCGGCAAGGTAAGTTGTACCGACGAAACGCGCTCACCCCTCGGGCTGTTGTGGCGCTGCGGCATCTCGGTAAAATGGGAATCAATACACGGCGACCAACCTGTTCACGAAAGGAGTACACCCGGTTTCGAGGCTCGTTACTGTTTCTGATAGTCAAGATGCTCCGACCTTCACATCTCCGCCGAACGCAAAGAAATTCCAAGCGGCCCCGAAAATTTTGTTCTCTGATGATTGCAACTGATAGATAGATCGATTACACATTAAACTCTGGACAGATTAGAGCGACCAGATACTCAACCAACAAACAAATAAGGAAGTCACGAATAACACGATAATAATCCGAGCGACAGAAAACGAACAGAGACAACAGGAGATACAACAGACGGAGAAACAACAGCAAGAAATAAATGAAAACGCCCCGCACGGCAATAACAAAACAATATATTTCCCCCTTGACGACCTTCTTCAATGGGGGGCGCGTAGTGGTGGGAGCGCGACAAGCCCCGAACGCTGGCGGTAGCATGGTCATGGCGGTCGATATTAATCAACGGGGGTAGGCGGTATTCCTCCGGAATCGGGAGAAATGCTTCAGGAGGGGGTGATGGTGTGGGCAAGCGAGGAATGAGTGGGTAAGGGTTACCAAGGTCTGGCGAAGTCTGGCGACTTGGAGGGGTCGACGGAACTTCTTCCTCAGCGCTGCGCATTAGATATAGGAAGCGGGCGTACTCCTCGGCAGTCAACGGCACAATGCCAGAGTAGCTGGAAGAGCTGATGGTGTCGTCGTCTGTGGGACTGGAGGATACGAGTTGATTGTCCTTGGTCTTTGTTTTCTTCCGTGACGAGCAGGGGTAGTCGGGGAGTTTACCCTGGCGATGTCGCGTCATGTTTGCGTTGCTCGTCGCCTCGAAAGAGCAGTCCTTGCATCGAATTTTCTCACCCGTACTGGCGACACGATGGTCAGTTAACCTCTAGGGGACAAAAACGGAAGAAAGCGCACTGGGTACGAATGTGGGAAGCAATGTTGGTCCACTGTATGCCGCTGAGCCCACAGAGGCAATACCAGGATCTGCTCAACTGTAGCTCAGTAACCACCAGATCGTGTGACGGCGTTCTACTCGCCTCGACGCCTTTTCTTCCTCCGAGGCATGTTTCGCTAGCCAATGCCGCTCGAGATCGTGGTTTCGTCTAAAGGTCTGGAGGCATTCCGCGCAGACATGAGGTCGGTCGCTCGGTTTATTTCTCTGAAGAGTCAGTCGACAGAGACTAATCAGCTTTTCATAGCATCGTGATATCGTGTTGACTTACAGGCATTACGACTACTAATGAAGTTGTAGGAGGTGCGAGAGGCGAAGGTGGGGAATATTGTTGTCGGAAACCAGGCGAGAACTACCGTTCTTCAAGAAGGAAAAGGGCATGGCCAAAATTGGAACCGGTCAGGGTTGATGTTCTGAGAATGTATGAGGCACGAGTGAAGTCTCAGAACAGGGTATGCGTATGTGTTCCACATCACGTTTGAATTTCGAGCTTTGTCGAGACAGACTTCGCAAACGAGGTGAACGGGAACCTGAAATAACGTCAAGCTATACAGTGGACTCAAAGGGCCGACAAGTTGTTCGCGAGCCTCTATTATTAGTAGGCCCAGAGTCACGCGCGTCGAAGTGTCTTCGAAACGCAGAGAACACTGTGACAAGAATACTTCCTCCTAGAGCAATTTATCTCAGAACATACAGCACTATTCTACTTTAGACTCCTGACGATTGAAGCCACGAGCGGTGAAAATGACCAATGCCAAGTCGCGTCGTTTCTCATGCCCCGCGGTCCGCGCAGCTCCGGCCATGCTCGCCGCTCGGGTACAATCTTAAGGTCGAGCTTGATGCGAGCTGCCAATGCTGGAAAGTGAAACGGCCCAATTCAGTTTCAAATGTCCCTACTCACGAATGCCGAAGACCAGTTGAAGCCACTAACGTGTGAAAACCTAGAATGAATGCAGATTCATCTCCATGACATCAAACGGATGACATACCTTTTTAGAGTTCGACTCCGATGCTTCTAGAAATACTGTCAATGCAGTAATCGACACCCAGGGCAATGGTCATGACATCGAACAAGGTAATCTATGACCGATAATTCGGCGCTCAAGACGGACGCCTCAAAAAATTCCGCTGCGAAGATGGTCCATTGAATGCTATCAGAAAACCCCTGGTCCATCACGCTTCAAGAGCCGAGAGCGCGTTTACTTTTGAATAGACATATTAAGCCTTACCAATCGGCTACATGCCATTGGCTGCACACTGTGAATCTGACGTATCCATGCGGACAGGCGAGATCCTGTCAAGTGAAAAGCATGGATGATGTTGACAAGCATACATCAAATTCGTTTGGTGATCGTCAAGTCACTGATAAGCGAAGGGTTACAGAACTAGTGGGGAATCAGCAGCGGGGATCAATACAGGAACGGATATTTTGGAAGAAATAACGTAATTAAAAAGCGTGATTAAATTTCAATGAAGATATATACTGAAAGAAAAATTCAAGGCTCAAAGTAGGACAGACTTGTAGATGAATCTATGTTCTTCGTACTGTAAATGCTTGCTCGGGTTCCAGGTTCAAAGGAAGGTTGAAATTGTTTATAGGACGGCGAGATAATAAAATTCTCTAATTGTAGATAGTTCGCCGCAGATTCTCAATAAAAGAAACTCGGCAAGAAGATCCAGTTTGGGTTATATTCAGAGCCATATCCAGATGTATGTATAACAGGCGAAAGACGACCCGGACGCTATGTATGCGAACCATCATGATCCCAAGAGCTGTTGAAACGTTCTGCGTACAAGAAGACAGACACTGACAAAAGTATATCACACACTGTACCTATTATTTTCCGATGAATTTCTTGTCTGTCAAAACATCATCATAGCCACCACCAACAGGGTTGACTCTGGTCACAGACGGTGTCTGTGATACACCTCATTGTCCATTCTCCGGCGATATACATCTTATCCATCTTCGGCCATCACATCCATCGGCGCTTTGAAATCCCCCATCCATTCGTCTCCGTTCCCTACTTGGAATATGAAATCTTCAATAGGACATAGTCGAAGCCTGAAGACAGTTCATAATCACAAGGACGTTTCTGACACTTTATACCTAGCCATTATCCGAGGTACAACGATTATCGTCGCCGCAATAATTTGCCTCGGCGCTTCGCAGACCTGCCAGCTGGCATTTGATTCATGGTACGCGGAAGGATTGTAGGAAGGCGCCGGGCGGTCGACATAGCAACTTACAATATGGTAAGAATCTGTCGGTTGATGCAAAAGCAATGGCGGTGAGGTTTATTTGATTGCCCTCTCTTTATTCCACCGGTGTAGAAGTCCAAAACTCCAGAAATCTTGTATAATAGTGGTGAACTAACCACGATCAATGCATATTTCATTTTTTTCTCCTCACTCAACATATAACGCTGTTAATTCCGTAAATTCTTGTTTTCCTCTGACCCTGTTGATCATCATGAAGACGTTGGGCCGAACGTTCATTGGTAATCGAGATCGTGAATAGGTCACTGCTAGGTGTAACTATGGACGCAAGATCGAAGACTGGGTTGTACGGCCAAGTCCCTGAGCTCAAGCGCCCGGTCTTTGTTCTTCGAAGCAGATTGATAGTAGTATTTCCTTACAACTGTGTCATGCGACTTCCATCGACGAATTATAATAATGAGAACCACAGACTAGACAGAAGTATTATTCCAACCAGCTTCAACTGCAATGACGCTATGAATGTCGGATCAGGTCGGTAATATGGGTATTTACGATACTACGCTTTTGGACGAGTAATAGCGTTTTGTGATGCGCTTTCGATCGCCTTGTATTCAACAAGTTCGACGTCTTTGCTGTAAGTCTCTTCGTCGACCTTTTGTCGAGGTGGCAGTCCTTCAAACACACGAATCTCACAAACGAGAGAAGATAATCACTTATATCATAATAGACAAAAAAACACGAGCGATGAGTATCAGAGCAATTGTCTCCGTCATTTACTGTTGGATGGGGCTCGCGTAAACCAGTCAGTTTGTAGTGAGTAGCATACAAGCTCAGGAAATCTAGACCTGAATTTTAGACATGCGGGAATGAGAGGGTCGGAGGAGAATAAGTAAACAGGGAAAAGCAGTGATGATATTTTTATATTAAATAATAAATAAATAAATAATATTAATACTTCCTAAGGCAACGTTCACGTGATCCCGTATCTTCTTCAACCACCACGACAGCCTTTGCCTTCGCAGGCCTTCGTTTGCTTCCTCCTTCAAGCTTCATGCGTGAAAGGGATTCTCGGTGAATAAATGTCACTCAATCGAAACGCGTCCAACTTCCGAGCTTTCAATAAGCGGCTGAGTTGAAACGGTACGTTCGAGCCGCTTTTGAACTCTAGCTCCGTGTTTTCCTCTCCTTCTACTTTCTCTCTATTTTTTGTTCACTCTCGATCATAGTGCTATCCTAGTGCTGCGCGGGCTTGTCAGAATCAGCACCGCATGCAAGTTTTTGGATAGTTTTTGGCTGTTTCTGGTGATTTTGTGACCATTGTCACACTTGGAATTTTACGATTACGGCGAGTCCCTTGTACCCACACTTTTTTGTCGCTTACCTCGTGCCTTTGAACAGCTTCCTGTGACTCATTTGTGTACGAAAGATGCACACTCGTGCTATTGGAGATCTTCATTTTCTTGTCCCAACTTGGAATTGAAGGAATCATAAGCGTTGGCTGAGAAATCAGTCGAAGGATAATGTTCGGTGTAGCCCTGGGCGTCGGTAGGAGCTCGTAAAATAGAATATTCTCAGTATCACTCACAGCGAAGCTAACAAGTCATCATATCTGGAGGTACGTCATATTGATATATACCTGCACCTAACACGCTGAGCCGTCGCCGTGACCTAGAATCCCGTTGCTCTGCGACCACGAAGCATAGCGAAGCAGATGGCTGTGTTCGATTTATCGCTGGTAAGCTCTCGCCCTCAGGGTTTATGCATGCTGCTAATTCAAGAGTCTTAGTGTCGACACTACACATAATAAAATCCAAAGACTATTGTCCGATGTTAATCAGAGTTGGACGGCCCGGTTATCTAGATATCTAGGAGCCGACCTGACTGTTCGGACAAAGAGGAAAATAATGAGGTCCGGTTTGACGAACAAAACGATGGTGAGCTTTATTATTTGCTCTTTTGGTTCGAAACCGTCTGACCTTTGATTTTCGTTAGTACCCAGGTCCGCCAAGAACCGCAAGACAAAGTGCCCCGCCCACGGCCACGTCGACACCCGAGTCCGACAAGAACGCTAATACTGGAGATACCACGGTCAATATAGATGAAAAATTTTCTCGTATGGTGGACTACGTACAACATTGTCAATTTGTGATGCGGGCAGAGCACCCACCCTGCATTTCTATATCCACACGGATCTGCAAATCATCCCCAAAGGTGACCCACTTCATGCATTCTCTCCACGCTGCCGTCGCCTCCTTTCCTATTGCCTGACCCTCAGACAAAACGGCGGACTAACAACGGAGAAGTAGCCCGAGTGCTGGAGGGAACTAGGCGCGGTGTACACATGATCCCGTATACGCTTCCTCTTCATCACGACATCGTTTGCCCTCGCCTATCATAGGTGTCCGCTCCTCTTTCCCCCCGTTGAAGTAAACCTATTGATGAAGGGGGATCACTCGGGTCGAAACACTCTGAACGTCAAAGCGTGTAGTAGGCGGCTGCAGAGTCGAAACGGTATATTCGTTTCATTGCTGATATATTCTAGTCCGCTCACGATTTTCGTTCACCTTCAGAACACTATTGTTATTCAGGGTTGGATTCTAGTTCTGGGCAGTGATGGTGGTATTGCATAGAAAAAAATGAGGCCACCTCAAGGGTGATTGATACAGTACGCTATTATGTTCGTGTGCCGGTATAAGTCTCACCGTTTCTTCAGCATACTGGATTGAGAAGCACTACCAACAATCCTCTCTCCGTCGTCTCCATATGCTTGGTGTAACCGACGGAATTGGCGGATCTTCCCTAGAGCACCATCTATGCACCTTCTCTGTCGACTTGCGGCAGAACAGCTTGTCATTTTCCAGCTTTACCTCCGTCAAATTTGGGCATGCCTTAATCCAGCCGGCCATCAGGTTGCATACTTCGTCTGTCGCCAATGGGACCGGCCCAGGCCTCATCAACCGCACCCCGACACGTCGAGTCTCGGGTCTATAAATATGCAGTGTTGTCATATTCTTCATCTCACTGAAGAACACGGAAGCCATGCTCAGGATTGAGGACTGATATCGCGTTGATGAGATAGCCTAGGGCAAGGGAACAGACGACGTACCTCATTGAGATGCCCAATTTCATACTTGATCTTGACCTCTCTGAAATCTCGAAACAAATGCGAGATCGCATACAAAATTTCCGCGTCCCATTCCTTGATTGTGATATCCAGCGACTCCAAATTTGGCCACCGGGCGGCTACCTTTTCCAGCAGGCCCAACGCGTCTACGAGCAACATTGGAGAATTGCTAATATCGAGACGTTTCAAAGAACTTCCTGCATCCCTGAGAGGGATGAGGAAGTTACTTGAACCCTTGTAGCTCGTCAAGTTGCGAAGGGCCCGGGGAAACAGTCGTAGATTCTTATTCTCGTGGAACCGGGTCACTTCCAGCTCCTGGATGGAGTGGCACTTTTCATTTAGAAATGTAGCGAGTTCCTCTTGCGTAGCCTTTCTAAGGAACGACGGACGTAAACACAAGCGCAGCGTCTTGAGCTTGCATAGTGAAGACAAGTTAGACTTGTGCGGAGCATGCCCGGCAAGGACACGGTCAAGATCTTTGACCACGTCGATGGCAAGGGTGCGGAGCGATGTCATTGTGAGAAAGTGGTGAAACGGAGATGGATCGCTTCCGCCAGACTGCGTGCTGCTATGCACAGCGATACGGCCCAAGAGCGAGAGATCCGTTATAGGAAGTTGCGGGAAGATGCCATAGCCTTCGCTGCAGTCCAGTGGCTCCTCGTAAAATGTGCACTCGTCGATAACCAGCTTCCGGAGACTTCGGCAACCTTGTAGGAAATAGCTGAAGGACTGCATATCTGGGAGGCCACAGATTTTGAAGCAGAGCGTGTGGAGAGATGTGAAGGATAGAATCCTAATCCACATGTCGACCTGGAAACGACCACGGCGCCTGTCGTCCTCATCGGTGGAATTGGGGTCTGTCGGGTATATAACACCGGTCAGCCCTATGGACCGTGGGATACGACGCATGGCGTCTCGTTGATTCAAGCAGAACGTATCATGGGCTCCAAATTCTTGGTGGCTGTTGTAGTGAATATGTCGGTATAACTGCGCGATACCTATGTCGTAGAAGACTTTGCATGCCCGAATGGCATGTAGGAGATCGCTATTGCTGTCGAGATACTCGAATATCTGAATGAGCGTTTCGGTCGCGAGCACGCTCATGGTGGTGAATGGGGGGAGTGGAGGAAGTTCGAACACGACAATAATTGTTGGTGACTTTACCTCGTGGGAATATTGCCACCTAGGTGAGTTGTTCTCGGACCTTCATTCGCCTTGTCTCATTAAAATTTAACATCAGGTGCGATACAATTAAAAAAACGGGTACTTAGTACACACTGAGAATCACCAATAACGATCGATCATCCGTCGTCTGCGCTGCTGTCGGCTATTGACTTCTACCGGCTCCGGGTCTATCGCAAGGAGCCACTTATCTTCCCTCTTTGTCGACCTTCGGCACAACAACCTCTCTTTCTCCCACTTCACCTCCGTCAACGTAGGACACGTCTTACTCCACCCCGCCATCAACTCCAGTACCATGTCCGACGCCGACGGACCCAAGTCGTACTTGGCTCCCCAGCTCATGTAATACAAATCGGCGCCGACCCCGTTATATCCTCTGTGTGATATCCGGGGGAGAACAGATTGCGGGTTGTAGATATGCAGCGTCGTCATATTGTCCATCTTATCGAAGAACATGGATGGCATGCTCACGATAGCGGCCTAGGGTTGGATGTCAATCCGAAGAACAGACTCGATTAATGGAATAATGAACTCACCTCATCAGGGTACCCTCTATGGTACTTGATCTTAACCTCTCTGATATCTCGGAATAAATGCGAAATCGCGTAGAGGATTTCCGTGTCCCATTCCTGGATTGTAATGTCTAGACACTCCAATTGCGATCTCTGTCTGCCAACCTTTCCTAATATGCTCGATGCCTGTGATACACTCATTGTCAGGTCGTTGGTCTCCAGACGTGTCAACGGGCATCCTGCGGCGGTGACACCAGGAGCGATAGCAGCTGGACCCTTGTAATGCATCAAATGGCGCAGTGCCCCTGGTCGCAGTCGGAAATCGTCCGAGGTGAGCTCGGCGAAGCCAAGGAGCTCCAGCGCATTGACGGAAGCGCACTGTACACTCAGGAAAGTAGCAATGTCTCTGCTCATCCTCAGGTCGACCTCTGTATCGTTGGTGAGACGGAGGTGCAGCGTCTCGAGATTGTCGAAGGAGATGTCATCACTGTATGGCGTGCGGTTGGCAAGGAAAGCGCAATTCCGGGTGTTCAAGTCGATGGTCAATATACGAATGGACCTGACTGTGAGAAGGCGCAGAAAGGAACTTGCTTCCCTGCCAACGGGCGACGCATCATCTTGCCATAGTGGGTCGTACACCGTATTTTCGCCTAAGAGAGACAGCTCCTCTAACGGAAGCCATGGGAATAGCCCGTAACTCCCGCTGAAGACCAGTGGCTCCTCCTGGAAGGTGCATGCCTCGATGGAGACTTTGCGAAGGCTCTGGCAGCCTTGCAGGAGATAACTGAAAGACTCTGAGTCTGGGAGAAGGCAGTGTGATATGGAGAGTGCGTGTAGGGAAGTGAAGGAGAGCAACCGGACCCATACGTCAATTTGGAGCTGGAGCGCTTCGTCGTCTTGGTCGTGATAGTTGTCCCCCCTCCAGACCCCTTGAGAAGGGTGTTTCAGGACGTTGTCGAGGGCTACCGACCGTGGAATGCCGTACATGCCGTCGTGTGCATGCTCCCAAAACGCTGTCTGAGCGCCAAAGCTTTCGGAGCTGCTATATTGAATATGCCGGTACAGCATCACAATGGCGATGTCATGGAAAACCGAGCATGTTTGCACGAGATGGAAGAGATCGCTGGGATTATCGAGGTGCTCGAATATTTGAATGAGAGTTTCGGTTGCGAGCACGTTCATGGTGGGGTGTGGGGACAAGGCGATCGTGGTCGTTGGTTTTAGGTAAAGCGGCAACATTTCCAATCACGATCGCGGGTGCGATTATGTGGGAATAACTTACTATGCTAGGTACGCGACGTGTCTCATTTACCCCTCTAAAATTTTTGACGTTCGACATATAGGCCTTATTCGCGTCGATGAATGTCCAGAAATGTATTCGGTTTCATTCGTGCCTCATTGGTTCCAACAAACACGATAAGGACACCCTCTATCAAGGCAAAAAACACAGTCAGCTTGCAGTCAGTAAGAGTCAAGGTATCTATTTTTGCATGCTCGTGTCCTTCGGTTCCTGATATAGGTCGCATTTATTTGAACATCATTTATATTGACCCAGATCTTCGGGCCTTCATGAGCCTGATTCGAGTCGACGACCCGTGCGCGGATCTTATCGACCAATTGACTTCCAAGGATTTTGATACTAATACTTGAACGCTCGCCTTCGCCAACATTTCCTTATCGTAGATGGGACGAGCGCGCATGCCGATATTGGTTTTCATACTAAAATCATGTCCATACGGCGTTCGTGTATCATGATGGTGGATCAGGAGGAAGGCGGAGGAAGATCTACATCCTCCAATCATCGACCGGCGTCATCTTGGAGTCCGACATTCGGCTGATCTTTAGGCTTCAGTTCACTTTAGACTTGCGCGCAGTATGCCGTTAAGGTTTACCTCGTTGATCCACAATCATCCCGTTCGTGATCTGTGGCTTGTTTCAAGGATCGCGCTCATGAATCATGACGGATTGGATACTTTATATAGCTCAAGGCTGTTGCGCAGGTTTTTAGCGTAAAACCTGCCATCATGTCTTCGCATTATGCATCTACCAGCGCTGCCAGATTGCTGAAGTTGCGAGTGTTGATGGTGGGCTATGAACATTTCGGCTATATGAATCTTTCTGCACTCTCTGCTCCGCAACCTTCCTCCACTCATACTCGATGTCATCGACGAGCGACTCAACCCCAGACCTTACTGGCGAAGAAACCGCGATCATTTTTGGAGTTCTCGATGTTTATTTCAACGAAATCATCATCTACGCCCTCATGCACGGTAAGCCCCCAAATCTACTGTGTTTCTTTAGAGCTTACTTCGAATGCCTGTAGGAATATATACCTGCATTTTAGCCATAACATTGTGGAATATCTGTTCGTCCACTTCTCCTTAGCATTAGGGCAGTGCTGTCTAACAACCCATTGTAGTTTCGAGCAAAACATCCAACAGCGGCACATCTAGAGTCCTCATGGTCTTCGCCATCATCCTCCTTTACATCCTGAGTACGGTTGCGTTCGCGTTCATTTGGTTCTTTGTCCGATTTGGTTTCATCGACAACGGTCAAGACGCCCTGTCTGTCTTTACCGGACTGACTGGCTTCAATAGCCAGTGGACTGCCGTGCAGATAGTCACCGGTGTCACGGGTATCATTGGGACCATCATCGCCGATGGCGCTATGGCAAGTATCCCGATTCATCGGCCCACTCTCTAAGAAAGTAAACTTACAACTCGTCCTAGATTTGGCGCTGCTTCATTGTTTGGGGTGAACGATGGTTCATCGTGTCCATCCCCATTCTATGCTTAATCACCACGACAGGTACGCTGGCATTAACTATCCGAAGGCTTTGGCAGGACCACTGATTTCCGTGGCTATAGTCGTAAAATCCCTTCAGGTTTACCACAATCTTCATGATGTTATAGAAAACGATGAGCTTTCAGAGTTCGGTAGCAGGATTGACTGGATAACGCTATATCTGTCCCTCGTCCTCGCTACCACTCTAATGTGCACTTTGCTCATAGTATATCGCATCTTGTCGGTGGGAGGGATCAAGGCGGGTCTGCGATCATACCGTGGTGTTGTGGAGGTCGTCGTGGAGTCGGCTGCACTATACTCCGCCGCGCTGATCATCTACATCGCCTTCATTTCACGTAACATGTTAGGGAGCAGTTATGTCGACATCATCACTGCCTCAATCAAAGTGGGCCCGTTTCTGTTACCTTGACGACGAGTCTCAATGGGCTAATGGGCATTCAGGGTATAGCTCCTACTCTTCTTGTGGGTCGCGTCGCCGCTGGACATGCGCGCCCGAATGACACATGGAAGGAGAGCCGTCTATCCTCGCTTCACTTTGGCAATCCTGGACGTACTCAAATGAGCGTTATGAGTACTACAGGTGGCTTCACGCAGAGTGTAATGTTTCCTGATGAAGAAAGCAATCCTGGAAATGACTCTTCGTCGGATTGTGCTGCTAGACGTACGCCAGAAGCAAAGTTGGAGAGTGTATGAGACCCGATCCAGTTCCACCTTTTGCCCTGGACCCTGTCTGCCATGCCCATTCCTAGCCTATCTCCCTGTGAAAGCCATTGCAAAGGATACCTAGAATATATCTTCCTTTCCCTGATTGAATATCATTTCTTTCATCTACCTGGTATACACGTTGAATGAAGTCGCTTCGGACCGCTTCCGGCGTGTAAAGGGCCACGTGGGGAGGTGGTCACGGATCGGCTTGTTGATAACTTTGCGAGCGTACTCTCCGTCTTCCGAAGTCGAATCGTCCCGGTCTCATGAGGTATCGATATATTGTGCTTGACACTGTCCAGTACAGTATTTCTCTGTGCTTCGTGTTTCAGTCTCGGCTAGTGTGTGCATGATTGGAACTCCTTGACTGAACCCTCCTTGATGATCGTCACTATGCGGCAAGGCATCTTGAACAGTATCAATCACCAAACTCAGGTCTGTGCCACGATAATTCAAGCATCCAAAATCACGGTTCCTCGAATCTGATGTCGCCAGCTAGAGATCCGTTCCTCTGTTCTTGGTGCTATATTCGTTCTTGTGTTTCAGCAGATCCGTATACCATGACCTACAGACTCGCCTAATCCATACACAAACTTCCCACTGAGAGTGCAACCCATGGATTCCGGTTCTGTTTCAAGCGTTTGCATTCCTGAATCCTGATAGATTGATGCTGCCGAAAGATGGTCGACAAATATGTTGTACACCGGGTCCTCTTCTCATGTCCTTTCTGTATTGCTGAACTGCCTTGAATCTTTGAATACGGATGCGAATGCTGTCTGTGGTGATAAATGTGTAAGCACAGACTATATGAACACTTGAAGCGATTCGTCCTTCCCCATTCTGTGTCCCCAGCCCATAGCACCTAACAATGGCATCCGCGACTGAAACCCAGGGTATTACTGGCGAAGAAGCCAGCATCATATTCAGAGTTCTCGACATTTACTTCAATGAAATGATAATCTACGCCCTCATGCATGGTATGTTCGCAAATGCTGTCCCCTTAGAAGACTTGACCGACATGCGTTGAATAGGGATTTATACATGCGCCTTCGCTGTCACGTTGGGGACTATCTGTTAGTAGGACTTTCTTTGCATTGTCTCATACCAACACCTGCACAGTTTCAAGAAAAACTCGAAGTGGCGCTTCTAGAAATCTAATGGTTCTAGTTATCATCATACTCTACGTCCTGAGTACGATCTCTTTTGCATTTATGTGGTTTTTTGTCCGCTTTGGATTCATCGGCAACGGTCAAAATGCCTTGACTGTGTTTGGAGGGCTTGCAGCCTTCAATAACCAGTGGAATGTATTCCAGACGACTGTGGGCGTCACGGGTATTATTTGTACCTTCCTTGCTGATGGAGCTATGGTACGATGATCTTATCACTACCAAGCTTCTACTTAATTCTGCGCAGATTCGGCGTTGTTGGGTAATTTGGGGTAGCCGTTGGTCTATCGTGTTGATCCCCATCTTACTTCTCATCACTGAGACAGGTATGTATAAACTCGTATTTCAGCATGCATTGCTGATATTTCGTTCTCAGTAATCAAATCGGTCCAGATTTACCACCTCCTTTACGATGTTTTAGAAAGCGACGAGCTGTCCAAGTACGGTGGCACTAAATGGACGATACTATACACGTCTCTCATCCTTGCCACGACTCTGATGTGCACTTTTCTCATCGTGTACCGCATTCTATCGGTAGGAGGAATCAAGGCCGGCTTGCGAACGTACCGGGGTGTCGTCGAAGTTATTGTGGAGTCAGCTGCACTGTACTCTACTATCCTCATCATCTACATCTCCTTGAAGGCACGCGACGAGCTTTGCAGCGTCTATGCTGACGCCATTAGTGCTTCCATCAAAGTAGGTTTCTGTCTACTTCGCTTGGGAAAACTAATGAACCGGACACACAGGGTTTCGCCCCCACTCTTCTTGTCGGACGTGTCGCCGCTGGGCACGCACTTCCGAACGACGGTTGGAAAGAAAGTCATTTGTCATCGCTTCGCTTCGATCACGCTTCTTCGAGTCTCGCCCAGATAAGTATTACGGGTGGCGCCAGTGTTATACGGAGTGTGGTGCTCTCAGTTGAAGAAAACAGTTCTGGCAGGGATGTCTCGACAAAAATGGTCCTTGAGCAGCGGCTAGAAACCAGTGTATGAGACCGGTTCTTCATTTATCTGTTCCCTGTTGAACGTTCAACTCGGCTCCCATATTCTTTCGACAAGTATTGGTTTATGGTAGCACTTTCTGCCAGCGATCATGCACACAGATCACTGATAATCACGTACCTCTTCACTTTACGATTATGACCCAGATACCAGATCTCAGAGGGGAAAATGCAGCCGCTGGGTGAGGGAGGACCCCCGAACATCCCAACTGATGTCACCGCTTAGTTTTTGGCCATGGTGGAATTGCTCCCAGGCCCTGAGTGAGTGGCAGAGGCTGTGCCAGAAGAGCGCCACAGCTTAACATGATCTCGCTCCATCCCGGATATCTTTCCCATTGGACCAGAAGTCCGATGAATGCCACCTGTATGTGTCTTTTATGTCCAAAGAAAAGATACCCACAATGTTCGGTTGTACCTTCACAATTAGTCAAGCTCCAAAACCCTATCAAAGTTGAACAAACGCTGAGAGGGGATCCGTTAATGACATAAATTATGCTAGTAAAACATCGTTAATACTCTAATAAACTCGAGCATCTACTTTTTAGCTGAAGGTATCGACTTCTTGTACTCTTCCTCAAGCTGTTTTTGCAGCGGCGCGAGCACGGGCATATGATTCTGAACACGCAAATAGATCAGCGACGTAAACTCCAGGAAAGGGCTGGAAAACATACCTTGTACTCCATACTGAACTCGCCCTTACCCTGCGTCGTACCACGCAACTGGTTCGAATACCCGAACATGTCGTTCAGAGCAACCTCTGCCGAGCACGAGAACTCGTCGTCGCGGACTTCACTATCGACGATAGTTCCACGACGGGTGTTGATACCACCAATAACAGTACCTATTGATAAACATGAGCAAGCGAACAAAGACGGGTCGGAAGGGTATCACTTTGGAACTCGGCTGGAGAGATCACCTCGACGTTCATGATGGGCTCAAGGACGACAGGCTTCGCAGCATTATACACTTCCCTGAACGCTCCGACAGTAGCCAGTCTGAAAGCGAGCTCGGAGGAATCAACAGCGTGGAAAGCACCATCTTGCAGGACCATCCGCACACCAGAAATGGGGTTACCGGAGAGCGTCCCTTTCTCCAGCGCGACGTGGAAACCCTATAAAGAGAAAGATGTGAGCAAAGGAACATAAACCCGAGGCCTACTCACCCTTTCAACGCCAGGAATAAAGTTCGTCGGAATGTTTCCACCCATGACCTCGTTCACGAATTCGACATCGACACCCGTCTCTGGGTCCGGCTCCATGGGCTCGATGAAGCCAATGACTCGAGCGAACTGTCCAGAACCACCAGTCTGCTTCTTGTGCGTAAAGTTGAAGTACGACCGTTTCGTGATGGTCTCCCGGAACGCGACTTGAGGCTTCCCGGTGGTGCAGTCGACGTTGTACTCCCGCCGCATTCGTTCGACGTAGATCTCGAGATGCAGTTCTCCCATGCCGGAGATGATGGTCTGCGAGAAAATAAGGATAAGTACCTGCTTAGTTGTCGATATAAAGGGATATACAAGCCTCTTTGCTCTCTTGATCCAGGTGCACCCTGAAGGTCGGATCCTCTTTCTTGAAACGGTTCAGCGCACGGGCGAAATTGGGTGTTTCCTTGCCATTGAGTTTGAGAGCGAGCGATATGACTGGTTCCGGAACGAACATCGAAGTCTACCAAGGCGAATAAGCAACGGACCGGCAGAGAAAGTAATAGCATACCATAGAGAAGCTAGTGGAGCCATCCGTGAACGTATCGCCAGAAGAACACTCGACACCGAAAATGGCGCAAATTTCGCCAGGGCCGATGGACTCGATGTCCTCCATCTCGTTACTGTGCATGCGCACTAGCCGAGGTACCTTGACTTTCTTGTCGGTCCGTGCATTGAAGATGATGTTAGACTTCTTCAGAGTACCCTGGTACACTCGCATGTACGTGAGCTGACCGAACCTGCCTTCTTCCAGCTTGAACGCGAGGCCGACGAGCGGTGCATTAGCGGCTGGGTAAAGAGGAACGGGCGGCGCCGATACGGGTTTGGTGGTGTCATGCGCGACAATCTCTGCTTCTGAGGGGTTTGGCAGATACGCGCAAACACCGTCAAGGAGGGGCTGGACGGCGGTGTTCTTGATAGCCGAGCCTAGGAAGACGGGAGAGAACTTGAGTCCAAGTGTTGCGCGACGAATGGCATCATTGAGCTGCTGGTTGGTCGGTTCCTCGTCGATGAGGAGAAGGTCACCAATCTCCTCGTCGACCTCGGCAAGTTGTTCAATGAGTTCTGCTCGCTTCTCCTTGGCCAGGTCGAGTAGGTCCGCCGGAATTTCGTCTTTGACAATGACCTCAATTCTATCCAAGTGTCAGAACGCGGGGAAAAATAGTAGAGTCCGGGATACTCACCCTTTGTAGCCGTCGTTGTAAATGGACCTCCAGTTCACCAAATCCACGACACCCTTGAATTCATCTTCAACGCCTATAGGAATCTGCACCGCTGCAGCAGGCATTCGAAGCTTTGTCCTGATCTGGTTCACAATTCTCCATGGGTTGGCACCGGGCCTATCCATCTTGTTGATGAAAGATATCCGTGGTACGTTATACCGTCGCATTTGCCGATCTACTGTTGTGGTTTGACTCTAACAAAAAGCGTGTCGGAAAACGGTAGAGGCGCGAACGACTTCCCAACGCACCTGGACTCCGGCGACAGCACATAAAACCAAGATAGCGCCGTCGAGAACGCGCAGAGCACGCTCTACTTCTATCGTGAAATCCACATGTCCTACGAACGAAGTCAGTCTCAGTTGCAATACATAAGGCTCAACTAACCTGGGGTATCGATGATGTTGACGGCATACTTTTCCTTTTCCTTGCTGAAGGGGTTTGTAGTTTCCCAGTCGCAGAATGTCGCAGCACTTTGGATAGTAATGCCCTTTTCCCTCTCCAGATCCATACTGTCCATTTTGGCCCCAACGTTGTCGCGCCCTCGAACCTAGAGAACGCTTGAGTCGCTACCACAGAGTCATTGGATCATGTTACGCACCTCATGAATATCTCCAATACGCCCAGTATAAAACAAGATTCGTTCCGTCAGTGTGGTCTTTCCCGAGTCGATATGCGCCGACACTCCAATGTTTCGTTGGAACTTGAGTCGTTGCATGTCCTGCTCAGTGAGGACATGTTTTGGTGGCTCTGGCGCAGCTGGCTCCTCAGCGACATCCTCCTTCAGCGCTGTAGCCGTCGATGCCCACCGGTTTGTGACGGTCGAAGAAAACACGGTCGCAAGCCGAGAGGACCGGTATGAGCATGGCCGTCCCAGCCACCTGCTCAGCAACATCGTAAGAGCAAGGCACCGCCGGAAATTGTCGTCGTCGTCGTAGTCGGCAATGAAGGCGCAAATTTTTAGGCGCGATCCGGGGAAATTGGCACGTGCCGATCAGCCATCCATTTTAAGACAATTACATAAGAGGTTGTCACAACGGTCACCATTGTTTTGTAACGCTATCCAGGACACGTTTATTCATCTACCACCATGGTGAGAATCTTCCCTCCTTCCCTGCAGCTGTGTCGTTAATGTATCCCAGCCACCAACGACAGTAACGGACCCAGTTCCAATAGAAACGGCCCATGAGGACATGATTGTGGGTGTCGAGCGCGAATACAGAAAGAATTGACAGCTTAATGCTCACCGCGAATAGCACGATGCCCAGTTGGACTACTATGGCAAGCGTCTGGCTACGTGTTCCTCGGATCGCATGGTTAAAGTCTTCGACGTTGTCAACGGCGAGGCCCAACGAACAGGGCATACACTGAGAGGGTACCTATGGTTACATTCCTGGGATACAATTGGCTGACGGAGGCTTTTTAGACACACTGGGCCTGTTTGGCAGGTTGCTTGGGCTCACCCAAAGTTTGGCAGCGTTCTGGCGTCGTGTTCGTACGACGGAAAGGTCTTCGTGTGGAAGGAACAGCCAGGGCAGGCCGCCGGCGGTTGGACGAAAATTGCAGAGCATACGTTGCACACTGCATCTGGTCTGTTCTTCTCGACTATGTCAATTCTTTTATTTACTTTACTTTCAGTGAACTCTGTTTCCTGGGCACCCCATGAACTTGGAGCGATATTGGCTTGCGCTTCGTCTGACGGAACGATATCTGTCCTGGCGTTCAAAAGTACGGTCCTTTAACAGAGAAAAAGAACCGCATACTTATTATTCCTGTAGACGACGGCATCTGCGACGCTGACAGATTCGACGGCCATGCCATTGGTTGCAACGCCGTTTCCTGGGCCCCAGCCGCTCAGCCCGGCTCCCTCATCACTCCTCAACCGCAATCAATGCCCGGCCAGCCCAGTGCGCACCTCCACCAGTCCATCAAACGCTTCGCCACTGCCGGCTGCGATAACCTTGTCAAAATCTGGGGATACCGCGAAGATAGCAAGACCTGGGTCGAGGAAGAGACGCTCGAGGGACACACTGACTGGGTCCGGGACGTTGCATGGGCACCTAATATCGGTCTTCCCAGAAGCTACATCGCTTCCGCTTCTCAGGATAGGACAGTGCTGATATGGACGAAGGATTCGCCAACGGCGTCCTGGGTAAAGACTGTGCTTGACCCTTCGACGTCGACGACCACGCCCACCGCTCCAGCTGGCAAGTTCCCTGACGTTGTTTGGCGTGTATCATGGAGCTTAGCAGGCAACCTGTTGGCTGTGAGTTGCGGTGATGGAAAGGTTACACTTTGGAAAGAGAATTTGAAGGGCGTCTGGGAGTGTGTTAGTGATATGAACAGTTAGACTTGGGATTGTAATTTCATTATTTTATTTCTTTTTTGTCCTCTTGGGCCTGATCAACGCGTTCTTTCATGCCCTCACCAGGACTTACTTCTAGCATGACAATTCGCGCGAGTCAAGATTCAAAATGCAAGGGAAGCGACCGGGATAGAGATGAAATCTTGGTGCATTTTTTTGACCACAGCCGAGTCCGTCGGCTTTACCATTGAAAGGGAATCCCGACGTATTTTGCTGTGGTCAAAAACATGTATCAAAATTCAACACACTATCCACGTAAGTCTTAATTTCGGCGACTTTTACTTACCTGGTCCGAAATAGATGGGTACCCCTGAACATCCCGACGATGATAGACGAGACGCTCATCATGATGTCATGTTCAAGTAACTTGAAACAGCCACCACTAACCGTAGCCCAGCTACCTGTCTATCTTACCCACATCCGATTAGTGCTTTGAAAGAATGGACTTTTATCGAAGGTACTGCCAAGCCACGCTATCTTGATCGACCACCATCTCAACAATATTTAGGATTAGCAGAATAGTGCAGCTGGTGTTTAGCGATCCAGACCCGCACGATATACTCTTACAGGTAAGCCGAGAAACGATGAAAGGGTTAGTAAATAACTGGCGAAGTAGGCAATGCTTGAGGAAAAGCACATCACCCTATCCTCCCTCACTGAGGCCTACCAACCGGAGTCGACCGTCATCGTTCCAGCTCAACGGTCGTACACCGGTAGCGAGATGGTCATATCCTCCTCCCTCGCCGACATTCCCTGCGCTATCCTCGGCGTCCAGGGTATGTTAGATCAACTCAATGTCTCCCTTAAAACACCATACATGACCTTGGACGACCCACATTTGTCTGCTCTTCTCGAGGACTGCATCTCGAACAATTATGACTTTGGCACGGCATACGGCCGTCTCCGCCGGAGATGGTACAACACTTACCCGAGTCACTTCCTAGACCTCCTACACACTCATGAAATCGAGGACCTGAAGATGCGACAAGATGTGTTCGCGGGCAACCAGATCGTAAATCCGAATATGCCTCCTCGACGCGTTTGGGATCTTTATAGTAATCGCATGATACCGTATTGGGTCATTAAATCAGAACAATGGCTGTGGGGGATATCACACGCGTGGGTGGATGAGGGGGATCGGGTCAAAGTGTCGACGCCCATTAATGGACACCAATGGCCCGTGCCCATCCCGAAAGATGCGAACCTTGACCTCATCCGCCTTGAGCTGCTCAATCTGGGAGCAGAGTACGTTTGGCTGGACGTTCTCTGTTTAAGACAGGAAGGTGGGAGAGAGGATCTCCGTGCAGATGAGTGGAAACTGGATAGACCCACCATCGGACATGTCTTTCGTATGGCCACGGAGGTGGTGTGCTACTTCAGCGGGCTCGGCCGGCCTTGGACCTTGAAAGAGGGCGACTTGGACAGGGATCGGAGTTGGTTCAAACGCGCTTGGACATTACAGGATGTCGGCAGGAAAATGATCATTGCCGGGGATACGCCAGATGGACCGCTGCATGTCAAGGCGGAAGATCAGGACGAGACCTATCAGGAGATGCTAGCCCAGGTTCACAAACAGCTCAACTTCTCCAAGGTCGTCTCGCAAGGTTTTGAATCGGATGTGTTCAACGTACTGGCAGATATGCAGGACCGAATAGCAACCAACCCTGTGGACAAAATCGCCGGGCTGGCATTTCCTCTGCGGTCCACGGCAATAGCAGCATACTATGAACTAGGGTCTCTCGAGGATGCCTGGACAGCACTTGTGGATACAATGGGCGCAAGGTATCGAGCGCAATTGTTCTTCCTTTATCCTGAACCGGGAAATGGACACAAGAAATGGAGGCCCTCTTGGGAGCAGGTCATGCGGAAGCCAAGTTTGCGAGTAAATGGCTTCCAAGTTGCGACGATTAGTTGGGATGAACCGCCTGTGTTGAGGGATGGCTCTCCTGACCTTACGGCTGTTAGGAATGAGGAGGTTGACGTGGACTATCATCAATTGTTCTGCATCGACAACGTGATTGTGGAGGGATTGGCTGTGAAATACGAGACTGCTCGACGGGGACAGTTCATTGTCACGAAGGAGGGAAGCCATGGAAGCCATAGCTTCAGGATTGTTACTGGTCATCAGTACCCGATACCCGAAGGCAAGTATACATTGATCGATGCACATATGGAGTCCCAGTATTGGGTTGTCGGGAAAAGATTACCAGATCAGAGGTTCGAGAAAGTATCCGTGTTCGAAATGAACAGCAGTGACGACATAAAGGTGCTGATGGATCTGGGAGTCGCTAAGTGGTCTCCTATTTTTCTTCTTTAACATATGAACACAAAGAAATACTTCTATGTCCTGTTTTTGCGTTGTGTGTATTTCCATTTGCACCCCTTTCAGTCTGTGAGAACTTCTTGTACTACCTTGATTTGACCTCAATATATCTATGCTCGCTGCTTACGATTGGTCTACGGACGATACATACCTATCGAGTTTTCATTGATTACGCTTGCATGTTCTACGACCGACTTAGACCGTGCCACAAACAACTTCTTAGACTCAAAACCCGATACAACAGCCACCATCTTCGCTACCCAATTCAATGCCAATCTCCTTCCCATTCTCATCCTTTCTCGCACGCACTGCCCAAAAGCCAAAGACACTGTCGACACTACAATCATGGCCGTCATATTTCATCTGGCCATAGCTCAGACTGACGTCGAAATACCCCTCAAAGAGCTCGACAATCGACCCATCATGCTTGGTCTGCGTCCAGCTCCGATGCATGAGGAATTTTCCCGAACAACACCTAGCACTAGGGTTTCTCCCCGCCAATTTCAAGTCAGCCATGAGTCCCGGAGCGTTGGCGCGAACGGAATTCGAGTCATCGTCGCCCTCGGGAAAGAAATCGAGCTCCTCGTCAGTATATCCGACGGCATCCACCGATCGGATGTACTTCAAGCGCAGGGGAAATGGGGGCATATCCATGTCTTCGGTGCAAAACGCTGGGTCCTTCGCGGCACCATCCTCAGTGAAATACGGCGCCTTGGGAATCGCGACCTGGGCGCTGAACTCTGATTTCTCCTGGCGCCCCAAGATGGCGTCGTAGAGCGCTTCGTAATCATTCCCGAGACGACGAAGGTAGTCGAGGGACATGTTGTACAAGTCGAACTTGCCGGCAAAGTCGGCCTTTTCCACGACAACCTAAGGATAGAATGTTAGACACACATTATTCGGAGAGGCAACAAATAAAACGAACGTTGGTAGCCTGAGTTGTTGTTGTCTGATCATGAAATGATGTGAGTTATGAATGATTTGAACGTAACTGTGAACAAAAGCTACCTTTTGATCGGTCTTGACGCGTTTTGCCAGAACCTCGGGCTCCGATTCCTCAGAAGACGCGTCAGATTCGACGTTGGAAGCTCGGGCGCGCTTTGCAGGGGCTTTCTTTGGCTCCGGTGGATTTTTGGCCTTGCTTGCCGCGGATTTTTTCTTTGTTGCTGCTCTTTTCTAAGAAAATCGTCGAGTGAGTACAATAAGTTGGGCAATGAATATTGAAATCCATACGGGTGGCATGGTCGTCTGTTAGACGATGAAGTGAACCGAGGGTGCCAAGCGTGTCGAGGTCAGATGGGTCTCGGAGTGGAAGGGAAGAATGTGGTTATTACCAGGATCGAGCTGGTTAAAAGGCGGCGCTTTCTCGCTTCGGCAGTCCGCGAGAAGTTTTCGTGGCCTCGTGCCCGTTACCAGGACCCATGATTATCCTCTCGGAGGTTGGTTCCAAAATTTTGTGATTTTCCAAAATTTGTCCGGATTTTTTCTCGTCAAAATACCTCCAAATTTGTCCGAATTCAGAACGTTACCTTCTCTGGGTCAGCTTTTGTCCGAATTCAAGAACCGACATGCCAAAAATCGTAAAAATCGCCAAAAATCGCTAAAATCTGTCCACGGTCCGAAACTGCAGAGACAAGTCATTGTTCTCAGCAAGAATATTCAATCTGTGCCACTCAACGCTATTACCACATAGTATACAATGCTGGCTCCAACCACAATGCCAGGCGCCATCTGTCCGAATTCGAAACTGACCTTGTACAAACGCTAATTATTGTCCGAATAAAAAATCCAACATGTCGGTGGGAGGTGCTCAATTTGTCCGAATTATGACCTGACATTGGGGCTCCGCGACCCCAAATTTGTCCGGACCAGAGAACCAACCTCCGAGAGGATAATCATGGGTCCTCCGTTACCTTGGCTTCGCTGAAGACGCCGTGAACAAAAGCTTCGCGGCGGCAAGGCCTGCCCCTATGCTGTTTTGGGTCACTACAATTCTTAACTCGTCTTTAATCGAATGATAATTCAGGCAGAATATTAAGAAGACGCACCTTTTGAGGCTAAAGATCTTTTCCAATTTTCAATCGTCGTTGCATTGACGAAGCGAAACGGGTCTCGGCGTTTGCCGATCTGCCTCGCTACGACTTACAGTCGAGACATTTCTCGTACCTGGTTCCATTAGACCCCTCTAATAATTCCTCCGTCTTCCAGAGTTGTTCGAAAGCTGAAGACAACCAGGTACCCTTCTATCGGCCAAATGTTCTTCTCTGACAAATAAAATCAAGACACAATATGTTCAACATGAAGAATATCAACCGATGCAGCACATGTGGCTTCCTCAACGGCGAAAAGGAGAACTTGACAGGCTGCGTAGATATCCTACTCTTGCTGCGCTCGGGACAATCTAGCAGGGATGTTGATCCCTTGATCATATCTCAGATACGAGACGACATCGATACGTTGGAAAGCGACATCAATCTATTAGATGAGCAGATTTCCCGCCTCGAGCAAAAGCGACAGAAGGCTAGGGAGGCGCTCGCACAACGCAAATCGTTCCTTGCTCCAGTTTGGTGCCTCATTCCGGACATTCTCGTAAAGATTTTCTCGATGCTCCCTGTTGATACCCTCCGCATAGACAAAGCTCCGTGGGTATTGACCCACGTATGCGTCTGGTGGCGTACCTTGTTATATTCCTCTCCGACACTCTGGTCGACGATTCGCACAGGGTTCTCTTACAAATACACCAATCTCGATTTGATCCGCCAATCTCTTCAGCTCTCCCGTGACAGCCCACTGGACATTGTTCTTGCTGATACTGGGAGCCAAGTATTCTCATTGTCGATGCTCGAGATCCTCCTTACCGCCCAGTCTCGCTGGGAAAGCTTGGCGATGTGGGTCCCCAATACAGTAGTCAGTGACCCAGGCTCCATTCCCGAGTCATTGCCCAATCTCAAAGAATTATGCGTGACGGCAAATTTTTCTCGACCAAAGTCCATGATCAATACCTTCTCTTGCGCGCGCAACCTGACCCGGGTACGCCTGGATGGATTGACGATATCGGACGTCATTATACCACTTCCTCAATTAACGCATCTGTCAGTGCCGTTCCGCAATCAGAAGGAATTGGTCTATATTGTCAAGAGCTGCAAGTCGTTAATCCATCTTGACCTTTGCTACACTCCGGATAGTCATTTCGAAGGTTTCGACATTGTAATCACACCGATTATCCATCCAGTTCTTCGTTCGCTGCGATGGCGATATTATTGCCCCTTTAGCTTCGATTATCTTTCGTTCCCAACATTGGAGACATTGACCATTATAGACCATCATAACAGTCTAGATGGCTCTGCGATCCATGCATGTGAAAACCTTATTCAGCGCTCTAACTCATCAATCCGTAATCTCACTCTCAAACTCCCCGCTGACGCAGATTTACGATTTTTTACGCTAGAGAGTCCGATCTATTCCTCCATAACTTACCTCGAGATGACCATTACGGTCACGTCCCGCGCAGATCCCAAACTGGTGTTACTTGCTGACACCCGCTTACTTCCACATCTTGCCCACCTGACAACTGTTCTATGCACTGAATCTGCACTCTCGAAGGAGTGGGACTTCAAGACATCTCACTTCAATGAAACCTTACAAGCGAGGTGGGAGCACGGACGCCTCAAAAAATTGACGATTCTCTTAAATTCCACTATCCTGCGATTTCCGTCAGTAGATGCACACGGAGAAATGCCGCTCTGCACAGCGGGGTGGCATATCCGTCTCAGTGATATGCGCCGGCTCCGCACAGAAGGACTTGACGTTACGGTTTGGTGCAAGCCGTACCTTAATTACTACGCGCATGTCGGTCAACCGGAAATTGGCTGGAGGAAACTGCGGGATTGGGACCGCGATGTGAGCGAGCTGGTCACTGAAAGAGAAGAATCTGGCCTCCTCCGGCCTGGCTATCTATCGTATTGAATTTCAGGTGGGATACAGTGATCAATTCCGATTAATTATGATTAAGCTTTAATTATTAAAGGTCATGAAACGATGTGTGTTACGAGGAATTTGAACATCGCTGTGAAAGAGGGCAGTCTTTTCATACATCTTGACACGTCACATACGACGTTTAAGGTTCGGTCGGCTACGCGTTTCAGTGGCTTCTTTGGTCCCAGAGCATTTTTAACCAAGTTGTTTGCTGTGGCACTTTTCTATGGACACGTTGGAAAGAGAATAGAAAGATTCCAGCGGTTCGCATGGTGTACGTCTGTTCTGCGGTGAAGTAGACAGGGTGTGGTGTTGTGGGAGTCAAAGACAAAGATGCGGTTATATCCAGGACTGAGCTGGTCCGTACAAGGCGCCGGACTCTTTCGCTTCACCAGGTCGCAAGAAATTCCCATGGTCTTGTAGATATACCTGTTACTCACCGTAGATTTTTTAAAGGGTCACGTCACGAACATCAATCATTCTTTTACTCATCATTTATGGAATGATAAGTGTGCGACTGCCCCAGAGTCGGCCGAATATATGACAAGAAGACGGGCCGCCCGTCTTGGCTGTACAAGCAGGACATGCAGAAACCTCATACACCGGCCCAAATCATTCTCACTCTCGAACTCCCCCATGGAACCTTTCATGCTAAACAGTCCTGCCTATGCCTTCATAACTTACCTCCAGCTAACCCTTTCCCTTCGCAGATGCCAGAATTGGTGACACTCGCTGACCCTATGCCCTTTTTATGACAGCTACTCTACGTAGTGAAATCGGGGAAATAGACAGGTGGGACTTACAGACATCTCACTTTAATGAAGCGAGGTGGGAGCACTCAAGGACATCATAAGAAACTGGCAATTCTCCTCGATTATTCTATTCCGCAATTCCCGTTGATAGATAAGTACACAGAGAGGAACGCTTCTCTACCCGACGTAATGGAATTTCTAGCTCAGTTATATGCGCCTGCTTCGTGTGCAGGGTCGGAACGTGGGCGCCGTCTGATGCCTCCTCGGTCCAGGCTATCACATTTTGAATTGCTTGTGTAATAGTACAGTGTGGGGGTATCTATACTATCGATTACATGAACTGTCCGAAACGAGTCTAACAAATCAAGGGAAAGGCACTGTTCGATTACTATTATGAATAAGTGTTAATATCAAAGATGTCCGAGCTAAAACGCTCCCATTGCCAAATATCCAAGAGCAGCCAAGGCAGCACCAAATGAGGACACCATGTCGGGGGACACAGGCGATGCGCCATTCGTTTTTGCGGATGACTGTCCAGCAGAGTTTGACCCCGACGCTGAAGCTGATGTCGACGCCGAGCCAGTCTTGCTCCCACTCCCACTTTTGCTACTGGTACTGGCGCTGGCGCTGGCGGTGCTGGTGCTTGTGGTGTTGCTGTCACTATTATCTACGGTTGTTTCTCCTGAAATATCTAGAATGATGGTCAGTACGTGAATAGCAGCGCCGAGAAGTCGCTAACATTGTTCGAACGAAGGCATCGAATAGTCCGTTTCGACGTATGGCTGGGTATTGTTCAACGCGACAGCGACCGGCACAATGTACTGTGGTATGGTAAAAAATATGCCCTCTGAAAGCTGTCGAAACAAACCTTAAATGCCTCCTTCAATTGAGGGTACCATTTCATTGCAGTAGACATAGTGTAATTGTTGAGCTCGTGCGTCAGAATGATAGCTCCTTCCTGGGAGGTATCTTAGTGACGGAGCTCAGAAAGTGGGAACGAACTTACAGTGCTGAAGACCCCGTTCTTAGCGTCGTCTACCAAACTTTGATAGTTCGCATCGACAGTCTCTGTGGTAACGTTGCCAGTCCCAGCTTTCCAGTCGTCCGAATCGTATTTCCAGAGAATCGTTTGTAGGCCGAGGGCGTTAGCGATGGCTCTTATTCTGTCATCAACGTCACCGAATGGCGGCTGTCATGGTTCGGATCAGTATGGGTTAGACTTCAGTGTAAGAAAGGACGTACCCGCCAGCATGTCGGTGTTACGTCAGTGACAAGTTTGATGGCTTGCATCTTTCATAATATCAGATCGATCTTCCTTGCCGGAATCCAGAAAACGTACAGCTATGAAGAAATAAGGAGAATACTCGGAAGGGTTGGGACGAGACCACTTACTATAATAAAGCTCGGCGAACGCATCCGGACTTTCGAGTGCGGTCACTTCAAGGCATGATTACGGCTGAATTGCAACAAGACCTCAAAGATAGACGTACTGTATCGGTGCGACCAGGTATCTGCGACCAATCAATAAACTAAAGCCCAAACAATAGAGACTACTTACGAACGCAGATTTCGTGTCCATCCGCGACCGCTCTTTGCGCCTCCAAGGGCCAATCTATGACGTTACTGCCGATATAGAACATGGCTGTAAAAAGAGGTGAGGGGCGGGAATTTCTAGGGATGACAATTACACGCACTAGCTTTTTGATTCTGATCCGTCAGATATTGGTAAAATGCATTGTGAGAGCAGTTCGGGCCGTCGTCGAAACCGTAGCCTAGCGTATCAGGCTGTGGTCATCGTTTGAGCATCGTCGAGCCTTCCATATGTAGCCTACATACCTCTTGTACTACAGCAATGTCCGGAGGGATTCCTTCAAGCTTTGGCTCTACACACTGATGGTAGGTCCACCAGCAATCTGGATCCGCTGGCGTGTAAGAGACATTGGAGAAATTTCCGCTAGGGGTGCCCTGTTCACAGTCAGCGCCGACCAGATGGAAGTATAATAAGAGCTCGCCTTGACCGAGATGTTTGTTGGAATACTACCGGATATCGACTGCCATTTGGCTTGTGCGACAGTGTCATCAGATAGTATTGTAGCCGGCTGCCATATTGGAGGAAACGACTTGATTTGCGACGCGACAGGCTCGAAATAATACACGGTGCATTCTTCTCCCATATCTGAAGGTGAGAGCTGCCTTCAATTTTCATTCCGACGCACGAAAAAAACCATACTGGCCAGTAATCGCAGCCTCCCCCTCCTCAGTCGTACGGTCGGCCGCATGAGCGCCCAGCAAGAGAACGCCCAGCGAGAAAAATGTGAAAAAAGAACGGAAAATGAGTGACATTATAGGGAACGACGATAAGGGCGTGGTGGAGGGAGGAGGAAAAGACGGGAGAGCAGTAGCGCTGATTTTAGTTCAGGCCTCCTCAAACGTTCTTACCTAATAGGAGTCTAAAAATAGACAGATCGGTTATCACTTTAGTGCGGAAAGATCCAACCGAGAAGCCCGGAAAACCTTATTTTGTCCAAAAAAGTTCGATATATCGGCGCATCGCTGGTACCAGCACTAGCCCCCGAACGGCCCCCACTGAGCACGGAGCTGCAGTAAGTAAAACCTCGGTACGGCAGGCGCTTTGGCACTATTGTGCGGAATGTTTCAACTGGGGGCCAGGTACGCCGAGCATACAGCACGGACACTTGACACCGACATTCAGGGGAAATTTTCAGTATACGGTTGGTAAGAATCTACCGGTACGTATGATAAAAGCCGTCAATGATCTTTGTCTCCAGCTAATATATATTCGAGCTCACGTTTATGGTTACTATAGACTCCTTCCTTTCGATGACAACACACACTGATAAGCGCTGATCATTACAGCTCAGACGTGATTCTTACATTAACTTCTACGCATTTTTTTACCTATGCCCCGCGGATTTTGAATAAAACTGTCACATAGAAAGACAGTAGTACTCACATACCATCGCTTTTTGCAATGGCTAATGTTTACCCCAGCTCATTTTGTCGTCCTGTCAAGCCTCGGGATTCGAATGCTGACCTACAAGAGCAGCAGCCTTTGTCGTACGAGGCACCAAACTAAATCGTATAGGCTTCAAATGACTGCGTCCAACATACATATG
Organism: Armillaria solidipes; assembly: GCA_022818035.1. NCBI lineage: Eukaryota > Fungi > Basidiomycota > Agaricomycetes > Agaricales > Physalacriaceae > Armillaria > Armillaria solidipes. The sequence goes on along the minus strand of JAIWYQ010000001.1, from coordinate 3,336,055 downwards.
AGAAAAATAGAAGAAGAAGAAATGAGTATACGTACTTGACAAGCGCATTGGAGAATTCCACCGCAGGAGTAATCTCCTCCCCATCCTCACCTTTCGCTTTCGCTATCCTACAAGTGGCCAGAATGAAAGCGATCGCGATCCACATCCCGTTCTCGGCCAAAAACCGTCCAGGGCAAATCCTACATTACCGAAACCAGGTTAATAGCCTACACGATAGAGGCGAGCCAAGGAACAACCTTCTTCCAAACCCGAACGCCGTAAGATAGGGCTCCTCCTTCCCTTGTGGCTTCGGAAGATAGCGATCAGGATTGAATACCGTAGCTTGATGGTAGATGTTCTCGTCACGTCCCATTCCCCTTCACACAAGAATTAAAAATATACTGAAATGAGGGTCGCAGCAAAGGACATACCGAACGTTGGCAAAAACGACGGATCCTTTAGGGATGAACATGCCGCGATAAATATCATCTTCCACCGAGCGGTGAGGAAATCCCATGGGAATGACGGGATTCCATCTGGATCCGGAACAATTCAGCGGCAAAGAAAGCCCAGGAAATGAATGTAGTACCGCATGGTCTCTTGCAGGATATGATCGATATACGGAAGCGACTCCCGATCCTCAATAGACGGGAGACGGTCCGGCCCGACAACAGCATCGATCTGGGCTTGCGCCTTTTCCTGGACTTCAGGATGTAGGACCATAGCGACCAAGAAAACGAGTAGTGTCGTCCATGTCTGGAAAAAAGCTTGAATCATAGCACCAAAGCACACCAGGGAATACTTACGGTATCAGCACCTGCCGTGTATATTTGCGCGGCCGCGCCCTTCACATCCTTCAGGTAGCCCTCTTCATCTTCTACAGAGCCCAAGTCATTCAGATGCGACGTAACAAAAGACGGGGTCGCTGTCCCTTCCGACATCCGTTTCCTCACGAAGTCAAAGGGATAGTCAACAGACCTCTGAATGGTCGGTCTCGCCTTCCGCGCGTATCCAGCATAATATGCCCCAGGAAACCAGGAAGGAAATTTCAACACTACATCACGATACAAGTCAGCCCAGAACCTTTAACCCAAGCGTACATGCTCACACCAAGGGAAAAATTCAGGAGGCGTACTCGCCGGTGGTCCCGAATTGTTCATGACCTCTATCATTTCAGCAATAAATTTCATCAACGGATCGTCTTCGCCCGATATTTGATAACCGTAAGCGATTTTCATCATAACTACGACGGAGAATCTGGAGGGGTGAACGAATCAACCGTATTGTCATGAACATATCACACCACCGCGCACCTGCCAACAATCGCATCATAGTCATCAGGCTTCTCCATGAGCTCTTTCACCATGACCGCTGCTTGCTGATGCTGCATAGGTAAATACTCTCTGCATTCCTGCCGTCCAAAGTGTGTTTGAAACAACTTTCGGTGGCGGTGGAAGCATTTTCCATACGGCATCAGGGACAAGTTTCGGCCCCAGCCCATTCTACCGACAACAATCACTAAAGGCGGACTTCGTGAGCTGTGCACTCACAGGCGGAATATAACGCAATCAGGCCGGCAGCTGTAAATCGCACTTCTCTTATCAAGCAAGTCATTCGCCGCCTCTGCGCTGTCAAGGATGATCATCTTGCGGCCCAAAACTTCCAGATACATCACGTCGCCTAGTTGAAAAACATCAGTTCGTCAGTATAAGTGAGTGGGCGCCACAACTTACCATACGTCTTGGCCCATTTGTGAAACACTTCTGGTTGACCCACAGGAGGAAGAATTCGAAGGTGACCTATGATAGGATCCGCAGGTGGACCTGGAGGGAGAGATTGCAGTCTCGCCAACCCGAGGCGCCGGCGAAACAACCACACGAAAATCAAGAGCGGCGTTGTGTAAAAGAGAAGATTGAAATCCATGACCAAGGAGGGGGAGGGCAAGATGGAGGCTCCTTGAGCGCCAGCTTACCCACGTCAGAATTCCATAAGGGTCAAATGGTATTCGCAGTCGCAAGGATACTTGATAAAGAAACGTACATTGTATTCGCGGACATAAATATAGTATATTGTCACATGCTACCGCGAGCGGCGGGCTCCATATAAAGGATTGAATGGTGAGGTCATTCTCAGAGGTATCCATAGCACCCGATACAGGAAAACACCATTGTTGAACCAAGGTGAAAACAATGGCTTGTAGAAGTGTTTGCCAACCCAGGCGACGCGTGAATGTCTCTTAATTGAAGGATGGTTTAACCTTTTGCTCTAAGGTAAAAAAAACCAGACTCGCCTGATGAGAAGCATACACTTCAGTCGCTACTGCATCCGCACCGTTCTGAACGCTAACCTTGAAAAACGTCGGCGAAAGAAAGGTTAGGGACGAAACGTGATGCACAACATGCCTATATTGTTTCGGCTAACCACATTTGATTTCCGAGGCCTGACATCGAGCGAATAGGTTCGTCCGTCAGTCACTAGAAGACGCGGTATGACAGTCGAGAAACGTGCCCCGACTAAAAAACAAGCTGGACGGTAACAAGCCAAGGCAGACTTCGGCACCCGGGCCGGAACGTTTTCCGTTCAGACGCAAATTTGGATGACGTAATAGTTCATCGCCTGCCAATCGCCTGCTAAGACAAGGAAACTGATGGCGATGCAATATGCAACGGAAAAGGCTACCTTTTGAATAGACGTTCCCTGAGCAAGAATTCTCTCGGCGTCCAAGAACGCTTCCTTTGACCTTTGACTGCCAGTGAATTCATCTGGAAAAGGCTTTTGCTAGCCATAGACCATCGTCGACGATATAGAGTGAGCTGAGGTATGTAGGTATATATGAGCACATATCCTCTATGATGTGATACGTAGCGCGACGCTGCTATATAGCACCATAGGCCCATAGCGCGCCGTAGCTCTGCCTGTCATGACATCACCGAGGGACGCGAGAGCACATAGAAAGACAGTAATACTCACATACCATCGCTTTTTGCAATGGCTAATGTTTACCCCAGCTCATTTTGTCGTCCTGTCAAGCCTCGGGATTCGAATGCTGACCTACAAGAGCAGCAGCCTTTGTCGTACGAGGCACCAAACTAAATCGTATAGGCTTCAAATGACTGCGTCCAACATACATATGAGAAAAATAGAAGAAGAAGAAATGAGTATACGTACTTGACAAGCGCATTGGAGAATTCCACCGCAGGAGTAATCTCCTCCCCATCCTCACCTTTCGCTTTCGCTATCCTACAAGTGGCCAGAATGAAAGCGATCGCGATCCACATCCCGTTCTCGGCCAAAAACCGTCCAGGGCAAATCCTACATTACCGAAACCAGGTTAATAGCCTACACGATAGAGGCGAGCCGAGGAGCAACCTTCTTCCAAACCCGAACGCCGTAAGATAGGGCTCCTCCTTCCCTTGTGGCTTCGGAAGATAGCGATCAGGATTGAATACTGTAGCTTGATGGTAGATGTTCTCGTCACGTCCCATTCCCCTTCACAGAAAAATTAAATATACTGAAAAAGAGTCGCAGCAAAGGACATACCGAACGTTGGCGAAAACGACGGATCCTTTAGGGATGAACATGCCGCGATAAACATCGTCTTCCACCGAGCGGTGAGGAAATCCCATGGGAATGACAGGATTCCATCTGGAACATTTCAGCGGCAAAGAAAGCCCAGGAAATGAATGTAGTACCGCATGGTCTCTTGCAGGATATGATCGATATACGGAAGCGACTCCCGATCCTCAAAAGTCGGGAGACGGTCCGGCCCGACAATAGCATCGATCTGGGCTTGCGCCTTTTCCTGGACTTCAGGATGTAGGACCATAGCGACCAAGAAAACGAGGAGTGTCGTCCATGACTGAAAAAAAGCTCGAATCATAGCACCAAAGTAAAATAGAGAACACTTACGGTATCCGCACCTGCAGTGTATATCTGCGCTGCCGCGTCCTTCAGATCCTTCAGGTAGTCCTCTTCATCTTCTACAGAGTCCAAATCGTTCAGATACGACGCAAGAAAAGACGGGGTCGCTGTCCCTTCCGACATCTGTTTCCTCACGATGTCAAAGGGATAGTCAATTAACCTCTTGATGGTCGGCCTCCCCTTCCGCGCGTATCCAGCATAGTATGCCCCAGGAAACCAGGAAGGAAATTTCGACACTACATCATTATACTAGTCAGTCCAGAACCCTTGACCCAAACGTATATACTCACACCAAGGGAAAAATTCAACAGGCGTACTCACCGGCGGTCCCGAGTTGTTCATAATCTCCGTCATTTCAACAGTCAATTTCATCAACGGATCGTCTTCGCCCGATATTTGATAACCGTAAGCGATTTTCATTATAACTACGGCGGAGAATCTAGAGGGGGGAACAGATCAACCATATTGTCATGAGGATATCACACCACCGCGCACCTGCCGACAATCGTATCATAGTCATCAGGCTTCTCCATGAGCTCTTTCACTAGAATAGCTGCTTGCTGATGTTGCATAGGCAAATATTCTCTGCATTCCTTCCGTCCAAAGTGTGTTTGAAACAACTTTCGGTGGCGGTGGAAGAGTTTACCGTACGGCATCAGGGACAAGTTTCGGCCCCAGCCCATTCTACCGGCAACAGTCACTAAAGGCGGACTTCGGTGTCATGAGCTGTGCACTCACAGGCGGAATACAACGCATTCAGGCCGGCAGCTGTAATTTGCACTTCTCTTATCAAGCAAGTCGTTCGCCGCCTCTACGCTGTCAAGGATGATCATCTTGCGGCCCAAAACTTCCAGATACATCACGTCGCCTAGTTAAAAAACTATCAATTCGTATTCGGTAAGGACTGGGTGAGCACTACAAACTTACCATACGTCTTGGCCCATTCGTGAAACACTTCCGGCTGACCCACAGGAGGAAGAATTCGAATGTGACCTATGATAGGATCCGCAGGTGGACCTGGAGGGAGAGATTGCAGTCTCGCCAACCCGAGGCGCTGTCGAAACAACCACGCAAAAATCCAGAGCGGCGCTGTGTAGAGGAGGAGATTCCAATCCATGAGCAAGAGAGAGAGAAAGATTCTCACTCCATCGACACTAACCCACTTATATCAGAACGCCATGAGCATCATGTGGTGGACGCAGCCGCAAAGATACTTGATAAAGCAACGTACATTGTGTATCGCGGACATAAACATAGCATATTGTCACATGCGACCGCGAACGGCGGGCTCCATATAATGGGTTGAATGGTGGTAGTCATTCCCAAAAGTATCTATAGCACCTGATACGGAAAAACACCGTTGTTGAACATTGCGAATGTCTCTTATTTAATTGAAGGATGGGTTAATTTTTTGCTCTAACGTAAAAAACCAGACTCGCCTGATGAGAAGCATATGCTTCAGTCGCTACTGCACCCGCACCGTTCTGAACGTTAACCTTGAATGAACGTCGGCGAAAGAAGGGTGAGGGGAAAACGCGACGCACAGCACGCCTATATCGTTTCATGGCTAACAACCACACTTGGTTTCCGAGGCCTGATATTGAGCGAATCGCTTCGTCCGTCAGTCGCTAGAAAACGCGGTATAGCAGTCGAGATACGTGCCCCGACTCAAAAATAAGCTGGTGAGGTTGACGTTGATGGTGGTAACAAGCCAAGGCAGACTTCGGCACCCGGGCCGAAACTTTTTCAAAATTTGGATAATGCAATACTTGGTTCATCGCCTGCTGCACCAAGTAAGACAAGACACTGGCAATGGCGATGCAATATGCAATGGAAAGGGCTACCTTTTGAGTAGACGTTCCCAGTGAGCAAGAATATCTTGGCGTCCAAGAACTTGCCAAGAACGCTTCAAGTTCCAGTGACCTTTGACTGAATTGTTAGGAGGCTATGCCCTCGAAACACTGATCGTGTGTACAATTTAAAGGCGGAATGGGCGGCTCTTTATTTTTATTTGTTGCATTCCATCCGTGGGTAGGTCACGGTGTATACCGGCGTATGCTCATTCCGAGTCCTGTGTATACAGGCTCGGTCTTATGCGGTTTTTGGGGTAGGTCTTCGGTGGCGGTGCATTTTGGTTAAGTCGGTCTTTGCCGGATTAGTCATCAAGCCTGATCATTTTTGGATTTTTCCGTGGCTTACAGCGTTGTTGCTCTTTCTTTTGTGGCCTTTTTCGCTTGTCTTTTTCACTGTATTGGAACTTGTTATTACGTAGCTATGTTCGTACTATTCAATATCCAACTTTGCGTTTCAATGTTCTTACTGTAGGCTCCTCTCCCTGTTTATTACGACCCTTCTGCTCTGCTTTCTCCTTTACGTTTTTGCAATGTATCGTTCTTTCTCTCTCCTGTTCATGGTCGTCAGCTCCAACTTGTCTTTTTTAGATGTGTGCTTGCGGCTCACCTTGGAAAATCCCTCGTCTAAGAGCCCTAGTCATAGATCTGAGACAAATACAGCCCTCTGTAGCAAGAATAAGCAGATACATTTCCCCTATGTGTAGCAAGAATCTCTCTACAGGCTCCTACAACTGTCTATTACCCTTGTATGCCTAGGGATGGTTATGTAATACAACTATCTCCTCATATTGCACCCATTCCCCTTTGAACGATGCCCCGACAATCAATCCCGCCCCTCCGGATACTGGTTCGACGATTTGAGCACAGCCACTGTCCAAAACCGTCTACGGCATGTTCGGCTCAGGCATACACATCGGCATCGCTGGCAAATGACCTCTGTGGGAATCGGCATTGCGTGTGAGATTATGCCGTGCCACCATTCGCTCGCTCGCCTGCCCCCCTCCCGGCTCGCCGGCTCGCCTGCCGCCCCTCGCCTGCCGTCCCTTTTTTTTTTTTTTTTTTGAGTCAATTTTATTGTGCATTAGGGCGGGCCCCATCGCGCACATTATACTATCTACTTGAAAATGTCTATATATCTATCTTTCGCAAGGAGGGGGGGGGATTCGGTGCATAGCTGCAATGCCATTAAGTACCCAAAGGCACCAGGAAGAAGCAGGGAACTACCGTACAGCCAGCACGTCAACATTGTAACACCTTCGAGATACCTATTGCAAAGCCTTTGGAGATATGGCATATCCTAAAAGGAGAAATCCAGTAAGTAGTTAACAAGAGCTGACCGGGGGACCGAGGGGTATAGACTTCACGGGTGGGGGGGTGGATGTAGGTTGTCAGGATGGTTGGAATTAGGAAGGTGACCGCGCATGTCGCGCCTTCTTGGTCGATAGAGGGAAACCCTGCAATAAGTGTTATAGAGGAACATACCATGCCGCAATAGACCATCTGCGACATTGTGATCCTCAAACGACAACCGTAGGGATACCGTCTCCCTCCCTTCCAAATTCCTGCACAGAAGCCGAACATCTCGTACCATGTCCCGACGGATGCCTTCCTCCTCCAACAGAGCATGGTCGAAGTCCTTCCCCAGGGAGCCTTTCACTGTGTTATCCTGCATCTTCGACACCGGAACACCATGGACAACAACTGACTTCCACGGCAGATCCAGATATGCCGTTGGCAGGCCGTGTTCCGAGCGAGCCTTGCCTATTAGCATATACTGGTTGATGACATGCGCATGCTCTCGCAATAATCGTGCTGCTGGATATGGTGCCCGAGTGTGAACAACAAGGCTGCCGCCTTTTGTCCAGTGAACACCCTTGATTCCCGGGGGAACAATGGGCTTCTGATCCGGCCGCACTGATTGAGATTGGTTGCGAATAATAGTTGCGATGGTCTCTGCAATGGTATGAGCTGGTAGTCGTACATCCACAGGCGGGGGTGTCGTCCAAGAGAATATCAGGCGATATGGGGAGTGGGATGATGGAGGTGGAGTGCTGGTACGCGCTACCGGAATGGCTTTCGTGCGCTTGGGTGGGGTGATGGGCATGGTTGGGGTCGCAGTGTCTGGGGTCACTGATGACATAGCAGCGGCTGGTGCTGCTGTCTCAGCATAGGTGGGGCTTCGTCTGGGGCCTGGTGTAGCTTTCAGTGTTGGATCAATGTGCGAGACAAGAGTACTGAGTTTATCTCGAAGTGACTGAGGTGGAGGTGGCATGGTGCTGTAGGATTGAGAGACGGCTGCCAAAGCAGTGCTAAGCAGGGCTTCTACCTCATCCCAGGGGTTGCCCGCCGAGCAGGGCTCAGTAGGCATCATGGTAGGCCGCTTGGATAGTGGCGCAGGCGGTGGTGTGACCGTAAAAGGTGCTGGGGCAGCTTGGAGTGGTGTTGATGGCACATTGGTTCTGCTGCGCTTGGCAGCTCGACCAGTGCTTGGCGAAGTCGTGGTGGTGTCTTGTGTTGCTGGTGTCCTCTGTGGAGTCCGCTCTGGTGTTCGTTGACGGATTTGACCTCTACGAGGTGTAGGTGACTCCGGAGGATCGCCTGGCGGTCGTTGATGGTGGTGGTTAGAGCGTGAGAACATCAGACCGCCTGCCGTCCCTTCCGCTCGCTGCCCGCCATAATGAGCACCTCATGCATCAATATCGACAAATGAGATGGAATCAACATCGCGTCAGATCATGCCGTGAATTCGCTCCGGATCCACTGCCACGCTCCCGCTCGCTGCCCACCATAATGGACGCCCATCCAATTTTTTCCGGGAAATGTCGCTAAAAGTAATTCCGTTACATATTCGCACTCGTACGACTCGCACAGTTACTCTAGTGACAGATCACGTAATCTTGTGATCAATTGACTATTTTCCTCTCCTAACCTTGTTGCTCATTCGTCGTTTCGTGCATAGCTGTATATATTACGCGAAAAGCTCTATATACAGCTATACACGATGAATTGATGACATCCTATACACTACTTCTGTGCGAATGCCACCAACCCTTTCAGCATCCACAGTGAGTCAGAAACGGCCTCCATCCATTCATCACGCACCGACGCCTCCAATTTTTCTACAGCTTTTCCCCACCAAAATAGTGTCGCTACAATGCCCAACCAGCCGTTTGGTCCACTGACGTTTAGGGACGTCCATTTGTCACCGTACAAGTCTTGTTGCATGCGGCCGACTGACCCTGGCTTCCTCCATCCTGGCTGCAAACTCCTCCACCATGCCCACCACGTATCACGGAACTCTGGTATATCCTCCATCTTTAGCACCGGCATCGCGTGCTTCATACGTCCCCGGCCCACCCAAAAACTCAGCAACTCCAGTCTCCCTTTCGCCTGCAAGCCCATGCATACTTGCTGGAAACCGAGGGTCTTTTCAAGGGTCGCAAATGTTGTTAGCAAGTCACCATACGTCGAACCAAGTCCTCCTGCCGCAAACACATTATAAGCTAACACGAACCACTGGGGTTCAGGTTTGGGGGCGACATTAGCTGTCAAAGACATCGGTGTTTTCTTGGGGAGCGAGGGTTCCATAGCAACGTCATTGTCTTCGGGAATGGAGGGGTTGCGAGCCACTGTGCTTTGAATGGGAACCTCAGCGACTTTGGCAGGTCCATCACGAACGTCAGTTGGATCAACAGAGCCCAAAACAGAAGAAGAGGCGGCGATGTCGAATTCATTCCTTTCGATCGCATTAGCATGCTCAGGCCATGAATTGGGGCCCTGGGGGTTTACATTGACCTCCATATCAATGTTGCCATGGGCAGAGTCGATGTTGAGAGAACTGGTCATGTTGACTGGAGCGTCAGAGTCCTTCATGGCGATATCATCTATAATGGGATTAGCCGACGATTGAGCGGGAGGGTCGTCTCTTGCAACGTCTTTCGTAATGGGATCAGGGTCCCCCGGTAGCAAGGCTTCGGAACCTGTCACGACGTCGTCGATACTCTCGGCCCCTCCAGTTTGCAAACGACCTGACCTCCTTGACGGAGCTTTGGGCATCTTTTTTGCTCTTGGCCTAGGCTTTGGTCGGGGGGGGCGCCTTTCCTCCTGCAACTGCCTAATCTCCTCATTCAGCTCCTTCATCCGCAGGTCGTTGCGGATGTTCTCTATGTTCTCGAGCCTCTGACGCTCATAGGCACTCAGGTGCTGTTTTCCCTTCGTCGATCCTATGCTTGTGCCGCTGTCGTTCTCCTTATTGGAGTCATTCGCCTTCATCTTTGCCGGCGCATCATCATCCTTGACGACCGCCCTCTTTTTCCGATTTCCATCTGATGGCTTCAGTCCTTGCTTCCTCTTCTTTCTGGGAGCCTCGTCATCAGACGAACTGATGTCATCATCCAAGGAATCAGATATGTCATCCAGGTTTTCCGTGAGGCCTGGAAAATCTTCTTCAAGTGTGTATAGACCTTCATCCTGTATCAGTGGCACGTCATCACCCAAGCTCGGCAAAGCGGCGGCCTTCCGGTCTCCCTCGCTGTAGACCGTACTCAGAAAGTCCCGGTAATGCGTCAAGATTCCCTCGAACTCCTGCTCCTTCCATTTTGGCCAAGGAACAGGCATTGGCTCTTGATTTTTGCCATAAGCCAAGCTATTTTGACTAGTCAGGATACAATTTTCCTAAAATAATAGCAGAGAACATACTTCATGGTGCCAATTTCCCCTCCCTCACTAGGTATTGGGCCCCCAACCAGCAAAACGACATTAAGGCCGGTTCATTCATGGATACCTTTCAAGATTGGTGCAGCGAAAGCAGGAAGTCCTGAGATGCACCTTCGCTATCATCAGCATCGCCCTCGCAATCAATACACGCCACTCACAACTGACGCTCCCTAGGATCCTTTGATGGAGGAGCCTTGAGTGCATTTTGGTACTCGTGCTTGTTTGCTTCAGCTGTTTCTTTTGCCCTGTCTTTCCATCCCGCCCGTTCCGCCTCTGTCAGCTCCGCAAAAAGGTCATGTGCAGCACCCATGCGAATTCCTGCCCTTGGTCCGCCTGTAGCTCCGTTTATCACAGCCTCATCCCATCGCTCCTTCATCTTCATTGCCACGGAATTTTTGCCATCCTCCACCATCCATTCCTGGTACGCCTGTCGCGCTTTGGGTGGTTTCGTGATTCCCGCCAACTGCGCCAGCAAAATGGTGTATGGATCATTCAGGTGATCACAACGCAGATGAAGTCACTTCTTGTTCAATTTCCTCACACGATAGCATAACCACCGTTTGATACGCTATGCGTCGTGTTAGTGAATAAGGTCCTTCAAGCATGCAAGACACTTACTTCATTAGTTTTCTCTCTCGCCACACTCTTCTTCTTGGCATCCTCGTCACTCAAGACCTCGGGAACATAAGCAATTTTCAGGTCGAAAGCTGGCCAGGGTCAAGGCGGGTCTTCATGGTCCGCAAGTCGCCAATCAATGATAAAGTGATATTCCGCGAACACCGAACGAAGAAACTCATCCTCTGCCATGTAACCACGCTCCAACGCATCCGCGTATCCCAGCACGTGCTTGTCAAGTAATTCGGCGCATGCTCCCTCTGCCTATCCTTTCATGTTCTTCCGTTGTTCTTTCTTGAGGCGCTGACATTTACCCATCTTCGTGGCAGAGTAACGGATTGTGAGAGTGGTAATGCGTAGGCGAAGGTACCTCTCACAAAAGAGGCAAAGGAATATACCGATGCCACGACAGAAAATGGCAGCAGGCATTCCTAGTAATCTAGACATGTGGAGCTGGTGCAAATTCTTTCTCCGATTCATATCTCCTCGCTTTGCATATTTAATGGTTCGTTTACCAATTTCTGACCGTTTCCTTAACCACCACAATGTCCGATATCACAGTCGATGCGCATGCAACTCAACTCTCTGTATCTGTTGCCTGCGCCTCTCACGATGTTGCTAGCGTTCCGACGCCGTCTGTGCCATCCTCACCTGCGACAGTGCCTCCCAACTCCTCCCCTCTTTCTTCGGGGGGCAGTCTTCTTTCGATCAATGGAGAGGACTCCGATGTCGATGATACGCCATCTATGCGTTCACACCTAGATTTTGCGAATTTGTAACAATACAATTGTATATCTATCCGATACTAGTGATAGTAAAAGGACTATAGCTGAGGCTTCGAGCTGATAGTTACAGCAGTATGCGACTAGTGAAGCCAGGACTTAGATGCGATACCACTAGTGGGTTAAATCTACCAGCTGGCCGTACTAGTGACTTGAATACTAGCTGGACTAATTAATATAAGGCCACTAGTAGACAAGTAACGCGACTAGCGCACCAAACAAGAAGCAGGATACACAGATCTCGTGAAGTCCGGTCACTAGCAGGCTGATCAGGGCATAAATGCCTAAGTCAGGTTAACTAGTTGTGCAGCAATCTTGAAGCAGGACTTAGAAATGAATTAGCAACGGATTAACCTTGCATCTAGATCCAACTAGTGCGATCAGATCTGTTACGATCGGACACGAGGCTAGCCAGGCTGCGCGTTCGATCATGGCCAACTGCGTTGCGGATGCGGAAGTGTGGCTAGTAGTTTATCCTCGGCACTAGTGGCGCGTTGCTGGGTCAAGAATGCGAGATAAAACTGCTAGCATAGCTCCATGGCTTACTAGTTGTCCAGCAGTAGTTTCTAGACCGACTATTGCGTGCTTTTTCGCAGTATTTCATGACTAGCCAAGAAATCCGTACCGAAAATACCCCACTAGTGTAGCTGTTTGTGTCACTTTGTACCTTCCTTTACAGTATATAAGTAGTAGAATAGCCACTCACAACGGGAGGCGACGCCATCCCTGCGATTGTGACAGACTAGTAGTATCTAGTGCCCCCAATTAAAGGCTTTTGTGCATAACCTCGAACGAAGCGGCTACTAGTCGCTAAGTTACCTATAGTATTGAGTGAATTGAAGTCCCTTTGAGTCTACTATTGTGTCCTGCAAAGGCCAAGAGTGCTCCGAAGTTAGTTCTTGCAGTTTCTCGAAGTTAAAGTATTATTCTTAGGCCAAGAGTGCCACTAGTAAGCTAGAGTGCGAACTAGTCAAGTGTTATCACTTGTAAGGAGCAGTTTCTAGGCCAAGAGTGCCACTAGTAAGCCAAGAGTGCGAACTAGTCAAGTGTTGATCACTTGTAGGAAGTATTACAGGGCCAAGAGAGCCAATAGTCCAAACAGTCGGAGTCCCAGCGAGCGCAGTAGCTCAAAACCAAGTCACATTCATTCAATTGTGTCTTACCCACCCCACTAGTGTGAGTAGTACGCTTGTAAAACTCACTAGTAATGAATAAAACGTCTTTTTGACCAACCTACCTTGATTATCGAGTCTGCAGAGTGCTTCTATCATACTCGAAACACCCGAATTCAATACATTGGTGATAGTGTAGAGTGTAGAGAGGTTTAGTGTTGGTTGGAGCTCATTTCCGCCCACTAGTCTTTTGCCACTCGCCGTTACTGAGCACATCATCATGTCCTTCAAAAAGATGATGTTGCTCCAGTTCAAGAGGCCGAAATCGATGACAAAGCCAAGAGGAAGCTAGGAAGGCTTGGTGGCAGGGACAGTCGCTCGCAGAAAACCAAGGTCTCGAAGAAGAATATGTCCTGGATTTGGATGGAGGCTGGTGGGCTGGATGAAGATGAATCCGATTTTTTGCATGAATGTACGTTTTCTGTCATTGCCATCTTTCTATCTCGGTAACTTTGTCTTGTAGCCGTTCGTGTTGAATGGTCAAAGGCTTGGGCTAGGCGGGAATGGTGGCACGAGGAAATGAGACGTGTCTTACGAACTCTGAGGTGGGAGGCGGAGGTGTGGTATAGTCGCGCAGAACAGACTGATGCAGGTGTCGGCAAGGCGATCCGACGAGGACGAAGGGCATACGCAATGAAGCAAGCGTGGTACAGGGTCAGAATTATGCATGCGTTTGAATCTCAGTGGGGCATGAAGACTGATGTATACAGCGCTCAAACATCCAGTGCTGTCGACAGGGGAGTGGAAGAGTCTGATACTGACATTGAGGAAGCCATAACGGACGGCCAAGGTAGCACACTTACAGAGACTCCCAACGATGTAGCTGTAGATGCATAATAGGGTAGTTACGAGAATGATACAAACTTGCCTATTTGGGTCCATGACAAGTGCGTGGTTATCAGAATGACGCATATGTTCGGCTTCGGCGATAAGTGATGTCATTGTGGCCTAGAGTTGGCCTGTGACGTGGATATGCCTGTCATTTGTTCATTGCCTTGCTGTAGAGAGAATCTGGCTACAGAGCCATAAAATGTATCCGGTTATTCTTGCTGCATAGAGGGCCAGAGGCAATTTCCTAAGACTAGGGGTGGATGGGCACGGAAAGAAAGGCAACCCGGATTTCCAGTTCATGTCAGAACAATTTGATGAACTGGAATCCCTTCCTTTGTATCCAGATGATGTGCCGGTCGAGTCTTTGGTGGCTGTTGGTACTACCTTGACATTGGGAAGAGATGGAACCTCTTTATATACTAACATTCAGTTCGTTATCCTTTTGGGTCTTCCCAAGCCGTCTTCTGCCAAGATGACCGAGGCTGGGAAGGCATCAGTTTCCAAAGGCAAGGGTAAGAAAGGCAAGGGTAAAAAGCAAGCTTAAAATCATATATTTTTATATTATACATGTCCCGTCGTATTTACTAATTCGTCATTTACTTGTTGGCTATATGATTGATCCATCCATTGTAGTCCTTTGTATATCCTGCTGCTTCTCTGTCCGTATGTAGCACCAATGATCCTCTGACTCTGGAGTAGTGTAAGTTAAAGTGAGTGATATCGACCGATGAGAATACAAATGTGTCCCATGCTCGCAGTTTGGACACTAGCCCCGGTTCAAAGAGACAGAGCTCCCCACCTTCAAAGTCGCCAAAGGGGATAACTACGCATATGAGTAGATCACCAGTGTCTCGATGCGCCAAGGTACATGCTTTGAAGTTCAACATGAATCCGCTGAGAGGATGTGCTGCGCTGTCTTTGTTCATCGTTAGATTGTCTGCAAAGTCTTCAAGTAGCTTATACTCTTTCGGTAGGATGTGTTTCAGCTGCAACTGGTTTACCCTTCGCGTCTCATAATGGCTAACTATGCTCACCCTGTCTCGTATGAAGCCTATCAGTGGTTTGAGCACATTGCGAATTAGTTCGAATCTATCTGGGTCCTCATTGACTTGCTTTCCGTAATGCGGCAGGTGTTGATTGGGATTTCCTTTCTTTCCCTGGCGGTGTAGTTTGTGTGGATGGACGTCAGATGGAGCACCTTTGCCCTGTTACCATCTCCCGATCAGTCCATGACTGAGATATTGCTCGCAGACTTACTGATTCACTGAATCGGTTATAGAATTGGCCATGAAAGGCCATGTACTTGTAGCCAGGTCTGTGTGAATCATCAAACTCCAGAGCGCCTGGCATAATCGCTTGGATCTGTGGTATGATGTCATTGACATTGGGAATATTCTTGACGACGTCGCGGATTATTGCGCCTATGACCGCTCCCTCTCGATCTTTGATACATATCATGTTGCTAATATGTATTAGTCTGAGTCTCTGATTATGAATATTCATATCGTACCTGTCCAGTTGGGCTGAGTTGATCAGGATATATCCACCCTTTGGCTTCTTTCCACCGATGTAAAACCTCGCCAGCTATTATCTGTGTCGGTGGCTATACTCCTGACTTGCTCGTTTTGCTTACCTGTTCCCCATATGAGCTCTCGTTGCCTGTAAGTACAGCTGCTTTTGAGGCCCTCTCGCGCTCTTTCTTTGTCCATTTCTCCCTGTTGTCTGAGTTGACGGGGTTTGTTGTACACTCCAGTTCTATGGGGATCGTCAATGTTAACGTTGATTCTGTATAGGTGTATGACGTCTGCACATTGATTTTAACATAGATGACCTACCGTCCACCAGAAATATTGGTGTTGCCGGTATACTGATGACCGGCAACAATGACCACACCTTCTCCTTTCTCTTTGGGAGGCAGAAGTAGCTTCAGCATACGGTTAAGCAGTTATCTCACGCCTCAATCCAGACAGGCTTACCTGATATATACATCGTCCAGTAGGGCATCTGTTGCGGTAATATCGGAGAAGTCGACAGCTCTGTCTTGAAGCTGTATCTGTAGATATTCGTTTTCATTGCCTTCATATTGATCGTTCATCTGCCTTGACATCTTTGCTATTTCCCAGACTAACTGGGCTATATCATTCTCTATCACTGCATATTAGCATCATCATGGGATGATTATTCTTTCATATTTACTCACTGAAGGGATCTCACAGCGCAAACCCAAGTCCAGAGATATCGGCGCATGTTGTACCACGTACTTCCCTGCCGTCTGAGTTGTGGTATAGCAGGCATGCCTTCAATTGAAGCACTGCGATCATAGGCAGCAGCCATAATCCTCCTATTGTCTGGTGTTAGCATCTTCCATCCGACAGTCACTCACATACCTGCGGCCACTAAGTAGACGACTCGGGTACCGGCCTTGTAGCACCATCGCAGGGTGCTGCATTTGATCCCATGTGCGTTGGCTATGCTTTCCATAGACATCATAGTGCTTCCCCCCTTCTTTGCGCTCTTCCTTACCCTGTTCCAACATGGTAGTCAGTATGACGGCTTGCTGCAAAACTGTACACTTACTCATCAACTCTCAGCACTAGATGCAGAAGCACGCGAAGTTGAAGGAAATCTTGAATAGCTTCGGAGTCATCAAGGTCATCTAGCATGGCATTGACCCCTGCTAGTGAGTGTATTTCCTGACCGTGCCCAGATACGGTGTCCTTCACTTGATGGAGCTTGTAAATCTCATCGAGGAGCTTCCAAAGCTTCCGCTGATTGTCCTCCTGCTTGATGGTGGACAGTGTCACGATACACCGACTTGCAAGAAGGGTGGGTGCCGGCGGTCTAGCATCAGTCGCCCAGGTTGGCTTTCGGCCCATGATTGGCCATTCCCATTCCTTCAAGTACGCCATCACTTCTTTAACCATGGATCTTCCATCCTTCAATGTTTGAGTGTGAAGTCTGTATCTCCTCTCAATGCCGTGGTCATGCTCACCTGGTTGGCCTCACCCTTATTCTTTCTTGTATCTGCTTTCACCGTGGACATCGTCGATGGACCGGCTGATCGCAGCTTGCTTTTGATACCCTGTGAAATTAGATGAGCCTTTGCTTGTATAATAAACCCATCATTCCTACCTGCGAGGGCATACCCATGATGTCAATCTTTCTGGGTATTGCTGCTGCATCCTTTGCCATAGCGTTTCGACAGTCGGTTTTGGGCTTCTTGTTTTTGGTCAGCAAGATGGAGGACGGTTCATCCATGTAAACTCCATCACCCTCCTTGTCTGCGTCCTGTTTCTGTTTCTTGCTGCGAGTCTCAGGTATCATGGCGCTGGTCTGAACGCTATTTACTACTGCCAAGAGGAATGCCTGTCCATTTGGCGTCTGCACTGAAGGGTTGTCGGATATTTCCTTGATAAATGCCATGACGACGTCCAGCTCCAGAGAGATTTTCATGTTAAATGATGCCCATATTTCGCAGAGGGAAGAGGGTAGGTGCGAAATTCACTATCTGAGACCAGCATTGTTGCTGCTTGGTGCATGTATGTCATTCCGCACAAGGTGTAATGCTATGACATCATTCCATGCGTCACTTGTGAATCAGACACGCAACGACGCATGTTCCGGGGCAAGTGCCGGGTGTCCCGGTCTGACACGTTGATTGATGTGGCTGTGTGGCTTCACTCTTATCATCCCTTCCACCATCTAGACGTTGTCGTTGTCTTATTTCTCATTTATGTTGCCATAGATGCCCAGGAAAATGTATGTGATATCTGTATTTCTCGCTGATACATGTCTTTAGGTGTGTTTTTGCATCATGTTGCCCTAAAGGGTCAGGGTAGTGTCAGTACTTTCACCGCTCACTGTGTATGCCCTTTTGATGTGGTTGCATGTCCCTTACACAACAAGAGACCTCCCCACAGACTCTCCTATGACACCGGCTGTCACTTGGAATGAACCTTGTCACAACTGCCTACCAGTGTGCCTGCTAGCCTCCCGCCTCCATCCCCATCGTCATCCACACTGGGATCTACTCGAATCGCAACACGCCGCAGCGATCATGCGTGGAAATCAGCCTGAACACTCAAAAATATCTGACATCGACCGCCATCTGGGCATGCAGTACCATACGCACTCCTAGAAACTCAACTGGCAGCCCATACCGAGGATGCTGCAGACCGTGGCGTGTGTACAGGCAATGGGTGCTCGTTGGGATGGCCATGGAGCCTGCAGACTGCGAGGATGAGACTGGGGTGTGGAAGTTGGGCGAAACCTCGGTGTCGTTGTACGTAATTTTCTTCCCTTCCTTTACTCTTTTCTCACCTTTCATTTTTGTAGTGCTTGACGAACTGCTATCCTCTACAGCGCCTTCGCGAGTGACTTGAGTACTCTCTGTGCATGCTCGTTTGTCAACCATCCTTGCAAACACGATCAACGACAGATGGTGTGTATGCAGGGAAGGGGCAGCAGGGGGAGCAGAGGGGATGTAAGGTATGGCTTCCTTTCTATCTTGTGTGTGGGCACATATTTTCTTGAGAAGTCTCGTCTATCACCGCGGTGCCGACTCCTGTACTCCCGTTAACGATGCCTAGGTACACGAGAAATCTGTCGCCCCATCCCGATACTCCCCCCTCGAAGGACAATTGACTTGTGCATGCCATCGATGGTCGACTCATGATATGCTTATCATCCATGACGAGCCCTGTTCTCATCACCCACTATCATGCTTGTCTAAGTACACACCTATATCATACTGTACTCAATTGAATTGCTTTTATTCATTTAAATCAGTACCAGTTTATGCCAGTGGGCATGGGGACCTTGTGATCATTGTGGCTGTGCGTTGTTTTGGACTATTGTGCCTGTGGCCCTTTTTCAATCTCTTTTTTGAATGGCTTTGTCACACTGTATCGCATTTGCTATGTATCGACACTTGCGTTATTTTTCTATCTTGCTTGCCATTCTGTTGTGCCAAGCCTACTGTCAGTGAGTATTTTTGCGATGTTCTCTCTATCCTGCTCCATTGATTGCAAAATCCTTCTGTTGAACCGCATGCTTACAACATTGCTTTGTAGTATTTCTTGTCTGCCCATGTTTATCGCCTATCAAATCGAATCCGGCTGTCAGGGAACCTTATCTGTTGACTCTGTGTTGCCAATCCCATCACGTATTGAGACCTTCCTGTATGTCCCGCACAAAATGGAAGATATTGTTTTGCGAGAGGGTGCAGGTTGTTGGGTATGTTTTTTTCTTCTTCTCCTCATTATTTGCTCTCTCACATCTGATCTCTCCCTCAGGGAGCAGCCGCTACTTCCTCCCTCGTGGAACTATGGGAACAGTCTCAACATGCTGGTGGCGTTTGGGGGGTCAGTGTCGACTCGATGGCAGTGCATCTTCTTCTATCCTTACTTCTTGTCTTTTTACTAACTGCTCTCCATTTTTGTCTGGCAGTTTACAGATGCCCTGCGTAAAAACGAAGTTATTGACTGGCGAGAGGGTGCAGCTTGTTGGGTGCGTATTTTTTTTCCTCCCTGTTTCTTGCTCTCTAAATTCTGTGTCCTCCTCACAGGAAGCAGCAGCTACTTCCTCCCTCATGGAACTACCGGGTCTGCCTCAGCATGCTGGTGGCTTTTGCGAGGTCAAATTCAATTCAATGGCAGTACGTCTTCCATCTCTACCTTGCATCTCTTTACTGACTGACTACCTTCTTTGTCTGGTTTCATTTTTAGTATTATGCCTTTTTTTGGCATTATATGCCTGCTGCAGTGTGTCCCCCCTTCCTTGGATCTGGTTACAACCGTCCTCTGAACGAGTACAGTTGTTTCCATCCTGGTCGGTCGGTGCACTCCATCAGTTGTGCATGTGATCTCCCTCTGGCCTTGGCACTGTATTGTTGCTCTGTTGCCTTGCCAAGGTGTACTCTCTGTTGGGATACTTACCCTGTGACTTGCATTGGTGATCTACTGATGTATGGTTGTTCATGTGAATATCCGCAATACAGTGTTTTCGATCGACTGATAGATACATCTACTGTACAGTGCTCTGTTGAGTATGTCCTCCTGTTTTATACCTATCTCCGTACTTCGATTAACTGGTTTTGGGCTTATTTTTGTATTGTGTTCAATGAGTTCTGTAAGTATCATTGCCAACGCTCAATGGTGACAATGATATGGATGTCTCTTTCTGCTGTATGTCAATCTAACTGTAAATTTGAAGTTTTGCTTTTGTGCCTGTGTCTGTCAAGATATATTACCCACAGGCATGACCATATCTATTCTTTGATTAGATGCAATCCCCTCCTTTACAGAAGTTCATTGCTACTATCCAGAATATTATGTGTGAGGCGAATGAAGCGATTCTGTCTGAATGTCTTTTGTCATTCATTTTTCTTTTTCTGTCTGGCACTGCTAGGTTCGTTGTTTTGTAGATCTAACGTGTTGACGAGCTTGCCTCCATCTGGATATTCTACTGCTGCTTGTCCCAATACCTACCATCAAGGTGGTGGCAAGCACGTTGGATCTTTTTACATGTTTGATGAGATCTCCCCCTTTCTTCCAGTTGCTGCTGTATCTCTGTCCGTTCGTTTTACTTTTCGTGAGCTGATAAAGGATGACATACTGACTCCTGACTCTGACCTTAATTTTTCAGATACTGCCTGCTGTGTTGAGGTTCCCTTGGATGTTTTGATTCATCGTCTTACTGTACGACAACTGAGGTTAGTATCCAAATAGCATGGCTTGGTTATTCCCAATAACTCGCCCAAGTCATCATTGATCAAATCATTGTCAGACCATGTATGTAGCGGGTGTAATAGGTATCTCACAGTCTTCAATGTTGACTATGACGCTGTAGAAATCATTACAACAACCCCAGATAATACAAAGGCTTCGGAAATCCCCAAGGCTTCCACTTCAGATACAAACAGTAGAAACCCTTGTCGAGCCAAAACTACACAATCAGATGTACTGCATGAACCACCTGTATCTTTCCCTCCAGCACCATTGTCTCCTGATTTAACTGTAAGGATTGCAAGAGACTTTTGCCATGAAATGGATCCTCGTAACTTCGAGGAATCTGGCTGTGCTATCTGTGGCAGGTTGACACCAGTGTCCAAGCTCAGCCCTAAGCGAGCTCTGCACAATATGTTCCATGTCCTAGACCGCACTGGTTGTAGTTTGACTAGGACAGAGAGATTGTGTGATACTGATCCTGTTCAGGAGATTTCTGGACCTATCCTTGACGAATCTTGTGATAGGATTTGTATAGATTGTCGGAAGTGCATAAGGAAAGGGGAAACCCCAAAGTATGCGCTGTGTAATGGATTCTGGCTGGGTGAAGTACCTGACGTCTTAAAGGGGTTGTCTTTTGCTGAGCAGCTTATCATATCTCGGGTCCAGCATTTTAACTGCTTTGTTCATGTGGGGTCAGGTTCTACAAAGATGATAGCTCATGCTGTAGCATTTGAGTCTCCAACACCTAAGGTCTATGATTTTCTCCCTCCTCCCATAGAAGAGCTGGATGATGTACTAGCTATCATGTTCACTGGCCCTCGAGAGCCCTCTAAGTCTGATTATCAGTGTACACCTCTACTGGTTCGTCGAAACGTAGTGGTAAATACTTTAAGTTGGCTGAAACTTAATCATTGCGATTACACTGATGTTGGTATCTCCTTAGAAAATCTCAATCACTATCCAGAGAACACTCCACCTGTTTCTATCCAGTACAAGTCTATGCTGAGCAATAAGGCACCAGAGTCTACTAGTGTTTTTGACAATGAGGAAGAGGATGGGGTCGAACATGGTCAGTGTCCCTTTATTGTTCATGGTCTGTTTGGGCAGGATATCCAGTCACAGACAGCAGCAGAACTCAAATTAACCGCTCTTCAGTACTACGAGAACAATGGCAAGTACTTATCTGTTGGTAGATCCAACAAGCCTCAATCTATTTATAACAACCCAACATTGTATCCTGCTATGTTCCCTTGGCTATTTCCATATGGACTAGGTGGGATCGGCAGTACTACCATTCCACTTTCATCAGCACATCACAAGAGATGCTTGCTTATGTACCATGACAAATGATTTCAGCTGGATCCAACTTTTCCCTTTGTGTGTTTTAGTCATGAGCAAGTAAAGGCATTGACTACTGGCAGTTTCTTACTGGCCGAGAAGGAAAAATTCTTTGATATCATGAATCGAATCTTGGATGTTGACCGTTCTGTTCTATCTGATCTCTCTAAGCAGATGGCCAAAGGGGATGTTGTCCATGCTGAAACAGACCAGGAAAAGACCTGTTTTCAACTGCTTCGGGATCTAGACCATGTTGGGGGGAAAGTGCAGGGTTCAATCACTAGCAAGAAGTATATGCGTCACGAATTAAATGCTCTTATGGCATCTGAAGGTGCACCTTCTTGGTACATAACCTTTGCTCCATCGGATCAGACACATCCGATTTGTCTATATTGGGCAGATCAAAAAGAGACGTTCTCTCCAGGCCTTTGAACTTATGAATCTCGTGTAGACCTGATAGCTAATAACCCTGTAGCTGCTGCCCAGTTTTTCAACTTTATGACAGAGCTCTTTATCAAGCATGTTCTTGGTGTTAGTACCAACCATCCTGGTGTATTTGGTGAGACATCTGCATATTATGGCACTGTTGAACAGCAAGGTAGACTGACTTTACATTTACATTTGCTCTTATGGATCCACAATGCTCTTTCCCCTCAAGAAATACAATCTAAACTAATGAATCCATCATCTGCTTTTCGTCAAGAACTACTTGCATACCTCAATAGGGCACATCAGGGTGATTATTTTAATGGCTCTCAATCTGATGTGCTGAAAGATCTCACCCAAGCTACAAGACAGCCAGATTTTAAGTCGCCCCTTGAAGTCTTGCCAGAGCCTCCTCCACGACCATGTATTTGAACTAATTGTACCATTGAAGAATGTCGGTCATGTGCAGATATAACCTCATGGTGGTCATTTTTCCATCGTACTGTTGACTTTGTAGTGGCGAAAACTCATATTCATAGTTGTGGTGACAATACAAATGCTGATGGCTCAAAAAAGAAAAATAAGTATGATTCAAAGGGATGTTTGGCTAACAAGTGGAGAAAATGTAAGGCCAGATTTCCTCGTCTCATTGTGAAAGAAGACAAGATTGATGATGAAGGTCATATCACCTTGCGGAAGCTTGAAGCTTGGATAAATACCTTCATACCATTGTTGACATATCTGTTTCAATGCAATACTGATGTTACTTCCCTCAGATCAGGTACTGCTATCAAAGCTGTCATCTCATATGTGTCAGATTATGTGACAAAACCAGCTCTTAAAACACATGTTATCTTTGAGGCTATTAGATCGGTGTTTGAACATAATGTTGAACTGCTGTCATCTGGTGAAACAAGAAAGGAGAAAGCGAGAAAACTAATTGCCAAAATCGTAAATGTACTTGGAGTAAAAATGGAGATTGGAAGTCCTTTTATTTGCTCATATCTTTTGGGTATACCAGATCATTATACTAATAAGAAGTTTGTGGTCTGCTTCTGGCAGAATTATGTATCATATGTTCGAAAAGCTTGGAACCATGATGATATGCATATTGCACCAGAGAAAGTACTTATTCGAAAACATAAAGGTTCTCTTATTGGTGTTTCTGTCGTAGAGGATTATGCATACAGACCAGATGAACTTACTTGTTTGTCTTTATATGAATGGATCTGCCTATGTACTTGCAAGAAGACAGCCAGAAAGAAATGCTCTGCAAAGTCTAGCCAGAAAAATATATCTGATCTATGCTTGGATGAAGAAGAATTTGAGTGGGATGACCTATCTGTATCAAAGTCTCTTGATGATTTTATAGTTGATGATATGGCAGATGGGCCTCCTGCTTTTCTGGATAATGTGAATGATAATATAACAGACAGTCTTGCTGAAGATTTTTCCAATGCATTCAAGGAATTAGGTAATATCATAGAGGCGTTCCAACCTAAGAAACCTGATCCAGAATCACTTAAAGGTAATTATCCATTCCAGAAGGAGCATCCTTTATCAAGTACCCACCATGTTGTATGCAGGGGATTATTGAAAGCATATGTACCCAATTTTGTTGGCTCTGTACTACCAAGACATGATCATGGAGACTATGAGTATTACTGTTGTACAATGCTTACATTGTTTCAACCTTGGAGGTCTGGACTGGAGCTGAAGCTGGCAGATGAAAACTGGAGTAGTGCCTTCGTAAGATATCCCTTTGATCAACATCAACATAGCATAATGCAAAATTTTAATCTACGCTATGAGTGTTTAGATGCTCAAGATGACTTCCGTGCGCAGTTGAAAAAGGATGCATCTGTGGCTCCTGATTGGCTACAGGCAGAGGATAATGAGGAATTTTTAAATGATTCTGATCAGGTGCAACTTGGTGATGCATATATGGACTTTGATTCTGCAGATATAGATCTGATGGATCCTACATCTATTGGATTAGGTAAACGATGGGTTAAGCGCTTGGAGGATATGCTGCGAATCAGGAGTTTGCTATCTGCAATTGGATGGTCAGATGTCCCTTATTCTGCCTCTATGGAAGCCAACCACTCTACACTATCTCAGGAACCAGTTTTGATTGATCAGAGTGGTGCCCAGTGGAAGTCGGATGTGGCCAAAATGCGTCAATGTATTCTTGATGAGCGCCTTTCTAGTGCTGGAGGTGATAAGTCTATTAAAGATCAATTTTTACATGGTAGACCAACTACAGAAATCACTGGTGAAGTGAAAATCACTGACTTGCTTACTGAAACTGATACTGTTCAGCTTGCTGCCAGGAATAAATATAGATCCAATATAGCTGATCAGATTCTAGAGGATTTTGGACTAAACTATGAGCAAGAAAGAGCCTTTAGAATTGTTACAGATCACTCATCTGGTCCAAAGAGTATTCCACTGAAAATGTACATAGGTGGCATGGGGGGAACTGGTAAAACACGTGTACTTCAGGCTCTTATTTCTTATTTTAAAGCTTTAGGTGAAAGCTATCGACTCATTATTGTTGCTCCAACTGGTACAGCAGCTGCCCTTATTGGTGGATCTACATATCATTATATGTTTGGGATTAATGATGCTAGAGGCGATGAAATATCTAAGAAGTTGTTGTCTGAAGTGTCATCTCGTCTGCAAGGTGTGGATTATGTATTTTTTGATGAGGTTTCCATGCTTTCATGTTCTGATTTATACAAAATCAGTGCTCGTCTGTGTGCTGTACGTAATATCTCTCATACACCCTTTGGTGGAATGAACATGATTTTTGCTGGGGATTTTGCTCAACTCCCTCCAGCATATGGAGGGTCAGGTCAGGCATTATACAGTGCTTATGTTGGAGCCCGATCAGAAGCAATGCATGACCAACAAGCTGCGATTGGTAAAGGATTATGGCATCAAGTATTAACTGTTGTGATTCTTAGACAGAATATGCGTCAACGGACACAATCTGAGGCTGATTCCCATCTTAGAACTGCACTGGAGAATATGAGATATAGGAAATGTACTCCTGATGATATATCTTTTCTCAACAGTCGGGTATCCAGCCCAGCTTGGGGTCGTGATCATATATCACAGACAGAGTACCGAAATGTGTCCATTATAACAGCCTGGAATGCTCATAAGGATGAGATTAATCATATTGGATGTGAACGTTATGCCTTGGAAACAGGCTAAAAGTTAGAGTGCTTTTATTCTGAGGATTTTTCTACTGAGACAAGAAAGGAGAAACGGCAAAGAAAAGCTCAAGGTCAGCACCATAGATCCACTGGTATAACAGACTCCCTTCAACAAGTATTATGGGATCTGCCACCAAATGCAAATGATGGACAGTGCCCTGGTATATTGCGATTATGTGTTGGAATGCCTGTGATGATCTGATCCAACTATGCTACTGAATTGTGCATGACCAAAGGTCAAGAAGGTACTGTACATTCCTGGCACACTGAAAAAGGGTCTAGAGGGCAGCAGATGTTGGATGTATTGTTTGTTAAACTATCTAACCCCCCCTCTGATGTACAGTTGGTAGGTCTCCCATTGAATGTAGTACCTCTAGAGCGAAAGTCTAACCTGATCAACTGCAAGATGCCTAACGATACTGTGATATCCCTTTCCAGAAGTCAAGTAGAGATCGCTCCCAACTTTGCAATGACTGACTACAGTTCACAAGGAAAGACAAGACCCTTTAATCCTGTCCACCTGGACTACTGCAAATCACATCAAGCTTGCTATACTGCACTATCTTGGACAGCCACTGCAAAGGGAACAATATTGCTCCAACCAATATCTCCCACTAAAGTGCAAGGTGGTATTCATGGATCTCTCCGTCAAGAGTTCAGAGAACTAGAACTGTTAGATGAGATTACATGACTTCGTTATGAGCGTTGCCTGCCAATAACAGTTCGAGGCGACCGTAGATATGTTCTGCTGGATGCTTACCATAAGACCAAAGGGGCTTATTATGTGCCTGCGATGGTACATCCTGCCATTGTATGGAGCAGAGCCTTGCCTTTTGAGCCTTCAATGGTGAAGGATATTCCCTGGAAGATATTAACTAAGAGCAAGAAGTCAAATACAAATGCAGTAATGACACAATTGATTAAGCCAACGAGCAAAGGTCTGAGCACTGCAACCCCAAATATAGTAGGGAATGTACTGTCTCAGTCTAATGTGGATGTTCCCAGTCGAGTTGGTAAGAAACGCAAGGCAAGAACCTCTGATGTAGTTCCTTCAGCAATACCAATTGCTTATTCTGTATCAACTAAAAAAGGTAGAATTGTTTCCAGGTCTGCATTTCACCCAGAAGATGCCAGTGCCAATCCATATGGTACATCATGGTCAAATAACAGCTGCACATATGATGCTTTTTTTGCAGTTATCTTCAATGTATGGCACTCTGATATGGTTAGATTTAAAATAGGATTCCATGAGATGAGTCCTCAGTATTTAGGCAAGCTATCAGAATCGTTCAACCTTCATATATTGGGCACCTACAACCTGGTACAAGTAAGGGATTTGTATCGCCGTCTGCTTCATAGATTGAATCCTCAGTACTTTGTCTGGGGTAGTTTCACTAGCTTACTCATGATCCTTGAATGTAGTCTGAAGCTGGACAATGGTTATGCTGAGTCTTATCTGGAGTGTGCTTCCGGTCATAAATCAGACCTTGATATGCCTCATGTTCCCATCTTGTACATACCAGAACGAGGCATACGGATTGACTCCATACAGTCATGGCTATCAGATGGTGCTCCTCATTCTCATGTAAGAAGGCAGTGTCCACATTGTGACGAAGATGTAGTTAGAAGAACGCGGTTTCTATCAGCCCCTTTATTGTTATGCTTGGACCTTGGGAACGCGAACATATCTGATGTTGAATGGTGTGTACAAGTGGTAACCGGTGATGTGACCATGGTATATGATCTAGTTGGCCTTGTTTACTTTGGTCAATCACACTTTGTGGCTCGCTTCGTAGATAGACACGGTGTGTTATGGTACCATGATGGCATCGCAAATGGAGGATCCTTTATGAATGAAGGCTATGCAGAAGACCACGCATCATCGTCGCTAATGCAATGCAACAATACAAGATTGGTAACACTTGTATATGTGAAGAGGATTGACGGAGACCAGTGGCGATTCTAAGTAAGTGTATTCTAAGATTATCTTATCAGTTGTATAATTGTGTAATGTGTATTTGAAATGTAATTTTAGCATCGTTGCTGTAGCTCACACAGGACTCGGACCTGCCGCGCCCCGCAACGGCTCACCACTTCATCTATTCGACCTTTGATGCCGACTATGTATTGCTTTTTTTCATTAGTCCCCACGAGGGTGACTGATACGCTAATCCAGTATTCCTACTATTACTACATACCACAAATTCAGTTGTATAATATCAATATCATTATTCCTCAGCTCTTTAGGGCCAATCATAGATTACTTTGCGGTGTTGGTTGGGTTCCCACCAGGCTCTCATGATCAGAATCTCCTAACAAAGTACTTGAATCGGGAAATTTTGGCCAGAAGTGTCCTTATGTAGATATAAGCAAGGTCGGTAAAGACGAAAGCAGAGACTTACAAATATACGGGTATAAACTACATTTGACTATTTCAGGAGATTTGGTTCTATCTTCGTGCTATCGTTTCAACGATGTCCCGTTGGTAAAGATATAGGCTCTTCGGTCTTTTATCCATCAATATACCCTTAACAGGATTCAATTATCCAAAATCCTCAGGTAAGACACCATTTCTGATTAAACGGTGTCAATATTCCTTTTACCAACTCTCCATGCACCGGCTCTTCTTGTATGCTCACGGACCCATGCCCCAGAATCGTCTCATACGGTTCGGTTCCATTTTCGCGACTACAGCGCTTTTCAATATGAACAACAGCGACTTTTGAGCATATAGTAGTCTCGAATATCAATGCTACCTCCCGGTGGAAGCTGCCCAGTGCCGGTCCGTACCATGTCAGACAGTACTGCTCTTTGCTGTCCACGTCTTCAAACACACACGTCGGATACAGTATCGTTTCCTCAGCCTGAAAGACAAAGCCCTCTTGCTCAATATGGAGGCCATCAGGCTCGCATATCCCGTACATGCGATATTCGGCCTCTGCAAAGCGCTGCGCCGCATACGCAAGGTATACGTTCATGACTTCTGTAAGGTGAAGGAGGAGTGACCGAGGTGCCCAACGAAATGGAGCGTTCTTCATGTTTGGGGTAGGAATGTGGTCGGGTGTTGAAAAAATCGGGAGTTGCACAAATATGATTGCAGCGGGGATTTCGCGCAGGAGAAGGTAGAAATGTTGCATACGCTCCTCAGCTGTCTGAACGCTGAGAATGTTAGATAGGTCAAACTCGGCCAAGGATGCAAGGCAGATAGCTTCATCCTCGGATTTGCTCGTAGTACGATTCTGCACCGCGCGAGCAAGTCTTTGGAACTGGATGTCCCATCCCCATGGTTGGAGGTCGCTGACGGACGGAAGACGGCCGATTATTGAGTCCTCCACCCCGAAGAGAAGACCTTCTTTGATCTCCTGAACGTTAGAAGCAAGCGCAGTCGGTTTACGGGGATGAGGGAGCGGTTTGGAACTAGTAGGTTTTGATGGCATATGCTGGAAAGTATGCAACAGCTTGTTCCAGCGGACTGGACCATCTCCCATCTGGAAGTACATCTTCCCAAGACTCGACTTGGACTCGATGCTCAGGGCAGCTTCCTGAAGTGTCCATAGACGCTTCATCCAGCCACCAGATACAATCCTGATGCCTAACTCAAGGTCGGACACTTTCTGTGATTCGACGGAGCATAGCTCTCGGTCGAGAACGGGGACAATTTTAGCGTCGTAGAAGGTCTGACCAAGTAAACGGATCGCCAACTTGCGGTATTCTTTTAGATGACGAGCCACGGGAATGCATAGTGTATCGATCCACAGCGCCATAGGGCGGAAGCGCGTCACTCCATGGACGGAGGATAAGGCAGTCATGAAATCTCGCAGCCTCCGGAGTTGGCATCGTGGGAGGGCGTTTTCAAACGGATTACCGAGTCCATCGGCCCCTACAACAAAATTCAACGATACAGGGCATTGATAAGAGCATTTGGTACTCACATACATGGCTGATTGCGATGTAAGGATAGCTCTCTTCATGAACCACAGAAAGCTCAAGGTTGCGGGATACGATAATCTTTGGAATCCTTCCTCTGGATAGAGAATCTCGTAATCGTTCTGAATCCACTGAAACAGACTGACACTCGCTGCCAATACTAACGTGCACTGTCCGGTAGTCTTCTTCGCTCGTTTGACTTGCCATATACCTCGTCTCCACGCAATTGGTATGGTTTCGACGTACTTCGGGACGTTCGACAAAGTAATTGAAGAGCATCATGTCGTACCCCAATCCACTGAGTTCACTTTTGTACCATCCCTTTTGCACCAGTCTATCGAACATTAATTCTGCCATCCTCCCCTCCCCTTCGTGAGCCCAATCATATCTCACGTCTCCAACCGAGACACTCATACCATCCTTTGGATCTATATTCCACTGCGGGGAGTGGCATAGGAAAGTCAACAGGATAATGCGAAGAAGAATATGGATCGACCACAAGACTAGGCACTCTGAGAACGTGTACTCGTGCTCATCCTCAAATTCCCCTGCTCTAGTGATGATGAGTTGCACCTGTCGCGCAATCGCATAAAGCCGTGATCTCAGCTCTCTCGTCCCCGCCAACTGACGCCGCTGAGAGGCAGTGAACAGTCTCATTGGAAGTCTATTCAGCTCTGCGGTACTGACTGTATTCGGATCCCCTGATGTGAACATCTTCCCTGCGTCGAATTCTAGGCCACAAAGCGAGCTCACTTCTGTGAGTGCACCAAAAAAGAGTCAGGCCTGCAAAAACGCGACTTTCCCTGCGACAGATACATCGTTTGCATCAGTTTTGGAAATGGCAGGCGTATGCAATCCATAGCGTAGTTTCTCGTTTTGAGCTACGCAGATGCCGGGTGGGCAGCGCCCTGACTGACACTGAAGGTCGCGACGGTGGACTCTCCAGTTCATGCGTGCAGGGAAGTCCCAGACTCGAAGATGCTTAGTGTTACTATAGACTCCTTCCTTCTGACATGACAACACTGATAGGCGCTGATCATTGCAGCTCATTAACATTCGACGTGATTCTTACACCAACTTCTACGCATGTTTTACCTATGCCCTGTGGATTTGAATAAACTGTCACATAGAAAGACAGTAGTACTCACATACCATCGCTTTTTGCAATAGCTAATGTGTACCCCAGCTCATTTCGTCGCCTGAGCCTCAATGCTGGCCTACAAGTGAAGTAGCCTTTGTCGTACGAGGCACCAAACTAAATCGTATAGGCTTCAAATGACTGCGTCCAACATACATATGAGAAAAATAGAAGAAGAAAATAAGTATACGTACTTAACAATCCCATTGGAAAATTCCACCGCAGGAGTAATCTCCTCCCCATCCTCACCTTTCGCTTTCGCTATCCTACAAGTGGCCAGAATGAAAGCGATCGCGATCCACATCCCGTTCTCGGCCAAAAACCGTCCAGGGCAAATCCTACATTACCGAAATCAGATTAATAGCCTACACGATAGAGGCGAGCCGAGAAGCAACCTTCTTCCAAACCCGAACGCCGTAAGATAGGGCTCCTCCTTCCCTTCTGGCTTCGGAAGATAACGATCAGGATTGAATACTGTAGCTTGATGGTAGATGTTCTCGTCAAGTCCCATTCCCCTTCACACAAGAATTAAAAATATACTGAAATGAGGGTCGCATCAAAGGACATACCGAACGTTGGCGAAAACGACAGATCCTTTAGGGATGAACATGCCGCGATAAACATCATCTTCCACCGAGCGGTGAGGAAAGCCCATGGGAGCGACGGGGTTCCATCTGGAACAATTCAGCGGGAAAGAAACCCCAGGAAATGAATGTAGTACCGCATGGTCTCTTGCAGGACATGATCGATATACGGAAGCGACTCCCGATCCTCAAAAGTCGGGAGACGGTCCGGCCCGACAACAGCATCGATCTGAGCTTGTGCCTTTTCCTGGACTTCAGGATGTAGGACCATAGTGACCAAGAAAACGAGGAGTGTCGTCCATGACTGAAAAAAAGCTCGAATCATAGCAGTAAATCACACCAGGGAATACTTACGGTATCCGCACCTGCAGTGTATATCTGCGCTGCCGCACCCTTCAGATCCTTCAGGTAGTCCTCTTCATCTTCTACAGAGCCCAAGTCGTTCAGATACGATGCAACGAAAGACGGGGTCGCTGTCCCTTCCGACATCTGTTTCTTCACGATGTCAAAGGGATAGTCCGCAGACCTCTCAATGGTCGGCCTCGCCTTCCGCGCGTATCCAGCATAATATGCCCCAGGAAACCAGGAAGGAAATTTCGACACTACATCATTATGCTGGTCAGTCCAAGAACCCTTGACCCAAACGTACATGCTCACACCAAGGGAAAAATTCAACAGGTGTACTCGCCGGCGGTCCCGAATTGTCGATGACCTCCGTCATTTCAACAATCAATTTCATCAACGGATCGTCTTCGCCCGATATTTGATAACCGTAAGCGATTTTCATTATAACTACGGCGGAGAATCTGGAGGGGGAAACAGATCAAGCATCTTATCATGAACACATCACACCACCGCGCACCTGCCGACAATCGTATCATAGTCATCAGGCTTCTCCATGAGCTCTTTCACTAGAATAGCTGCTTGCTGATGCTGCATAGGCAAATATTCTCTGCATTCCTTCCGTCCAAAGTGTGTTTGAAACAATTTTCGGTGGCGGTGGAAGAGTTTTCCGTACGGCATTAGGGACAAGACTCGATCCCAGCCCATTCTACCGGCAACAATCACTAAAGGCGGACTTCGGCGTCATGAGCCATGCACTCACAGGTGGAATATAACGCAGTTAGGCCGGCAGCTGTAAATCGCACTTCTCTTATCAAGCAAGTCGTTCGCTGCCTCTACGCTGTCAAGGATGATCATCTTGCGGCCTAAAACTTCTAGATACATCACATCGCCTAATTAAAAACTATCAGTTTGTTCATCAGGAGTGAGTGAGCTTCGAAAACTTACCGTACGTCTTGGCCCATTCGTGGAACACTTCTGGCTGACCTACAGGAGGAAGAATTCGAATGTGACCTATGATAGGATCCGCAGGTGGACCTGGAGGGAGAGATTGCTGTCTCGCCAACCCGAGGCGCCGTCGAAACAACCACGCAAAAATCCAGAGCGGCGCTGCGTAGAGGAGGAGATTCCAATCCATGAGCAAGAGAGAGAAAGATTCTCACTCCATCGACATCAGCCCACCTATATCAGAACGCCATGAGCATCATATGATGGACGCAGTCGCAAAGACACTAAGCTTGATAAAGCAACGTACATTGTGTATGCCCGGACATAAATATATCACATTGTCACATGCTACGCGAACGGCGGGCTCCATATGATGGGGTAAATGATGGAGGTCATTCCTAGAGGTATCTATAACATCGATACGGGAAAATACCGTTGTTGAACCACGGTAGAAACGACGGCCTTTAGAAGCGTTTGCCAACCCAGGTGACGCGTGAATGTCTCTTAATTGAAGGATGGGTTAATTTTTTGCTCTAACGTAATAAACCAGACTCGCCTGATGAGAAGCATATGCTTCAGTCACTACTGCACCCGCATCGTTCTGAATGTTAACCTTTTGAATCATCGACATCCTTGGAGGTGAATCATAAACGTCAGCTTATCCATTCAAAAGAAAAGTGAGGGAGGAGAAGCGACGAACAACATGCCTATACCGTTTCATGGCTAACAGCCACATTCGGCCTCCGAAACCTGATATCGAGCGAATCGCTTCATCTATTAGTCGCCAGAAGACGCGGTATGGCAGTGGAGAAACGTACCCCGACTCAAAAATAAGCTGGTGAGGTTGACGTTGCTGGTGGTAAGAAGCCAAGGCAGACTTCGGCACCGGTGGACCAGAGCGGACCGTGCCACCGTGGAGGGCCGAAACTGTTTCCTTTCAATTTCAAATCCCCTTCACTGTGCTGTCCATGGGTGCAAATTTGGTGCAATAGTTCATCGCCGGCTGCACCAAGTAAGACAAGGAAACTTCCCATGGCGATGCAATATGCAATGGAAGAGGCTGCATTCTGAGGGGACGTTCGTTGATTGATGCGCATTGATGAACAAGAATATCTCGACGTCCAAGAACGCTTCAGTTGTTAGATACTCAGGAATGCTCATACCGCGGACAGCGCTTTGAGAACTGAGTGTCCGCAAATAGCCACAATTTAAGCCGATGCATGTCATGTTCTTGCACCAAGTGAATATGAAGAACGAAAATAGTCCGCGGACGCAACAAGAATCTCGTGTCGTTGTATGAAAACAAGCTATTCAATATTAGAGGATATTAGTACAGTTTAGTACAACGGCGCTTTCTTTGATAGGACCTACGATGAGTTCTTTGCCGAGGGAAAGACATTCCATTCCTTTATGACAGATCTTGTGTATTAATCAGAGGAACACCGGATCTGTCGTACCTGTCGTACAGCCGGCAGAAGTACTGATGAGCAGGCTCTGTGGCGTCAGCAATATGAGATAAAAACCGCTGTAAATCCGTTTGTGAATAATATTGATCATCCCGTATCGCGGAGGAATGTATGTACACAGGTAGATACATGTCCAACAGATCTCTGGAGATCCAAAATGTCCCTAGGGTGGTCTGAGTTGAAGACGCTGTGTGAAAGACAGCGAAGCATACAGGTGGCATCAATCCTTGCGTTTTCGCGTAAAGATGCCGCGCCTTTTTTTCTCTTCGAGACTGCTCACGCTGGCAGACGATGAAGTCCGTTTCATTGATGGAGGAGACAGTTTAGGAGAGCTGCTAGGCGATGTTGACGACCCGAAGCTCGCTGCCCCCATCGCCCTGACGAATCCCCTATCTTAAATGTCAATGCTGAGAACCCAGCCAGTGGTAGGTAGGACGCACCTCTGAGTCGCGTCAACGTAGTCCTCCCGGCCAAATCGTTTAGATGTTTTCACAGATACTCCTTTATCCGAAATAGTATAGCCCTTCTCCTTCAGCCTAACCGAGTAACGTCAGCAAAGCAGTGAACGTCAGACGGATAGCACACGCACTTTTCCTTGGTTGAGGTCACACTTTCTGAAAGAGAGCTCGACGCGCAAAGGATCCCATATACGATGCCCCCACAGATGCTTACTGTCTGCACATGGAGAAAGGTGAACAAAACAGTCCGAAGGTTTCAAATTTGGCCTACCACGAGCAGGGCAATGATGTCTAGCCTGAATAGCACGATATCAGCATCGACCGCTCATCAGTGCACAAATGTGGCTTACCAGCTGGCCATTGGAAAGTTCTGCTGCTTTGATTTTGAGGGTACGGTCTCAAAGGGCGATGTCCCGGTTAAAGAGCGCTACCGTTCAGGTCTTGATGTATAATGTGAAATTTGAGTCGAAGGAACGGCAGATATAAAGTTAAGAGATGAGAAGATGGTGGTACAGAAGAAAGAGCAGAGGTTCTGTTCATATACAGACCCTGGAGCGATGGCGTGTGATGACATAAGTGGCTGTGGTGATGGCTGATCGGATCGGTGTTTCCTCAGCAACGGCCCTGAGCTCGCAAATTACCAAGTGTCGGCTGTATCTAGGCTGTATCTTGGTCATACTGATACAGAAAAGGGGCGGTGTGAACTCTCGTGAACTGTAATAGTAGTCAGACCCACAATAATTCACAGCTTTCTGTGAATTGATGAAGCGGTTGATCAGCAAACACCCGCCACGCTGTGACATTCTTGGTATTCTTGAGTGTGTGAGCGCCGAGGTTTCCGGTTTTGATCATGCTGACACTGCGGAAAATCCCACAATCAGACGCTCGTCCGGCGCAGTCAACACTGCCCATCATAGCCTGCACCCGTTATTGTCAAAAGTAGCAAGGTGAGAGCGCCAGACGATCCGTTGACTACAAGAATAGCTGAATTGTAAGAAGTAAAAGAAGACACTGAAATGTCGTGGGAATGTCATAGAATATAATGACAACCTCGCTATCAGAAGGTCGAACGTGGGCCAAAGGTTGCCATGCATATTGATCTTCCAGACCGTAGCAGCTTCTGGATTAAAGCTCATCCTCGAAACTCGCGAGCTGAGAGCAGAAAGATCGGTTAGTCATCCAAAGATACTGTGATAATGCTGGATGATCAATCCTAATCATTGACTCTCGCTATGGGTCAATACGTAGATCTTTGATCAGAAAACCAGAAGTGAAGGGGCGAGGGTACACGCGACGTCAGTTCAATGTGAAAGGTATCAATTGAAATCAATGAGACACTGAGAGACGAGCGATGCCTTCGACCAGTTAATCAAAAGACCTGCATCCGACGGTCTGGAACCACCAGCGCGACTCTAAATCGTCGTCGTAGACGGACCGGTCGGAGTGCACGAAGGCTAATATAGGGAGGTCGCTCATCAAACTCTTCTCATTGAGGATAGCGTAGCTGGTGCATCAATCTTCATCTTTGAGTCTGAAATGGCGACCTGTGCTCATCTGTCAGACTTTTCAATCGCGGTCAAGGTGATAAGAGTACACTTACCGAGATTTTAGAGGGTATTTATATATACAAGGTAGACAACGGCTCTTATGTTCCTACTGAATTCGAAGTTTAAACCTGATGGCGGCGTCTGACTCGGCACGGACTAAATCCTAGAGTAAGTACAACGGTTCGAGAACCTCCGCTGTGAACATGACCTGCCAACCCATCTTTGGTTGTTTCTGAGGTGAATAATGGAGTGCCTGTACTTTGAAGTCATCACCAAGTTGCTTTGAGTTGGAATCCTTACGACTTGTAGTTGGTTGCTGCGCAGTGTATTAAGTATCGGCCCGATTCCTCCGAAGACCAGCGTCGGCAGCAGCCGAATACGCCGAATGAATATTCATTGCGATTTGAAATTGTGTGGCAACTTAGGTGGCGACTCCCAGTGATTGTATACAAACGCTGTTGCATCCCTTTTCACGATGGAGGTCTGCCACTTGCAGGTAATCTGACTCCTTGGTATCTCTGCGACGTGAGTTTACAGGACCGTCGTCCAGCCGCCTTTGAGCCGACCATTAATGATCCCATGAATTGTATTCATCGTTCCCAAATTTTTGAATTTATTCATCCTCCCAGTGAATAATCAACAACTGGATGTCACGAGGCAAATTAAATTTTATCGAAGCACACACGTCGCCTCTTATAAAGTCTGGCTTGGGAGTGTTGATAAAATCCCAAACTCCGCGCACCTCTTGCCTTCCCGTCCAACATTGCCACCGCCCTTGTCTCCCTTCTGCCGGAACAAAATGTCTGGAGCTATTTTCTCGGTGCGTATCTTCTTTCCTCACTTCAGCCGTCGTTATTTACAAGGATACCTCCCTACAAAAGACCATCACTCGTACGCCATTGACAAAAACGGACAGTACTCAGGCAACGCCTTCCAATACGCCGGCAACCAAGTATGCGCGGCATTCAGAATTGCACAATGGCGCCGATCCAAAGAACGTCAAGGTTATCGTCGAGGTCCCTCTGAAAGGTCACCAGAGCGAGGTAGGCTTCGTTTTGCGCGTACTGTTCGACTTACCTACCGCGTGCAGATTGAAAAATATCTCAACCACCTTTCTCAGGCGGAAGCATACAAAGTCCATGCTAGTCATCAGGTTAGTTCTCACTGTCATGGCTGCGGTCATTCACGATAATCATATCTCTCAGGGTGTTGGGTCCACCGCCCATGATACAATTACGGGGGCGATCATTAAAACTTCTCATAAGGTCTGTCACTGTCTAGCTACTTATGTGGGAATTCCCCGTGCTCATTTTATTGTCTATTTCTAGGCATCCGATACCGTTGGACGGCCGTGTTTCTACGGCAACTTCGACTTGCACACCATGGACTCCCAGTTTCTCTGGAACATATACATGGGTTATGAGGAAACGGACCACGGAGCTCTATATGAAGCTCTTACGAAATACCAGGCTACGGAACGTGTGGATGCACGTATCACTCTTTGCAAGGGACTCTGGGAGAATGGGTCCGCGGTGTTTGCAGATGTTCGCGATCCCAAGTCCTGCATACCAATCCCACTTCGTTTGACACTCGTTACCGAGATGGCCATTGCTTACACTGACAAAGAGCTCGACCTTTTTGTTGATCGGAAAGACCATCTTCGTACCAATGTCCCTGGTATCTTTGCTAACTTGGGATTCGCGAATGCGAGGGAGCATCACCGTTCGGAGGGGAAGTTCCTCATGAACAGGTGTTGGGCAAGGACACAGCCTGATGGTTCAGTAGTCGAGTTGTTCGAAGGGTATATGGAATTCAAGGTCAAAGGCGAGATGTACTTCCTCGGAGGGGATGGGGAGGACATTAACATGATTGAGCATGCTTTTTGGGCCATTCGTGATCACCGGAATAAGGTGGATCTGAATGAAGATGAGGGCAGC
This sequence comes from Armillaria solidipes, assembly GCA_022818035.1. Lineage (NCBI taxonomy): Eukaryota > Fungi > Basidiomycota > Agaricomycetes > Agaricales > Physalacriaceae > Armillaria > Armillaria solidipes. The sequence goes on along the minus strand of JAIWYQ010000001.1, from coordinate 3,298,123 downwards.
CTTAGCTGAGATCTTATACTTTGAATATGCGCATGATGTAAACCGAAATAACATGTACTCATTTGTTTTGTGACACAGAGAATCAGATGAAGTATCATTTGCATAAGGATTCAATGAGACTAAAGGCCCACTTATTACGGATCCTGGGTGGAACAGGATCATAATCTTCTGTTCTGAGTCGGAAATTCTGATCGATTTTTTATTTAAATTCGTGAAGAGAGCTCCTAGACCTTGACGTTACCGCTAAAGTACGAATCGTTGCAAGTTCGCTGCGATTCTAGTACCGGTCCGACTCGTCCGATAATTAGCATCGGTGAGAGCCGAGTTGCCTCTTCATTGTATAAGTACAAGACGCGTTGTTTACAAGTAATTCAACGACTTGTATGTCTGCGGGTGAGCCTCAACCTATACTATCTGTATAGTAGTGAAATCATTCCAAAATCCTTCTAGAAAGCATTACAAACCGTAACTCGAGTCGATCCAGCGCCCCTGCAGAAGTATTCTTGTGCACAACTCAGCACGTTAAATCTAAAAATATCTCCCACCCACTGGTGTACATGACAGGAGAGACGCCTGTGCACACAAGCAGCATCTCCCGTAGTTACAAGGATCTGTGTACAAGGCGCTCCCCTGTAACTACAGGGATTTGTACACATCGGTATAGCCTCGGAGGATTCTACCGATCCAGCCCCCTTCAAGCCGCTGTCTGCCGTCATTATTAATGATGCCCATCAATTTATTCATCGCTGGGACATCCCAGCGTTTGCTCCCAGCTGTGGGTCCCAACAAAAATTTCTTCCTCCCAGCGAGCGTTTTCAAGGAACTGGATGACACGAGGCAAATGGACTTTTCTCGAAGCACATTCATCGCGCCTTATAATCCGGCTGGTGTCGATAAAACCCCAAAACACCTCTTGCCCTCCCGTTCAACGTCCTTGGTCCCCTTCCCCTGGTAAAGATGTCTGGATCTATCTTCTCGGTATGTATTTTCTTTCCTCACTTATCGTCATCGTTGTTTATAGGGATACCTCCCTGCCATAGGTCATCACTCGTACACCTTTGACGGGATCGGATGCTTCTACCACGACGGTGACCAAGCGTACTGACTTGTATGATGGGGCTGCTCCGAAACGCGTCAATGCTTCTACAGAAGTTCTCGTAGACACTCAACAAAGCGAGGTACTAGTCTCTGAGCTTGCGTTGCGTGCATTGTCCGACTCACTTACCGCGAGCAGATTGAAAAATACTTGGCCCACCTTTCTCAGGTAGAAGGATACAGAGCTGATGGCACTCATCAGGTTAGTTCTCACCGTTAATCATCGGTCTCAGTCATTCACGACTTATCGCCCAGGGTGTTGGTTCCACCACCGATGCTGCACTGTCGGTCACTGGAATTTCTCATGCTGAGGTTCGCCACTATCTATCAATTCTCACACCTGAATCCCCATGTTCATTTAATTATTCATTTCTAGGCAACTGATATCTCTGAACGGCCGTGTTTCTACGGCGACCTTGATGTGTACATTCAGGACTGCCTCCCTCTTCAGGAGGTATACATCGCTTACGGGGGGCCAGACTACGAGGCTTTGTATGAAGCGCTTCTGAGGCGCCAGGCTATGGGATCTGCCAACGCATGTGCCATCCTTCGCAAGGGACTCTGGGAGAATGGTGCCGCGGTGTTTTCAGACGTTCGCGATCCCAGGTCATGTATACCCATCCCCCTTCGTCTGACTCTCGTTGCCGAGATCGATATAACCTACACCGAGGATGAACTCGGCTTCTTCGTTGATCGGAACGACCATCTTCGCACCAATGTCCCTGGTATCTTTGCTAACTTGGAATTTGGGAATGAGCCTAATTGTTCGTCGGAGGGGAGGTTCCTCATGAACCGGTGTTGGGCAAAGACGCAGCCTGACGGTTCGATGGCTGAGCTGTTTGAAGGGTACGTGGAATTCAAGGTTGATAGCGAGATGTACTTTCTCGGGAGACATGGGGAGGATATCAACTTGGTCCAGCATGCCTTTTGGGCCATTCGTGATCTGCCAATGGACGAGGTGGACTTCGATGATTTGAACGGTGCCGAGGGTACATTTGACTATAGTTTTCTACTTTAGTTATGCAGAATAAAAATCCAAGTCACATTTACTATCACACGGATGCGGTATTGTTTTTGCTTAGGACAAGAGCAGGATAAGATAAGACAAGAGAAATTGCGGCCACGAAGGGTCCTTTATTTGAGATACGTATACATGAACCAGAATGGAGAAGATAGTCCTTCGGGTATCTATGGTTCGTCCATGCCAACAAAGCTTTCTACGCCGCTCATCACGCCCCCAACAATCCCAGCAGCCTCCTCTGAAGGATGTCCAGGCGAATTTCCCTGCGGTTCTTTGAGGAGTTCATCAACCACTGGGCTCCCTGTCTCCTTCTGCTTCAACGCGCTTAAGCTTGCTGGCGGAACGTATTCCCTGACCGCACCAGCGATAGCCCTAGCAAGATCCTTCGAAGGCACCCCCAATGCCTCAGCAAGTGCATTGATACGATCCTCGACACTCTCCACTCGCCCGGGCTGCGCTCCATGCTCCAATTTTATACCGCTTGGCCGCTTGCCAGTAGAAAGGTTCCACCAACCACCCACTTCCGTCTTCCACTGAACGACGCGATACGAATAGTACGCCGTGAGGATTGCACTCAAGAGGACGAGGAGATATATGAGGCGACTGAGACGCGTCGAGGACAGCGGTGCAGATACTGGCTTGAGGAGATTTCCGTTTGGTTTCATTTTTGTTTGTGAACTGGATCTCGACGACATGGCTGCAGAAATTGAGAAAAAAGGGCCATCGTTGTCGTATTTAAACCTCTGCGTCATGGCCCTACGTCATTGGCGCGGAATAGATCACGTGCTTGGCGCGTCCAAATCGAGTCAGAATTAGATTTCTGAAAAAATTTCGATTCCATCTTTATCTGCAACCACCATGGCGCCGCTCTCTCATCCCTCTATCCAAGGTATATTCCATCGATCTCCCCGATAACGGTTCTGATTTCTCTATTCAGACGGCTGGTTCCGTGAGATCTCGTCGCAATGGCCTGGCCAAGCGATGACCTTGAAGGTGAACAAGATCTTACACGTCGAAAAATCCCTTTACCAGGACGTTCTGGTCTTCGAATCAGAGACATTCGGAAACGTCCTGGTGCTTGATGGTGTTATCCAATGCACGGAGCGTGATGAGTTTTCGTGAGTCATATTTTCTCTCTCTATCGTCCGAAAACTGATGTCGGCCGATCAGTTATCAGGAAATGATTGCCCATCTCCCATTGAATAGCCACCCCAACCCCGAGAAAGTGCTGGTCATTGGGGCGGCGATGGCGGAGTTGTCCGTGAAGTTTTGAAGCACGCCTCTGTTAAGGAGGTTGTTCTGTGCGATATCGATGAGGTACTTGCGAGCTATTTTACCAATTTCAACAGACCTAACGCGTTTTGTAGGCTGTCATCCGAGTGTCCAAGCAGTACCTTCCCCACATGTCCTCTTTGCTCTCGTCTCCCAAGGTCACTGTTTATATCGGAGACGGTTTCAAGTTCTTGGCTGAGCACGAAGGCACCTACGATGTTATCATCACCGACTCTTCGGACCCTGTTGGCCCTGCAGAATCCCTCTTCCAAAAGCCATACTTCCAGCTTCTCCACGACGCACTAGCCCCTGGCGGCAACATCTCTACCCAAGGAGAATGTCTTTGGTTGCACCTCCCACTCATTTCCGAACTCAGGTCAATGACTCTCGGGATTTTCCCTGTCTCCGAGTATGCGTACACGACCATCCCCACCTACCCTTCCGGTCAGATAGGTTTCATAGTCTGCTCCAAGGAAGTTGGCCGCGACTTGAGCAAGCCGCTCCGCAAGCTCAGCGATACTAGGTACTACAACGACGCCATCCATGCATCTGCGTTCATTCTCCCTGAATTTGGTCGCGTCCTTCTGTCCGAAGGAAAAAATATCCAGCCCAAGTTTGGCCGTGAAGCACTTGCGGTTGCCAACGCGAACAAGCCCACCAAGAAGATTCTCCTTCTAGGAAGCGGCTTCGTCGCACGCCCTTGCGCGGAGTACATCGTACGCAATCCATCGAACTATCTGACCATTGCCTGCCGAACACTTGAGAAAGCCAAGGCTCTCGGTGAAGGTCTTCCCAATACCTCTGCTCTATCCCTCGATGTCAACAGTACTCCCGACCTCGAAGCCCAAGTTGCAGCTCACGATCTCGTCATCTCCCTCATCCCTTACACCTTCCACGCAGCTGTCATCAAGGCTGCCATCAAGGGTAAGACCAACGTCGTCACCACCAGTTACGTCTCCCCCGCCATCCAAGCCCTTGATGAGGAGGCCAAAGCCGCCGGTATCATCGTCATGAACGAAATCGGTTTGGATCCTGGTATTGATCACCTTTACGCTATCAAAACCATCAACGAGGTCCATGCTAAGGGCGGAAAAATCAAGCAATTCCTATCCTACTGCGGTGGCCTGCCTGCACCCGAATGTTCCGGCAACCCTCTAGGATACAAGTTCTCGTGGTCGTCCCGCGGTGTTCTCCTTGCCCTGCTCAACTCGGCCTCCTACTACTCCGAAGGCAAACAGTTGGACATTGCTGGGAAGGACCTAATGGGTTACGCCAAGCCATACTTCATCACTCCCGCATTCGCCTTCGTCGCATACCCCAACAGAGACTCGACGCCTTTCCGCGAGTTCTACAACATCCCGGAAGCTGAGACTGTTGTGCGTGGAACGCTCCGATACCAAGGATTCCCAGAGTTCATTAAAGTGCTGGTCGATCTTGGTTGGTTGGACGCTTCCGAGAAGGACTGGCTCAAGGAGAGCTTGACCTGGGCGGAGGTCATGCAGAAGACCATCGGTGCTGACAGTGCCAGCGAAAGGTTCGATTTCCTATTGAGGTTTCATTATCAAACTGATCTGACAAATCATCTATAGTGCTCTTATCGCACGTATCAAATCGTTGTGCACTTTCCCTGACGAGTCTGAGGCTACCCGCATCATCTCCGGCTTGAAATGGATTGGTCTCTTCTCTTCGGAGAAAGTCAAGCCGCGTGCTGGAAACCTTCTCGATACGCTCTGTGCGCAGCTTGAGGGATTGATGAAGTACGAACAAGGCGAGCGGGATCTCGTCATGCTACAGCACAAGTTCATCGTCGAGTGGCAAGACGGGAAGCAGGTATGCTGCGGATTCGTCTTTCCGATCAAAGCTAGTGCTGATATACCTCATATCAGGAAACTTTTACGTCGACGTTGGAAGCTTATGGCAGCCCCGTTGGCCACTCTGCGATGGCGCTTACGGTCGGGTTACCCTGCGGTATTGCGACGCAGCTCGTTCTCGATGGAGTCCTCAGCGCACCAGGTATCCAGCGCCCGTACACCACTAAAATCTGCGACCCCATTCGTAAGATCCTAGAGGCTGAGGGTCTGGGCCTCGTTGAGAAGGTTTTGTAAAGATAGATGAAGAGAAGAAGAAGTATCAAAAAGACCCCTACATTTTGCAAGTGTAGCCTTCGGCTAGAACAACAGACTATTTTTGTATCATGACACGTTCGCTAGGTCGCGCTGCGCTGCCGGTGGGAGACGTGTGTGTGACTGCGGACGTTTCCGATCCGATCGTATAAAAGGGCTTACGTCCCCGGTACAATTGTGAACTAACCCTTACTTAACTATACTTGAAAATGCTTCGACGGTTACAACGATCTTCTGTGCCAGCAGAGGAATCTGCTGCTCCAAAGCCCAATATCGTAGTCATTGGAGGCAGTTATGTTGGTAAGCTGCACGGTTTGCTTTTACGCTTTTCCATTTCTCATCGGTTGTAGGTGGATCTGTTGTTGATCTCCTCTCATCTTCCCTTCATCGAACGCACAATATTGTGCTCATAGAGAAGAACTCTCACTTCCAGGTTCGTGTATCATCTATACGCTGAAAGATGACGCTGAAAACAGCACGATGATGTAGCATCTCTTTGCATTTCCCCGTGTAAGCGTTGTCCCCGGTTTTGAGAACAGAGCCTTCGTTCCTTTCACAAATGCTTTCCATGCGAGTCCGCCTGGTTCTACCTCTGTGATACATGCCATCGCAGAGAAGATTCTCCCTGGCCAAGTCGTGCTGGATAATGGACAATCTGTATCTTACGAATATTTGGTACTTGCTACAGGAACCGGCAAGCCTGGACGTCTTGTATCGAGCCAGAAGACTGTGGAGACGAAGCATTTTCGAGATCTCCAGGAAGGAATAGCGAAGGCATCGCATATCACAGTCATTGGAGGTGGCGCGTATGGTATCCGTGAGTATGGCGTGTCTTTTGGACTTGAGCACGCGTTTATTGACAATTTCTTCGCAGAGACTGCGATGGATATCAAAGATCATGCTCCGTCGAAGAAGGTCACGGTCATACATTCTCGGCCCAACTTGATGAGCCGGTTCCATCCTAAGTTGCACGAGATCGTGATGGAGAAATTCAAGGCTGCTGGTATTGAGACGGTGCTCGGTCAACGAGTGACCATACCTGAGGAGGGATTCCCCAACGATGGCTCAGAGTTTGTTATATCTCTGGCTGATGGGACGGAGGTGAAGACGGAGCTAGCGGTTGGTTTTGTTCGTTCTCACCGGTGATAGCAATACCGATGTTATTTCCAGATTGTTTGCATCGGCGCCGTCCCTCTGAGCGCGCCTCTGCTTGCTCTGTCCCCGTCATCGGTCGACCCAAAGACGAAGTATATTAAAGTGAACCCGACCCTCCAAATTGCAGACTCCAACTACCCGAACGTGTTCGCTATCGGAGACGTCGCTGATACTGGAGCACACAAAGCTGCACGTCCAGGGATGTCGCAGGCAAAGGTTGCTTCGCATAATATAGAAATGCTCATAAAGGGCAAAAACTCGGATCTGCAGACATATTACGCAGATACGCCGGGTATAGGCTTATCGTTGGGATTTGTGAGTTCATCGCCCTTGATCGTTTTCCTGGTACTCACGACATTATTGCCAGCATTCGAAAGTCAGATTCAGGAATCCGTCTACGCCTGATGGCGAACCGTCTTGGAGACAGGCTTTCAAGCCGTTCAAGACCAAGGGTAATATGGACGCAGGTTGTCGGAAAGTGTGGGATCGACGGGCACCTGGCGTGAAGGATTATGATCTGTAGAGAACCTGTTCGGACTGGGAATCATTCAATTAGAGGTTCCCTGAATAAATGAGTCACTCTTTGACCCTCACAGTTCACGCGCGCAACACGTACACGACAAAGTGTGTTAGTAAGTACCAGATTAGATATTTAGGTAGCAACTTACCCTTGGCATGATGGTCGTTCGTTAAGTGAACCGAGGGTGAGTGTGCGTCAAATGAGACTCAGAGTGAAAGGGAAAGGTATGGTTATATCTAGGACCGAGCTTGGACAGAGCTGGTCGAAAGGAGCAGCTTTTTCTCTTCGGCAGCCTGCCGCGAGAGGTTTTCACGAACAAGGGCTTCGCGTCGGTAAGAGCCGCTAAACGTAGAACATGTAAGCGTAATCAATCAAACTTTGATAGGTATGTATTGTCCGTAGACCAATCGTAAGCAGCAAGTGTAGATTTATTTAAGGCAGTACAAGAAGCGTGCAACAAAAAAACAGACCATAGTGTTTATCTGTTAGACAAGAAATACAGAAGAACGCTTAGCGACTCCCAGATCGATCAACGCCTCTATTTGATATCGGTTGTCCATTTCGAGCACGGACACTTTCTCGAAAATGGGCATGAGATGATCGTCTAGCAGACCTTTCCCGACAACCCAATACCCAGTTTCCATATGTGCGCAAATCAGTGTATACGTGCCTTCGGGTATTGGGTACTGATGGGGAGCGATGGCATTGAAGCTATGGCACTTCTCATCCGCTACAACGAACCGTCCATGTCGAACAAACCCTTTCGCATCTCCGACGGCCAAATTTTGCACAAGAACATTTTCAATGCAGAATAATGCATGGCAGTTGACGATCTCTTCATCCCTAACTCCATGAAAGGCATCCTTCGACAGAGGCTTCTCATCCCAAGTAACCATCGCAAGGGAGCCGTATACTTCCACAGGCTTCTCCGTGACCTGCTTCCATGATGGACACCATTTTTTACGAGCATCTCCCGGCTCAGGATACAGGAGGAACAATTGTGCTCGATACTTAGCACCCATTGTATCCACAAGTGCCGCCCAAGCATCCTCGAGAGACCCTAGTTCATAGTATGCTGGTATCGTCGCAGACCGCAGAGGAAATGCCAGTCCGGCGATTTTGTCCACAGGTTGTGTTGACACCTGTCTCTGCATATCCGCGAGCACATCAAACACATGTCTTTCGCCCCACATCATGCCCTTGGATGACTCAAGCTGTTTTTGAACCCGGAGTAGCATCTCCTCGTAGGCCCTGTCTTGTGGCTTGGCATGCAGCGGTGAGTCAGGTGTATCCCCAGCGATGATCATTGTCTTGCCGACATCCTGTAGTGTCCACGCACGTCTAAACCAACTCCGATCACTGTCCAAGTCACCCTCCTTCAAAATCCAAGGCCGTCCGAGCCCGCTGAAGTAGCACACCACCTCTGTAGCCATGCGATAGACGTGTCCGATGGTGGGCCTATCCAGTTTCCACTCCTCTGCACGGAGATCCTCTCTCAGCCCACATTCCTGCCTCAAACAGAGAACATCAAGCCAAACGTACTCAGCTCCCAGATTGAGCAGTTCAAGACGGATGAGGTCAAGGTTCGCATCTTTCGGGATGGGCACGGGCCATTCGTGTCCATTGATAGGCGTCCACACACTGACACGATCCTTCTCATCGATCCAAGCATGCGATCTCCCCCAAAGCCATCGTTTAATGATCCAATATGGTACCACGCGATTACTATAAAGATCCCAAACACGTCGAGGGGGTATATTCGGACTTACGATCCGATTACCCACCAACGCATCTTGTCGCATCTTCGTGTCCTCAATTTCATGTGTGTGTAGTATGTCTAGGAAGTGGCTCCAGTCATGTTTGTACCACCTCCGGCGGAGACGGCCGTATGCTGTGCCAAAGTCATAATTGTTCGAGATGCAGGCCTGGAGAACAACAGGCAAATGCGGTTCGTCCGAGGTCCTGTATGATGTTTGGAGGATGCCATTGAGTTGATCTAACATACCCTGGACACCGAAATCCGCACAGGGAGTGTTAGCGAGAGAGGATGATATGACGAGCGTTGTACCGGTGTACGAGCGTTGAGCTGGAACGATGACGGTCGACTCCGGTTGGTGGGCCTGAGTGAGGGCGGATATGGTGATGTTCTTTTCTTCGCAAGGTGCCTACCGCGCCCGCAAAGAATTATTTACTGACCCTCTATTCATTTCTCGACTTACCGGTAATAGTTCATCTTTTGGGCCTGAATCGCTAAGCACCATACTGCGGCTTATCCTAGAAATAATTGAGATGTCCTTCAATCAAGATAGCCTAATTTCGGAGTACCTTCGAAAATACTCCATTCAAAGTAGTAGTAGTAGTAGTTGTCGCACTGGCAAGCGGTCCCTAAAAAGGAAACAGCCAATGTTTTCTGCGCCGTTGCTACCAAGCCGTCAATATACTTTATAGTAGCATCGCAGACCGCGCAGGGCCCTGCCGCTGTGACTGACATCATAGCGTCGGGAACTATGAAGCGTCTCACGGGATCGGACCCATACGAAGGGACTAGAAAGGTAAATATATATTTGAATATCTGCGACCTGTACAGCGTAATGAAACTGACAAAACTGAAACCACATGAGACAATGTCTCCTCAATGCAGGCGGGATATGTTCAAACCCAAATGCCATTTTCAGCGTGCATTAAGGAAATGCAGTCTTCATAGGCATCAAGGTGCGGTCCCAGGAAATCCAAAGCACCGATGACACATGTTGCAACCGTGCAGAACAGCGCAGCGAAAAAAATTATGGCGTAACAATGTAGAAGCAGACATCCTCCTGATGGCTCGGCATAAACATGAGCAAGGGGAAGTCCGCAACTGACAGCAGTCGTCGTTGTATAGTGTATTATACAATAAAAGCGAATGCATGGGGCAGAGTGTGATCCAGGCGCAGGGCAGCGAACGAACATTCAAAGACCTTTTCAGCAAGAGCGAAAAAGGGGTGAAAAATGTTGCGCCAGCCCAAAATGCACCCTTTCCAGTGATCAACAAAGGGTGCCAGCCAAGCCTCGTGTACATATCGCAAACATACGTGCGGGTGGAAGGCGAAAAAGGGACAAACAGGAAATCGATGGTGGAAGTCTAGTATTAGTTGGGAGTGTCGTAGTCTATTGGACAGTGCAATCTGTACCAATGACACGAATACGTGAGCTCCTCAGGATCTCGGACAGTGATGAGAACGACTGTACAGAGAGAATAGAGACGAGTAAGGACACAGCCATCAAAGTATTGGTCGTAAGTTAAGATAGGGGACAGTTGTTTAATACAAAGTACGTCACCTGACGACAAACTTTGATTCAAACAATTTGTTACAAATTACCGTAGTACGTTTCGGTCCGGCATTTTCGACTGCGATAAATGCCTCAGTCCGAACTGATCGCTGGTAGATCGCTGGAGGTACGTGTCCCTCCGGCAACGACGTTGATTGGGGGTCCCATTGCAGAGTACACCGCAAGTACCTGACAGCGATCCGGGAAAACGGTAATTTTGTCTAATCTGATAAACTCCTGTACGCAAGCGACCTTAGTCAAAATTTCCAGCGCGATCATATAAAAGGAACGCGACCGCCCGCACATTCGCTATATTAGCCATCCTGGCGTCTTCCGTACGAAATTTGACTCGGTTTATACCCCTGCGACAGATGTCGACGTCCGCTACCCAGAAACCCAATGTGGTGGTCGTAGGAGGGAGCTATGTTGGTGAGTTCAGCTCAGCATTCGAACTTTCTCCCCAGAGCTGATCCATTCAAAGGAATGAAAATGGCGGATTTGCTTGGACCTGCGCTTCATGAAACGCACAATACTGTCGTCATCGAGAAGAACTCTCATTTCCAGGCAAGTTCATCACAGCGTCTGCATCTTGTTAGAAATGCTAATTGTGACCGTGTAGCACCTCTTTGCCTATCCTCGCATAGGAGTTGTTTCTGGCTTCGAGCATAAGGCGTTCATTCCATTCACCAACGCGTTCCATGCCAGCCCGGCCGGATCTACGTCAATGGTACGTGCTACGGCTCAGAAGATCCTTCCGAATGAAGTTGTTCTAGACAACGGGACGTCCATTCCTTATGAATATCTCGTGTTTGTCGCTGGGACTGGACGTCCTGGAGCACCGGTGGCGTACGAAAAATCGACAGAGACGAAGAGAATCCAGGTGATTCAGGAGAAGATAGGAAGCGCGTCGAACATCGTTGTGATTGGAGGTGGCGCGTTCGGCGTTCGTAAGTTACGCTTCTTGAAGGCTGTTAGAAGTCATAACTAAAGAGAATGCAGAGGTCGCGTTCGATATCAGAGAGCAATATCCATCGAAGAAGGTCACGCTGATCCACTCCCGGCCACTCTTGATGAACCGTTTCCATCATGCCTTGCATGATATCGTCATGGAGAGGTTCAAAGCTGCGGGAATTGAAACTATCCTGGGACAGAGAATCAAGGACATTCTGGATTGGTTCCAGAATGACGGCACCGAGTTTTCAATCACCCTTGCCGACGGGAGGGAAGTGAAGACCGATTTGGTGGTATATATAATTCAGATTTCTTGAACTCGGCAGTGCTCATTATTGCGCCTTTAGATCCCTTGTACAGGTTCTACTGTCCCTTTGAGCGACCCCTTGCTGTCCCTGTCACCGTCGTCAGTAGATCCGGAAACCAAATACGTCAAGGTGAAGCCTACGCTGCAGATTGTCGACTCCAAATTCCCGCATGTCTTTTCTATCGGAGATGTAGCGGATACTGGAGCACACAAAGCCGCTCGACCCGCCATCGCCCAAGCCCAGATTGTTCTCAGAAACATACAGAAGCTCATGAAGGATGAGGCGGCTGAACTTGATACTTACAAGCCCGACCCTCCCGCGATACATTTGGCTTTGGGATTCGTGAGTGATGGCTCTGCTGTTTCGTCGAAGAGAACTGATTCCTTCTTTGACAGCGCCCAAGCGTTAAATTTAGAAACCCGACATCGCCTGATGGAGAGCCTATGAAGATGTTTGACGACCATGGTGACCTGGAGGCTGGGTGCGGCAAGGTATGGGCGATGAGGGCTCCTGGTGTTTTGGACTATAAGCTGTAGGAGCGCGCCCGGTATCTTGCTCATTAGAAGCAAGGCTTTGGTAAATTTAAAAAGGGAAAAATATAATTTAGCAAAGCAATAGACAGCTGCAACGTGCACCTAGAGTGAAATATAATACAACTGCCGAAAGAGAATGATTTGAGTGAATCATGTAGGAAATAAATTTGAACGCACCTTGGCACTTGACCCCGAAAGCCTACTAGTCCCCGCTTGGACGCATCGGTGGATGAGGTGAAGGCTGACGATTTGATGATAGTAGAGGTTCCCTCTCGTCCACAGAATCCGCGAGGCTCCCACTGTTAGAAGAACTTCGACATGTGCAAAGATCCTCCGTGAAATCATGGCCTGGCGACAGCGCTTTGAGTATTGGCCAGGGTTCCTGCAGAACGAACTCACGAAGAGATGTATAATCGAGACACACTCCAGCACATACTGCACAACAGGCAGCCAAAAGGGCAGCACAGAGATCATCGCATTGGCAGTGGGAAGCATCCATGTCCGTCGCTGGAAGGATGTTGTGGTATCTGTCAGCGGTTGAGATTATTCAAGGGTTTTTAGACAAAAATTTTGCCTGCAAAGCTCTGAAGGAAAGGGACAGCGAGGGTACGCCCTCGAAAGCAACGATGATGATGGTAGGAGCGAAACACTAGCGGCAGTGCGATGTAGTCTCTACCGGTAATGCGGGCCGAACTCATGTTCAATGCCACAGTCAAACAACAACAAACTTTACATTTCTCCTACTTTCTTGTTGTCGTTTCTTTGAATTCTACTCTTCTGTCATCCGCACAGACCTCAATGGAGGTCGAATCTAACCGTGGAGCAACACGATTGCGAGGTGCAGCTCCTGGGCGAAGAGGAGGACACAACAAAACTTGGGTGGCAGGAGGAGGCTCTACTCAACCAGGTCGTGCTAGCACGCCTGACAGCCAACGATGGACCCGTGGAGGGGGCTTCAGAGGTGGACGAGGGACACGTGGAGCTCGAGGTGGTCCGAAGAAGTATCCCAATGCGACGTATCGTGCAACCCCCGTCGGCGGTGGTGGCGAGGAGCAGCACACTGAGGGCTCAGATGCAGAGGCAGAGGCAAAGGAGCAGCCTGAGGCTGAAGAGGAGGACAAATGGGACTTCAATGGCTTTGCCGACCCGTACGACACCGACGACGTTCCCGGCCTCGAGTACATGACGTTGAAGACCGACGCTGAACGTCAAGCGTACTGGGATATGGTGCGTGACTAGATACCTCACCCAGTACCTGCTTCACTTGTCTTTTTCCAGCTGAAAATAGAGCGTGAACGCGAACTTGCCCGGAATATTCGTGACGGTCTAGTCGATGCGCCCGGCGTGGCGAAGCCTTTGAGCGAGGCCATTGATATCGTTGGTACCTGCCAGCAAATGTGCCCACTGGTACACAGTGTCAGACGCGACAGACAGAACCTGGTCTCAAAGTTGGAAATGGCACGTCTTTATTTTGTTGCAGACGACGCCTCGCTGATGACTTTCTAGGTTCCAGGAACAAATAATGTCGACCTCAGGCGCGCAGTGAAACACTACGAACGAGGAAGTGGAGACAGGGCGCTCCCGAACGAAATACGTCCGGGGCCAGTCCTCGAGAAAACACTCGACTACTTGTTCCTGGAACTTATGCCCAACGGAGGATTTTTGGCGACCCAAAATTTTATTTCAGATCGGTCACGAGCAGTACGAAACGACTTTACCCTCCAGCGGCTCGTTGATGATTGTTCCATCCGATGTCACGACCGCTGTGCTCGTTTCCATATATTGTCTTTGCACTTAGGCAGAGACATTAAGACTCTCGATCTACAGACAGAAGCATTACTTCTATCCAACAGTCGGTGAATTCTACTTGATATATTGGCGTCCTTCACTGAAGACTTCTTTAGCACTTACAAGCTTGAAGGAAGCATACGAAGACCTCATAGACAAGTATAGGTCGCCCACTGAACTCGAGTTTCGTGTGTATCATCGCCTATTTCTCATCCGAGAGAAAAGAGCCGACCAAATCGTTGTCACTCCTGATGTCGCTTCGAATCAGATCTTCATCCTTGCTTCGCAGTTTCGCGAGGAAGTGCGGCGAGCAAGCTCGCCCATAGGAAGAACGTCAAAACTCATAGCCGATGAGAAGTGCATGGAGATTTTTGGCCAGCTTGCTCAGGCTATCAGAGAGAACGGAAACAGGATATTCACCTATCTCATGGCGTGCCTCTTTGAATATTTGTTTGGAAAGGACACTATTGAGGGGATAGAAGAACTCCGGGAGGGTCTGACCGACCAGGATATCATCTATGGGAACTATGAAGGATCGGACGAGCGCGAACAGACCCCTTCAGCAGAAGTAGTTGAAGAAGCTGGTGCGGAAGAGGAAATGTACGACGAGAATGAGCTCGAGGACGAGAGCGAGGAGGTGACCGACGATGCCCCTGCGACAATAGCAGCGCCATTCCCTCTTCTCCAAACTTCTCCCTTTGGCTCTGCATCTCCTGCTACGCAGCCGCCCGGCATGAAGTCGGCGTTCGCGAACATCAAATCCGCACCCAGCGCTTTCGGTATCTTCGGTAGTCAACCCGCATTTCCAACTTCAGAGTCTACCCCCGCCACGTTGCTCACTCCACCGTCGACCTCGTCTACCCCCGCCCTCCCGACATCATCATCTTTACCAGCAACGAATGGCTTCTCTAGTCAACCCTCTCTGCAATTCCCACCCTCTGGCTCACCCAATCCGTTTGGTCGACCGGTTCGGCCTGCAGAAGGTCTTGGCTTGACGCCTCCCGCTTCATCACCTTTTGGCGGGTTTTCATCCAGTGCTTCGGTCCCGAACGGGTTTTCAGGTACATCAGGGAGTCAACTTCAACCTCCCTCATTTCCTACCTCATCATCTGCTCCTTTCGGCTCAGTACAGCCGTCGATTTTTTCAAACACCCCAAAGCCTCTTCAGGCTTCTCCTTCTGGGTCCCTGAATCCGACAGCACCGTCGTTCACGCCTCAAAGTTCGCCGGCGGTGAATTTCGCCTCGACTCCAGTGAACGGCATAAGCAGCACACCGTCATTCTCATCTCCTGCACCATCCCCTTTCATTTCAAAACTGTATACCCCTCCCATAAACACACAGACATCATTTACTTCAAACTCTTTCACACCTCCGCCCCTTCCAAAGCCCTCCACGCCACCCCCGATTGTTACCGATACATTTCCGCCATCGGCTAGCGAACCTTCAATGTCATCACCTACCGTCCCTCCTCCTCTACCCAGGAAACAGCCTATATCTCTTCCTTCAACGCCAACGACGGCTCTCCCGTCTGCAAATTCTTTGCGCGACTTCTTCAAGGGGTCATTGAAGACATCGATACCTCCTGCAAGTGGAGAGCTTAGCCCGTTGATCATCACTTCGCCCACTACGTCAAGACCTTCATCAATTCGAAACTTTTCGTATGATCAGACCCCAAAGGCCACCGATCACGCGAATCCATTCGAAGCTGTCAGCCCTCTCAAATCCAAGGGCAAAAACAAGGCGTCTTCGGAAGATCTCGACAAACAAATGAAAGAAGACATGCTGGAACGGGCCATTAGTTTTGACGCCCGGGGCTTGCTAGTCCGGGAACATTTCGGTCGTTGGAAAGAGCGTAGCGCTGAACAGGTCGCATGGCGGAAGGCCTGCTGGTCTAGTGACGCCTACAGGGAGAAGATCCGCAGTCAAGCTCGGGAAGCTCAGGCTTCGCCAGGCAGCGAGCGAAAACGCCGTTTATTACCTGTCAATGGCAGACATGGGTCTGACGCCAGGAAACGCGTCCGCCGACGTGTCAACAGCGAGTATCATCGTCCACACACCGACGAGGAGCTAGCCCGGCGCTTCAAGGAGGTTAATCTCGTTTTCCGTCGAGGATCCAACACTCTTACTCATTGTGTTCTCTCCTCTCCCAGAACCATGAAGAGCATCAGCGGCGGTGGGCCCAAGGATCATTTCTACAGCTCATTCGAGATCATGTCAAGTTGCAGCAGTCACCGTCGGAGTGGCAGATTTGGCTCTCACTAAATCCGGATAGTGACCCGACGGCGATATGGTTGGAACGCAAGTTTGACGCGCCTGCGTCAGGGCGATGGATGGGGGAGAATGTGTTTTCGATACCCTTGAAGCCCTCTGGGGCTCAGTCCGCTTTGGCGTCGCCTGGTGTCATCATTTTTGAGTGTACGCCTTTGGAGGGTATCACGGATGATTTGGAACGGTTAGTGACACGTTTTCGAAGGACTAGTTTGGTGATGAACTAATCTATGGATGATCAGGAAGTACCGGCTGTTGGACGATTGCTCTCGATTGAGGGATATCATAAAGTCATTACCGGAGAATCGACATTATGTGCCTTCTCTGTTGGCTATATGGTGGGCAGAGGAGGAGAACGCCCAGCCGGCATCGGAGTTCGCAGACATGGTGGGTATCTCATCGGTACCTTCTCTGGCTTGTTGTGCTAATTGCTTTCTCGGATAAGGTTCAGAAGCTTGCTACGGAAGGGACAATCGGCAGTTTCGAGATTCTTTCCATAACGAGCCAGACCAAGAATCTCGATTTTAAGTTTGCGGAGTGTATCGGCGCATTAAACTTTGATCTCGAGGGCCGGCTCGTGAAGGGATTGACGGTGAAAGGTACTGTTTAGAATTTGACACTTTAAATCATCAGGGCGCTGACGGAGGATTGTCATAAGGTGTTTTGAGGTTGTTTGAGAGCATCCTGGACGCTTTTATGCAGGAATGGCTGGATAATTGTTCCTCTCGCGGTTCTTGTAAGTCGCTCGTCATAATCGGTCTTTAGTCGATAGCTTATACATCGACTTAGTCAATTGGGTGTTGTATGGACAGTTCTTGAAGGTCCTCATAGATCTCATGCGGTTGGTTGTACGAGATTCTGCGAAGCTGCTACGGATCGACGTCGAGGACAGGATACCCTCTTTTGAACTTCAGAATTTCGTTGATAGCGAGTATGTGGAATACTCTTCAGAAGATCTTCCTATTCTTACTCTGTTTAGAACAGCATTTGATAATGCATTGTCGTGGTTGACTGGTATCAATATTGATATCGCAACCGGTCCTATCAGTCTGGACCTGCAAACTCAGCGCAATTTGGGTAGAGGTTCGTCATAGTGGTCTGGTTACGCTGGGGAAGAGACTGATCACGTCCTACAGGGTTCCCGTCCTTCACCTTCCTTGACCATATCCGCTCTTTGGTTCATTGTCTTGTGGATGCAAAGGCACCCAAAACGCAGGTGTTCATTCTCAAAGCCGACATCGAACCTGCGACGGCGCAATTCCGAGCTGCACTTGAGAGATATCAAGCTCAGCTCACTCAGGCTATGACGATGAGTGTTCGTCGCTCTCCCAAGCGCCGCAGTGTCTCAACCGAGACGAGCGAAAGCGGCAGGTGTGTCGTCTTTCAAACACGTTATCAGTATTATTTCTGACTGTTTAACTGTTGCAGTAAACGTAGGAGGCTGTCAGTGTCAGGGTCATCATCTTCTATACGCTCCGAACGCAGCCCCACGCCCAGCCCAGCCCCCATGGTCAATGGTCGTACATCGCCATCCCCTGCCAGTTCAATATCGGTCTCGCAGTCCGAGCCGTCTTTGGTCACTGTCGCCATGCTTCGCTCGCTGACACGGAATATGAAGGAGAAATACGGGATGGAGAATTAGTTTATTGAAGATATAGATATGGATTTTGATTTATCTGATTTTTTTGTATTGCTCAGCTGTCGAAATATTGCTGTGAAATGGCGTAAAGATAGTTTTCGTGTCCCTGAGAGAGAAGCTGGCTAGCACATGCACAAGCTGTATATCGACACAGGATGTTAACTAATGTAAACAAAACAAGCTGCTTAGGCAAGCATTTTGTTGTTTTCTTTTCCCACCATCATCACCGCCTCTTGAAAGTGAATGCAGTACTCCTTGTGTTTTCGACGATTAAGGTAAAGGACGTTGACTTCTATGGTTCTTGGACAGTGCCATGGAAAGTTTGCTGTATTCGATGGGCAGTACACCTGCTGTTATATCGGTACTTAAGCTGGGTGTCGCCGTCGCAAACATGTATCGACTCTTAGTATGGCTACGCTTAACCGTGGTATCGAGCCCTTCAACGCTGAAGGAGAAATACTGCAGGCAAACATTGGTGGCTCAAATTTCGGACGGCGAGGGTGCCAGGAAGGCAGGTGTCATGCATTCAACCACGTACATGTCGGACTGATATCGAATAGGAATAGGCTCAGGACGCGCGAAAAGATATACGGAGGACGCGACAGAGGAGCACGACCGCAGACTTTGGCGAACTTATTGGGATGAAATGGCGGTCTTTGACGAGGACATGCCGGATGCATCTTGCTGATTATTGCAAGTAGGACAAGCATCTTGTCTTTTCTTTCCTTCATTATTGACGTGCTGGCTAGACTGAGTTCCGCTCTTGCCGTACAAGAGCCAGAGTGCATAGAAGGGCTCTCGAAAGGCGGCGTCGCGTTGCATACCATTCTTGCGATCCTTGCTTGCCTCACTTCTCCGACCTCGATTCCGGTTAGCGCGTTCTGATACCGAGTTCCGGCCCACTGTCATGGTCGTCACCAACGTAGCGTTGTATATGGCTTTTCCCCCGGGTCGTGAAGGGTTGGCTTTGAAAATTGCAGTTCAGACCGTTGTATTTTTGTCTTCGTGCATGCGGCCTCCGCAACTTCTCTGATCTTTTATAAAAAGAGTGACCATGATCATGGCACCTTGAGTCCAACGATCCGGTCCCGCCGTAGTTTGCTGGTGGCCAATGGTTACAAACGGGTTGGGACAATATTGGTGTCCTGGAGAGCCTCAAAGAAAACCGATGATCACAGATTTCATCCTACCCTATGCAAATACGGTACGCTTCAAATTTGGTGCGACCCGGCCCAGAGCTCTTGGGTTTTGGTTCGCTCGACGCTATGGGACGATGGTTTCTCCTTTGACTGGGAGCTCTGTTGTCTTCCGATGCGTCCTTTGACGGAAGTTATATTTTATCCAAGGTGGTCACGGTTTCTGTTCAGGAGCCGTCACGTCGGCTGATGCTACATACAGCAAATTATTCGATCTCTGCAGCTACATCCACTTGTCATCGTTGTCTCAGACGAAATGGCGGACAGCCATATTGACCTCTGCGACCGAGATGCTCTGCGTGCTTATTACAAGGAACTTGTGAAGCGACGTGAAAATGCGTACATGTATCCTTTAAACCCAGACTACTCATTGCCAATCAAATTTCGCCCCCATCCACCGGGATCTGGCGAATCTTCCCGTCCCCTTCCCCATTCGCCGTCAATGGAGGGTCCTACAATCTTGACTTTGCTTATGCCATTCGTCCATTCCGACATGAAAAGCAACTCTCCCAGGTTTGGGTCGCAGACGTTTTTTCCTCGGTGGAACCGACCCAAAGTCTGGGCAAGGTCATTTTAAAGATCGTCCAGCCATCCCTAATACCTCTGCCGAACCTCGACACTGAATTCGATGAGTATCTCAGACCCTGGGAGGTGTCCATGAGCGAGGACGAAGCGTACAAGGAGCTCAAGTCGTTACAGGGGTCAACGGTGCCCTACTATTATGGCATGCACACGGTAATACCTCTCTTCCTTCAACTGCTCCATCTAACTGTCTGTCTTCTGCACGTAGGTTATCATGCCGAATGAAGAGGATGCTGATGTTCTCATCATGGAGTACGTCGAAGGCAAGAGTCTTGAGGATTGGCTCTCCGAGCGACCCGAACACACAAATCCTGAGGATCTGGGAGACAAAGATGCTGAGTACGTGGAGGAGACCAAGAGGATGGTGAGTTTTCTTTTTTGTAAAAGAGCTGGTACAACGCTTATCAGCAATCTAGTTTAAAAAGACATTGACTAGCATCCACTCTATCAACAAACTAGGTGTCGCCTACCGTCGAATCAACCCATCAAACATCATCCTCACCCCTGCTGTGAGCAACACCTCGTGGTCATGACGAACTGGACGAAGGAGGAGCTTTCAAAGCCTGAAGAAACGTGGATACAATTTGACGTTGATGAGTCTAGTGAAACGAGTCGCTGATTGTAAGGAATATTTTTCATATTGTATTATCTGTGCCTTCAATCAAGGGGGTAGTAAAAGTTAAGAAAGTCATATCGGGTCGATATTATTTTTAAGCCCTAAGATAACATACCCTTAAAGGACAGATCATGTGACTAAATGACGCACAAGATTCCCGGCCCGTTGTCTTCCGTTGTCTTTCTGTCTCGCTGTGTCCATACAGGCTATAATACTAACGGTGAGTCCACTTCCCTACTGTGTATGCGTGATACTTCTAGTTTGATACTCATCTTTCTAGGCCAGCACCTCATAGGATACTAAGTCCAAGCAAGGTAAGGAACTAAATTCTACTTATTCAAATTTCAATTGAAAATTCACATTTCTTTGCTTTGGAATGCCTCTCTCTAGCTCTAAAGCTATTCTGGGTCATTTATGTATGTAATCTGGCCTTTGTAACTGAGTCTGAAGTACTCAGATACTAATTTACTTGGACCAGCAAAATTATTTTTAGTGACCTTTTCGACTGCCAACCAACTGCCAACCGGATGTGATGGGCTGACGGCCCGCAACCCCCTTGCCTTCAATGTCCATGTTTGCATCTTCAACCAGAACGGTAGAGCTATGTCAAGTTCTCAATTGTGCCTCTGCACCAATTGGAAAACACAAATGAACATAATTGAATATTTGTAGTTTTCCGGCCTCTGAGTCAAACCTGATGATTTTAGTAGCGGTCTTCATGCCAATACCCTTCATTCGCTGACAATGCATTCGCGTTGCCGATGCATTGCGTGGATGTAACCTTCCCACCACCACCGGTGGCTGACTGATAGACATTGGATGCCGTATATATAGTGACTTGCGTCCCCATCTTTCTCTGTCTCCAATGTCTCTCTTAAAACCTGCTGATGATCCTCCAACCAAGCTCGGTGTCTACCGTGTTTTATCTTCACGCGCCGGAGTGAGGGTGTCTCCGCTGAGCCTCGGCGCTATGAGTATCGGCGATAAATGGGCGGCGCATGGTATGGGCTCGATGAACAAGGAATCCAGTTTCGAGCTCCTGGACGCGTACTTTGATATGGGCGGGAATTTCATCGATACTGCGAACACGTAGTAAGTGACCGACCCGTTGTTTTCTTCCTGACCTTATAAACGTGTTCTAGTCAAGATCAGACCTCCGAAGAATTCATTGGTGAATGGACTGAGAAGCGGGGAATCAGGGATCAACTTGTCATTGCCACCAAGGTAAATCATTTCTCAGCTACGGTCGTCTGTAATTAAATCTCCAAACTGCACCTAGTATACCGCAAACTACCAGCGCGGCAATGATTCCATTGCCCAAAAGGTAAACTACGTAGGGAACAGCACCAAGTCTATGCATATCAGCGTAGAGGCGAGTCTCAAAAAACTCCGAACGTCGTACATCGACATCCTCTATGTTCACTGGTGGGACTACGAGACGTCTATCCCAGAGGTCATGGACAGCCTGCACAACCTCGTCGCGGCGCAGAAAGTCCTCTACCTCGGGATCTCCGACACCCCCGCATGGGTCGTCTCTCAAGCCAACCAATATGCCATGGACCACGGTAAAACCCCGTTCGTCGTCTACCAGGGCCGATGGAGCATCTTGGACCGCTCGTTCGAGCGCGAGATCATTCCCATGGCTAGGTCTCTGGGCATGGCGCTCTCTCCGTGGGGCGTACTGGGGCAAGGGAAGCTGCGGACGGACGCAGAGGAAGAACGCCGGAAGGAGACGGGAGAGAAGGGACGTTTGGTGTGGGGCCCGAGCTGGGAGCGTACTGAGGTGGAGGCCAAGGTGTCTAGGGCGTTGGAGAAGGTCGCGGCTGAGATTGGCGCGCGCAGCATGACGGCCGGTACGTGGAGTCGTTCATACTGCTTGCTGATATTTTCTGACGAGCTTTGGGTAGTCGCTATTGCATACGTGATGCAGAAAGCACCGTATGTGTTCCCGATTATTGGAGGTAGGAAGGTGGAACACCTCAAGGCGAATATCGAGGCACTGGAAATCTCGTTGCCAAAGGAGCAGGTCGAGTTCTTGGAGGGTATTGTGCCTTTCGATCCCGGGTTCCCTACGACTATGATCGTGAGTTACCTTTTATTAGCTGATTTGCGTTGGTCTCATGAAGGATATAGGGCGACGGATCGAGCCATAACCGTTTCCTTAAGTCGACCGCAAAGATGGCAAAGCAACCAGCGTTGCAACCTATTCAGCCTTGATTGTCTGCGACTCGTGTTCATCGTCTGTGGTATTGGAAATACGAATGATCCTCTCTGGATACTTCTATTCTGCTTCTACTCAATGATTCGTTGTACTAGTGTCCGCTTAAATATGATCTATCCGTCCGAATTCACCCAAGGTGCTTAGATCTCCAGCGAGCTGACCGTACACAAAGAATGAATATTTCTCCTAACGACTGCTCATGCAAAGCCGTCTCCGTTGATCAGACTCAATGCCTTCTCGCTTCTCGCTTTAATCGTACACTTATATGATGTCGGATGACTGAAGGAGACGGATCATTAATTTAGTAGAGCTATCATTCCACGGCTGAAAAAATTTCTCGCCTTATATTCCCAGCGGTATGCCCGGCGTCAGGCTCGAGTACAACACCGTTTTCAGTGTACTTTGAAATGTGGAAGGTTGCAAGCACCATCGCACATACAATGAATATTGAGCTATCTGCCAACATTCTACCTAAATAATCTTGTGTCAACGCTTAGATGAAGCATGAGCCTGAAAAAGCATACCAGGGCAAATACTGTAATCATCATATTCAATTGGATTGGTTATTTCCGGCCATAGAGTTGAGCGAAAAGTCACAGACTCACCGACGACCAAATCCAAAAGCTACTTCATATGGATCAGCTTCCGGTTCCGTGTCCTTCGTTCGAATAAACCTGTCAGGATTGAAATCGAATGGCTGTTTGTACACTGCAGGATCATGAAGCATTTTCCTACCGAATTAAAGTAAACAAATGAGACTAGGTTAAAAGCTGGGGATTATTTATCATACCATATGTTCGCCAAGATCAAAGTTCCCTTTGGAATGAAATATCCAGATTCCACTTCATCCTCTTTGATGGAATGGGGAACTCCTATTTATGGAAGATGGTGAGTGTTGAGGATACAAGTTCGTACTCCAAACTCACCTAAGGGGGCAACGGTGTGCCATCGCGAAACCTCAAGGACAAGAGCATTCATATACGGGAGACGCTCTCGGTCGCCAGACCTTGGTAGCCTATCAATCCCTACAATGGCGTCGATTTCTGCTTGTGCCTTTGTTTGAACGTCAGGAAATAGAAGCATCGCTTTGAAGAATGCATAGACAGCTGCAATGGTCTGACCCCTGGTCAGAAGATAAATTGAATGCAGATGGAAACTTACAGTATCAGTACCCGCTGTTACAACAAGCGATGAGACAGAAGAAATAGCATTGATACATGTCACACAGACCGACAGTTAGAGTGACTGAAAGCCACTTGATGTCATTTTCTTCCTCTGCACTTGGCTCATCTTCGAGCAGCTTGGAAGTAAAACAAACGGAGCCGTTTCCGACGGCCTAGGTGTCGTTACAAAAAAGTTCAGCATGAAGGGCTAAGAGCATCACCATCTGCTGTTTTACGTAGTCGTGCGTCCTATCCACCAGATCAAATATTGTTGCGCACCATTCTTTGGCTACCTGCTTGAAGCCCGCACCAGGGAACCAATCTGGAATATGCCGTACTAGAATAGATTTGTAATTACCGTGCAGGCGCAGAGCTGAACATCGCCACTTACTCATGGGGATAGAATTAGCTAAAACTTTACCTGGAGTCGTAGCGAGAGCAAAATATTCTGACGCTCGATCCACCAGCTCGAGGAATTGATCGGTTTCTTCCTGCATCTCATACCCATAGATAATCCGCAGCATAACGGCGCCGATAGTCCTTGAAAAAGACCTTACAATCAATGATGTCGATTTCAGAGAGAGAAAGAGGACATCACTTTTGGATATGGTCAGAGAGATGTTCAGGTTTAGCAGAAAGTCTCCTCAAAAGACGACCCGTCTCGTGTTCAACAATCAGCGGAAATTGGTTCATCGCCGCATGATTACTCAACTGCTGGTGCACAAGCCGACGTTGGTTGCGAAACCGGGTGCCGTAAGGGAGAAGAACGAGCGAATTCTTGACGCCCATGAGCTCGCCGATCATCCCCATGATTGGTCTGTCCGAGTAGATAGTGCCTTTCTTGTCGAGGATATCGATAGCCGCCTGAGCCGAGTTGATCACAACTAGGCGACGGCCAAAAATAGAAACCGATAAAATGTCGCCTTGAGGAACGACATGTAAGTGCATTCAGAGTCATTCAACATTCGAATTAGATGTTATACCATAAATCTCGCCCCACTTAGCGAAACTAAGCCATTCTTTCTGCGAAGGTATGTCTAGAAGGTTTCCTGCTAAAGGAAGCCCTCTGGGTCCAGGAGGAAACGGCGCATTGCGACGGGGTCGATAGAAAAGAAACCAGACAGCGGGTGTAAGGATGATAATGACAAGGAGAGGGATAAAACTTGACATTGTGGAGTCTGGGATATAACGAGAAAGATCGCGACTCTTATACTGTGCTGAGACCTATCTGAACGGAGTCCAACGATCAGCGACTGCCGGTGTATCTCAACCCGTCGTCCCAGTAAGCCTAGCGTCGTGTTCTCGGATCTAACGCGTTTGGCTAAAACGGAAGCTTAAGCTACGTGTGTCCACGTCAAAGTCATACACCGCGAGCCGGTGACAGCGAGTGGATATCCATTCCACATGCAAAACGAGAAAGTAGCACGGTCAAGAGGGGGATACTGATAGAGAAGGCACTCAGAGAAGGGAGGTGTTAGATCCTACGTCCGTTTATTGACGTCCTGATATCCATGCGTATACGGCGATAAACGGGTGTGGTCCTCATCCTGCCACAGGTTTGATCAGATTAGACCGGGATGGGCTAGACAAGCCCGTTCTTCTGACTTGAACTACGATAACAAATTGGATCGTGAAACGAGCAAATATCCTGCGGAGGCTCTTTACAACAACCTGTAAACAACAAAGATAATTCATCTTCATGCGTACCGTGCCATATCTGTGGTGGCGCCAACCGCGTCTTCATACAAGTAGTAGTGCTGGATCTACTTTGTCTGTGTGTATGAGATAGAAGATCATGTGTATCGTCGTTCGTCTTTGCTGCCCAGGCGTTCGGACCGATAAGCCGCAGTAAAACCTCCCCAAGGCTAACGACGGTTTCGACTCTGCCCGCCGCCAGCACCCGGTCCTGCGGCAGCTCCTTTCCTCATCTCTTCCTCATCCAATCCAGCCTCAGCTAGGATCTTCTCTACCTCTTTGAGAATAGGCTTATACTCCGCTGCGAAAATGCGCCTCGTCAGCCTTGCGAAGTAGAACAGAACATCGATCATACGCACCGTATCGCTCTTCAGCAAGACCAAATCCATCCCGACGGAGTTGTTTCCCTCGGTTATCACTTTTCGCATGAGCTTTCTGGGCCCAGTATTCCCCTGGAAATGTGTCAGAGTGCAAACGGGCATGATACTCAATGGAAGAGACATACGAGACCGAGAGTAAAACATAGCAAGCGTCTCTCCCGGTAGCGGCGTACTGATAACATCTTCGGCGGAACGTGTATTATCCCGCGCGACACCCATGAAAGTCGTCGCCTGAGCGCGTAAAGCATCCTAAGGACCCCCGTTCAGAAAGGTAATGTAAATTCGAAGTGACGGCGTGACGAACCTTCTCAGCGTCAGTCTCAGGAACTTCCTCAATGTTTTTGAGCATGGCAGTTTCGTCGGATTTTTCATCAAGTACAGCGGGCTCGTCTTCCCCGATGACAGTCTCCTCGGCATCTTCTTCTTCATCGTCGTCGTCGTCATCGTCATCACTCCCGCTACTGCTCTCGTCGTCACCCTCGGCAATGTCGACCCCACTCTCTTTCAAGCACACATATCGGTCCATCTTGTCGAGCTGCAGCGAATAAAAGTCGTCGAGTGTGTACTCGCGCGAGCCTTTTTCGAATATGCCACCATATCTGTACTCGCTGATCAACTACGCCCACACAGCAAAAAAAAAATACAACGCATACAAGTAGAGAGTATTCCGCAAAACAGAAAGCATGGCATTATACCGAGGTAGAGGAATCGTCTGGCTAGGATCATCAGGGTCTACCTCGGCATCCTGAACCGAAACTTCTGTCCCCTGCAATGACATCGTCAACAAGGTGTCCAGGCGAGCGAAGGATAAAGGTCCATACTGTGTCGTCGTCCTCATTCTTCACTGGCTTCTTCTTCTTGGCCCCTCCGGCATTCTTGGGTCGTTTTAACGTCATTGACACCCACTTACCCTTGCCCGCCCATTGGTAGCCGTTCCTATACACGGCGGCATCAGCAAAAGACACCCGATATGTGTCATTAACACATACAAATCATTCCAGAATACGCTCTCCAGCGTCTCCTCCGATGTGTCCTCGTCTGTCACTCCGCCAAAAAGCACCCCGGTACTTCTCGCAGCCCACGCTGCCATCGTACATCCTGAACGCAACGATGGTGCGTAGGCAGTCGAAGGCCGCTTTCGGCGTTCCCATTTGAGTTTCAAGGGGTCTGCCGTCGACTTGCCTTCTGCTGGCATTTCGAGCGACATCCTGGGATCCTGATAAGGGAGAACACACGCTGACCATGAGATATCTTACCTCAAGAACCAAGTGTCTTCGAGCATGATACCGACTGGGCGCTTTCCTTTGACGTATTCTTTGCAGTAGCCGCCTGCACAGATGCGTCAGAAGATGGATATGAATCCGCGGGCATTGCTTACCGTGTAGAACGATTCCATCAGGTGTCGAGAGAAAAGAGAAACCACTTCTTGCTCTGCATAAACGGGTCAACATTAAGATGAAGACAGGAAGACATCGATCGCGTACGAAGGGCGCGGTTCTGTATCTTTGAACTCTACCTGCCGCCACTTGTACTCTTGGGTGTCGAAAAGCCAGAGATCATTCAGATACCGAGCTACCACCGAGCTAGTAAACGAGATCCGCGATTCATACAGCTGGACGTACTTGTTACTCCAGGGTCGTAAAATCCACCGAAAAGGATGATATAGTGTTTCCAGATGGCCATCCTAGAATGAAGTCAGAGAAACATCGAGGCTACAAAGACAAGGATATGACCTATGACCAGAACGCGCACTTGGTCGAATCTTGGTGTCGATTCTGTCCCATGAGTGTGTCGTTATGTCGAAACACCAGAAATCGCGGTAATGGTGGAACGTATTTTGGTGCAAGGAGGAGAATTCTCCGCCTGCGGATACTGTGATTGAGAATATGAAAAAAAGGTATAGCCGGATGGCCTACCAAATAGGAATATCTTGCCGCCACCTGCAGGCGACGCTACCACAGCATGTGCTGATCTGGGGCCAGGACAAGTTTTAGATACAAACTTCCGCCATTCATCCTACAATCCAGTCAGACCGCAATGCAGCAAATTTCGGCCTGTCGACGTACCTTTTCTGGTGAATATCGAAAGACATCGTTGTACTAAAACATGTTAGATCAAAGGGTAGATACATATGTAGCGACCCACAAAGTACTGTGAAGGATGCATCAGCCAAACGGAAAAAAATTAACTCTTCCTCAGACGTACTGCCTTCCCGTCGTCGCTGAAAAACTCTCCTCCGATGCACCAAAGATGATTCCCATTTGGACATGCGGTCAGGCTCGCGTTTGCACGTCGACTAGGCGGCCCTTCTACGAGTTCCTCGGTTACAGTGTGAGCTTCTTCCCATTCCCGTTGCATCTACTAAGGTCCACATCATCATTGATCCTGAGCATTGTCGAAGGGAAGGAGAAATACCTTTTCGAGTATCCCTTCGAGATCGTCGTCGTCGTCCTCAAACTCATCCTTGGATTTGGAAACTTTTTTCTTCTCCTTGCGATCGATTTTTTGAGCTGCCTTGGCCTTTTTTGCTGCTTTTACAGTTGCTTTTGTGCCTGCTGCAGCTTTCTTCTTGGCCATTTGAGAAGCGGGAGGGGAATAAACGGAAGCAAGACAATCAGGGAGACGATAGAGATGTGGTGCTTCCGGCAATACCCGAGCCTGCTCATCTGACGGATACCGGCCCGAAGGATTCGGTCTCCTGAATAGGGCTCTCTGTAACTGTACCTCCGCAAGCGCCAAAGATCTTCTCCTGGACGACCCGTGGAGGAGTGCCCTTACCAGCTCTGATGTCGACTAGTAGCATAAGTATTCTTTCCTTTGGCAGTAGTTTCATTGGAAGCGGCCAGCTGTGGGGATGGCTTCAGAACATCGTTGGCGTGTCCAACCAGGTATGGGTTTCTTGGTCTTCGTGGCGGTAGCGCCTGACATTGACATCATCACAGATCGCTTGGCTATCCATAGGTCTACCCAGCTGGAGATTTAGGAAGGCTTGGATACGACAAGGTCGCTCCCTGGACGAACTCAAGTTCCGGCCGGCATGGTTCCGCGTCTCTTGACAATCGCCTTGGTTCGTCCTCTACTTTGGGTCGCGTCTATAATCACCTTTACGATACGAAATTTCCGAAGGCAGCAGTAATCTTCAAGATGCATGCTTATAGGCTCCACAGTCCCACCTCAGTTCGAGAGGCGAAGTTGAGGCGAAGAGGTGACTCCGATGTGATTTGAAAGGCCCCGCTTTCAAGGCTTGGGCTCGGCTTTGTTGAGCTCATGCTCTTCAAATTGCAAGCCCGGTGAGGCTCAGGCAAGGCTTGGGCTCAGGCCCGGGCTTGAACGCAGGAATACGTTTTCCGCTGGAACAAGCTATACAGCTTGTTCCAGCGGAAAATGGACGGGCAAACCAACACCGTGGACGATGAGGGAAACAAATCAAGAACCGCGAAGCAAGCGGACTTTGAGTTTGTGCAAAAGCAACATTCACGTGATCTATTCGGAGTTTGAATGGACTTGGTGAAACTTTCGCTCGCAGATTGGCGATTCGACTTTGCCCTTACCCTAGCAGCATCGCCTCCCCCTTGTACTGCAGTCATGTACTGATACTAATGATACACATATTGAATGTAAAGTGTTGATAAAACATCTTTATCTGTCTCAACCAATCTTTGGACGGTAATCATCCTCAGCTCGGAGGATGAAAATTCATCCTAAAACTTCTTCGCATATTAGCCTATGCCATCAACCAAGAACAGAATGGAGATTATCCTACAAGCCCTACCACATATCATCCTAATAGTAGCCATGTCTAGAATGAAGGCTGTTTTTCAGCCTGAAACGTGTTGATTATCATCCTAATTGGGTTTCACAGTGGATAGGAAGGTGAGGGAATAAGAAATGAAGTTGCTATTCAATGTAATGCTATTATAATGCTATGCATGAAGGCATACGAAATAGATGCAGCAAAGGAAAACCACAACATACCAAGTTTTGTCAGCCCAACGCAAAGCCTGCAGCTTGCTTTATGCCTCCCTTGCTCTCCCCTTGTGTTGACCTAGGCCGTATCAAGGGCATCGGCGAGGTTTTGCTATGGTTGTGATAAGTACGTCGCGATGATAGGAAGCAGTAAAGGGACCTCGGCAACTTCCGTAGTGAGCTAACTAGTAAGTCCGATCGAACTTGCAGAATCAATCCCAAATGATGGCAAATGACACGTCCACTGGCATGAACGCCCACTGTTTTATGGTATCGAGGCCCTGGGATTGAGCCTAAGACTTGGGCTTTTCAAATGATGAGCCCGGGCCTTCTTGGAGCCTTCACTACTTAATTCCCTCATATTGAGTCACGCCAGTTTCACAAAAGTTTCGAGTAACATTTATGGGATGCACGGAACCCAGACTATCATGTATGTCGCATCCAAATACTTATACAGTCGACGCGAAAATACCAGTTGGATGAATGTAATTGTTTCCATAAATTGTACGACGTGTATATCTGTCCGAAAACCAGATGTACTCATTAGTCTCAAAGTAATGATACCACCTGATTAGGGCTTGATAGGTTGCAAGGCCGGTTGCTTCGCCATCTTCGCAACCGACGAAAGAAGGAAAGAATAACTCGTTCCGTCGCCCTACACATTCCATCAGACCAAAACTCGAAAAAGGGAGTAAAGCAAAGCTCACAATCATCGTCGTAGGGAACCCAGGATCAAAGGGTACAGCGCCGTCCAAGTACTCGAGCTGCTCCTTGGACAAGGAGATATCCAGAGCCTCCAGGTTCGACTTGAGGTGCTCCACCTTTCGACCTCCAATGATTGGGAAGACATTAGGCGTTTTGTGCATCACATACGCGATAGCCACTACACCCATACACATCAGAAATCTGCATCAGGAAACGAAGATAAATCAGACTCACCCGCTCTGATGTTGGACCCAACGCCAACCTCAGCCGCTACCTTCTCTAACGCCCTACACACCTTCACCTCCACCTCTGTACGCTCCCAATCCGGGCCAAACATCATGCGTCCCTTCTCTCCCGTCTCCCTACGTTGTTGTTCCTCTGCGTCTGTCCGTAGCTTTCCTTCCCCAAGTACACACCACGGAGAGAGCGCCAAGCCAAGTGATCTGGCCATGGGGATGATCTCACGCTCGAATGAGCGATCCAAAATGTTCCATTTACCCTGATAGATGACGAATGGCGTCTTGCCGTGGTCCATGGCATACTGGTTGGCTTGGGAGACGACCCATGCTGGGGTGTCAGAGATACCGAGGTAGAGGACCTTCTGCGCCGCGACGAGGTTATGCAGGCTGTCCATGACTTCTGGGATAGATGTCTCGTAGTCCCACCAGTGGAGATATAGGATGTCGATGTAAGATGTTCGGAGTTTTTTGAGACTTGCCTCCACGCTGATGTGCATAGATTTAGTGCTGTTCCCGACGTAGTTGACCTTCTGCGTAGCAGCGTCGTCTCCGCGCTTGTAATTCGATGTGTACTATGAAACGCGCGCCATCAGCCCTGGCATGGAATAGACTGGAGGTTTCGAACTTACTTTCGTCGCAATGACAAGCTGATCTCGTATTCCTCGCTTTTCGGCCCATTCACCAATAAACTCTTCAGACGTCTCATCTTGACTGAATAGTGTAGGAATTAGAGCAGGAATGGTGTGAATGAACCCGTTGCTTACTAGTTATTGGCAGTATCGATGTAGTTTCCACCCATATCATAATACGCATCCAGAAGCTTGAAGCTAGACTCCTTATTCATCGAGCCCATACCAAAGGCATCCCATTTGTCACCGATACTCATAGCACCTAGGGCCAAAGGGGACACCCTCACGCCCGCGCGAGCGGACAGGACACGATAGATACCAAGCTTGGTAGGAGGATCGCCGGCGGTTTGGAAGAGAGACATGACGAGTTCAAGTTGCTGGTCGGGATACAGTGGGGGCTGCAGGCCGTCTTATATATGCAGAAAAAAACTGCATTTGTAACCTCAAGCTATCAGTCAGCGACGGCGGTGGTGAGAATGTGCGAATGTAGGAGGTGGAAAGAAGCAAAATTATTTCAACAGCCGTCCATCCACGCAACCTTCGGCAGCGGAATAACCGATCGAACAAGCCCACGTGGAATATTCGGATCAATCAACGCGGAAAACCCTTTTTTTCTGTACCCTTCTCACTGCGTTCACTCGATGTCATTCAGTTGTCAATTTTCACAAAATTCACCGTACGACGACTTATTTTGTTTGTTGACCCAGCGATGAAATCCTCGAAAAAATCGGCGTCGGTATTTGTCCCAATTCCCCTAAGTAAGTAATACTAAGTCGTTCTTCGGTTCGATTTCTCGGCTCGACTACTAGGTCCGACTATTTCTTCTCGCAAGCACGTCCTTCACTGCAGATTCCCGATGTTCGCAGACTGTGTAAACCTGCTTATTACTTCTTGTTTTACCCGCGCTTCCTTCGTATCAGAGCTTCATTCTGTGCTGATACCGATTTCTAAAGATTCAAGTAATCCCTATGTAGCATCTTGGCACACCCTAAAGCAAACACCTGGCTTTTATGAGCACGCTCAATATCGCAGCACAACGTACTACTAGTACCTATAACGAAACTAGCTGCAGTCCCTGAAATTACGGAATATTATAAAATGTCGGAATGTCGGCGACGCAGTGCATTCGCGACACCGAGCTAAACCACCTACGGCGGTACTTATTCAGGAGAAATTATGGCATTACAGTCGACTCTGTAATAACCCATACCCCTCCGTTCCCACTCGGCGCTATGGGTTATGAGGGAGTATGGGTTTAAAGAGAGGAATTTGAGGGAAATATGCACTTCGGTAGACGAACAAACCTATGGCTTATGGGGTGGTATGTCCTTATAGAGGTATGGGTTATTACAGAGTTGACTGTATGTGGGGCTTCAACGCTTCTCTTGTCAGCATTTCTCAAGCCGTCGTGTGCTAGGTGGTGGCGAGTCAAAACAGACTGGCGATTGACAATATCGAGGAGGGGAGGTCTCAAATTGGAAGTTTACATTCAATTTTCCCACGGATTTCAAACTTGAAGCTTGAACTCATACCACCACCTGTCTATCAATTTTCTTCCATCCAGTAGTTTCGCTGCCAGAGAACTAGGTTTATACCCTTCAAGTTCTGGTTTCTATGTGGTATGCTCGAAATGGTAACATTCAGCTACGCGAAAATTGCCTTCACGGTACAGTGCAGTGGCCGTAAAAACTGATAAGGAATGAAGCCATGACAGGCTTCCCAGAGACGTGCTCCCTACCTCTCAAGCTTATACTGCTGATATCTATTCTCCGCTCAGACCTCTATTCATTAGTCATGACCGAGGAGGAGGTTCCTGTCTTTTTGTTTTTACTAGAATTTAAAGAGAATACGTCCAATCTTTTCATCTACAGATGTCTAACCTCCTTAGGTTGTGCCTCGGTATATTATTCGGCGGAGATGACAATCGATTTGCGATGTATCACGATGGTCTGTTTGCGTTCTCTTTAAAGGTAGTTCGACACTGAGT
Organism: Armillaria solidipes; assembly: GCA_022818035.1. Lineage (NCBI taxonomy): Eukaryota > Fungi > Basidiomycota > Agaricomycetes > Agaricales > Physalacriaceae > Armillaria > Armillaria solidipes. Next base: position 3,264,761 of record JAIWYQ010000001.1, on the reverse strand, counting down.
ACTGACTATTGCTTCCACGTCGGACCTAAGGTGGTGGGGCGCACGCCAATGAGATGATATTACGCGTCTCTCTCCCACAGGATGGATAAGAGGGTCTTTATTCCGTCACAAAATCTGACATGCGTGTATCGATGGCTCAATGTCGGTCTTTTTATTATCGTTTTGAATCTCACCCCGAATAGAAACGCGCATCAATTCTATTAAAGACCAGCCCGACTGCTGAAAGGTTTAGACGTTCAACGCCTCACGCACTGTTTCATTCCCCCCCTACTGCTCTGGAATATATGACGTGTTACGCGAGCTCTCATTGTGCGCCTTGATCTTGTATTCACTGGCGACCGTCTCTAGGCATCGTCGGTATCAGTACGAAATGACGCCGCAGTGCATGAGTAAACTTTATAAAACCTTGTGACAGATTACGCTCACCTTTGATAGCCAAACTAACACGTAAATTTTCTCGGGGCCGGTGAACCTGGCCTTGCTGCTTCTAGTGGATAGTTTCACTTTACAACAAGCGGCAGGCTACTCTCCGATAACGATGTCCTCGTGTTTGTTTCTATTTCCCCAATTTAGCGTCGGATTTACAGTTTTGGCCGAGACGAAGCGCCAAAAATAAGTTTCGGTCGACGACGTCCGCGCCCTCGGTGAATCATCCGATTTTTCTTGCTGGACATTGGGTAACGAATTCTCATCGAAACGACATGAGGCCGAGTGATATAAAGCCTCCATTCAGATTACCCGTCTTTCAAAGCCTCCTTTCATGGCGACTCCCACCACACTCTCGCGCGAAGGAACCATCGCGGAGACCCCTGTCTCCCTTGATGGTGCTCCTACGGCTACCCCACGGTCGAAGAAGGAAAAGGGCGAAATACAGCTGACCGACCAGACCAACCTTCTCCCCTTCAGGAAAATCGTCGCGGTATTTTTCGGGCTGGGTCTTTGTGTCTTCGTGACTGCGCTCGACTCTGTCAGCGTCGCCACGTCTCTAGCCACGATCAATACTGCATTCCACGCGGGTTCTGTGATCTCATGGGTACCCTCAGCGTATATGCTGGTATCAACGGCGTTCCAGCCTCTGTATGGACGGTTCAGCGATATTTTTGGGAGGAAGGCTACGTTGACGATGGCCATGTTAGTATTCATGATCGGAAACTTGGTTGCAGGTTTTTCGAAGAACATCATCCAGTTGATCGTGTGCAGAGGATTTGCTGGTGCGGGGGGCGGTGGTATCGTTAGTATGATGCAAATCGTGGTGTCTGATATCGTGACCTTGAGGGAAAGGTGAGCCAATGCGGTTGTGATTTGTGCTGTTTTCTCATAAGCGTTTAGGGGAAAGTATCAAGGTATCATTCAAGGAGTCGTTGCGATTGGATACACCGTCGGTCCACTCATCGGAGGTGCTCTATCCCAGAGCGTCGGTTGGAGAGTACGTCTCATGTTTCTTTAGGTTCCTTTGCTTGACCGTTTGCAGTGGTGTTTTTGGATTACCATTCCGGTTTCCTTCATTGCCACGGGGATTGTAATCTTCGTCCTTCCCCTGAAGCCAGTTCAAAGCGGCCTTCGAAGGTAGGCCATGAGTCGATACTCTAGGTACTCCGATGCTGAGTGATTATCAGGAAACTCTTGTCTATTGACTACCTCGGCACAATTTTGACATTAACATCTTGTACTCTCATGATGCTACCTTTGATTTGGGCACGTTCTCTAGTACTTTATAATTCCCGTGGAAATTGACTAACATGCTACGAAGGGTGGTGTCACATTCCCGTGGTCGTCACCTGTCATCCTGGCGCCTTTGCTTTCGGGCTTCCTTCTCGCTTTTATCTTCTGCATCTGGGAGTGGAAAGGCGCGCGTCTTCCCATTGTCCCTAGTAAGTCCCTTTCGACCTTGCTCGCACTCATGCTCATTATTGTATTTTCTTCAGTGTATATCTTCAAGCACGCGACAGTTTGCGGAGTGTATATCACGATGTTTATGAAGTCGGTACTTTCTTTCAATGGCAGGTAGACAACGCTAAAGGTTTTCAAAGTGGTTTCGTCTTCTTCTCGTCATTGTACTACTTGCCGCAGTTCTTTCAAGTCGTTCTCGTGTATACACCAATCCATTCCGGTAAGCCCATTCTCGAACTTCCCTTCTGTTGGGCATTTAAAGCGCATTTCTCGGCAGGCATGTTCCTCATACCACTTCTCGTTGGTCAACTAGTTGCTAGCTTCGTTTCGGTAAGGCTCAGTCATCAGCGTACTATGGCCTTACATGAATATCTGCCTTCAAATAGGGCATTATGATCAGTCGCAGGGGTAAATATAAGGTACGTCCTTTACCGTCAACGATATAGAACGGGGCTGACATTCCGTAGAGTATGATTCACACAGGGTTTGCGATCTGGGCAATCGGGTGTGGGTGCATCTCTACTATTAGCCATAAGTCAAACCAAGGCGCAATGGTCGTGTTCATGCTACTTTCTGGCATTGGTGCTGGACAGGTACGTCCTAGTCTGCAATTACAGGAAACGCCGTCTCACTGCTTGTTTGTCCTATAAGACTTTGCAACCGACAACAATTGCAGCTCAGGCTAGCGTTTCGCGCAAGGACATGTCCGTTGTCACCGTGTTCCGAAACGCGAGTGCCGTTTCCTTACTGACTGTCGTGATTAACTTTATTGAATATGCGTCCCTTAGTTTGTACGAAACCTCGGAGGCACCCTGGCTTTGGCCGTAGGTTCGACCATCATGTGCGTTCTCACTCTGATTCTGCTATTCATTCATACCATCCATGCGATTTACCTTTTTTGAAGCAACAACGCCCTGCGTAAAGCCATGAACGATATCTCTTTCTCTGAGTCGCTCATCTCGACCATCATCGATGATCCTTCTTACCTTGCCAAGCCGACATCGGAGACTGGCCTTTCCGCTGCCACTGTTTCGTATATCCTGAGCCAAGGATATACGAAGGGCTTCAAGGATGTGTTCTATCTCAACGCATCTTTGACGGCATTCGCGACACTGATCAGTATGGTGCTGATCAAGGATAAAGATCTGAGCCGAGATGATGCTAGGCTGAAAGGTAGGACGGAGAAGGATACAGAGAAGGATGGCATGAACACGCCTAGCGCTGACGGAGACGGTATCGAGATGGCTGCCTTGGACCGGGATAAAGTATGATCGGGCTAAAATCGTCGTGAGCCCGATAACCTAGATATTAGAGGCCTTATTACCAATATGTACATGTTTTCAACAAACCTGTACGCTGGTCTATACAACGAACATAGGGCTGTATTAAAGAAAGGTGTTGGGCCGATGCAACGGCGAAAGAGCAGCTGTCTATGAATATATGATCCTGAGATGCTAGTAACAGCGGTTTATCCACGAGCGATGATTAATAGCACGGTTTGGATTTGAGCGCCACCCTTGGGTATGTCTAAATGACACTTGTCTAGAGATCTAGAACTGTTGATTGAATATTTTCGCAGATCGTGTGCATTGGTCACCGTTCGAAATATTTCGGAATGAGATCCGCGTTGACATGTTCCTTACATTCGCATTTCGGTGCAAGGCTAATAGACATCCTCTAGATTAAAGCTATCGGATCTTTCGCTCAAACGCATTGCTTTCCTCGTGCCGTGGCTGTCTTGGATAGTAGGAAGATCAAAGTGAAAGGAATGGTATGCCAAATTGCTCGTGGTTTGAATAATCCTCACTGTGTGATCCCAGGTGACGGATGCCTTTGAAATTAAGGATTTCCAGAAGGCACTTGATAAGATGAATAGTAAGGCGGCTCTTGAAGTGATCATTAAACCTGCTCAGAAATAGTATGTAGGTTGGTGGACTTGTGTATCTACCATTCTCTTTGATTGATGGTGTTTGAAGTTTGAACTCGTCGGACTCAGTGGTAATCTCAGTGGTAATTGATTCTCAATCTCAATTTACAGGAAGTTAAGCGAGAATGGGATACAACCCGAAGAATGGGTGGTAAGCGTAAAAGTACAATTAGATTTGACGGTAAACCATGTCCTAAGAATGATAGAGAAACACTCATTCTTGGTACCAAATAGGTTCGTCCTCATAATCTCCAGCAACATACGGCGTCTGGCCAGGTAGCTTGGGCAACCCATAGATAAGCTCAACAAGAGAGGCATGTTGACCTGACCTCAAAGATTCCACGACTGCCTTTGTGAAGACTCCACGCACCGCTCCCATATCATCCTCCACTTCCTGCGCAAGCTCATCGTTCTGACACGCACCCAAAGCGACGTGAGAGCTTGTCTCGGGCTCCCAGTCATACGCAGTCACCGGGCCTGCGGGGACAAATGGACTCGGGGGGTAGGCTGCCAGACGTTCGTGAGAACCTTGGAGCATAGGTTCAATCGCATGTCCTGGTAGTGGGAGCATGTTGCGAACTGATCCATCCTCCGCAGGCGCATGTCCACAATCCAAAATGAGCGTATTCATCGTCGTCGCGCCCTTTTCCCGAGAGATTTGGCTGAAAACCCCGTCGATTTCTCGAAGGCTGATATCATATGTCGAGTCGGCCCCGCGGTCTATGGGGCATATCGCGTCGATAGGCTTGACGTCTTTGCGAAAATACTCCTTGGCATCATACCGCGCCCCAGCCCCCGCGAAATATATCAGGATGTTGTCCCTATTTGCGATAGCGGGATTATCAACGAGACCGTAGAGTGCACTGATTATATTGGCGTGAGTAGGACTACTAGTAGGGGGGGTCTCCCGGTCCCCTAAAAGGCACTGGATGTGGTCGCTGGGAACACCAAGGTCCTCGTTGAGGTATTTTTGTATTGATCTTGCGTCCGACACGCAGCCGTGTAGGGGCTTGTGCGGGTATTCGTCGATGCCAATGAGGATAGCCCAGAATCGGGAACTGTCTTTTAGTCTCTGGACGACTAGGTGAGCAGAGTCTAACCGGGGGTTTATTGCTGCTTGATACCTTTTGCTTTGGTACAATTAGAGTCTGGGGTTGAGTCGCAACTCTCAGTCGAGCTGGTATCTTCCGGGGACTTCATGAGATTGTTTGTTGCCGCCTTGAGTACAGTAAGTATCAAAGTTAGTCTTAGCTCAACCTGGCTCTCCGGTTGGGCGGACCGGCTTTTACTTATTATGTAAACTTCGGAAAGAAGTCCGAGACATTACTGAAACATTTTACATCTACTGCCACCACAATGACAACGACGCGACCGTCCGTGCTCGTCCTAGCCCTCTTGCAGGAGCGAGTTCTGTACCCAAACTTTGCCCAGCTAATGGAATTCATGGCCATTTGCGCGACAGTCACCCAGGTCGAAACAAAGGGAGAATTTGCAAGAATAATGAGGCTTTCGCCACCGAGCGTTGTTGTGGCCATTGACGCGGGAATATCGAGGCCAGAGAACGCTACTGTCCTGAGCCAACTGCTGCAGTATACGAAGGAGGGCGGAATTACTATTTGCTGCTGCAATTTCAGCAACCACATCGACGGTGCGACGGCGAGAAAGAGTTGCAAAGTGGTTTCGTCTTCTTCTCGTCATTGTACTACTTGCCACAGTTCTTTCAAGTCGTTCTCGCGTATATACCAATTCATTCCAGTAGGCCCATTCTCGAACCTCCCCTCTGTTGGATATTTAAAGCGCGTTTCTCGACAGGCATGTTCCTCATACCACTTCTCGTTGGTCAACTAGCTGCTAGCTTCGTTTCTGTAAGCCTCAATTATCAGCGCGCTATGGACTTGCATGAATATTTGCCTTCAAATAGGGCATTATGGCTAGTCGCAGGGGTAAATACAAGGTGCGTCCTTCACCGTCACCGATATAGAACGGGGCTGACATTCTTTAGAGTATGATTCACACAGGGTTTGCGATCTGGGCAATCGGGTGTGGGTGCATCTCTACTATTAGCCATAAGTCAAACCAAGGCGCAATGGTCGTGTTCATGCTACTTTCTGGCATTGGGGCTGGACAGGTACGCCCTAGTCTAAAATTGCAGGAAACGCCGTCTCACTGCTTGTTTGTCCTGTAAGACTTTGCAACCGACAACAATTGCCGCTCAGGCCAGCGTTCCGCGCATGGACATGTCCGTGGTCACCGTGTTCCGAAACGCCAGTGCCTTTTCCTTACTGACTATCATGATTATCTTTATTGAATGTGTCCCTTAGTTTGTATGAAACTTCGGAGGTACCCTGGCTTTGGCCGTAGGTTCGACCATCATGTGCGTTCTCACTCTGATTCTGCTATTCATACCATCCATGCGATTTACCTTTTTTGAAGCAACAACGCCTTGCGTAAAGCCATGAACGATATCTCTGTCTCTGAGTCACTCGATGACCCTTCTTACCTTGTCAAGCCGACGTCGGAGACTGGCCTTTCTGCTGCCACTGTTTCGTATATCCTGAGCCAAGGCTACACGAAGGGTTTCAAGGATGTATTCTATCTCAGCGCATCTTTAACGGCATTCGCAACACTGATCAGTATGATGCTGATCAAGGATAAAGATCTGAGTCAAGACGATGCTAGGCTGAAAGGCAGGATAGAGAAGGATGATGCAGTCGTGCCTGGCACAGACGCCACAATCAGAAACGACCTCTGGCTTGAGATGGCTTCATTGGGACAGGATAAACCATAGGGCTCGGAGTGGGACAGATGAAATGGTCAGTGATTGTAAACCAGAGATACTTATCATCAAGCACGTACCACTTCCAATAAACTTTGCTGGAGCTTGCTTCACTGCTGTTCATGTATTCGATCTTTACGGAGTTGAACATCAAACATCGATGTGCCTCTGTTTGATCGACCCTAGTACGTTCAATCGCTTCGGGTAGATTATCGGTGATCACGTACGAGAGGGCCCCCGGCCTACCATGCAGTCTGTAATCTGATTCTGATTATCTGAATTGATTTAATCATATAGGTTTTAACCAAAATTTAACGGGTGTTTGGCGGTATTTGTGGCCCGACGGCGGAGTCGCTGGCGCTGACTTATATCCAGCCGTCATGTTTGCTAGCTTTTGAAAGTCAAAACTTCATAGGCGCCTCATTAACCTCTTGATCACGCCACGGGTTAGTGATTCACTAACCAGTTGCAACATCCCTTATCGTGACCTTGTGCCTGGGCTCGGTACCAACACCAACACCCGGGCTTTAATCATTGTTTGATCGGATTCGTTGCACTCATTAAAATTCCCTTGATCGCAAAACTTATGCAGTGCGTCATTAATTCTTTACTCGAAGCACCACACCGCATTTAACGATTATCTTGATACTAGGAACAATACGAGCATCGCCATACATTGCACAACGGCAGGTTATCAGATACATCCTGTGCTCTGATCAGATGGGTTCATCTGGAGATGTCGGCCCATCAACAGTCTCTCAACGAAGGCTCAAACTCGATTTCTGTGATAGATATACAGACATACTTAAAGATGTATTGAAAATGTATGGGTATCCTCAACTCCCCTCCTTTCTCTTAGTCGACTCTGCGCTGCAAATTGATTTTAAACCGCCTGCATGTCGACCGCAGCAGAAATACCTCAACTCACAAGCTCCGAGAGGGCGCTCGTGTTCAATGCTCTCGACACTCTGCTCAATTCCACGATTCTACTTGCTTTCTTGCATGGTAAATTTCGTAGTCTTGGTCAAACATTGATTTGTTGACGAACTTTCAAATTAGGGATGTATACTTGCATACTCGCGGGGACATTTTGGATCATCTGTTTGTCCATTTCAATATCGGGATGAGGACCTTTTTACCAACATCTTGTATAGTTGCAGGTCAAACACCTACCAACGCCGGGAGGCGTATGATGATCGCTCTGATCATAGCGATCTACCTTTTCACTACTATCGATTTTGCCACGGTTTGGTTCAAGCAACGAAATGCATCCATCACACACGGAGAAACTTTCTGGACTACTTTTCTAGTGTATGTTAGCGCTGATGGAATAACACCAACGATGTCATTGGTTGGTGGTATACCTACTGGTATGGCCACGATGCTGGCTGACTCCTCCATGGTAAGGATTTCATACGCTTTTGTAGTCTCTGTACCTGCTGACTTGGATTCAGATTTGGCGCTGCTGGGTCGTCTGGGGGCGCCGCTGGATAATCGTTCTGATCCCTGTTCTTTGCACTATCGCTGAAGGCGGTAAGCGAAATGGTTCTCTGTTGGAAAGAAATAAATTGAATACTTTCCCGATAGTATTCAAGCTTCTGGTCTTGTACTATGCGAATGTTCAGGTCGATAGCGTGGACGATGAAACGCCTTCGGGTAGCAGGCTGAACTGGACGCTCATATACGTGTCCTGCACCCTAGCTACGACGCTGCTCTGTACACTGCTCATTGTCTACCGAATTTTGACAGTCGGTGGGGCGAAACATGGCGGAGCAGGTACACAGGCATATCGAGGAGTTGTAGAAGTCATCATCGAATCAGCATCTCTCTATACTGTCTCGCTGATTATCGACATGATACTCACGGCCCGAAAAAGCTCTGGTGGTGGTTACTCGGACATTTTTGCAAGTACTATGAGGGTTCGTCTAACTCTGATTCGCATAGTATCCGTCAGATGACCGTTATTTGACATAGGGAATCGCTCCGACTCTTATCGTCGCTCGTGTAGCATCGGGTCATGCACGACCTGATGACTCTTGGAACGGGAGTGTGATGTCGTCTCTCCACTTTGGAAGTCGTGCTCGTCCACCAGCCCTCAGTCAAATGAGCAGCGGTGGGGATTTGACCAGAAGCGTTATTCTTGCCGAAGAAAATGATCTTGAGGCTAGAAGGAGTGGTCCGGGTGATCTGCCGTCCGAATCAAGGGTCTAGAGGGCTTTCAAGAGACAGGTTATTCTCGAAAGGCCAATTTGGTCTGCTTCAAGTTCTTCAAATTCAGTATGTACAAGTATTTAACAGGTTTTGGGCGAGGCATGCATACTTATATCTCTTGTAAATACTGCACCTAAATGACTATGTATTTACATAACCTGACCTGAATGAGTACCCAGCAGGACACGCGAGCGACCGCCGGGTCGAATGCAGCCATAGTAAGCCAACGGCCATGATGGTGAACAGTTCAGAACACCATCCCCCCTTCCATCAATAGGTCTGTATCGTTGTCTGTCTACGAGAGACATTTTCTGACGGTTGGGCCGGACCGGTTTTTACTTATTATGTAACTTCGGAAAGAAGTCCGAGACATTGCCGAAACATCTTACATCTACTACCACCACAATGACAACGACGCGGCCGTCCGTGCTCGTCCTAGCCCTCTTGCAGGAGCGAGTTCTGTACCCAAACTTTGCCCAGCTAATGGAATTCATGGCCATTTGCGCGACAGTCACCCAGGTCGAAACGAAGGGAGAATTTGCAAGAATAATGAGGCTTTCGCCACCGACCGTCGTTGTGGCTATTGACGCGGGAATATCGAGGCCAGATAAGGCTATCATCCTGAGCCAACTGCTGCAGTATACGAAGGAGGGCGGAATCACCATCTGCTGCTGCAATTTCAGCAACCACATCGACCCAGCGACGGCGAGGTCGTTTTTTGCTGCTTGGGGTCTGCCGTGGGGCCTCGGTTCGTATTTCAGGATGACTGTTCAGCTGAATAGAGCTGCAACCGGAGTATCGCTGGAAAGTCTACTAGAGTCGTACAGTCTCAAGGCCCTGTCGTTGCTGAATGTCGCGAGGAAGCACAGGATGTATGCGCCATCGTTATCTTCACGCGTCGAATCCAAGGTTTTTGGGCCAAACGAGATACCCGTTGACATCAATGAGACACCCTGCGCGTATGGACCCGTGGGACGAGGCTGGTTCGGCTATGTAGGAGACGTCAATAACGAAGACGGGAGCACGCGAGTCGTCATGGCCATGGCTCGGTCCCTACCGCAGAGTGCAGTGGTTCCAGACAGGACAGACAGAACAGCCGGCTTTTCGATCTCACTCGACGGACGACCCGCAGAGACACAACCAATGGACGACCCAGATCAAATTGTGATGTTCACGGATACCATCAGGAAGGCTGGCGAAATCGATTTCATCTCTGGCCACAGAATGGGTCGCGCTAGAGAACAAATTAGGGGTGTCCCGGTACCACAGCCGTCGGCATCGTCTTCCTCATCCAGAACCTACACGGATAATCCTCCGCGCCCTCGAGAAGACGAAGTGAGAGCAAGAGCTGTGGAGCGAACTGAAAAATCGAAACAGGGAGATGCATACAAGGAACAGGTATGCACTTCCTCGTCGGATATAGCAAGTGAAAGAACTGACGCTCATGAAGGGAAATAGATACTTTTCACAAGGCAAATATCAAGAAGCTATCGAACAGTACAAGAAAGCCATCGATGTTCATGGTCCTCAACCTATATACAACACCAATATCGCCGCGGCGTATCTGAAACTTCATATGTGAGTGCAAGTTGTGCGTCTTCTTTGTAAACTAATAGGAGCGTAGGTGTCAAGAAGCCGAGGAATACTGCGATGAGGCCCTTAAGTATGACCCCAGATCCATCAAAGCTCGTTATCGCCGAGGCATCGCTCGTCGTGACATGTTTGCGTTCAAGTCGGCCATGGAAGGCAGGTAATCATAGTAATTTTCTAATTTATTGTCTCACCCGCCACGGACAGACTTTAGAGCATGCGTGAAACTTGCCCCGCACGATTCTCAGTTCAAAAAGGAGATAGCCCAGACTCGACAGGAGTGTGATCAACGTCGCGCTGCAGGTATCCCAGATCAATATGAAGAAGAGGGCTGTGATCCGCAATATATTGACGACGACGATGACGATGACGACGACGACGGCTCGTTTGACCCACCTCTGAACTATCCCGGGAAGCCATTGCAGTCGGATCCTGATAAGCATGAAGGGAACGGACAACCATGCCGAGCGTACAACCACGACGGATGTAGTCAAGGTTCCAAGTGCAGATTAAGACACAGTCCTGAAGATCATACGACGAGAGACGAGCTGTACGTGATCCTGTTTATATACGTTGTACGTAAAATGCTAATAACCATTCTGTCAGTGGCCGAAACGTGTGCAATTTCTGGCTTGCGGACGCCTGCACCTCTGGCAGTCAATGCGCTTACGCTCATTCGAAGGAGTATCTGCCAGAGAATGGGTGGTGGAACGAAAAGGGTTCAGATGATATGAAGAGTATCATGCGGGATCTCAGCAGGATTAGGAATATGACGCCTGGAGAACAGCGTGAGTTCGACCGCAGGTATGAGATGGGACTGCCACCCCTGGGATACGATTCATACGACGACGACGACGACTATTAGGGTTATGCTCTTCAGCTATGGTATCTCCTTATTCACCTTCATACGTGATAACGAAGCCACGAGGCGAGGGTGGTTTGGTGCGCCTACTATACTCATTCGTCCTGTATCTGGTGCTATCCTTTTTGTTCATTTATATCCTCAAAATAACGGACTCTTTATCCGCAGTCTTTTATCTCAGCACACGTCCAGGGAATATTCATTTCGGTGTAAACGCTTGCTTCTAAATACCGAATGCAAGGAGGAAAGTAAGCCGATATTGGTATACGAATACAGTTTCTTCCGACATTTCTGAAGTGAAAATATCGTCTTTGATTTGACATGCCGACTCGCCTGCAGCAGGGCACATACTTAATGCACGCCCGAATATCACGCACACTCATGCTTCTTTTCCAGATATTCTTGCTCTACAAGTCTAAAATGTACACGGGTGACCAATTTAGGCTTTCGTCATCATTGGTCCTGCCGAAGGGATTCGTAGGACGACTATCGGACAGCGGCGAGCTCTGTCAAATACTTTTGCTTCCTTCCTAGAGCACATTCTCTTCACCACGATGTCATATCTTGAGGCTTGCGGATGCAGTTTTTTCCGCACATATAAAATGACCTGCAGTTCTCTCTATATCTCAACGAGTTCATCATGTCTCTCTTCCAAGTCGCCAGCGATCCTCCTACCAAGCTCGGTATCTATCGCGTCCTGTCCTCTCGCGCTGGAGTGAGGGTGTCTCCCTTAGTCCTCGGCGCGATGAGCGTCGGTGATAAATGAGAGGTCTTTGGTATGCGCTCGATGAATAAGGAGTCTAGCTTCGAGCTCCTGGACGCGTATTTTGAGATGGGCGGGAACTTCATCGATACTGCGAACTTTTAGTAAGCAAATGCCGTATCGACATGTTTCTTGCGCTAATGTATGTGCTCTACAGTCAGGATGAGACATCTGAAGAGTTCCTTGGCGAATGGGCGGAGAAGCGAGGAATACGAAATCAGTTGGTCATTGCGACGAAGGTACACACATTCAGAGTCGCCTATTTACGCCATGCAAGGTTGATGGAGCCTATTTCACAGTACACCTCAAACTGCAAGCGTGGAAACGACGCTATTGCGCAGAAGGTCAACTACGTCGGGAACAACACCAAGTCGATGCACATCAGCGTGGAAGCGAGTCTTAAAAAGCTCCGAACATCCTACATCGACATCCTATACGTTGGACTACGAGACGTCCATCCCAGAGGTCATGGACAGCCTGCACAACCTCGTCGCGGCGCAGAAAGTTCTCTACCTCGGTATCTCTGATACCCCAGCATGGGTCGTCTCCCAAGCCAACCATTACGCCGTGGACCATGGCAAGACACCGTTCGTCATCTATCGGGGTAAATGGAGTATCTTCGAACGCTCGTTTGAGCGCGAGATCATCCCCATGGCCAGATCACTTGGCTTGGCACTCTCTCCTTGGGCCGTGGTGGACAAGGAAGGCTGCGTACGGACGCGGAGGAACAGCAGTGGAAGGAGACAGGTGAGAATGGACGTACGATGTTTAGTCCGGATTGGGAACGTACAGAGGTGGAGTTGAAGGTGTGTAGGGCGTTAGAGAAGGTAGCGGCTGAGGTTGGCGTCGGGTCCAACATTAGGGCAGGTGAGTCGGAATTATCTTCGTTTACTGCTCCAGATCTCTGACGTGTATGGATGTAGTGGCGATCGCCTACGTGATGCACAAAACACCTAATGTGTTCCCAATCATTGGAGGTCGAAAGGTGGAGCACCTCAAGTCGAACCTAGAGGCGCTGGATATCTCCTTGTCCAAGGAGCAGCTCGAGTACTTGGACGGCGCTGTACCCTTTGATCCTGGGTTCCCTACGACGGTGATTGTGAGCTTTGCTTTCCTCCCTTTTTCGACTTTTGGTCTAATGGAATGTGTAGAGTGATGGAACAAGTTATTCTTTCCTCCTTTCGTCGGTTGCGAAGATGGCGAAGCTACCAGCGTTGCAGCCTATCAAACCCTAAAACACCTTCAGCCGTACCATGTACTTTACTTAGAAGGTTAGAATGCTGTATGATAGTCAAGAGCACGCAATCATCACGAGACTTGGAGTGAAACGCCTCGGGATTATCATTATAAGCTCATTCGTGTACGACTTCGATATAAACGGAATATTTGGAACCTTTGTTATGCAAGATAGGTCCGGGCTCTGCGGGGAATTCACGTGGATATACTTACTTTCAATTCTAACGGCAACACCGCGTGCCCAGTCCCTTCCAACATTACCGGCAGCACTATCAAGGTTCCAGTCCTAACGCAAACGTTTCGCCCGCTTTCACCAGCGACAAGTAGGATACACCATCCGCTTCCATTTCACGTTGTAATTCAATTTATGGCCAGAAGAACCCGGAATGTCTGTACATAAAACGGTTTCTGGACCATAGCTATAGCCGTAACTCAGCTGGGATGGCCCCAAGACGGCCAGAGTAGCGTAAAACACCTGAAAATGGAGTAACGTGAACAAAGGTCTTCATAGCAGGATAAAGGGATCGGTGTGCTTACCACCGGTAAATCGCCTACGAGCTCAGTAAAGACAGGCAATGACCAGGAACCCGAGTTACTAAGGTATTGCAATTCCGCCGCTTCTAGTGAAGCATCGCCTAGTGCAGCTTGGGCTTGCAGGTATTCTAGATGCAAACATGAAAGACGGCTCGATCACGGAGACTCAAGTGGCGTATTGAACAATGTTTCCGCTAATGATATCCAATCTATACTTTTTATCTGCAAGGCCTTTCAATGCATGCATTCGCAGGGAATTTCGGTTGAACGCCTCAACGACTTTGGCTACAGAGTACCATGTTAATGTCATTGGCAGAAAAGGATGGATGGAAAGAATAACGCACGCATTGTGAAGATCGAATATTGTCCAAACAGTTGGAAGGCGGGTTCTATGAGGCACAACGATGCAAACATCAAACCATGATCCCCAGAACGCGCTACTACGACAATTAAAACAAGCTGGCCCACACAGCCCGAAAGAATTGCAACTAAGGAAATCATGTGGTCAAGAGTTTCAAAGGGCACCGTTGACAACAGATGTTCAAAGCTGTGGTTGTCTAAAAAGAACAAGTTAGACTGTGCAAAAAAGTACTAATTGGTATCATACCTTGTATCATTGGTAAATCCATCCGGAGCTTCGCTAAATGAAAGTGGTGAGGTTCTGGTTCTCGATGCTGCATGAAAAGTGTTACGCGTACCGGTCAGGATCAAGTCGTCGTAGTAGTTCACGATGCGAGTATGCATCACCCCCGAATGCCGATACTAGAGGAGCTTAAGTTATCATCAAACGTAAGAATCCAAAAGCACAACGCACTATAGACGTGAGGCCACCCCCGATAAAGTCATGCAAGCAATCCGTGCGATGATGGCTTGGATAATCGCCTCAGAGTCCACAGAATGTGTAGCCAGTCCTTTTTCGATCTAATACATCCCAGATGAGCGACGTGGAATGCGAACACTGACCAAACACTTACGATCTGCAGTATCCGATTTTCCAAACCCACAAGCACCACTCGTTGTACGCCTCGAACCCAAATAGCGATGGCGAGCGAAGAAAGAATTAGGAACGGGGCAATTGGAAAGACATTGAGTAACATTCGCTTTATATTCCGATAAGTTGAAAGCCAACGGTTTCTGAGGGAAATCAATCGATCAAGATTGAAGTCGAGGGTCCTGAATGCCTTCTTCTCGATGAATACCTGATACACCCCAAGATGTATTGTATCTAGAAGGTTTGAGTCGAAATCGCTCGATTGCGGGTTGATTTGGAAGGTGTGAAAGACGCTAGACAGTTCGTCGCAGCTGGAGCTACCTTGTCGGGCTTGAATGGATGAAACATAGGGAAGTAATTGAACGAGGCTCACTGGGTATAGTCAGGCTTGACATTGGTACCATTCAACCACCGTCTGTCGACTATGCGACACACATATCTGGAGAGTTTGGTACAGTGAGCACCAGCTTACCTTCCCTGAAACTCCTGCTGAGGCATGAACACCAACTGGGCTTCTTGCCATCAAGCTAATGAGGATCTTCTGGGCGTACCCTTTATCACCAACTTGATTCCCGCAGAGGCTACGAGGAGAACTGTCCGTGTCTTCTTCTGGCCTGGTCTGTTTCTCTTATCATTCGGCTGTTGTCTGCGGTAGTAGATGGCAATTCCCGAACGTTGTTGGGAAAATTAAGACTCGTGCGTATTTCTACTGGACTGCGATTGATGGTCGGGATGCTGACAATATCCTGGGGAATTTGTATCCTCGACAGTCGTAGTCCCTACACAGGATCAGGTCAAAGCAAAGAACAAAAGCCTGCACACACCTTATGCTGACCCCGCAATCATTAGCCCCTTCACAAGGATATCCAGCGTTTAGACCAGTCTATTTCATTGATGACCTCGGCCCGAGCCCGCTTGAAAATATTGCTTCCGTTTGCCCTTGATAACCCAGCCCAGCCCTCGACATGATGGGGGTGCACAGGAGGAATATCATTGCTTTGATGTGATGATACCAGAAGGCGAGCAGTTCGAAAGTGTCGAAATCTGTTCACCATCATTGCTCACATTCCAGCGGTCGATAAAGAAGTGGCAAGTCTTACCTGAGATTACTCCTCTGCACCCATATTCGTTCTCCGAATCGGGGTAGCAAGAGATGCCAGCTGGAAAACAAATCAACAAAAAAGGGCTTCATATGCATCAGTTACTTACCGACCAACACTGATTCAAAACATCTTAGTACTCGAAGCTGCGTGAGAGAATGCTCTGCTGCTGCGCCGAGCTAGCATTTCTATGGTGAAAATCGAGGGCGAAGTGCGTAGCGTTCGATAATGAGGGTAAGAAGCCAAGCCAGGTGACGCTTCATTCCTACCGCGGTCACAATTCCTTATTTAGTCGAGGCGTGCCGCATTCATTCGCCAAGCGTGAACAAACACACTGTGACGCCAGGTCTCACATACGTCGCAGAATTCTCGCTGTCAACTCTGCAAGATGTCCAACTCGATAGCTCTCGCGAGTGATATAATTAACCATCTCATCTGCTGATGTCTACACCTCTATTTTCGCCCATCATAGCACGAGCAGATCTGGCTAATATGAAAATCGCGCGGCCTAGTCTGCTTGCTTCTTATCACGCCAATACATCCCTCCATTAAGATCTCGCTGCAGTCGTGGGGAAATCAGATAAGTGCGACTCATGGGATGCTCACCTGCCTCGTAGTTAACACGCGGCCACGCCTTTGCACCGAACCATCACCATCTGGTAAGTTATCTCCTTGCTCATTCCCCACTGCTCTGAAGGCTTATTCTACAATGATTAGAATACAAGACATGGCGAACCAACCTGAAACCGACCTCGAAGCCCAACCTGCTGTCGCTGAGCCCGATGATGCGCAAGAGAAACCAGCTTCCATTGGGATGAGCAGGGGTCGTCGGCGTCCCGGTACAATTTTTGGGATACGCAAAGGGGAAGCTGGAATGAGAGGTGGCGGTTCTACCGACTACACGAAACTTTATGGCAAAGATCTCTTCGGTGAAGAGATGTCGTCAAACGGAAGGTTTTGGTTAACCTACGTCGACGAGGCTCTCATCTTTGACGAAGAGATGGTCGAAATATACAACGACGATATCAATGTTCTTCTGGTTTTTGTAAGCCTCGCGTATCTGTGCTCTCAATTTCTCCTCTAATGCCGTGACTAGGCTGGTTTATTCTCCGCAGTTGTGTCGGCCTTCGTCATCCAAAGTGCGCAAAGCCTACAATCAGATTATACAGCCGTCTCCGCGTCTCTACTTATTGAGCTTGTTGGGTATCAACGGGCGGCGTCAGATACTTCTTCAATTCCTCTCTCCCCATTCTACCCCGCCATATCATTCTCTCCATCTACGACAGACGTCTTGGTCAACAGCTTGTGGTTCATCAGCCTGACGCTCAGTCTGATTACTGCGCTTGTAGCAGTTTTGACTAAGCAGTGGCTTCATCAGTATATCTCTGTCGTTTCCGACATCTCCCCTCTCAGCCAAGGTCGGATTCGGCAATGCCGATATATGGGCTTGGAGAAGTGGCAAGTTCCAATGATCATTGGGTTTCTTCCCATCCTTCTCCACATCTCATTGTTCCTGTTCTTCCTTGGCCTGTGCATCTATCTCTTTGCACTTCATGCGGTGATTGCATACGCAGTCGCTTCCCTTTCGGGCATTGTATTTGTCGCATACATTGCCTGTCTCTTTCTCCCCCTTTTCCACTACAATTGCCCATACAAGACGTCGCTGACGGATTGGATGTTTCGTGCTATCTATAGAGTTGCTCCACCTATTTACCGCAAAAATCGACCTCCCACAGCGAGGGCGGCGGAGCGACTTGGGGCCGGAGATGCTATTGATACAGAAGCCATCTCTTGGTTGCATTCGACATCATCGAACCCATCGGCCCAACAGATAGCATTCGAAGCTGCTGTCCCAATTTCTCTTGACAAACAGGCTCTGGCTTGTGGGAATGCTAAGAGCATCATTGACGAGATATTTAAACGCTACACTGGTGAACCACACTCTTCGCCTGCAGCTTCCAAACCGGCTTGGAAATTTTATAAAGATACAACATCCAGTCTACTTGCGATACTCGATCCTCCCATCCCTGAAACGTCCATCGCACTGTCTCTCGATATTGTCCTACCCGAAGGAATATGGACCTACCTTCTTAATTGTGAAGAATGGGAGGTGTCTCCTGGGACAGAATCTGCTTCGTCTGCGATACAATTAGCGGTGAAGCTGATGGAAGCTTGGCGGAAAGGGTTAACCTCGGGCCTTTCCTCCAATGTTATCGCTCGCTCTTCCAACAGCATTGAAGCTAGTCTCCAGGATTATTTATCATCCGGCAACAGCGAAGTGATTTCAGCCCTCTTTAACGGGCTTTCCGTCATGACCCGTTCATTATTCGGCCCATCCTCCCCTGGAGTGCTTGTCGATGTCATGAGAATGTTTGGCGATCAGCTGCGTGACAAGCCAAACCTACAAAATGATGATTATCTTGTGCACGGGATTTCGGACACTATTGATGTCATTGACCTGCGAGTCACGCGAATCATGCGCGACCGCCTGCGCGACCGCCTGGGGGACCGCATGGGAGACCGCATGGGGGACCGCATGGGAGACCGCCTGCGCGACCTGCGGGAGCTGGAGCTGGAGCTGGAGCTGGAGCTGGAGCGGGCGCCCGTGCTGATGCGGGTGCCGGTGCTGGTGCTGGTGCGGGAGCTGGTGCGAGAGCTGGTTCTAGAACTGAGAACTTGCGCGCAGAATGCCTTTCTCATCTCTTCATCCTGCAAATTCCCCAAAGCAGAGAAGCCAGAAACCCATTTAGCACTGCTCAAAATTCTCTGTTGCTCTGGTCGCTACGCATTTACGTTTACGGACCCGCATTCGCAACCGGAGATATTCTTCACCAATGCAATTCAGTGTTTCTTATCGAACCAGTCTGAACCAGCTCACTTGCAACATGAACTGAATGTGGTCGAGAGGATACTGGGCCCATTCTTCAATCGGGGGTTCATTACCAATAGAGACCATACACCTGGTCCCTTTGAGCTCAAAGACCGCGGAATATTGTTGAAGATGTTCGAGGAGGAAGGAGGATTACAGGCCCTAGATGAGAAATTTAGAGCTATGCTTGCACAGTCTGCAATGCCAGAGGAGCTCGCTCCTACTACAGGCTTTGCTCATCTTGTCGCGAACCAGATGATTGAAACAAACACCTTCGATCCTCTCCACCTACCGGACTACGCACCAAAATCTCCATTTACCGATAACCTATCCGTGCTCATCCGCCCGCTTTTGTACAATTCGAGCGGCCGGCTGACGATCGATCGTCTTCTGAAAACCCTTCACCAGAGGACTATGGCCCATTTGACGTGGAAGGAATTTGTCGAACAACTGCGGCAGTGGATGGCCGATAAGTGGGAAGATTTAGGTCGTCCTTATAATATAGGGGATATTCATCGTCTTCCTGACCTGCTTCTTGAAGACGCAGATTTTCAACTTGAACTGCCAGCCGACCCTCAGAGCACCGCATGAGCCAGGCAATGTATTAGTAGATCTTTTTGTAACAATGATTTCTTTCAACTTGCATTCAATTTCAAGTGCCGGACGCACAAGCTGGTTATATTTATGTGCAAGGTCCTATCGGTTGACTTTGTACAATCTACTGCCAGTACACGCTAGACTGTCTATGACTGGGGGCAACGCCGGTTAAGAAATCGTGCGCTGACTAAGCAGAGATCGGTCCTTTTGATGGCAAAATGCTTCATCTCACCTTCGGCTCTCGTTAGCCTTGATTTGCAGCCCTCACCACTAGTGTATGCAATAGATACCATCATGGCATTAAACCATTTGAACTGTGATCTTACTTGGTGGAAAATGACCCTGTAATAATTAATAATTGGCGCGTCGCGTTTGTTTGGCTTTGTTAGCAGGCCCTTCCCCGTGCAACTATAATGCACCCATTTACGGCTTCCACATAGACAGATTGCGGCCAAAAAAGATATGGAAGTCCACAGTGGGTTAAAATACATGTATTCTATGTGGAAAAATGACAAAATTCATATTGATATAATGGAATATACGAGTGAAATGGCACAATCTAGCAGGGTAAAGAAATTATAGCTCATAGAATACATGTAGAATTATCTACCGAACATTTTCTCCCACTGAAAATAGTCGCCAACATGTGCGGTTCAGCCCACAGTAGGTGCAGACATCCGAAGTGAATTTTTTGGCGTGAAATCCATAAAGGGTAACTCACGGTCGGAGTTTGAAATTTGGTGAGGGTCAACTAGACTGGCAGCTGCTAAGTTCAAACACGATTATTTTTCTGGGGAATTATTGGGACAAGTCCAATGAAGACCGGTCAAGGCTGGCATAGATAATACTAATAGCAAAATGGACGACCCGACCTGATGCCCTATAGCCTGGCAAGCCGCTTTATAGATGCTCGCGGAACTCGTACCTGCATGGTATTGTCGCAATGAGAATAGAGTTAAGAAGTCTCGACTCTCGCCTCGCCTCCCCGCCCCCCTACCTAAGGAAGTGGTGCCCCTCCTAGGTCCCTGCTGAATGTTGCCATAACGGATAGATGCTCCCCGTTGGTGCTTTCCAGGGAGCAAAAAGGCCGTGAAGCAGTAGAGGCAAGGGAGAAGTACATCATGATTCAGCACGGATCCTCCGTAGGCGCCAATATCAACTGGTAGCAATCAAACAGGAACGGCTTTCTGTGCACCAAAGAGGGTTACCACCCTCGGCATGTCCTCAGCACAATCTTGTCTTGAGCGTGAGAATTAATGTTGTCAGACGTAAAAGATGCACGATGTAAACGCAGAGGGTACGCTTGGCGATGCTGGTGACTGATGTTTCTCTTGGACAAACACGAACTTGAATGCGCTCGGGATCCGGTACAGTGTCCGACTTCGGCACGGGTAAACCACTGTGGAACGATTTGTGAAGGTTGCTGTCCAAGCTTGATTTCATTTCTCGATTCGAACTCGATCTGGGGTATGGACCGGACACGACGACTGCCCTTTAGATATCAACGGCTCGAAGTCGGCATCCTCCGCCGTTCTACTGATGCCAGTCAAGGAGAAAGGGGTCATGATAGTCGAGTGACAAAGAGCTGGATGTCAAGTCAGAATGCGCCTGTTTATCCGATTGGGAGAGGCAAAGAATTAGAAGGAGTGTGATTTTGTTCACGTGCCTGTGACATTTCGCGTCTATCGCAGCATGCGTGACTGAAATTGGGGCGTGAATTTATTCTTGATTTGTACGGAGAAATCACAGTGTCGACTTCATATCGGTACCCGCACACAGCGGCGGCCCTTGGACTGTTGTGGATGTGAATTCTGAGATACAACGTCTTTAGTATGTGGATCGCCACTCAGAAGACAAAACAAATGACGCACGAGACGTAATATCAACAGCTCACTGGCGTCGATGGACTTGTAGCCTGGCTAGTAGGAGCGCTCCGCCGAGTCAAGTAAGCACGAGGTTGAATGATGACTGGATGCACCACGCTATGGCAATGACTCTGTACGAGCTTCGTGGTTATGGTACTTCATCTGAAAGATGGCACCACCGATTCACCGGGACAGAACCGATTCATTAGGAAACTTCCAGGATTATACAACTCAGAGGAACCATTGGTCGCAGAAGGGTAACGATCGTTGAGACCTGCTGTCATTTCGACGAGCTGCAGAAAATCTGGCTCGCAGTAAGACGCTAGGCAATTCTTCGCAGCTGGATCTACCATGTTGAGTTTGAGGGGATGAAGTAGTATGACGAAGGAAAGGAATGAGGCTCGCTGGGTTTGGGAAGACTCGACGTTGACAGGACCGTTCGACTAGAGTCTGCAATGCATACGTCTGGAGGGTCTGTTATGAGCACCAGCACTTCTCGAAAGCAAAGCACTTACCCATCCTGACACCACTAGGAAAAGCATGTCTAGCCTGTAGCTTCTTGTGGTCTGGCCAATAAAGTTCTTCTGAGCGTCACCGACTTGATACCCGCAGATGCAGCATGCAAGAAAACGCTGGGCAGCGAGCTGTTTAAGCCTTCTTCTAGCGCCATCCTTTTCTCATATCATCTGGTTGCTGTCTGTGGTAGCACAGGCCAATGCTCGACTGTCGTTGGAATTGGTCAAGGACGTTATGCTTGCACTGATAGCTACTGGACTGCGATTAACAGCTAAGATCTGAGATGCTGAGGATGGAACCTGTACTCTTCAATGGTTGTCGTCTCTACAATTAATTTAGTCGAAGTGGCAAAGAAGCGAACCCAACACACACCTTATGCGGACCCTATCATGGTTTCGCAAAGGTAGCCACCGTTTAAACCTTTCCAACTCGTTGACAACCTGGGCCCAAAGCCCCTTGGGAATATCGCTTCCACTTGCTCTGGAAGACCAAGTGCTCGGTGTGCCGAGGATTCACAGAAGGTTGAAGGCCGTGGTCTTGATCCAATGATACGAGAAGGCCAGCAGGTCGAAAGGCCAGAGATGTCGAAACCTGTTCACCGTCATTGCTTACGTTCTGGCAGTCGATGAAGAAGCAATTCTTACCTGAGATCACCCTTCTGCACTGATATGCGTTCTCCCGTCAGGTTGACCAATAAATGACATCTTTTATACGTAGGAAAAATCAGTAAAAATGCTCGGCGTATGCATGCTTGTACTAGGTACCGACCAGCCCTAATTCCGGTTGTTGGAAAGAATGCTCTACTGATGCATGGAGCTAGCAAAATTTCGGCGACAATCGAGGAGGAGGAATTGATGATGATGGTAAGAAGCCAACCTTGTCAGTGTTGCTTCTTACCACGATCATGGCGACTCTCTTCATTTCTTCCTTCGTGCTCAGCATCTCCGTCTCCATCGCCCAGCGTCGGTACATTGTCTGCGAGCAAGCGCAAGGACCGTAGGGCATTGCGACAAAAACAGGTCTCCTTTGGCGAGCACAGTGGTCGACCAGACGAAATGGCACCGGTGGGGAAGGACTGTCCGCCTAGCAAAGAGCTACTTGAAAAATAATGAATCAGTTGACATTGATAGGACTGGCGATGGATACACGGTGAGTATCGTAGCTTCACCCAGTACGCCTGCTAAATTGCAGCTAATAGCGACCACTACTCGACTCTGAAATTCACAAGACGGACATGAAGATATCACAGAGCGCCCTCATTCGCCATCGTTGCCCCGCTGGTCCAGACGGTGTCGCATAACTTACTGCAAATTAGTATTTAAGGACCGCTTGGCACGAACTTTTGATCACTTCCCTACCTTCGTCGATATCCACGACCACCAGTACAATGACGACGACGCGACCGTCCGTGCTCGTCCTAGCCCTATTGCAGGAGCAAGTTCTGTACCCCAACTTTGCCCTGCTCATGGAATCCATGGCCATTTGCGCGACAGTCACCCAGGTCGAAACAAAGGGAGAATTTGCAAGAATAATGAGACTTTCGCCACCGACCGTCGTTGTGGCAATTAACGCGGGAATATCGAAGCCAGAGAACGCTACTATCCTGAGCCAGCTGCTGCAGTATACGAAAGAGGGCGGAATTACCATCTACTGCTGCAATTTCAGCAACCACATCGACCCAGCGACGGCGAGGTCGTTTTTTTCTGCTTGGGGTCTGCCGTGGGGCCTCGGCTCGTATTTCAGGATGACTGTTCAGCTGAATAGAGCTGCAACCGGAGTATCGCTGGAAGGTCTACCAGAGTTGTACAGTCTCAAGTCCCTGTTGTTGCTGAATGGAATTTTATCGCGAATTCCTCTTCTCTTTTTTCAACTCAGACGCTGCACAAGATAGTTGGTCAGTATTGCTCGTATTTCTGTCTACTCCGTCAAATTTTGACGCTAATACCCTAGGTTCGGGAATCACTGCTTCTACTAATGACCCCTGTCCGTACGTCTAGTTCCTATTGTCTGCCTTCTAGTATTGACTTGGGCAGTCGCATGGGACTTGTTCTCTTTGTTGATGGAAGGATATCACGATTACGTCCAGGTGAAGATAAATCTTTGCCCTGATACGGAGAGGAAGGGATGTGAGCGGGCGCTTGAGCTAATCGACGAAGCCGGAACACTCATGTCGAATCGAAACGGAACGCAGGAGGAGGGAGAAAGCGGCTTGAAAAAACTGAGCACGAGGTGAGCTGAATCTCACAGAACGTCTACAGGGAATCCACTGATTGGTGCTACCAGTACGCTAGTATTGCCATGGGTACACAATGTATTTACCGAAGAGGAAATGCGCGCGCAGGATGAAGAGATTCACAGGATGTACGAAGCCAGCAGAATAAGTCAAGTATGAGATAATAAGAATATTTCGTTCTCTGGCTATACTGCGTTATCAATGAAACGTATAATCTTGAGGGTATACTAGTAAAAGGTAAAAAATAAATGAATAAACGGGTCGGTGGCGCTGTCAGGGAAGATACCCTCGCCATGCCTGTTACCACAGATGACGGCTCATTGTTCGTGGTACGATCATTGCCTGCGGTGTCCACGTCGTCAAGTCCTGGGTGGTGGTCAAGACTCGAAGAAAGCCTATGGTGGCGGTGCATCACGACTTGACCTCCTACCACCATGTCACTCACACCAACGGCAGCGTCTCGTTCCAGTTTTCTCTTCAATGGCCTTCTTTATAATGTTAAAGGATGAAAAAATGGCGGCGATGAGGCAAGGACTCCAGACTAGGATGAACGGCGACACTCGCCATGCTCCTCGTACCGGACCCCGGTAAGCTCCTTCGCTGAATCTTCGAGCGCTATCACTGACCGATTTCTGCAGCTTCAGCTTCAGCCCAAACAAGTGTAGGCAGCACTATTGACTGTTTTGTGTGTCTCAAGAATTGCTGGAGTGACAGGACAAATGTGAGTGCGGCAAAACTCGAATTCGCTATATGGTTGCTGACAATTTCATCTATGTCACTTCAAGCATCAAGGTTCAGCATCGTACATTGACGTGGCTACCGTGAACCGCCCAGACCCGTCTCACCACCTTGCGGCCCTTTCCATCCTCCTTGAAATTCGGAGGAAGGATGTAGAATGTTCACACAACCTTTACCTGGCATCAGCTCCGAACTTTGCGCTAAAGCCCGTCGCCCACACGCTCTCTGTCGCACCCTTCCCACTTTAGATTCAAAGCATGTTTATGGGACGCGTTTATTGTTCGGGATGATTCCTTTCTATAACCCGAACCATGGCTCGGGCTTCTCCTTATCTTCTTTCTGACTTTCCCCAGTCTCTCTCCTCTCGTCATCCTGTTCTGTGGCCATGTGCTGTGCTGTCCTTCGTTGCATGAACCGCATGGGGAAATAACATTTCTATCGCCATGGAAAACGACGTAGGAATGATAAGTGTCCTATTGGTATCTTAAAAGAGACACAACTCGCTATGGATTCATTCAGCGTTCTTCATCCTCAAGAATGCATTCCGTCGTCGGGGCCCTTCTCTCTTCCGTCCTCCTAGCCATACTCTTTGCGAGGTTCTCATACGCTGCTCCATGGACATCTCCCGCCAAACACGTCACCCATCGCGTCAGGACTATTGGGCGTGACTTGAAGATCGAGGCTTACCATCCAAAGTCGTCCTTCAAGGTGATCTCCAAGGTCATACATGCCCGTTCATACTTCTCATCGTCTCTCCTACAGATCTACGGAAAGGGCACAGAATCTCCGTCTTTCAAGGTCAAGGGTAGTGATTTGAAAGTATCCATGGCATCCTTCATCGCATCAGAGCTCGGTGTCGATTCCTCTGCTATCGGGTATCACTCTGGGCGCTCTGAAGATGTTATGAGTTACTGGTACGGCAAGCAATATCACGTAAGCCTTTAAAATCCTCGTGTCGACACTTGTTGATGATGGTTTTTCTCAGGACGGCGTTCCTTTTGCGAACGCTGTGGCTAATGCCGCTTTCAGGAATGGAGAGGCAGTTGCTCTTGGCTCATCTTTCATAGACACATGTGAGGAATCTCCTTAGCCTATTGTCTTCCTGTATTGACCACATACACATAGCAAACATCACGTCTTCTTCGCCGTCTGTGTCCGTCGACTCGATCATCGGCAAAATCGAGGACTCATTCATTGCCACTTATAATGGCATGTCCTCGCTGGAATACCTAGCTCAGTCCGACGGTTCTATAGCGCTTACGCATGTTGTTCAAGTGCAGAACGAAGAGATGAATGCTTGGCATGAAGCATTCGTCGATGCCCATTCAGGGGAGATCCTTTCCGTGACGGATTTTGTTGCTCAAGCTACAGTATGGTTCTTTGCCCTTGGAAACCACTAAACAATTCCATAGTATACCGTTGTCCCTATAACCAAGGCATCTGTCGCCGAAGGTGAAGAAACCCTGGTTAATACCGAAGACTTTGATTCTTCTCCCGAAGGCTGGGTGCAAAATGGGGAAACTGCGTAAGGCTTATATTCCTCTAACCTTCGAAGTACTTACCCGCTTTCCATCAGTGGGAACAACATCATCTCTTACAAGGGCACTCAATCCGCCACTACCTCGGAATCATCACCCGACACGTTTGACTACCCGTACAATTTGACCATTGGTCCAACAGAAGGCGGAAATCTCGATGCAATCCGCACCAATGCATTTTACATCATCAAAAAGGTCCATGATTTCGCGTACAAGTACGGATGGACAGAGGCGAGTTACAATTTCCACACCGACAACTTCGGGAAGGGAGGAGCACAGGGTGACCGTGTGTTGATGTCCATGCAAGACGCGTCGGGTACGAACAATGCCAACTTTGCTACCCCTCCAAAGTACGATGGTCATTTCGTCTGATACATTTTTACTGATCTTGGGCTAGTGGGCAGTCTGGGACATGTAAGATGTACATCTGGACTTTGACGACTCCCAATCGAGACGGTGGAGTCCAGAATGATATCATCGTTCATGAGTTTACCCATGGTATCACAAATCGTCGGACTGGGGGCGGGACGGGACGATGCTTGCAGACAACTGAAGCAAGCGGAATGGGTGAGGGTGGATGTTTCGCGTCACTCTTCCGGAGCGTCTGGTACTGAGTTTCCGAAGGTTGGTCCGATGCGATGGCTGAGTAAGACCATATCTTTCATCTGTGGAGACGCTTATTGACATACTGTCTTTCTTTCAGATGGACGGAGCAGAAGAGTGGAAACATCACTGATTTTGTCACCGGGACGTGGGTGGTGGACAGTCCCGCGGGTGTGCGGACATATCCTTACTCCACGGATCCTTCTGTGAACCCACTTCGTTATTCCTCTCTTGCTACGCTACAAGAAATCCATGGTGAGCCCATTCCCTCCCATCGCGATCCATATTTTGACGTGCGCACCTTCTAGATATCCGCGAAGTCTGGGCTAACATGCTGCACAACGTGTACGCTGCCCTCGTCGAAGAACATGGGTGGTCATCGACCGCTATGGAGGACCCTTCGGGTGCCGAAGGCAATATAGTCTACATTCACTTGTTCATAGACGCTCCGTCTCTCCAGCCTTGTAATCCCACTTGTGAGTCCTTGTCTTGGTCATATGGCTTATTAATTCATCTCGTAGTTGTGGCTGCACGGGACGCGTGGATCCAAGCCGACATGAATCGCTATAACGGCACTAATGGGTGTATTCTTTGGAAGGCTTTTGCGAGTCATGGATTGGGAGTGAATGCTGCGAATCATCAGGATGATGGTACGGTGCCTGATGGATGTTAGATGTCTGGGAAACAAAGGGTTTCTTTTCTTCAGTGTATAACCATCTTATCGATACCCGTGCCTTGATTAAAGGTCCTACATAAGACCCAATTCAGGATCGACACTTTTGCCTAATCCCGGTTACTACGCGGGGAATTTATTGCTCGACGAAGAATGGTGATAGTATACGGGGTTTGCTCATATGGCAGCGACTTTATCTGCTTTTTGAACTCAACGATAACAGTAATCAATTTATTCGAAATCCTTAACTGGACCTCTACAGGTCCGCGGCACTCTATGATGTTGGATGTTATCGGATTCGGAGAACAGTCAAAAACCACCGTTACACTGTTCACGTGTCTGTGACACGTCGCGTCCGATATCGCAGCATGCACGGAGAATTTTGTTTGGTACTGCATCTGGCACGATAGCACTACCTGTAGTTCTTCGATAAAAGTCGCCAGTGTCCATACAAACGGAAGGAAGGATCCATTCGCGGGACAGGGAGACCTACTGTCGTTTCGAAAAGCTGCAGAGAATTCTGGCTAGCAGCAACAGCCTAGGCAGTTCTTTGCATCTGAGAGATAACTCGATGGGTTTGAGGAGATGAACACGGCGAGGAAAATGAAAGTGGCTCAGAGTCACTGGGTTTGATCAGATTCGACGTTGGCATTCGGTTCACCGTTTGACCAGAGTTCGCCGACTATGCAATGCATGTCTAGAGAGTTTGGTTTGAGAACCAGCACGCCTAAAAAGAAATAAAGTCCTTACCTGTCATGATACTGTCGAGGAAAGCATATCTAGACACGGAGGCCAATCGGGCTTCCTGTGGTCTGTGGTATTCTTGTGGGCGTCCTCGACTTGATGCGACATAGAGAGGTTGCACCTTCCTCTGGCCCCGCAACAGCAAAGGGACTGTCCCAGTGTCGTTGGTCAAGAATACTGTGATAAGTCTGCGCTGATAGCTACGAGACTGCGATGGTGAAGAGATGTATTGTACGGTCATTCCTACACAGATTTTAGCGATGAAATCAAGATGAAAAAGCGAACCAGCATACACCATATCATCCTTGCAAGTTTACAAGGATATCCAGCATTTAGACCTATCCAACTAATTCTGGAACTGAATGCCGCTGACAATAGATGTCGCCCTTGAGATCCGGGCCTTGGACGTGCTGAAGGTCAACGATGTCGAAACCTATTCATCATCATTGCTCACGTTCCAGCAGTCGACGAAGAAGTAAATCTTACCTGATACCACCGTTCTGCGCCCACATACGTTTCGTGGCAAAAGAGATCGACTTCTGTAAGAGGGAAAAATCAGAAAAGCCCGGATATGCATGCTTTTACTACGTACCGAACAGCCCTCGATCCAGCTGTTTGGAAGAATGCTCTATTGACGCATGGAGCTAGCAAATTTTCGGGGAAAATCGAGGCGGAGGAATTGATGGTGATGGCAAGAAGCCAACCTTGACAGCTACCACGATCATGGCGACTCTTTTCATTTCTTCCTACGTACTCAGCATCTCCGTCTCCATCGCCCAGCATCGGTACATTGTCTGCGAGCAGGCGCAAGGTCCGTAGGACGTTACGACAGAATCAGGTCTCCCTCGGCGAGCACAGTGGTCGACCAGACGAAATGGCACCAGTGGGGAAGGCCTGCCCGCCTAGCAAACGGCTACTTGAAAAGTAATGAATTAGGATGGCATGAATACTAGGACTGGCGACAGATAGGTACATGGTGAGTATCGTCGCTTCGCCCAGTACGCCTGCTAAATCGCAGCTCATAGCGACCACTACTCGACTCTGAAATTCACGAGACGGACACGAAGATATCACAGATGCGCCATCGTTGCCATGCTGGTCCAGAAGGTGTCGCATAATGGAAACCTTACTGCAAATTAATATAAGGACCGCTTGGCATGGCGAATTCCCCTTCTCTTTTATCAACTCAGACGTTGCACAAGGCGGCGCAAGATAGTTGGTCAGTGCTCGTACTACCGTCTGCTCCATTCATTTTTGACACTAATACTCCGGGGTGCAAAGGAGTACAGTGCTAGTGGCATGCGCCATCCAATGATCGCCAAATTGCTGCCTTTGTGGTCGACCAGACAAAATGTTACCAGTGAGGAAGGGCTTCCCGCTTAGCCAAGGGCTACTTAAAAGCAGATAGCATCTACAGGAATATTAATGGCACCGGAAACATGATGAGTCTCTCAGTACGCCTGCGGAATTACAGCTAATAGCGGTCGTTAGCCTTCTCGACTCTGAAATCCTCAGGGAAAGATATCACAGACACTCACATTTCGCCGTCATTCCTGCTGGCCCAGAAGGAATCGCTCAGAAAACTCACAACAGGATCACTTGTGCTGGAAAATTCTTGTGGAATTCAGGCAAGACGAGGCTATGGGCGGGATATAGCCGGTCAGTGCCTATATTATTGCCTTCTCAGTTCATTTTGACACTAATGCCCCTATAGGATCCAAAGGCGCGGACTTTGGTATGCGCTCGATGAATAAGGAGTCTAGCTCCCAACTCCTGGACGCGTATTTTGACATGGGCGGAAACTTCATCGATACTGCGAATTTCTAGTAAGCAAATGCCGCTTCGATGTGTTTCTTGCGCTAATTTATATGTTCTACAGTCAGGATGAGACGTCTGAAGAGTTTCTTGGCGAATGGGCGGAGAAGCGAGGAATACGAGATCAGTTGATCATTGCGACGAAGGTACGCATATTCAGAGTCGCCTATTTACGCCATGCAAGGCTAATAGAGCCTATTTCACAGTACACCTCAAACTGCAAGCGTGGACACGACGCTATTGCGCAGAAGGTCAACTACGTCGGGAACAACACCAAGTCGATGCACATCAGCGTGGAAGCGAGTCTTAAAAAGCTCCGAACATCGTATATCGACATCCTATACGTTCACTGGTGGGACTACGAGACGTCGATACCGGAAGTCATGGACAGCCTGCACAACCTCGTCACGGCGCAGAAGGTCCTCTACCTCGGTATCTCTGATACCCCAGCATGGGTCGTCTCCCAAGCCAACCAGTACGCCATGGATCACGGCAAGACACCGTTCGTCATCTATCAGGGTATATGGAGTATCTTCGAACGCTCGTTTGAGCGCGAGATCATCCCCATGGCCAGATCACTTGGCTTGGCACTCTCTCCGTGGTCCGTGGTCGGACAAGGAAGGCTGCGTACGGACGCGGAGGAACAGCAGCGGAGGGAGACGGGCGAGAATGGACGTACGATGTTTAGTCCGAATTGGGAACGTACAGAGGTGGAGGTGAAGGTGTGTAGGGCGTTGGAGAAGGTGGCGGCTGGGGTTGGCGTCGGGTCCAACATCAGGGCAGGTGAGTCTGAATTATCTTCGTTTGCTGCTGCAGATCTCTGACGAGTGCGGGTGTAGTGGCAATCGCGTACGTGATGCACAAAATACCCAATGTCTTCCCAACCATTGGAAGTCGAAAGGTGGAGCACCTCAAGTCGAATCTTGAGGAGCTGGATATCTCCATGTCCAAGGAGCAGCTCGAGTACTTGGACGGCGCTGTACCCTTTGATCCTGGGTTCCCTACGACGATGATTGTGAGCTTTGCTTTCCTCCCTTTTTCGACTTTTGGTCTAATGGAATGTGTAGGGTGATGGAACAAGTTATTCTTTCCTCCTTTCGTCGGTTGCGAAGATGGCGAAGCAACCAGCGTTGCAGCCTATCAAACCCTGAACCATCTTCACTCGTACCATGTACTTGACTTGATTGGAAGGTTAGAATGTTGTATCATACCATGCTAGACGGATAATTAAGCGATCGTCACGAGGCTTGGAATGAAACGCCTCGGGATTATTAACCTATTCGTTTACGATTTCGATATAAACGGAATACAGTCAACTATCTCACAATGCATACGATCGGGAGACACCCAAACCGTATGCATTATGGGGAATATGCATCTTCACATGTCACATTGTGTGACTTCAAAGTAACATCGTGCATGTCCCGTGCATCCCGTGACCTTACCGTTTGTATCCGAAGTCGGACCGGAGCAGCCACAGTACTTTTGTGCGAATACTTATGATTTTAGCATAAATATTCATCCAATTTAGGGTTTGTTATAAATTTGCATATATATCGCTTCCTTAAGAGCAAATCTTAAAATGGTTCCGGATCACCTAAATTCCGACGTCATAATGCATATCCACCCTGAGATCCTTATGCATTATGCGATATGCATTTCCAGCTGAATTCACTGCTCCCCGAGCTGGTTCCCATCCAATTCGTATGCAGAGTTGGATTTATGCATTTTGATATCATGCATTTTGAGATAGTTGACTGTATTTGGAACCTGATAGGTCCGGGCTGTGCTGGGAATTCACGTGGATATACTTTCAATTCTAACGGTAACGCCGAGTCCCTAGTCCCTTCCAACATTACCACCAGCACTACTTAAGATTGCAGTCGTTTCGCCCACTTTCACCAGCGATAAGTAGGATACATTATCCCGCTTCCGTTTCACGTCGTCATTCAACTTGTGGTCAGGACAACTCAGAATGTCTGTACATAAAATGGTTTTCGGTATGAAGGTAATCAAGTTGAAGGAACGAAAAGACTGGTCAGTGACATCGTATTGTAGGCATGGCAGGCACGTCTCAAGTACGAAACTCTTCCCGAAGTTACCATCACCGCCGGCAAAGTGCCATCGCTAATTGCAGTTCCGAAGCAGCGGGTCTACACCGGTAGAATGCCCGTCATACCATCCTCTCTCGCAGATACATCCTGCGCTAGCTTGGGTACCACTGGCCTCCTAGCTCAGCTAAACGCCATTCTCGGGACCTTGTACATCATGGACACCACCCTATCCTCTCTTCTTGAAGCCTTCATATCGAGCAATGATGACTTCGGCACTGCCTACGGTCTTGTCCGGCCACTATAGTACGATGGTTGTATGACTATCCAAGATGAGCTGCGCACCCGTGAACTGAAAGATCGAGAAAAGCGAAAAAGCGCGTTCCTGGATGATCGTATATGCAACCCACAGATGCCTCCTCGGCGCCTCTGGGATCTATACAGTAATCGGGTGGTGCCCCAATGGATCGCCCCGGAGTTTCGCTGGAAAGCGCCATGGGCTATATCGCATGCTTGGATGAACATCAAGGAGCGCCTTGATGTGATGACGCCCATCAATGGCAACGAATGGCCTGTGCCAATCCCAAAAGATACCGATCTGGACCTCGTTCGCATCGAGATGCTGAACTTGGGAGCAGAGTACGTATGGCTAGATGTTCTGTGTTTGAGACAGAGAGGCGGGCGAGGGGAAGATATTCGAGGGGAAGAGTGGAGGCTGGACGTGCCCACTATTGGACACGTCTATCGCATAGCTGAGAAGGTAGTGTGCTATTTCAGTGGGCTGGGGCGTCCTTTGAGTTTTACTGCGAGCGACTTCGAGAGCGATCGATGCTGGTTCAGACGCGCTTGGATGTTACAAGAGATCAGTGGGCAGTGGATCATTGGCGGGGATATGGGCGGTGAGAAGGATTTGAAAGAGGATGTGCTCGCGATATTTCAAGAGCATCTAGCGTCCTTGGAGAACATCATGCCGATTACGGGTGCCCAATGTACTGATAATGTGTTTGCTGTGCTGATGCACATGCAGAAGCGAGTATCGGAGAATCCTGTGGATAAAGTGGCGGGACTGGCATGTCTTCTAGAGTCAGACAGGCTACCAGCGTACTATGAGATGCAGTCTCTCGAGGACACTTGGACGGCGCTAGTGAATGTGATGAGAGGAGAGTATCGAGGGCAGATGCTCCTCTGGTATCCCGAGCCAGGGAAAGGACGCAGAAAATGGAGACCGTCATGGGAACAGATCATGACTGAGCTCCTGCCAATGCATGAAAGCCCATTGAGGGAGGATGTTCATCGGGATGAGGAGACAGACAACGACTGGTACGAAGGTGTTAATATTGAGAAGGGCTATGTGCGTGGATTGGCTATGGGAAACATAGAACGAAGTGTACGGCAGGGAGAGTTAATCGTCCAAGATAGCGCTGGAATGGCCCATACGTTCGAAATCGTGGCTACCCACCAATATCCAATCCCTGAAGATTTTTACACGCTGATCTCCGGACGCTGGGAACTGGGGTACTGGGTCATCGGTCGAAGAATGCCAGATCAAAGATTTGAGAAGGTATCGACATTCAGAATGTCCGAACAAACTGAAGGGATACAGAGGCTGGCGAGATTGGGAGTTGGTAAATGGTCCAGAAACTGCCTTTCTTAATAATTAAACGTATATTTGGCATGAAAGTCGAGTTCCAAATAGCTGGATACTACGTCAGAATCCGCCTGTTTATTGGATCGGGAGCATGATGGTTGGAAAAGAAAAAAGACTGTGATTTCGTTCACGTGTCCGACACCTGGTGAACCAAAATTGTGAAATTTGTTCGGTACTGCATCTGAAAGATGGCAGCACCGATTCACCGGGACAGATCCGGACTCGTCGGGAAGTTTCCATAGTACATATGACTGAAAGGAACCGTTGGTCGCGGGAGAGTAACGTGGACAGGAGGATTTGCTGTCGTTTCAACGAGCTGCAGAAATTTCTGGCTCACAGTGAGACGCCAGGCGAATATTTGCAGTAAGAGACACCTTATTGAGCTTAAATAACTGAAACATAGTGAAGGAAATGAACGAGGCTCACTGCTGGGTTTGATCAGGCTCGACGTTGGCACCGTTCAACCAGCGTCTGTCAGCTACGAAACGCACATATCTGGAGAGTTTGGTACAGTGAGCACCAGCACGTCCCGAAAACAAAGTGCTTACCTTCCCTGACACCAACCGGGCTTCCTGTCGTCAGACTAGTGAGGTTCTTCTGGGCGTACCCTTTACTCCTGCAGATGCGACATGCAATAGGTAGAGGCTACACGGCGAACTGTCCATGCGTTCTTTGGGGTCCGTTTCTCTTATATTTCGGTCGTTGTCCGCGGTAGTAGAAGGTAATTCCCGAATGGCGTTGGGAAAGCTAGGACTTGTGCGTATTGCGAATGGACTGCGATTGATGATTGAGACGCTGACGATATCCTGGAGAATTTGTATCCTCGATAGTCGTAGTCCCTACAAAGAATTCGGTTAAAGAAGTAAAGAAGCAAAGTCTGCACACACACACCTTATACAGACCCCGCAATCGTTAGCCCCTTCACAAGGATATCCATTAGATCACTCTATTTCATTGATAACCTCGGCCCGGGCCCGTTTAGAAGTAACACTTTTATTTGCCCTTGATAACCCAGCCCAGCCCTTGACATCTTGAGGGCGCACAGGAAGACCATTACCTTGATCCAATGATACGAGAAGCCAAGCAGGAGAAAGTGTCGAGATCTGTTCACCATCATTGCTCATGTTCCAGCAGCCGATGAAAGAAGTAAGTCTTACCTGAGATTACCCTTCTGCGCCCGCATACATTCTCCAAGTCAGGAGCAAGAAATACCAGCTGCTCTAGGTGGGAAAAAAATTCAACAAAAACGCGCCTCATATGGACCAGTTACTTACCGACCAACACTGCTCAAAACATCCCAGTACTCAAAGCTGTGAGCATTTTTATGGTGAAAATCGAGGGCAAAGTGCGTAGCGTTTGATGATGATGGTAAGAAGCCAAGTCGGGTGGCTACTGCGGTCACAATTCCTTATTTAGTCGAGGCGGGCAAAATACATTCGCCAAGCATGAACAAACACACACCGAGTTGCCTCCCAGTGCCCACAGAATCGTCTTTTTTGTTCACCTCTTCAATTCCTTATGGAATCCTTACTAGTACGAGATTTGGGTAGCGAAAGGGCCTATCCAGTGCTGTGCCGCGTCTTGATAAGTGCTGTCAAATATAGTATCACCGCTGGCTTGTTCTTTTCTGTTTCTGCTACATTACAAGAGAATAACACTTAGGGCTGACAGGAGAACGCATATAACGAACGCTAAAGCTCGCTCAAGTCCAACCGTCGACACATTGTCGACGAGCAGGTATAAGGACCGTGCAGAGGTACGGCAAGACACCAAACTAAAAGATGCTTACGGGACGATTAATACGTATTTGATGGAACGATTATGAGGACCATAATCGTAATATAAGCTCTGGATGATTATGATCTTCGCCTCCATTATTCACTCTTACTTTGGCCAGTTCAAAGTCGAAAACCGAGCACTTGTTCTTACAGGTCCGTCACCCATCTCCTTCTTATCACCGAGCTGTTCGCAACTCTCTATCCTGTAGGTGCATCCGTGCTGCCACGGAGCCCACCAGTACGTTGGGGAGATCATACGGACGTAGCAGAATTCTCGCTGTCAACTCTGCAAGATCTCCAACTCGATAGCTCTCGCAAGTGATAGAATTAATCGTCTCATCTGCTGATGTCTACACATCTATTTTCGCCCATCATAGCACGAGCAGATCTAGCTAATATAAAAATCGCGCGGCCTAGTCGGCTTGCTTCTTATCACGCCGAATACATCCCTCCATTAAGATCTCGCTGCAGTCGTGGGGAAATCAGATAACTCGTGGGATGCTTATCTGCCACGTAGTTAACACGCGGCCACGCCTTTGCACCGAACCGTCACCATCTGGTAAGTTATCTCCTCGCTCATTCCCCACTGCTCTGAAGGCTTATTCTACAATGATTAGAATACAAGAGATGGAGAACCAACCTCAACCCGACCTCGAAGCCGGACCTGCTGCCGCTGAGCAACCTGATGGTGCGCAAGAGAAACCAGCGTCCATCGAGACGAGCAGGGGTCGTCGGCGTCCCGGTACAATTTTTGGGATACGCAAAAGGGAAGCTGGAATGAGAGGCGGCGGTCCTACCGACTACACAAAACGTTATGGCAAAGATTTCTTCGGCAAAGAGATGTCGTCAAATGGAAGGTTTTGGTTAACCTATCTCGATGAGGCTCTCATCTTTGATGAAGAGATGGTCGAAATGTACAAGGACAATATTGATGTCCTTCTGGTTTTCGTAAGCCTCACGTATCTGTGCTCTCAATTTCTCCTCTAATGCCGTGACCAGGCTGGTTTATTCTCCGCAGTTGTGTCGACCTTCGTCATCCAAAGTGCGCAAAACCTGCAACCAGATTATACAGCCATTTCTGCGTCTTTACTTGCCCAGCTCGTTGGGAATCAACAAACAACTTCAAATATTCCAATCCCTCTCTCCCCTTCCACATCATTCTCTCCATCTTCGACAGACGTTTGGGTCAACAGCCTGTGGTTCATCAGCCTGACACTCAGTCTGATTACTGCGCTTGTAGCAGTTTTGACTAAGCAGTGGCTTCATCAGTATACCTCTGTCGTTTCTGATATCTCCCCACTGAGCCGAGGTCGGATTCGGCAATACCGAT
The DNA here is from genome assembly GCA_022818035.1 of Armillaria solidipes. Lineage (NCBI taxonomy): Eukaryota > Fungi > Basidiomycota > Agaricomycetes > Agaricales > Physalacriaceae > Armillaria > Armillaria solidipes. The sequence continues at coordinate 3,227,883 of JAIWYQ010000001.1, read as the reverse complement.
ATATGGGCTTGGAGAAGTGGCAAGTTCCAATGATCATTGGGTTTCTTCCCATCCTTCTCCACATCTCATTGTTCCTGTTCTTCCTTGGCCTGTGCATCTATCTCTTTGCACTTCATGCGGTGATTGCATATGCAGTCGCTTCCCTTTCGGGCATTGTATTCGTCGCATACATTGTCTGTCTCTTTCTCCCCCTTGTTTGCTACAATTGCCCATACAAGACATCACTGATGGATTGGATGTTTCGCACTATCTATGGAGTTATTCCAAGGTTTATTCACCGCAAAGATCTACCTCACACAGTGAGGGAGGCAGAGCAACTTATGACTGGAGGTGCAGAGCAACTTATGGCCAGAGATGTGGAGCGAGTTATGACTAGAGATGCGGAGCAACTTGATGCTCTTGATACAGAAGCCGTCTCTTGGTTGTATTCGACATCATCGAACACATCAGCCCAACAAATAGCGTTTGAAGCCGCTCTCCCAATTTATCTTGGCAGTCAGGATTATGGAAATGCTGAGAGCATCATTGGCAAGATAATTAAATGCCATGCTGGTGAACCACGCTCTTTGCCTGCAGCTTCTGAACCGCCTCGGAAAAATACAATACACAGTCTACTTGTGATACTCGATCTTCCCAATAGTGTCCTACCCGAAGGAATATGGATCTGCCTTCTTAATTATGAAGTATGGGAGGTCTCTCCTGGGACAGAAACTACTTCGTCTGTGACACAATTAGCGGCGAAGCTCATGGAAGCTTGGCGGAAAGGGTTACACTCGGACCCTTCCAACAGCGTTGAAGCTGGGCCTCTCCAGAATTATTTATCATCCCCAAATACCGAAGTAACCTCAGCCCTCTTTAACGGGCTTTCCATCATGACCCGTTCATTATTCGGCCCATCCTCCCCCGGAGTGCTTGTCGACGTCATGAGAATGTTTGGCGATCAGCTGCGTGACAAGACAAACTCACAAAATGATGATTATCTTGTGCGTGGGCTTTCGGACACTATTGATGTCATTGACCTTCAAGTCATGCGAGTCCGTCGAGCCATCCTGCGAGACCGCCTGCGAGCCATCCTGCGAGGCACCCCACGAGGCCTTCCGCGAGGCCACCTGCGAGCCTTCCTGGGAGACCGCCCGCGAGCCATCCTGCGAGACGTCGTGCGAGGCCTCCTGGAGGTGGCAGCAGACCTCCTGCGAGACCTGGAGCGAGACCTGGCGCGAGACCTGGCGCGAGACCTGGCACGAGACCTGGAACAAGGCCTGGAGCGAGCCCAGCGAGACCCTCAAGCCCCGGATCTACAACTGGAAACTTGCGCCCAGAATGCCTTTCTCATCTCTTCATCCTGCAAATTCCCCAAAGCAGAGAAGCCAGAAACCCGTTTAGCACTGCTCAAAATTCTCTGTTGTTCCGGTCGCTACGCATTTACGTTTACAGACCCGCGTTCGCAACCGGAGATATTCTTCACGAATGCAATTCAGTGTTTCTTATCGAAACAGTGTAAACTAGCTCACTCGCAACATGAACAGATTGTGGTTGAGAGGATACTGGGCTCATTCTTCAATCAGGGGTACATCCCCGGTAGAGACCATACACTGGTCAGATTCCTCGATCCCTTTGAGCTCAAAGACCACGGAATATTGTATAAGATATTTGAGGAGGAAGGAGGATTACAGGCCCTAGACAGGAAATTTAGAGCTATGCTTGCGCAGTCTGCGACGTCAAAGAAGCTCGCTCCCATTACAGACTTTGCTCATCTTGTCGTGAACCAGATGATCGAAACATACATCTTCGATCCTCTCCACCTACCGGACTCCGTGAAAAAATCTCCATTTACCAATAACCTATCCGTGCTCATCCGCCTGCTTTTGTACAATCCGAGCGGCCTGCTAACGATCAGTCGTCTTCTGCACACCCTTCACCAAAGGAATATGGCCCAATCGACGTGGAAGGAATTTGTCGAACAACTGCGGCAGTGGATGGCCGATAAGTGGGAAGATTTAGGTCGTCCTTATAATATAGGGGATATTCATCGTCTTCCTGACCTGCTTCTTGAAAAGGCAGATGTTTCCACTGGAACTGCTAGCTGACCCTCGGAGCACCGCCGCATGAGGCAGGCAATATATTGGTAGATCTTTTTGTAACACGATGGGGACTTTGTACAATCTATTTCCAGTACACACCAGACTGGCAACTTCTTCAAACACGATTATTCTTCTGGGGAGTTATTGGGACAAGTTCAATATCAGTTCAATATCCATAGGTAGAAAATGGGTAGAAAAGTACACGGCACAGTCCAGGAGCGCTGGCAGGTATAGATAACACTAATAGCAAAGTGGACAACCCGGACCCGATGACCTCGGCGGCGTCTAGCTTTCACATGGAAAACACACGTCAACCCGCGCGCTTAGGCTAGGAACCAACTAGGAATAACTGCCAGGTCTCTACCCTGACACCATATTGTGTTGATTTATCTCACTGACGCTCAGTGACCGGCGAACACACACACACACTGCACAATGGTCAACGGTATGCGCCGATCTGTGCGAGGACGAGTGGAAGTTTGATGTCTGCACTGTTGGAAATGTGTATAAGACAGCCAGAAGAGTGGTCTGCTACTTCAGTGGGCTGGGGCTGCCATTTCGCTTCAACATGGATGATTTTGCAAGCCCTCGATCCTGGTTTAGACGCGCGTGGTTGTTACAACAACTCAATGGAAGCTATATCATCGGCGGAGACACAGTGGGTGGCGACTCGGAGCAAAACTTGGCGATACTTGAAGAGGATGTTAGAACGAGATTTTGTTGAAGGAGCTGTCGGTATTTATAAACCTCTACAGGTCTCCTGTGTTTGATGTGCTGCGGCACATGGGGGGCCGAGTGTCAACCCATACTGTGGATCGAGTTGCCGGGTTGGCATATCTTCTACGGTCACGGAAGATACCCGCGTACTATGAGGTCAAGAGTCCGGAGGATGCATGGTCAATGTTGGTGGATACAATGGACGAGAGATACCGGGCACAGCTTCTCTTCCTGTATCCAGAACCCGGGGAAGGTGAACGCAAACATTGGAGACCATCGTGGAACCAGGTCATGGTCAAAGCACTTCCGTCAATGGATCCGGATGAGATCCAGCTGTATGACAAGGTTGATCGGGATGACAAGGATGCGGCCGACGTCTATGATGGGTACTGCATAGAACAGGGCTACATTAAAGGACTGGATAAAGAAGACCCAATAGGTGACTCACGAAGCGGGACGTTGACTGTCGAAGATCTTGAAGGGAAAAATCATCTGTTCAACATCATCACCACTCACCAGCACCTTATACCTGAAGGCTCTTACACACTGATAGGCAGTGATCCATGGTTACAAAAATACGCTGAATCCAAGGACAAGAACACCAAACAATATTGGGTAGTAGGTAAACTTGTGCAGAATTCCAAGAAACGTCCAAGAAAATCGGACCAGAGGTTCGAGAAACTTTCGGTGTTCCAGTTGGCCGACGCAGAGCGCGTCATGGGCCTGTTAGATGAATTAGGAATCGCACAAAGGTCCCGTAACATTCTCATTTGACATGAAGTACTTAACATATGTAACGGTTTCCGAACACAACACCACTATGTACTATGCATCGAATGCGAATTCTCTTCGTCAATCTTGTACATGTCCGTGGTATTGTCGCAATGAGAATAGAGTTAAGAAGTCTCGAATCTCGCCTCCCCGCCCACCTACCTAAGGAAGTGGTGTCCCTCCTATGTAGGTCCCTGCTGAGTGTCGCCATAACGGATAGATGCTCCCCGTTGGTGCCTTCCCGGAAGCAAACAGTCCATGAAGCAGTAGAGGCGAGGGAGAGGTACATCATGATACAGCATGGATCCTCTGCTGGCGCCAATATCAACTAGTAGCGATCAAACAGGAACGGCTTTCTGTGCATCAAAGAGGGCTACCACCATCGGCACGTCCTCAGCACAATCTTGTCTTGAGCGTGAGAATGGATGTTGCCAGACGTAAAAGAAGCACGATGTAGACGCAGAGGGTACGCTTGGCGATGCTGGTGACTGATGTTTCTCTTGGACAAACACGAACTTAAATGCGCTCGGGATCCGGTACAGTGTCCGACTTCATGCGCGGGTAAACCACTGTGGAACGATTTGTTGTCCAAGCTTGATTTCACTTTTCGATTCGAACTCGATCTGAGGTGCGGACCGGACAGGAGTCGTCACAGGACGACTGCACTTCAGATATCAACGGCTCGAAGTCGGCATCCTCCGCCGTTCTGTTGATGCCAGTCAAGGAGAAAGGGGTCATGATAGTCGAGTGACAAAGAGCTGGATGTCAAGTCAGAATGCGCCTGTTTATCCGATTGGGAGAGGCAAAGAATTAGAAGGAGTGTGATTTTATTCACGTGCCCGTGACATTTCGCGTCTATCGCAGCATGCGTGACTGAAATTGGGGCGTGAATTTATTCTTGAGTTGTACGGAGAAATCCCAAAGTGTCGACTTGACATCGGTACCCGCACGCGGCGGCGGCGGCCCTTGGACTGTTGTGGATGTGAATTCTGAGATACAACGTCTTTAGTATGTGGATCGCTACTAAGAAGACAAAACAAACGACGCACGAGACGTAGCATCATCAGCTCCCGGGAATGCCAATGGACTGCCCCTCAGAGGTAAAGGAGTCGATGGGCTTGTAGCCTGACTAGTAGGAGCGGTCCGCCGAGTCAAGTAAGCGCGAGGTTGTATAATGGCCGCATGCACCACACTGTGGCAATGACTCTTATTAGCCGTACGAGCTTCGTGGTTATGACTCTTCATCTGAAAGATGACACCTGCGGGACAGACCGGATTCATTGCGAAGCTTCCAGGATTATACAACTTGAAGGAACCATTGGTCGCGGAAGAGTAACAACGGTTGAGACCTGCTGTCGTTTCGACGACCTGCAGAAAACTCTGGCTCGCAGCGAGACGCTAGGCAGTTCTTCGCAGCTGGAGGTACTATGTTGAGTTTAAGGAGATGAAGTATAGCGAAGGAAAGGGATGAGGCTCACTGGGTTTGGGAAGGCTCGACGTTGACAGGACCGTTCGACCAGAGTCTGCAATGCATATGTCTGGAGAATCTGTTATGAGCACCAGTACTTCTCGAAAGCAAAGTACCCACCCGTCCTGACACCCCTGGGAAAAGCATATCTAGCCTGGAACTTCTCGCCGTCTGCCTGGTAAAATTCTTCTAGGCGTCCCCGACTTGATACCCGCAGATGTGGCATGCAAGAAAAAGCTGGGCGACAAAATGTTCAGGCCTTCTTCTAGTCTCGTCCTTTCTCTTATCATCTAGTTACTATCTGCAGTAGCACAGGCCAATGCCCGACTGTCGTTGGGATTGGTCAAGGACGTAACACGTTATGCTTGCACTGATAGCTACTGGACTGCGATTAACAACTGAGATGCTGAGGATGTCCTAGGGAATCTGTACTCCTCGATGGGCGTCGTCTCTACGCAGAATTTAGGCAAAGTGGCAAAGAAGCGAACCCAACACACACCTTGTGCGGACCCCATGACCATCGATTTCGCAAAGATATCCAGTAAACCATTCCAACTCGTCGACAACCTTGACCCAAAGCTTCTTGGAAATTTCACTTCCACTTTCCCTGGAAGACCAAGCCCTCGGTGTACAGAGGATTCACAGAAGGTTGAAGGCCGTGCTCTTGATCCAATGATACGAAAAAGCCAGCAGGTCGAAAGGCCAGGGATGTCGAAACTTGCTCACCGTCATTGCTCAGGTTCTAGGGCAGTCGATGAAGAAGCAATTCTTACCTGAGATCACCCTTCTGCACCGATATGCGTTCTCCCGTCAGGTTGACCAATAAATGACATTTTTTATACGTAGGAAAAATCAGTAAAAAGGCTCGGCGTATGCATACTTGTACTACGTACCGACCAGCCCTAATTCCGGCTGTTGGAAAGAATGCTCTGATGATGTACCGAGCTAGCATTTTTGCGCCGACAATCGAGAAGGAATTGATGGTGATGGCGAGAAGCCAACCTTGACAGCCTTGCTTTCCACCACGATCACGGCGGCTCTCTTCATCTCTTCCTTCATTCTCACCGTCTCCGTCCCCATCGTCCAGCATCAGCATATAGTCTATGAGCAGGCGCAAGGTCCATAGTCCATTCCGGCAAAATCAAATCTCCTTTGACAAGCACAGCGGCTGGGAGCTACCAGTCGAAACGGCTCCAGTGGGGAAGGACTGCCCGCCTAGCAAAGAGCTACTTGAAAAGTAATGAATCAGTTGACATTGATAGGACTGGCGATGGATACATGGTGAGTATCGTAGCTTCACCCAGTATGCCTGCTAAATTGCAGCTAATAGCGATCACAAGACGGACACGAAGATATCACAGAGCGCCCTCGTTCGCCATCGTTACACTGCTGGTCCAGACGGTGTCGCATAACTTACTGCAAATTAGTATTTAAGGACCGCTTGGCACGAACTTTTGCTCACTTCCCTACCTTCGTCGATACCCACGACCACCAGTACAATGACGACGACGCGACCGTCCGTGCTTGTCCTAGCCCTATTGCAGGAGCGAGTTCTGTACTCCAACTTTGCCCAGCTCATAGAATCCATGGCCATTTGCGCGACAGTCACCCAGGTCGAAACAAAGGGAGAATTTGCAAGAATAATGAAGCTTTCGCCACCAGGCGTCGTTGTGGCCATTGACGCGGGAATATCGAAGCCAGACAACGCTACAGTCCTGAGCCAGCTGCTGCAGTATACGGGAGAGGGCGGAATCACCATCTGCTGCTGCAATTTCAGCAACCACATTGACCCAGCGATGGCGAGGTCGTTTTTTTTCTGCTTGGGGTCTACCGTGGGACACAGGCTCGTATTTTAGGACGACTACCCAGCTGAATAGAGCTGCAGTCGGAATATCGCTGGAAGGTCTACCAGAGTCGTGCAGTCTCAAGGCCCTGTTCTTGCTGAATGGAATTTTATCGCGAATTCCTCTTCTCTTTTTTCAACTCAGACACTGCGCAAGATAGTGGGTCAGTACTGCTCGTATTTCTGTCTACTCCGTCAAATTTTGACGCTAATACCCTAGGTTCGGGAATCACTGCTTCTACTAATGACCCCTGTCCGTACGTCTAGTTCCTATTGTCTGCCTTCTAGTATTGACTTGGGCAGTCGCATGGGACTTGTTCTCTTTGTTGATGGAAGGATATCACGACTATGTCCAGGCGAAGATAAGCCTTTGCCCTGATACGGAGAGGAAGGGATGTGAACGGGCGTGTTCGACGAAGCGAGAACGCTCATGTCAAATCGAAACGGAATACAGGAGGAGGGAGAAAGCGGCTTGAAAAAACTGAGCACGAGGTGAGCTGAATTTCTCTGAATGTCTGTGGGGAATTCACTGATTTTAGTACCAGTACACTAGTATTGCCATGGGGACACAAGGTATTTACCGAAGAGGAAATGCGCGCGCAGGATGAAGAGATTCACAGGATGTTAGACAACCATAAGAAGGAGGCGAGTATGAGATTATAAGAATATTTCGTTCTCTGGCTATACTGCGTTATTACAACGCATAATCTTGAGGATATAGTAGTAAAAGGTAAATTATAAATGAATAAACGGGTCGGTGGCGCCGTCAGGGAAGATACCCTCGCCATGCCTGTTACCATAGATGGCGGCTCATTGTTCGTGGTACGGTCATTGCCTGCGATTCCACGTCGTCAAGTACTGGGTGGTGGTCAAGACTCGAAGAAAGCCTATGGTGGCTGTGCATCACGACTTGACGCCCTACCGTTCACTCACACCAACGGCAGCGTCTCGTTCCAGTTTCTCTTCAATGGCCTTCTCTATAATGTTGAAGGATGAAAAAATGGCGGCGATGAGGCAAGGACTCCAGACTAGGATGAACGGCGACACTCGCTATGCTCCTCGTACCTGTACGTTCCTTCGCTGAATCTTCGAGCGCTATCACTGACCGATTTCTACAGCTTCAACTTCAGCTCAAACAAGTTTAAGCAGCACTATTGACTGTTTGGTGTGTCTCAAGAATTGCTAGAGTGACTCGGACAGGACAAATGTGAGTGCGGCAAAACTCGAATTCGGTATATGGTTACTGACAATTTCATCTATGTCACTTCAAGGGTCAGCCTCGTACATTGATGTGGCTACCGTGAACCGCCCAGACCGTTCGTTGTACTCATCTCACACCCTTGCGGCCCTTTCCATCCTCCTTGAAATTCGGAGCAAGGATGGACAATGTTCACGCAACCTTTACCTGGCATCGGCTCCAAATTTTGCGCCAAAGTTCATCGCCCACACGCTCTCTGTCGCACCCTTCTCCCCTTAGATTCAATGGGACGCGTTTATTGTTCGGGATGATTCCTTTCTATAAGCTGAACCATGGCTCGGGCTTCTCCTTATCTTCTTTCCGACTTTCCCCAGTCTCTCTCTTCTCGTCATCCTGTTCTATGGCCATGTGCTGTGCTGTCCTTCGTTGCATGAACAGCATGGGGAAATAACATTTCTATCGCCATGGAAAACGACGTAGGAATGATAGGTGTTTTATTGGTATCCTTGAAAGAGACACAACTCGCCATGGATTCATTCAGCGTTCTTTGTCCAGAATGCATCCCTCTGTAGGGGTCCTCCTCTCCTCCGTCCTCCTAGCCGTACTCTTCGCGAGGTTCTCATATGCTGCTTCATGGGCATCTCCCGCCAAACACGCCACCCATCGCGCCAGGACTATTGGGCACGACTTGAAGATTGAGGCTTACCATCCAAAGTCGTCCTTCAAGGTAATCTCCAAGATCATACGTCCCCGTTCATACCTCTCATCGTCTCTCCTACAGATCTACGGAAAACGCACAAAATCTCCGTCTTTCAAGGTCAAGGGTAGTGATTTGAAAGTATCCATGGCATCCTTCATCGCATCAGAGCTCGGTGTCGATTCCTCTGCTATCGGGTATCACTCTGGGCGCTCTGAAGATGTTATGAGTTACTGGTACGGCAAGCAATATCACGTAAGCCTTTAAAATCCTCGTGTCGACACTTGTTGATGATGGTTTTTCTCAGGACGGCGTTCCTTTTGCGAACGCTGTGGCTAATGCCGCTTTCAGGAATGGGGAGGCGGTTGCTCTTGGCTCATCTTTCGTAGACACATGTGAGGAATCTCCTTAGCCTATTGTCTTCCTGTATTGACCACATACACATAGCAAACATCGCGTCTTCTTCGCCGTCTGTGTCCGTCGACTCGATCATCGGCAAAATCGAGGACTCATTCATTGCCACTTATAATGGCATGTCCTCGCTGGAAATACCTAGCTCAGTCCGACGGTTCTATAGCGCTTACGCATGTTGTTCAATTGCAGAACGAAGAGACGAATACTTGGTATGAAGCATTCGTTGATGCTCATTCAGGGGAGATCCTTTCCGTGACGGACTTTGTTGCTCAAGCTACAGCATGGTTCTTTGCCCTTGAAACCAGCTGCCACACTAAACAATTCCATAGTATACCGTTGTCCCTATAACCAAGGCATCTGTCGCCGAAGGTGAAGAAACCCTGGTTAATCTCGAAGACTTTGATTCTTCTCCCGAAGGCTGGGTGCAAAATGGGGTAACTGCGTAAGGCCTATACTCTTCTAACCTTCGAAGTGCTTACCCGCTTTCCATCAGTGGGAACAACGTCATCGCTTACAAGGGCACTCAATCCGCCACTACCCTGGAATCATCACCCGACACGTTTGACTACCCGTACAATTTGACCATTGGTCCAACGGAAGGCGGAAATCTCGATGCAATCCGCACCAATGCATTTTACATCATCAACAAGGTTCATGATTTCGCGTACAAGTACGGATGGACAGAGGCGAGTTACAATTTCCACACCGACAACTTCGGGAAGGGAGGAGCACAGGGTGACCGTGTGTTGATGTCCGTGCAAGACGCGTCGGGTACGAACAATGCCAACTTTGCTACCCCTCCAAAGTACGATGGTCATTTCGTCTGATACGTTTTTACTGATCTTGGGCTAGTGGGCAGTCTGGGACATGTCGGATGTACATCTGGACTTTGACGACTCCCGATCGAGACGGTGGAGTCCAGAATGATATCATCGTTCATGAGTTTACCCATGGTATCACAAGTCGTCTGATGCTTGCAGACAACTGAAGCAAGCGGAATGGATGAGGGTGGGTGTTTCACGTCACTCTTCCGGAGCGCCCGATACTGAGTTGCTGCAGGTTGGTCTGATGCGATGGCTGAGTAGGATCATATCTATCATCTGTGGAGACCCTTACTGACATATCATCTTTCTTTCAGATGGACGGAGCAGAAAAGTGGGAACATCACTGATTTTGTCACCGGGACGTGGGTGGTGGACAGTCCCGCGGGTGTGCGCACGTATCCTTATTCCACGGATCCTTCCGTCAACCCACTTCGTTATTCCTCTCTTGCTACGCTACAAGAAATCCATGGTGAACCCGTTCCCTCCAATCGCGATCCATATCCTGACGTGCGCACCTTCTAGATATCCGCGAAGTCTGGGCTAACATGCTGCACAACGTGTACGCTGCCCTCGTCGAAGAACATGGGTGGTCATCGACCACTATGGAGGACCCTTCGGGTGCCGAAGGCAATATAGTCTACATTCACTTGTTCATGGACGCTCTGTCTCTCCAGCCTTGTAATCCTACTTGTGAGTCTTTGTCTTGGTCATATGGCTTATTAATTCATTTCGTAGTTGTGGCTGCACGGGACGCGCGGATCCAAGCCGACGTGAATCGCTATAACGGCACTAATGGGTGTATTCTTTGGAAGACTTTTGCGAGTCGTGGATTGGGAGTGAACGCTGCGAATTATCAGGATGATGGTACGGTGCCTGATGGATGTCTGGGAAACAAAGGGTTTCTTCTAAAAGCTTCAGTGTATAACCATCTTATCGATACCCGTGCCTTGATAAAAGGTCCTACATAATACCCAATTCAGGATCGACACTTTTGCCTAATCCCGGTTACTACGCGGGGAATTTATTGCTCGACGAAGAATGGTGATAGTATACGGGGTTTGCTCATATGGCAGCGACTTTATCTGCTTTTTGAACTCAACAATAACAGTAATCAATTTATTCGAAATCCTTAACTGGACCTCTACAGGTCCGCGGAACTCTATGATGTTGGATGTTTATCGGATTCAAAAACCACCGTTACTCTGTTCACGTGTCTGTGACACGTCGCGTCCGATATCGCAACATGCACGGAGAATTTTGTTTGGTACTGCATCTGGCACGATAGCACCGCCTGTAGTTCTTCGATAAAAGTCGCCAGTGTCCATACAAACGGAAGGAAGGATCCATTCGCGGGACAGGGAGACCTACTGTCGTTTCGAAAAGCTGCAGAGAATTCTGGCTAGCAGCAACAGCCTAGGCAGTTCTTTGCATCTGAGAGATAACTCGATGGGTTTGAGGAGATGAACACGGCGAGGAAAATGAAAGTGGCTCAGAGTCACTGGGTTTGATCAGATTCGACGTTGGCATTCGGTTCACCGTTTGACCAGAGTTCGCCGACTATGCAATGCATGTCTAGAGAGTTTGGTTTGAGAACCAGCACGCCTAAAAAGAAATAAAGTCCTTACCTGTCATGATACTGTCGAGGAAAGCATATCTAGACACGGAGGCCAATCGGGCTTCCTGTGGTCTGTGGTATTCTTGTGGGCGTCCTCGACTTGATGCGACATAGAGAGGTTGCACCTTCCTCTGGCCCCGCAACAGCAAAGGGACTGTCCCAGTGTCGTTGGTCAAGAATACTGTGATAAGTCTGCGCTGATAGCTACGAGACTGCGATGGTGAAGAGATGTATTGTACGGTCATTCCTACACAGATTTTAGCGATGAAATCAAGATGAAAAAGCGAACCAGCATACACCATATCATCCTTGCAAGTTTACAAGGATATCCAGTATTTAGGCCTTTCCAACTAATTCTGGAACTGAATGCCGACAATAGATGTCGCCCTTGAGAACCGGGCCCTGGACGTGCTGAAGGTCAACGATGTCGAAACCTATTCATCATCATTGCTCACGTTCCAGCAGTCGACGAAGAAGCAAATCTTACCTGATACCACCGTTCTGCGCCCACATACGTTTCGTGGCAAAAGAGATCGACTTCTGTAAGAGGGAAAAATCAGAAAAGCCCGGATATGCATGCTTTTACTACGTACCGAACAGCCCTATCCAGCTGTTTGGAAGAATGCTCTATTGACGCATGGAGCTAGCAAATTTTCGGGGAAAATCGAGGTGGAGGAATTGATGGTGATGGCAAGAAGCCAACCTTGACAGCCTTGCTTCCTACCACGATCATGGCGACTCTTTTCATTTCTTCCTACGTACTCAGCATCTCCGTCTCCATTGCCTAGCGTCAGTACATTGTCTGTGAGCAGGCGCAAGGACCATGAGACATTATGACAGAATCGGGTCTCCCTCGGCGAGCACAGTGGTCGACCAGACGAAATGGCACCAGTGGGGAAGGCCTGCCCGCCTAGCAAACGGCTACTTGAAAAGTAATGAATTAGGACGGCATGGATACTAGGACTGGCGACAGATAGGTACATGGTGAGTATCGTCGCTTCGCCCAGTACGCCTGCTAAATCGCAGCTTAGCGACCACCACTCGACTCTGAAATTCACGAGACGGACACGAAGATATCACAGATGCGCCATCGTTGCCATGCTGGTCCAGAAGGTGTCGCATAATGGAAACCTTACTGCAAATTACTATAAGGACCGCTTGGCATGGCGAATTCCCCTTCTCTTTTATCAACTCAGACGTTGCACAAGGCGGCGCAAGATAGTTGGTCAGTGCTCGTACTACTGTCTGCTCCATTCATTTTTGACACTAATACCCCAGGGTGCAAAGGAGTACAGTGCTAGTGGCATGCGCCATCCAATGATCGCCAAATTGCTGCCTTTGTGGTCGACCAGACAAAATGTTACCAGTGAGGAAGGGCTTCCCGCTTAGCCAAGGGCTACTTAAAAGCAGATAGCATCTACAGGAATATTAATGGCACCGGAAACATGATGAGTCTCTCAGTACGCCTGCGGAATTACAGCTAATAGCGGTCGTTAGCCTTCTCGACTCTGAAATCCTCAGGGAAAGATATCACAGACACTCACATTTCGCCGTCATTCATGCTGGCCCAGAAGGAATCGCTCAGAAAACTCACAGCAGGATCACTTGTGCTGGAAAATTCTTGTGGAATTCAGGCAAGACGAGGCTATGGGCGGGATATAGCCGGTCAGTGCCTATATTATTGCCTTCTCAGTTCATTTTGACACTAATGCCCCTATAGGATCCAAAGGCGCGGACTTTGGTATGCGCTCGATGAATAAGGAGTCTAGCTCCCAACTCCTGGACGCGTATTTTGACATGGGCGGAAACTTCATCGATACTGCGAATTTCTAGTAAGCAAATGCCGCTTCGATGTGTTTCTTGCGCTAATTTATATGTTCTACAGTCAGGATGAGACGTCTGAAGAGTTTCTTGGCGAATGGGCGGAGAAGCGAGGAATACGAGATCAGTTGATCATTGCGACGAAGGTACGCATATTCAGAGTCGCCTATTTACGCCATGCAAGGCTAATAGAGCCTATTTCACAGTACACCTCAAACTGCAAGCGTGGAAACGACACTATTGCGCAGAAGGTCAACTACGTTGGGAACAATCCCAAGTCGATGCATGAAGGATCGAGTCTCAACCAATGCTGTGGATCGAGTTGCCGGGTTGGCATATCTTCTGCGGTCACAGAAGTTACCCCCGTACTATCATGCAACGACTGAGGAGGAGGCATGGTCAATGCTGGTGGATACAATGGACAAGACATACCGGACCCAACTTCTCTTCCTGTATCCCATACCTGGGAACGAACCCAAACAATCATGGAGACCATCGTGGTGGCAGGCCATGACCGAAAACCATCCGTCAATCGTGGATAGGATCCAGCTGTATGTCTCGGACAAATTTGATCGAGATGGCATGGTCGACATCTATAATGGATACTGCATCGAACAGGGCCAAGTGGAAGGACTGGATGCGACAGACTCAGAAGGGCGGTTGCCAAACGGGAAGTTGACTGTCAAAGATATCAGAGGGAAAGAGTATATGTTCGACATTGCCGCCACTCACCAGGTTCCTATAGCTGCAGGGTTTTACACGCTGATAGGCAGTGAGCCATGGTCACAAAAATCTGCTAAATCCAGGGACGAGAACTCCAAGCAATATTGGATGGTCGGGAAACCTAGAAAATCAGGCCAGGAGTTCGAGAAAGTTTCAGTGTTCCAAATAGCCGACCCAGGCTTCATAAGCCGGTTGGATGAATTAGGAATCGCTCAGAGGTCCCGTAACATTCTCATTTGACACGAAGTACTTATCATATGTGATGATTTCTGAACACGTCACCACTATGTACTATGTATCGAATGCGAATTCTCTTTGTCAATCCTGGGTATTATCGCAGTAAAAAGTCTCGCCCCAAGTCGACACGACTGCAGGTCGGCCCTCGGACGATGCCCATTATAGGTTATTATGTATGACGTTACAGGGAGGGATCCGCTACAGGGACCGGCTTCAGCGCGGCTGCTAATGCATTATAGAACGCTCTATGAAGGATTGCTGTCCAAGCTTAACTTCACTTCCATTCGAGAGGCCGGCGTGTCGGAGGACAGGACGACTGCCCCTTGAAATACTAAGCTTCTCTGGTAGCCGGGACCCGCTCTACTGATGCCAGTCAAAGAGAAAGGATCATGATAGTCGATGTTACATCAGCTGAATGCGCCTGTTTATTGGATTGGGAGAACAGTGGTCAGACTGGTACTCAGTTGGCGTGACTGACATTTCGCGTCTATCGTTGGTCTGCCCTCTATCGTTGTATGCATGACGCTTGATGAAGTGGTTCGGTACTGCATCTGACAGATGGCACCGCCTACAGTGCCCCGGTACAGACCCGGATTGGTCGGGACTCGAGAAGTTTCCAGGGCGCGTACGACTGGAAGGTGACCATTGGTCGCGGGAGTAACGAGGGAAGGGAGACCTGCTGTCGTTTTGATAAACTGCAGAAAATTCCGGCTCACAGTGAGACGCTAGGCAGTTCTGTGCAGCTGGAGATACCTTGTTGATTTTGAGGAGATGAAACATGGCGAAGGAAGTGAACGAGGCTCACTTGGTTTGACCAGGCTCGACGCTGGCACTCCAGCTTCGGTCCACCGTTCAACCAGAGTCTGTCAACTATACAATGCAAATAGCTGGAGAGATTGGTATAAGCACCAGCATATCTAAGCAAAAATGCCCATACCCATCATAATACCGTTGAAAAAAAGCACATCCACTGGACACACGTCAATTGGGCTTCTTGTAGCCTAGCTGGTGGTATTCTTCTGGACGTCCTCGACTTGATCGCCTCAGATGTGACGTGGATAGGATACGCGGCGAACTGTTCAAGCCTTCTTCTGGCC
The DNA here is from genome assembly GCA_022818035.1 of Armillaria solidipes. NCBI lineage: Eukaryota > Fungi > Basidiomycota > Agaricomycetes > Agaricales > Physalacriaceae > Armillaria > Armillaria solidipes. Next base: position 3,212,377 of record JAIWYQ010000001.1, on the reverse strand, counting down.
CCGTCTCTTTCCCGTTCGATCGTTGTCCAAGATAGCACAGAGAAATGTCTGAATGTCGTTGGGATTGGTCAAGATGACTGTGATAAGCTTGCGCTGAGAGCTACGGGACTGCGACTGACGACTGCGACGCTGAAGATGTCCTAGGGAACCTGTATTGCTCCAAGGTCGTCGTCCCTACACATATTTTAGCCAAGACGACGAGGGGGCGAACCTAGCACACACCTTATGGTCATTTATTTCACAAGGATATCCCTTCTAGCCAATTGATAACCTTCGCACAATGCCGCTTCCAGTTTCCCTTGAGAATCAGGCCCTCGACGTAGACCATGGGTTATGGCCTTGATCATATTATACGAGAACGCCAGTTTGAAAGGCCGACGATGTCGAAATCTGTTCGCCATCATCGCTCACGTTCCAGTAATCGATGATCAATGAAGAGGCGAGTCTTACCTGAGACCACCGTTCTCGTTCCCAGTCATGCTCTTTCCTAGGTACGAAAAATCAGTAAAAAAATAAAAAGCCCGACATATATGCAAGTTTTTACTACGTACCGACCAGCCCTGACTCCAGCTGTTAGAAAGAATGCTCTACTGATGCATGGAGCTAGCATTCTTTCGGTGAAAATCGAGGAGGAATTGATGGTGATGGCAAGGAGACAACCTTGTCAGCGTTGCTTCCTACCACGATCACGGCGAGTCTCTTCGTTTCTTCCTTCGTACTCAACACCTCCGTCGCCGTTGCCCAACGTCGGTACATTGTCTGCGAGCAGGCGCAAGGACCGTATGGCATTACGGAAAAATCAGGTCTCCTTTGGCGAGCGCAGCGATCGGGAGTACCGAACTAAATGGCACCAGTTGGGAAGGGCTACTTATTTGAAAGCGGACAGCATCGACAGGAGTGCATTGAATACACGGTGAGTATTGTAGCTTTGCCCAGTACGCATGCTAAATTGCAGCTAGTAGTAATAGTGACGGACCTACCACTACTGCTCGACTCTGAAATCCACAAGAAAGGATATTGCAGACGCTCACCTTTTAATCGTCGTTCCTGCTGGCCCAGAAGGAGTCGCCTAGAGCACTTACAGCAAACTGAGGATCGCTCGTGCTGGAATTTGAATGCGAATTCCCCTTTTCTTTTTTTTCAACCCATCCTCCCATCCTCGTCTCCTGCTCTTCAGTCGTCGCTCCTCTCGCAATGGACACACCCTTTAATCCAGCTGTTCTTGCACCTTCTGGGAAGAGTTTGGACACTCTGCCAACTGTCAGTGGCTCTACCTGCCACGGCACATGCCCACAACAAGAGCTTCGAACGAACATGAATTCAACGTCATTGACGCCTGAAACACCAGTGCCATTTCCCCCTCCACCGTCAGACTGTATGAGCCAATCTACAAGGGTGTACACTCGTCCCTGCCGCTGTAGCAAATCGGCGTGCAGGTGGCAGTTCTTCCACCTCAACGGATTGATTCTTGCCATCCATGAAGTCCTCGACTCGCCCCGGGTCCGTCGAAGAGCCTATATTCAACTTCCACAAAACCTTTGCAATACCCGTTTTTTGGCCAGAGTCTGACACGAGCGGTCTTTTGCGTTTCCTCGAGTGCGAGCCGTGGGCGGATATACGTCCAGACAAACGAGTTTGTTTGGGGTGTGGGTGCGACGTTGGCACCTCTCAATCCCGGGAGCTGGATATGCTATCAGGATCCATGCGCGAGTATCGATAATGCGATTTTGCGGTCCGTTGCAGATGCTTGGAATGCAGAGGTTGCGGATACATTCATGAATCACTAAAATTCGACGTACGAAGAGTACTCGAGTAGTCACCATTATAGCACTACCGTTCAACGTGAGTATTTAAATGTTGCTCGTCCTGTGCTGTACTCATTCCTTCTTACAGTTGTTCCCCCTAACTACGAGGCGTCTTCTCTATGAACAATTTAATCACAGAGACTAAACGAGACACGTGTCGTACAAATCTAAAACGATCCGGTGCCAGTCGATCTATCTGGATCGTTGCCAAACGAAGCTTCCACAAGCTGTAAGAGAAGCAGAAATCAGAGATGGCCTAATTATGTCGTCTGGTACCAAAGGCGTTCGAGCTTGAAATCACCAGCAACAACTGGCGTCTGCTTACGCCCCAGCGGTAGATTACAGACAAGACCGTCATACGTCAACTCCTTCGTCCAGGATCCTGACCTGAGAGCGTTAACAAGTGAATGGGTGAAAAACCCATGATAGCTCCCCCTAACCTCGACCTCCTTCGCGAACTCGTATTCCTTACATGCCGCCAAAATGACATGAGAAGACATATCTGGACACCACATCTTCTCCGTTATCGCAGTACGGTCGGAAATGCGCTTCAAGTTGTGCATCCCAACGCGAAGCATCAAATCGCGTGTACCGTTTAGAGGAAGAACGCTGCGCACTCCAGACTTTTCTCCTCTAGTGACGCCAGAGGAGTGGCAGCAGTCGAAGATGGCAGTAATTTTATTCCCCTTGACCCGCGAGATTTCGTGGAGAATTGTATTGAGCTCTCGATCACTGATGTCGGGAATTCTGGATCCATCGGAGCCAACAAGGTTGCGGTCGATGGGGCAGATAGCCTCAGTGGGGCAGAAAGTATCAACATGCCTGTGCCCTTGGGTTCTCGTGGCGTACACCGCAGTCGAGGCGCGTACATCTGGCACGATTGACTTCCTTGTCCTGACGGCTCCAGAACATTGCGAGCAACCGTAGCTGGAGCCGTGACCAGCAAAATAAATGACGATGTTGTCTCCCTTCTTGATATTGGGATTGTTGATGAGGCTGCAAAGCGTCTTCGTGATGTTCTGGCGCGAAGGATAGGAAGGATCGTTGTAGGAGGTGCGTTTCGTACCCAGGAGAAGCTGAATGCGGTCGGAGGGTACCCTGAGATCTTTCTCCAAGTATCCCTTCATCAATAATGCATCTGCCACACAGCCATACAGTGGATTTGTCTTGTACGCATCGATCCCAATTATGACAGCCCAGAACCTTGAGGCATCGATGCGGTGTGGAGTCTATTGAGGCTACTATGAATATGAACACCATCACGCTTACCCCTGTTGAAGTAGGAAACGCCTTGGGTTTTTCAGCTTCGAACCCGTCTCCCGAAGCGTCGCGAGTGCGCAAGCGACGAAGTTCATGAAGTTTTTCAAGCGAAACTGACCATGGATTGGCAGATTCATCCTCGCTCAGCAGCGCCCTGCGCTTTGTCTCTTCAAAGACAGCCACTGAGTCGATGCGACGGGGGTCAGTATCGAATTTCGCCATCTCATACTCCACGGCGAGCCGCTTCTCTTCATCTGCCAGACTCTTGAGCTCATGATTTAAGTTCTCAACTTGAACTTCATCGTCTTCTGATTCATCGATATCATCCTGAGGTTAACAATTAGGACATCTCTTTCCAAAGTTCCATAAATCAGTGTACCATGGCTACAGGGTCCGATTCATCTGATTCATGACCAAAATTCCGGTGCGAAGCGCTGATTTCTGAGTAATCTGAATCCTAATAGACAAAATCTGGTTAATGAAAACATAAACTCAAGAAAGAAGAATGCGCTTACAAGATCTGTTCCAGTGGAAGAACTGGAAGAACTGTCGACCTTTGATACTGATGCCACACTGGGTACCTCCGAGTCAGCGAACACCTCATCCTGTGATGTCTCCAATGTTAATGTTGGTTGTGTGTCGATTGTCGAGTCACATAGTCGGTCGTCATAGAACTCGTGTGTATGATCGAATATCATAGTTGTAACAAGATGGATTAGGGGAAGCGAAACGACGATGGGAAGGCTTTACCAGTACAGCGTTACCAGCTTTCTATTTATCTCCTTGGATGTACTCTATGCCGAGAAGTTGTATACAATCCGTATCAATCGGTGCCGTGTACAAGTGCTGTGGACTTTCGAATCCATCACTGCCAAAAAAAGATCAACTCTCGATATTGTGTAGGTTGAAACAACAGAAAGGTAGACATATTGGTTCCTGCTTCTCCCAATACTACGATGAAAACCCTACCAAAAACAATGCTATTATTCGACACTATGACAAGAGGAATCTTGGACATTCGAGCAGGATCCTGGCGTCAAATTGAAGGCGCTAATCATTTTTACAGACGCTATAGGGAAGTGGCAATGCTTGGCCTTGTTGTCAGGCGCTAGATTCCACTCGCTGCGTCGTCACTTCCGAAGAAGTTTCAACTCACATCAAACCTTGCGAACAATAGTGATTTTAGGGCATCAGTGGAGACCAGTGGAGCATAGTCCACAGTCTCATTCTTCGTGACTAGACTGACTCCGAGTCTGTGCATCTGCTGAGTGCGCTTCGAGCTCCAAGCCTCCAAGTACATCAACTTCATTCATAAGGACACTATATAAAGCAGCTACCGGCATAACCACACAGCTATTATGTAACATCGGCACTGCGTTGGCCCTTTATAAATGGCCAACAGTAGTGCCGCGTGTGAATCCTCCCACCGCCGCACGCGCTGTATCAAGCGCCGGTGTTCCTCGTACTTTGCAAATACCGAACAAGGACATGCAAAAAAGCATTGACCTCAACCAAAATGTAGGTGTTCCTTCTCTTTCACTGTCCGGTTGCTCAACTAGACTGGCTCAGAATCTGGGCCAATGGACTTGTCCGAAAATAGGCGCCCACGAGCTCTTAGTACAAAACAATTCTGTTGGTCATTTTCTCCATGTCAGCACTGAATTATACTGGAATACCCCACCGTTCAGCAGGAATTGCTTTTGAAGATGATTAGCTTGTTGGAGCAGTACGAGCGGCGACTAGCGACAGAATACGGAATGACAGTGGGAGCAGCAGCGGAAGTTGATTCAGTGGCGGTGCTTCAAGAGGCAAGAGCAAGAGCGATCCACAAGAAAGACGGCTCTTCCTTGAACGCGTATCAGTCTCTCCACCAGCTCTATCACATTAGGCTTCAATTTCAATACAAACTCATCAAACCCCAGAAGATTGCCTCGAATATTGAGGTAGGCTAATATCCTTGTGAGTACTGACTACGATTGCTAATCTTCACTGTTGCAGCTACCTCTCGGTGTCGAACGCTCAAAACTCTGGGCCGTGATCATTGGAATCGACGCGTATGACTCTTATCCATTGCGGGGCTGCGTATCGGATGCATTATTAGTGGAGGAATACTTAAAACAGGACCTCGGGGTTCCCCAAGAACAAATACAGTTACTTCTTGGTTCGGAACACGCCTCAACCACAGACCCCTCCCTCCCGACTCGCGTCAATATCGTCAAGACACTTCTTGGTCTCGTCAGTAATCCTCTAATCTGCAATGGCGATAATATCATCATCTACTTTTCCGGCCACGGCTCGAGTTATTCCTCAGGCGATTATTTCGATTCGTCGGACGGAACCGACGAGAGTCCCCGTGCAGTAGATGGATCCAACATCGAGGCCATCTGTCCCATCGACCGAGATGCCGTCGATTCCTGCGGGTTACCCGTTCCCGACATCAGCGACCGGGAGATCAACGCCATCTTGCACCAAATCTCTCACAGCAAGGGACACCGAATCACATTTATTCTTGACTGCTGCCATTCTGGTACCCACACTCGACATTTCCCCGATCTCGGTACGCGTACGATCCCTCCACTACCACGAGCGTCTCTCAGACGTATGCTCCATGCGGCTGACGAGTCTTGTGGTCAGTATCCTTCTTATCAGCACGTCTCAGCCAGGGATTGGCGTCCAGATATGTCTTCTCATGTTGTCCTCGCTGCATGCAAGGAGTATCAGACTGCAAGAGAAGTGGAAAGCGAGGCCGGATACAATGGGATTTTCACCCAGGGACTGATTAGTACTCTGAGATCGGAGAATCTGAGTGAAGAGTCGACATATGTTGATCTCCTCTTTTCCCTGCCACGGAGGCGGGGACAGACTCCCATCATTGCTGGGAAACATAAGCGTGAGCGACTTTGGTACAAGAATTAGACAGACAAATTATGTGATATTGTACTCTTCTTCATGTTCCAACGTTTTAACCCTGACGCGATCTGCTTTTTATTGTCGCCCGGCCTTGACCCGGCCTGTCAATACTGTATCATTCCCTGTACTAGTGTACAATAATTATATGGACCTTGAAAATAACTCACAAAGATATGGAACAAAAGACACGAGCGTGCACTCCATATCAAAAAGTATGATACGCTCTGGAAATCGGACACTACGACCGTGCCTACAAGTCTAGTCAAAAAAATCAGAAGGTTTCGAAGAGGAGTGACTTGGAGCTCACCTCATATTTAATCTAGAAGATTCGACGTTAAAATTCCGTGCAGACGCAGAGAAAAGACAGTTCTACTACCATGTACAAACTTTCCAGTAAACGCCTAACACCTCATTGGCGAGCCCATTACAAGCTCAAAGCGAGGGCGGATACATTCATCGAGAATCCCTAAAATTCGACGTACGAAGAGTACTCGAATAGTCGACATTATAGCACTACCGTTCAACATAAGTATTTGAATGTTATTCTTCCTGTGCTGCACTCATTCCTTCCAGTGACAGCTGTTCCTCTCAGTTACGAGACGTCCTTTCTACGAACATCTTAAATTTTTATCAGAGGCTAAATGAGCCGCGTGTAGTACAAATCTAAAGCTATACCGTACGAGTGTATCTATCTGGATCATTGCCAAACGAAGCTTCCACAAGTTGCAAGAGAAGCAGAGATCAGAGGTACCCTTCTTGCAATCCTGCAACAACCAAGTCGTGTTCCAGGAAGTCCATATGGCCCCCAGGCACTCGCACGACTCTTGCTTCTGGCACCCAATGCGAAGCACCCAAATCTTCTTGCTCCTCTCTCGGCAGTGGAATAAGCCTCGCACCTTCCTCCGCAACATAAACAGTAACAGGAGCCTTGACATCCTTCATGCTCCCCATCCACTGCTCTATATCAGGCCGAAGACAAAAATCACCTATCAGGCCCGAAAGCTTCCGCGCCGTATCCATCGTAAATCGCTGTAGAGGTGAACCACCTGTCCCATTGAAAGCAGAGCGCAACGCATCGACAGAGCTCTTCCTACTCTTGTCCCACACCGTTAAATCAAGCATGATCTTGATCACAGTCGCGACGAACTCCTTTCGGCGGTCTGGACAGTCAACAGCTGGGATCTGGTGTAAGAAAATCGAGGGGAAAAGATCCAACATGGCGAGCTGCGATACAGTGTCCCCATGACGTTCAAACTCCTGGGTCATCAAAAAAGCGAGTATGCTGGACGCAGAGTACCCGGCAAAGCGATATGGTCCAGTGGGTTGCTCCTCCTTGATTTTACGTCCGTAAAATGCCACAAGGTTTTCCAGACTCGTCATTGGCGCATCCGGTGTCACCTGGACAGTCCACACAGCTGTGCGGAATTTCTCCGGATACGACCTGAAGTCAAATGCAAGACCCGCGCCTCCTGAAGACTCTTTAGCGACGAATATACCAGAGCTGAAAGGGGAACTGACCGTGAAAGACGATTAGCGGCGGCTCTCCTTTCCCTTTTCTGAGTTTGACGATGGTCTCGCCGGGTTCAGGAAGTTTAGTGAACGCGATTACAGGCTCACTCCCGTCATCTTCGTCTTCAGTCTCCGTGGTTCCATTAGACTGAGAGGATATGACGGTGTCGTGAACAAACGCGCTTAAAAGAGATATCGAAGGATTATTGAAAACAAAATTCTGTGGCAACGCCCGGATGACGCCCGTCGAGATTGCATGGGTTTTCCGAAGTGTGCTGGTAATCGTGTTGCGGATTGCGATGGCTATCAGACTTCAGAAAGTATCAACTTGGAATGTTGGGACGAGGAGGAAACGAACACAAACCTGTCGACTCCGACAACAAAAAGGTCCTGCGTATCGGATATTTGAGCGTCGGCGCGAAGAAGGTTGCGCACAACGCGCCGGATCCAGTCTTTAATCTCATCAATGTTCCATTTCTGCGGTGCCGGAATGTTAGATACGGAGATGTTGTCAACCGCTTCGTACGCCGCCTCGATCTCTTTGCTATAGGCCTCCAAAATAGCCGGTCGTCGAAGAGTCCCCTTAGAAGTGAACGTGAACGGTTTGGATGGATGCGTGACGATGATCATCTATGATATCGATGTCAATGTGGGCTCGTGCCGAATAATAGAGTGATTGCACGGACCTCTTTGAAAATCCTCGAATGTTGCGGCGCCTCTTCATTGGCCTTGGATACCGTGTCCCTAGGAAAAGATGTCAACACGCCGGGTATTAGAAGAAGGCATGGAACCTCACCAAATGCTCGCACGAAAGTCGGTGAGGTCTTTCTCATTGGTTGGGTCAAATTCATATCCTGGTGCTGGTGAGACCAGCACTCCAGGTTGGAATCTAGATCTACCAAACATAACAGCGGCGGCGATTCGTTTGTCAGTAGTAATCGTTTTTTCTGCTAGAGTATCAGCACAGTACATGGTAAGATGGGGAAAATGGAACATGCCGATTGGCGTGGGGTTTGTCTTTTCCTGCGATATGCGTAAGTAGGAGTGGTTGGAACGGGGTAAAAGCTGAACTCACCCCAGTGCTGTGAATAATTTGGTCGTCTACCGAGGTTCGATGTCAAGGCCAGTCTTACGAAACTCGGAGTGAGATAAATCATACCATGTCTTCCATAACACTTGAACATTTTAGGATTGGTAGGATGCCTGATAAATAGATCCGTGGTGTCGTATGCCCTGACGCCGTTTATCGTAGTGTTGAAGACCGCGGGCGAATATCCCGTTTTGGGATTTTCCTTCAAAAGATCAGAACGAACTCAATGGACAAAATATCAACATCAGGTGATTCACCTTGATAACTACATGGAACATATTTTCCTCTCCTTCGACAGGTACCAGAACATACTCGATATAACTTGCCCACTGCGATGAAAGAGTAAGCCAAAGTCGATAGCGTGGTAGTTTTAAATTCACCTCAAACCATTCCCACCCTTCGGCAGGCATCTCCTCTAATGTAAAATTGTCAACAACACCTCTCTCAAATCACATGAAATCACATACTAGGCATTATCTTAGCAGAGAAGGTGGTTTCGGTACTAAGGAAAATTATAAGTATACACGTTTATCTTCTATGTCCTAGACTGCGACAAACCTGCCGAACAGTGAACAAAGGGGTACGCCCTTGGCTACCAATGAGTCCCCAGCAGATTTGGCGAGCGGTCCGCCTCCAAATACCTGTCAAAAATCAACCAAACGGTCGTCAGAATCAAATTTAAAAATTCATACTGCAACCGTAGTTTTTGTTAAAGCTTCGACAGCGGCCGGATCGTGTGCCCATGCCTAGTAATCAATGGAGTTTAGTTTCTGTACACGAGGAATGGAGAAAGTCACCTACCTCGTAAAAGTGGGGAACACAGAACACGATCGTGCATTTCGTCGCTATGATGCCTTCCATAACACGCTCTGGTGTCGGTACAATGGGTGGATTCTCAGGAGGGAATACCGCTATAGTCACGCCGTCAGAAGCCTAAAGTAATTGGTCAGAGGAGAAAAATAGAGGATTATTCAACGTACGGCAGCCGTGATTGTCCAACATCCCATAACATCTGAGTAAGTACTTGTCAGTACGATATTTGTCTTGATCTAGACAAAACCACGCACGATACATCGCTGAGCCATGCGCGGAAATAACGTGTCCGCAAACATTAAGGTCTCCGCACGCTTGTTGAGAGCTATATCAGATCTCGCAACTGAGTAAAAGAAGGGAAGGGCACACATAAAATGATACTATGCATCGTATAAAAGCGATGCGTATACGGAATCGGGGTGGGGAACCGCGTTGATCCTGAAGAATGTATAATGAGCGCTAGTTGTTCCCAGTCAGGGCGCACATGCGGCAGTGGCTCCGAATCATTCTTCAAATAGAGGTCTTCGAATGTCGGCACCGGTATGGTGTTTATACCATCTTGCATGCGGGCGACTTCTTGCATGGCAGGGTCGGCACTGACAAATAGATTCTTGCATCCAGTGCTTTCAAGCAGGTGAGCGACCGCCGCGGGGGAATTGCGGGTAGAGATCGGGAATGCAGTGTATCCGGCGCGTATGATTCCAGCGACAACGGTGAGGAATGTTATGCCATCTGTAGGGGAAAATACGTATTTCAGCCAGTGGTCGACCAGCTGAAACGGACGACGTACCAGCGTTTGCCAGGACTCCTACAACGGGAGTGGAGTCCGTTCGAGGAACGTTCTCAAGAACAATACGACCGGCGGCGTGGATAGCCTTGGTGACCTCACTCCAAGTGAGTTTGTGAATGTGGTCCTGGTCAAAGAACTGAAAGACAGGATGGTCTGGGCTATGCTGCGCGTTGTAGTCGAATATTTCCGGGTAAGTGAGCGATCCATCGAGAGGAGGACGAGTGAATGTCGAGGAGGATCCTGGAGAAGTCTTCATGGGAGAGATACGTTAAGTATTCGTCAACAGACATTGCCGGATTATTTATACCCTTCCTCGCAGGCGCAGAGTTGTCTACTGCGACTGGAAGCATAATTAGCGCATGTATTGCGGCAACAATATAATCCACTGTTATCGATGAGCAAACAAGGAAGATGACGATTCAAACAATGGCCGTATAACGCCGGATCCAGGTGTCCGTCGGTCGTGCGAAGGAAGCTGCACCTGCCACAGCCAGCCCGGTAGGGATAATTCCAACTAGAAAAAATCGCAACTCACAGAGCACGCATTTTACTGAACTGTTTAGGCGTTCCCTTCCACACTTAAGCACTTGGTAGATGACCAACCTGTTGTAGTAGGCAAGCTGGTAGAGACGGTATTTTAACTTGGAGATCCAGGAGACGTAATTAGTCAAGAGGTAACTTCCAGACACCACGGGCGTCACGGCTCTGACAGTGAGAGCCAAACGGTGAGAGCGATCGGACCTTGATCGGACCGATGTTGGGAAAAGCGTATCCACGTGACCCGACACTTGAGCAGAATTCACCAGTTTCACCAATGCCATCACCTCCGTGAATGCCCACAGGTGCCCACAAGTTGAAGCGGTCTAAAAATATCGCGAAAAACAGCATTTGTCGCACTTCTTTTCGATAATTTGGTAATTTGGAAGACAGAAAATGGAAGGTATGTGTACTACTACGGGAATCGTTTGTTTTTGCCCTCGATACCGAAATCATTTATGCTAGGTCTGGCTGGGATAACAGTAATAGATGGAGTTTTGCGTACAGTTTCAACCTTAGAGTCATCCTTATCTAATGCAAATCCTCGTACAGGCTTCGAATACTAGCCCTGGTGAGATGCCTCGTCTCTCCGGCCCGTACCCGATGCTGTCAAGGTCCGCGAGTTGGTACCGGTATCGGGCATTTTCCAGAACTTCTGAGTCAGTTTTTTTCTCCAGATACGTCAGTTTACCGATGCGCGAACTTTATTGTTTTCGAAGAAGAAATGTCGATTACGATCCGCAGGCGAGGTCCGTATCCGATGGCACCGTACTGGTTCTTTAACGATAACGCAAAGTTGTATCAGCATAAACTTGGGCTACTAATTGAGTTCTTACTGAAGCACTGATCTCACACACTTTTCATGACCGATAAACCTCGCTCGGTATTGGGTAATATCACCGAGAAAGCGACATGTCGCGTTCCCAATCATCTACCTATCTGATTCCATCGATGCTGAAGAATCGTGGGGAAAAATTCCAACATATCAAACGGTATGCTTTCTTCTATCTCCTGAAAAGCTCTGTTGCTGATAAATCGTATAACATCGTTTATTATGAAGGTGGCTGGCTACACACGGATATTATCATTGACCTGCTATCTCCCGAAATGCCCCAAGCTATCTTTAGAGTCACTCAAATCTTTTTCACGCTTCTTCCTCGGATGATCGTTCAAGAACTTGAAAACGTACAGTGAATGATCAATCAACCTTTCCTCAAGTACACTGTTGGTCAAACAGTCGTAGTCATAATACAGGCTTGAACGCACAGTCCGATGATGACGGACAACATCCGGCTATCGCATCATTTATCGCACCTTGTATCGCACTGCAGGTATGTCTCCCATGATATCTTCCTTCTAGTATAGTCACAGTCAATATAGCCGGTGGCCCACTGTGAAGGTGTTATACCCGTAGCCCTAATAGCCACATGCCCCGCGATAAGTATTAGATCTCACGCGGCGACTTTCCTTTGAAAGTACGCTGGCTCTAACAGGTTCGTAATCCCTCAAACTCGTTGGTCATGACGTTGAACCATGTCTTAGACCTCCAAAAAGCTGGGCTTTCACGATTTAGCCGAGTCACACCATCATAACGGGTGGAAACACTGTTATAAGGCATATTATGTGCCTCCCGCAGGTTGAACGTTCTAATCTTGCAAGCTCGCAGCTTCCCATGTCGACAAAGATTATTTTCCTCTCTTTGGTGTGGACCGGAGATGCTGACGCGACACAGAATCTCTGTTTCCGATGCGCGCGTGCATGGCGGAGATTTTGGTTTGAGCTTTGCCGCACAGAACTTACTACACTCTACTACACTAGACTCGAACCAGTCTACGAGGCCGTGTAGTTCCTATTGAAGGGGATGAAGGACGGAATAACGACCAAGTAACTATTAGGTGACAGGTAGGTTGGTATCGAACCTACTACTACACTTTCCGAGTCCTGTGTATACAGGCTCGGTCTTATGCGGGGTTGGCCGGTCCGTATGACGTCACTGTTCGGTTGTCTCCGGCTCCTGAGCATCCGTTACTTTTTCTATTTGGGCGACGGGCGTACTTCTCTCTGCACCTCATATTCATGCTTTGACGTACATTCGATATTCTTCTTTGCACTTCCCATGTCTAGTAACCGTTCTTCTGCTCTCTTCCTCTACTCGCCCTCCACGATCGCGCTGCCGAAAACTCTGCTATGACCCCCAATGTTGATGTACTTGGCAGCTCGAAGGGTAATCTATTGATTGGGAGCGTACACACCGTATAACACATTATAAGAGGCGCGACATTGAAAGGGCCTGACCCTGATGTATGGAGAAAGAACTGACATAAACCAATGGAAGTGTTCGTCTTGCCATCATCGATCATCGCAGACTTTCGCCCACCGCGCATCGTTAGGGATTTCGAGGAGGGATTCTGGAAATGCGGCTGGGTCTGTAGAGAAAGCTGGTATTGGTACGTTTTTCTTACACTTCATTCGCCTTTATTGGATAAACAAATGGGTCTCTCCAGCAGCGATTCATCAAATAATGTCCAAGATGCCATCGACAGCCCTGAGCTGGCGCTCGTAGCCGCTGTCTCTACCCTTGCCTTAACTCGCTCGCATCGTTTGCCCTGCACCTCACCCGAAATGCTGTATGGTTGGACAGGCTGGCCAGTCCCATTTCGCTTGTCGAAGCTGTATCCACCCGTCACTTGTCCATATATAGAAGAACGGCAGAACTCGCAGAATCACGCCCGTCTAACTTCAAACATGGAATGGCAGGGGAGTTCCCTCGAGTCGCTTGGGAGGTCTTCCCCGTTATGTTCAGGTTCAGGTACGTACCTTATGGACTGCCTTGACAATACGCACGCACATCTCATTTCTAGCTCATCTATAGCCACTGCCGCTCTCAGCGCTGGCCTATTTGATACGGTGGCCTTGTAGGTAGCCCACCATGTACGTACATTTCATAGGCCTTTGTGTCGCTCACCACACTGACACCTTCTCAGGTATTTAATACTATCCAATGTTTACAATGTACAATATTCGAAATGAACGGGATCGTAAGGATTATCGCAATACCGACGGCACACGAATTTATTCCATACATCAGTGCCCCACTCTCGCCGCGTTCAACGAATCACGGAAAGTATATTTGGGCCTCTCCGTCCGGTCTGGCTGCTGCCCCTGATGTCGCTAGCCCAAGGTGTTAACGATGATGATTTTCCTTAATGCGCAAGCTTCGCTTAAAGATCATCTCTTGCCGATGAAATGAACGTTCCTTCTGAAGATATACAGATACCAATAGCGTGTTTCTAGCGGTCCTTGAATGAGGTTGGTATTGCGCTAGGTATACCCTTATGTAGTTCTTGTTACGCTTATGTTGACTCGCTTCTCCAGGACTTCCTGCCTCCCTTATAATGCTGATATCATTAGTTCTCTTACTTTAGGTCCTCACAAGTCGCAACTCATCCCTGCTCTGTGAATGGCCGAAGATGTTTATGCGATTGGAATGTACCGTGGGATGTAGCAATCCCCTTCCCGGGATAGGTGTGCGAACACGCCTTCATCCCATAGTCGCCATATGGAAACCCAGAGAATCACCTACCGATACTGCAACACAGTCGTCGGTTTCCTATTCGGTGCTACCATGCTACTATCGGAACTCTCGATACGGATGTTCAACGCTTGCCACAGTACCTTTCCTCTACTGACGTCGAGTCTGCGTTGTTGATTTTGAGAGTGTTATACTAAAGAAGGGGGTAGCTGCGAGTCGGAAGAACAGCTTCTCAGTTGTCCATGTATTGAGTATCACTACATTTGCTTTGTGATCTAGACCTTCCCCCTTCACACAGGACTCGGACCTGCCACGCCCCGCGATGGCCCACTACTTCATCCTTTCTTCTTATTGGTTCTACCCGTTAAAATTTTACTATCAATTTCTCCAACGTACCCTGACGTCTACGGAACAAGTTTTAAGTGAATAATACTTCGAGTCGCAAGCCACGGTGACGCTCATATATCTTCGTGCCATTACCTTTTTTGACCTACGAACGGAACATGAAGTCTCCATTAGCCCCATTGTATATCCGCAACATGCGAGTCTTTGACATTTACAAGCCTCTTCCCTTGTCTTCGGCTTGGTTGTATAACTACTAGTAGATTTGTCTTTTTGAACTACCGTTTAGTGAGCGCAAGTAAACACTGAGCCAAGGGCCTTCCGATGTTCATGCAGACCTTCCATTCAGGATGACTCTCTTGACACAAATCGGACAAGCTTCGTAAGTGCAAGGCCATTTTGCATTCATCCGTTTTGCATTGGCCGCTTAGTGATCTTGGCTTGGTCCCAAGGGCCAACTTGCGACCCAAGGTCCAGGGCAGGCGGTAGTCGGAGACTCGGAGTACGAATTTGGTATTGCAACTCGGGTTTCCTCCGTGCCGAGGAGCCGCTACATCTATCAACTTCACCAGGGTCTAGTACACTGCAGCCTCCGTTGAAGCTCTGTTTTTTTTTGTGAAAGCTCTTTCTTTGGAACCGCCGCGTTTCATCTTGAAACTCACGTCCTGGAATCCCAATGAGGCGGACTCGCTGTTTTAATTTCTGACTTCTCAATGGCCCGGTGTCCCACTGTTGGGTCAGTCGTCCATGCTAAATCGGAATCTTGGAGAACAAATGATTAGGACCGCGTTTGATATTCCTGCGTGGTCCAGCCGGTGATACTACCCCAGACTCCAGAAGTGCCATTATAACATCGCCTTAAGCTTTTGTCCGCTACGTTCCATTCGATCCTTCTGTGACCCGATATCAGACAAGATAATAATAATCGGACGACCCTGTGAAGACAATAATATCTAGAGACATTTCAATAGCCAACTCCTGAAAACCACGTGCGACCATGCCGTCGTCCTTAAATTAAAAAAGTCCAATCGTTGTCAAAGTAAGGTCATGGACTCTTCTACCACCTCCCTCCTGCAAGCTTCATTGCTTTCCGTAGGCGCTATTATGTCCTCTTCACCACGAAACCTCCAGCAGGATTTGATTGATTGTATCATTAACCACTTTCGAGACGACTCTTCCGCCCTTCGTGTAATTCGCCTCGTCGGACAAAATTGGTTGCCGCGCTCCACCGTTCACCTCTTCCGGCGTGGTGTTGTTCTCCGATACGACATGGACTGCTTCAATTTCGCAAAATGCAAACCTTATTTGTATCCATTGGTCACATCCTTGACGATCACCTACACCGACACTTCCTCTGGCCGTCGTCCTTCCATGATGCCAAATATCTTCGCTCCTTTGACCCAATTGGAGAGCCTCACGCTCAATGGCGCCTGTACCATCAAATCCATGTCCTCCGACACTCTTGCAAGCCTTGGTCGTCTAAGCGAGTCCAGCATCGGCTGTCTTACAACGGTCAGGCTAGAGTGCCTTGGTCGGCGCGTGTCTCCCCAAAAATTCCCCTCCTTTCCCCTGCTTCTAGCCGCATTCAAAACAGGACCTCAAAAACTGGCCATATCATCCGCCACTCAATTTGTTGCCTTTGAACCAGAGAGCCTGAAGAGGTTGCTTAACGTCGAAGAATTAGAGCTCCAATATATACGCCCCGGTAGCTGGCGTCATGTCGCACAGTTTCTCGATCGCCGTTTGAAGCGCCTCGCGGTCGACATCTGTGCTGACCAGTCCGACCGATGTCTTCCCGCACTTCTATCCTTGGCACCGTCGCGACTAGACGCTTTGCGAAATTTCATTATGATTTTGCTACCGCTCTGTATGCGAACCCAGTAATTTGGGGAAACTATGTGTTGGCGCGTGATGTTTTCTTCTCCGTTGCAGATCTCGCGTGGACTCCTGTCGGAACCGCTAACGAGCTCAGAGCGCTAATTAAATGGTACCTTGATTGCTTTGTAGTCGCCCCGGCGGAGACCTTCAATGCGCGTTTCATCTGCGAAAATTCAAGGAGCAGTCTGTTCGTTCCTATCTGTGACGAGATGTGGAAGCGATGGGACGAAATGTTCTCCGAAAGTAAGGTGTTACGGAGCCTTACCATCGAGCTATATTGCATGTTTGGACGTGTGGAGGACGATTTCTGCACCCAGGCTATCAAGGATCGGCTTCCGCGATTGAGCGACGGGGGTAAACTAACGGTGAAGATTCCGGTTGTTTGAATATATGTATACTATACGAAGAACCTACGTACTCCTTGTCCTCAGTACTCAGAATGATTGTTTCCTTCGGCATGTCTTTTACCCACGTTTTGCAACGAAACCTTCCTCGGAAATTCATCATTGGATATGTTGCGAGGGCGGCCATGTCGTTCAGGATAGCATATCATCTCCACAAGGGCGCAGTATTGTTTGAAGTTAAAAGCTCCTTGGTTAGGATGCACAACACCTTGGGAAGTTTATTTCAGTTCTCGGCAATACTTTACCGGTGACAAACAATGTCATGGACGACAACACCGACAGAAATCCGAGTGACGCTTCCGTCACGAGGGCTTGAGAACAAGGAGTGTTCGTGTCTTCCTCCTTCCCTGCTTTTATGGATATATGCCGGCCTAAGTCCCAAGCAGTTCCAGAAAGACGGAGCCGTCACCTCTTCGTAGCCAAACTACTGGTACATAGTTACTCGGAATCATCCACAGACGTCGCCACCGCCGATGATTTGAGGGATTTGGGAATTTTCCAGGGTTTGCGTGGCGTGGCGCAGAAAACGGTTGGCGCCAATATGGCGCCAAACGAGCCACATTAGGAGAGTGTATTGCCCATTGGCACTCTGTAGTATACAATCACTGGGGTTCGAAAGGTTGAGTCAAGGGCATGACAGAATTTGAGAGAGATATACCGTAGCTCTCCTGAAGCGGGTGGTTTCGTGAGTCTTATGCCAAGTAGAGTAGGAAGACTCGGTCTCCTCTCCTTCGTCAAGGTCACCGCGTTCCAGAAGTCCAATGGCATGCATGTTCCGTATCATGATTATAAACGGCAGTAGAATGTGTATGAACTTATGTTATCTGCCGTTCGTACCCATTCCCGATTTTAATGCAAATCCCGAAGAGGAGAAATGGAAGCTTTGGAGACACGCAACCTGGGCGGAACAATCGCAGTAGAATAAGCGGCCATGACCCTGTCGATTCGCCCGGTATCCTTTGCCAGCATGGTATCCGGTCCTGAAGTCGTCATATTCTTCAAATCAACCTCTGGGCCATTGACATTTATATCGATTCTGGCTACCGCCGCTGAGTCCATTATGAAAGAAAGGCATTTTTACCATGTCGCGAATAATTCAGGGGAAAATCTGAAAGGACATGTAGCATGGTGTAGTGAATGGGTGGCGACAGTGAATGGGACTAGAAACAAACTAGATATGCGGAGAAGTGAGTGGCTTCAGGTCGCGATGATGTTCTAGGCGCGACCCGGGTCCAGACACGCGCCAGTGGCGTGGACTTGATGATCGGACAGAGTCGGCCCCGCAAGCAGAAGATGTGGGTAAATCCGGAGGCTGCTTTGACCAATGAAAGTACTGCAGAGTACATATTAGGTGTCCTTCCTAGTTCTCCGCTCAACAACTCCCTATTGCCCACGACTGCGTTGCCAGGAACGAGAACACGTCTATTTCGAGCTCTCTCCTAACCAGGACACTCTCAGCATAATCCGTCGCCACCGCCAGTCGAAGCATACCCTCTGTCGGATGGCAGCATTGATATTCAGTAATTAGTTTCTGGATGCGTCGGCAGGTTTTGTACGACGGCAGCAGAGCAGATCCACCGAAGTCGTTAGGATCATGAGCGGAGAGAATGAACAAGCTCTGCAGATGTTCCCATCGTCGGAGGCATTCCAAAAGTCGTGTCTGAATACGGCGTCAATGCCTCCTTCTCGACATATGAAATTCGAGACTTACGATAATATTATCTGGCCCTTTGACATCCACTCGATCCTGATCGACGATCACACGAAGGATCTCAAGATTCTCGCACTGTGTCAAGATGCGTAGAGCCCCATCATTGAGACACCATTCTCCCGGAGTATTGGGATGGACAAATAGCTCTTTTATCGTTTTCACGTGCTTGGGAAGTACCATCTTCCAGAATCTCCGTCCGCGCGCGTCGCTTTCTGACTGAGTAAACGTGAGCGACAGCGTCATGATACCCGAATATGAGCCAAGATACTCCAAGAGGGCGTCGTCGATCATAACAACGGAAATATGTTGTAGAAAGATCTTTTCGGTGCGAAGAGCAGTCCAGAACTGTTCCGGTACATTCGCGATGTGGATTTGGAGCGATGCAAGAAGTCGAAGATGAGGAATGAGGAACGTGACATCGGAAGGTGGAAGCAAGAACTGCCCTTCGATGGATAAATGCTCTACCGGCCGGTATGTCGCAGATGGCAGCGAGGGGAAAATATTCCGAACCAAAGGGAACGCCGTGTTTGGTGCACTGAAGTTAACGAGATCCAAACGGTAAACGTCGGGGCTGCTGGCAATAACGGAGGGAATGACATCCAATATGCGGTGGCCATTAAACGTGATGTCACGAAGGTTGTGGAAGTGAGAAAAGAAGGGTTCGTGGACTGTGTCGGTGTGAAGAATGATACTAATTGTAGATAGATGGGGGAGTTTACTGAAGCGACTCATAACAGCATTCACTTCGAGGGTGCTAAACCCACCCTGGCGGAAACCAAAGAAGCTAGAGAGCGAGTCTGTAGAAGTCCTGTTTGGAAAGGCAATAGAGGGCTCACTGTAATGACCTTAGACACACCAGAGAAGGAATAGCTTCAAGAAGACGCGTCGCAATGAGACTTGTCACACGAGCCCTCCTGTTCGCCACCTTGTCCCAAAACCCAAGGTATCTGCTGTATGGGGGGTCAAACGAAGAGTTGATGCGGAGGGATTTGATGTATTGTCCAGGGTTGTCCCTCGGGGATCCTAGCGACTGCAGGAGTGACATCGACACAGGAAAGAGGACCTCATCGTTGAGATTGAGCGCTACATGTTCGAGAACCAGAGGTGTGACGATGTAGTTCAGGTGTTTGCAGGTAAATCTGGTGCGCTTTAGATCCTCCAGTTCGAGCTGAAAGAAGGCGAATCAGTAAGGGTAGCTGAAAGAAGCCGTCGTGGTACGCACCAAGGACACGATCCTGTGCAATAGTTCGTTGGCCAATGAAAGTATCATGCCGATTTGATATGTCTAGGCACTGCCAGCACGTAAGTCGCGGTAGAAGAAGTTCGGGTGAAAAGAACAGCTTTAAATGCTGCTGAGATTTAAGTGATGCCGCAAATGATGGTCGGTTCCGCCTCATCGAAGAAATGGACAGATAAATACGAGTCTAAATCTCAAGCTAGGTCATTTGTTGACCGTCTAGAGCTCGGTTTCCAACTAGAATCCGGGGTTCGGATCGGTGGGCGGCCTAGACCCATGACGTACGCGACGAAAGCGTGCGCCAGCGCACGAGGTTCAGGAATCGGACCGGGGAAATTTCCGATCCTTTCGTGAAACAATAATAGTAGGCAACAGGTTCCAAACACCAACTTTCTTCGGTAGTGAGAAGGCGGGAGAAAGACCAGAGGAGGCGGTCCGAGGACCATCTTGGCGATTAATAGCGCTAGGTAAGCCTCGGCCTGCTGGGATCAGACTTCGTTGATGTTTCCTGTGCGAATGGTATATCTCGGGAACTGAAAGAAGTTCTGTGTCACTGATAATCTGGGATATAAAGAGAAGCATGGCTAATTCAGGTGGCTTGACTTACAATTGGCATCGTAAATGAACTCGGACTGGGTGTAGATTTCCGTCTTCCTTACGGTCGCCGAAACTTCAGCGCATGTGAACGCGTCACCAGAAATGAAAGGATGTCAGGCTTAGTCGGTAGACTGCATAGGATATAACGCGCCAAGTCAGATTCCACCATAATATGATGCATATTATCCGTCGGTTGCCTGCACTGAAAAGCAGAGATCAGATCGTGAATCCGTTCAGGGTCGGTGCGCCGGGTTGTGATAGGGTTCCCCATATCCTCGTTGAGCGGGCACGTCGACAAAAAACATATTAAATCCATATGCTTCCATATACCAAGCGTTCCTAAAACGCGCGTCTGCCTCCGGCATTAGACAATTATCAACATATGAAATAAACCACGCACGACAATATTTCTTGGACCGTCTATATCCGCGCGCTGCCGGTCGACAACAACGCTCAGAATCTCAAGATTGGTGCATTGCATCAGGCATCTGAGGGGCCCGCTGTC
Source organism: Armillaria solidipes (assembly GCA_022818035.1). Taxonomy (NCBI): domain Eukaryota; kingdom Fungi; phylum Basidiomycota; class Agaricomycetes; order Agaricales; family Physalacriaceae; genus Armillaria; species Armillaria solidipes. Next base: position 3,191,457 of record JAIWYQ010000001.1, on the reverse strand, counting down.
AATACACCACATTCCAGGTGACTGAGAGTGGACATATAGTCTCTTCATCGTATTCGCATGCTTGGGAAGCACTTGATTCCAGAACTTTAGAGCTCCGGCTTCAATTACTCCCCTGTCTACGATAAGCATCATCATGGTGATGCCCGAGTACGAACACAAGTAGTCTAACAGGGCGTCGCTGCCAATATCGACAGATAGCTCTTTGACATGTATGCTTTCCACGCTGAGCGCAGTCCAGAACGCATCTGAAATGTCATGAATGAGCAGTCGGAGTGAGGTGAGGTGGCGCAGGTGTGGGATGACGGGGACAATATCAGGTTGCGGCAATGTAAAATTTCCCTCTAAGGTTAGCTGCTCCACAGAACAACGAAATGCCGGCGGTAACGCAGGGAAGAGGCCCAGAACAGAGTGGAGGTTTGTTACAGATTCGGTGCTAACCAGACGTAGACGGAACAACCCTGGGCTCTTAGCGATAATATGGGGGATTGCGTCGATCATTTGTCCTGTGATGGTGATGTCGCGAAGATGATGGAAGTAAGAGAAAAACTGCTGCTGGTGTTTCATGGGATAATCATGAGAATATGCATGCAGCGTGAGTGTGTCTAGGCATGGCAGAGCGCTGATGCGGCACATGATGCTGTCCAGAGCAGATACGCTCAGCTCGGACGTATGATAGAAGCAGAATCTACATAAATTGAGAATGTATCCAGTTCGTAAGGTAGAGAAGCTCACTCTATGGACCGTAGAGAAATCAACGAAGGCAGGGCATCGAGAATGAGCTTTTCGATACGACATACAACGCGACGTCTCTTCCTCACCACCCGATGCCACAGGTGGCGGTAATTTTCGCATGGCGGATCGAACGAAGAATGAATACGGAGGCATTTAATGAATTTGCCCGGGTTATTTTGTGGTGAGCCCAGTGCCCGGAGGAGCAGAATGGAAGCGTGAAAAGTGTTCTCAGAACTGAGACTGATTGATACTGTTTGAAGGAGAATTGGAGTGATGCTGTCGTTCAAGCTCTTGCAGGCCAATCTAAGTGCTCGATGTTCCTTCAAATGGAGCTGTCGGCAAAATTTTTAGCCAGTAGATAGATGTTACATAGCCGACTTTCGCTCACCAAAGAGAAAATTTCCTGAAGAAGCTCTGAGGGAAGTTTATCTAGCATGGTTGTTCTGGGTGCCAGCAGGTAGCAATCGTGGAGTCGGATAAAGTTTTTTTCAGAGAACCGAATGCGGTGCCCTTGACGACAACGGAAACTGGTCAATGATGAGGAAAAACTGCGTTCACCGTATCCACAGCAAGATATTTACTCACAGCACGCACAATCTAGTTATGACGTTCCTCACGCTAATCATTGTCAAGCGCCAGAGATGCCGGTTCTTGTTGGTCCGGCTCTCGGATCGAATGCCGACTGAACCCGATCACGTGCGCTTCCAACGCGATTGCGCGGTCGCCGCGGTCGTAACTTGGTACTGGGCAAAACTCTCGTACTCCAGCTTTTTCATGAACCGTGTAGCTATCTTGCGCACAATTGTGTTACTTCGGGCTTGAGCCTTTGATGTTCACATCCATTTATGTTGTCATTCAACTCCTGTCTACTTTTAGCAGCAGTTGTTTTTGCTGTTCAAGGTTCCTTGACCTCGATTCTGAAATATTCTTAATGTGTTTCTATCTTCACCGAACGCGTCTTCTAGACCTGAGCCAGAGGCATCGAGGTTCTCCCGGACGTCATCAACCTTCTTTCGCAAACACCAGGACAGACGATTCTCACTCGACAAGTTCCTGTCGGACTTTTTTGTCACTTTGGATGTTGCAGCGACGAATTCTTAACTCTTCCAGTCTAGTGATACCGCGTACCTTGTGCGCTGCTTCGGCCGCGCGATCCAGCCCCTTTGACTTGGGCCCGGCCCGCGAAGCATTCTTTTCCCACTGTGTCTTGTGGTTCTCTTAAGCTTTGTTGTACCAGTAAACGACAAGCCTCGGCCATTCTAGCCTACCAAGCTCATTGTTCAAAGCTCTTCACATCAAGGCTTGACGAGTCCCCGTGATATTCCCCTGCAGATCTCTGGTCAGGGCGTCTTGCAACGGGATACTAATGGGAAACACCCACACGTACTGCGACCAGGGGCACTCGGAAATAATCCGGCTGGCGCAATGTTCCGCGTATATGGCTCGGTCGGTGTTGCACCCCAGTCCCCGCTTTTCATATTGCATCTGGGTCTGGAAATCTCCTGTCGACTAGAGCAAGATATCAAATCATGATCTCACACGACTTGCTTTATCTCCATTGCTAGCGGCACAGGGAGTCGATAAAAGCTCTGCGACAGAAAAAGCCGTACCGCTTCCTCTCACGGTACGTTCTGAGGTATATCTTCTCGTCCATCATCCATGCAGACTTTTTTTTAGCCTTTGGCGGTTGCAGACCAAGAGCGGCTGGATACATCGAGGTTAAGCCTGTTAACAGCGCGCGGCACATACCCCCTGTGCGACGCCGTGCGCGTGGTCCATAGGCGAAGGTACCACCCTGACAAATCGCCACTCCTCTTGCGCGACAGGGATGCTGGGTGATATTTCCTTGACGACTATCTCTTTCGCTCCCCATCATGACGCTGCATTGTCGTCCGGAAGGTTCCCCTCTACAACTTGGGTTATCTCCTCCCATCGCCACGCGCAGCGGGCGCAATATCATCCCAGATCTGAACGATCTAGCCTTCCCTCCCCGCGAAACTCTTTCCTTCCAATGATGGGTCCTATCGTGTGGCGCGAAGCTTCTGAATCTCTCATCGTCCCTGCTATTTTTTCTCTGGTGGCGCGTAGAACGAGAGCAGTAGAGCTATTCAGCGGAATTCGGTCCGGCTTCTTCTGAGTCCTGTCCTTCCTAATACCACGGGAAGCCAGCCGTATCTTTGGCGCGCGCTCGAGTCCATGGGTCGATGACTCGCCGCTATGACGGTAATGCGATTTGCCAAGCGGCCTAGCTTCATCCGGTATTGAATGGAGCGGCAAACCCTGGAGGCGGTTTCGATCCTGAAGGCTTTTACGGTCTCCAATGAGAGCCGGCTTTCAGCGGTAAGCACCCCGTTTTCTTACACGCGTCGTAGTTCCAGTACTTCGGACCTAACCAAGTGATTCATTAATCCTAGCAACTTCCCTTTGGCTGTGCGCTTCTGTCTTTTTCTGGTAATGAACTTTGGACCGATGACGCCGTACTCTGTGATCTGCAAGCATGCGCAGCGCTGGACTTCTAGCCGTAACTGGAGGTGGTGACGATACGATACGCACCTGGTCATGTAGGCGATTCAATTGGGATCGACCGCAAGCTTCTTAGTGGTCTCCTGAGCAAGCCTTGCGTTTGGGTGCATGCTGAGGAAGCACTATCCCGGAGCTAGCCTACCAGGTTTCGACTTCTCTCTGGGCTCCGAACTTCGAATTCTCCTGGTTCTTGAATGTTCGAAATCATCGGTGTGATGCTGCGCAGCGTCGATTACCCTAGCTGCGATGGAAATGGAAGAGCGCTGACTTGAATCCGTCTGTTCTGGTGCGCTGTGGTTATCTTAGTCGCGAATTGTAAGCATTAGTATTTTCACCCATGCGTCTGATTTGTGTGTCCGTACAACATCCTAGCAGCATTGGTTCTTTTGGTTCGCGGGCAAACATCGAAAGTCGAAGACGGGCTCCGGGCTCCATCGAACCGGGCGGGTCTCAGGTTCTTTTCACTTTGAGGCGGTCCTAACGCGTGGAGGACATTGCGAAGCTCCGAACCGCGTCGTGCTTGACTCTCAGTAATTCTTTGTATATCACTTCATGGCGAAATGTAATTACGAAAACCCAAGACTAGGAGGTACTTAATGTCTTGGCTACGCTATCTACCGGTGGCACACCCAGACCTACGAGCTGTCATTCTTCCGATACGCGGACGCTCTGAAGTCGAGGGTTCGCTACGATGGTGATGCGACTTTATCAAAAGTATTCAGTGCTGAAGGGCCTGGCCTTTGATTAATTACCGTGACAATGTTTGCTCTCTTCGAATTTGCTAGTCCGTACAACTTCCTCGTCTCTCGATATGGAGGGTCATTACGCCGTAGACCCCGCTGCATGGAATGGTAATAACGCGTTCAGTGACCTTACGCAGTACATAGCCTTTGATTAATTGCTTTCTCTTTTCGACTTGAATGCGACTCTTCCGTCCCCGATGCTGTAAATGTATTGGACTATCATTGCACCATCATCGTAATGAGATATGCCTGCCTATGATGTTTGTTGTGCGAATCCCCTTGGGCTCCGCGTAAAACACACAGGACAGTAGATCTTCGTTAGTCAACTGACCGCATTATATTTTAGTATTCTAGCAGCACGTCTGAGTAGCTTCACGGACATTGAAAAAGTTGCTGGATAAAAGTTGGCCACGCAATACGGCTTACGCTTCAAAGATGTCGCTATGACTAAGCGAAAACTTTAAACTCAAAATCTCCTTCAACGAGTATCGTTAGAGCCCTTTGGACTGTCGAAAACAGACAGAATTACAAGGCAAAGGGCCATATAACAAAAATATAGAGCCACGGGGGGGGGAGCCTAACGGAAACACAAACAAATTGTGGCGCAGGGCCGAAAGTGAGGCGGAGATTGAATACACGCTCACCGCTCGCCTTATTTTTTCTATTCCGCTGCCAATTTGCTTGACGGTAAGTCAACTTTAAGTGAAAACTTTATTCTTAAATGTGTCTGATTTTTTGCTCTCACTATTTCTTATGGACATTCGTTGGACAATGAAGACGCCTCAAGCATGTCGCAGTCGTCGTCAGCGTGGACAGAGCCACCCTGGTCGGGATGGATAGAAACGACTGGTGATGCTCTGCTCATCCTCGAAGCTGCTCGTCGAGGCCTGATACCACGGGTGACCCGTCGTTTGGTCGATGCTGAACGCAAGATGATAACGTCCGGCTCTGTATTTGTGTTCGATGAGGACGAGAGTGGCATCAAACGTTGGACCGATGGGTTCTTCTGGAGTCCGAGCCGAATTTTGGGCAATTTCCTGCTGTATCGTGAGACGGATAAGCGAGGACCCAGTCATCGAGGGCGTGGCGACGAGCAGCAACAAGAGGCAGAAGATTTTTCTACGGAGAACCCGGCGAATAGGCGCCCTCGGACAGACGGACGTCTACTCAGTGTTGCTAAGCATCGCGAACGGAGTTTGGTCGGAAGTCTGACGAATAGCTACAAGTTCAAGCCAGATGGATTAATGAAAAAGGTACGTCTGTCCTGTCATTTTCTGTTCCTTGTCGTTTTATCTCACTTTTTTGCCCAGACTTTTTCTTTGAATATCGGAGGAGTGGCGCAGCACCTGATATCTTATTACAAGGTCGAAGACGTGGAGAATGGCCGGCTACGTTCACCTTCATCACTGCCAGAGCTTGCATCGCTCGACATCAGCCCGGAATATCTCGACAAGACACACTTTCGTAACCCCCAAAGGTCGAGATAGGCGCTGATGGGATACCACGGTATCGCGGTGATGCAGACGATATCGATACCTCTCCAACGCTATCACCTACATCAATCGCAGGTCTACCACTACTCAGTGATGCTCATATCCTCGAGGGGAACAAACGTTCTAGCAAGCGATATGATCCGTACGGCTCTCCCCCAGTGTCGAAGCGACGGAAGCTCAGCAAAACAGAGGAGCCAGCACCTTCGGAACAACCTCCAGAGCCCTCGACCCCCACAGCGTCTGTGCCAGTGGCCGCTCCTGTTCCTGTTGCCACCGCATTCCCAGATCCTAATGGTCCCGCTGCCGCTGCTGCGATTCTTCCGGGTCATCATCTTCCTCCTTATCCATACAATTTCTATCAGATTCCGCATCCCCCCGTCTATTACCCCGCTCCGGTGAATGGGGTGTCACCACCGCCGCCACCACAGTCACCTCCGTACCCGGCACCTTATATGCCTTATTCACCACCAGCAATTATACCTGCAGACCCGACTCAGCCGGGGGTACCACCCCAACCTCAGTATTATTCGTATTATCCCCCGCCGGGATATCCGCCGTATCCAGGAATGTGGCCGGCGTATCCTGGGTATCCCATGCCACCGCCGCCTCAGATGGTCCAGCAGCAGCAGTCCGAATCTGCGGCCGAGCAGGGACAACAGGAGCAGCCGCAACAACAACAGCAACAAGTGGCGGTATAGAGTTTGGGCCTCGGTATTCTGTCTTCTTTTCTCTTTTATTTTATTTTGTCGCGTTTTTCAACTGTATGATTTCTAGTATCTACCCCGTCCTGTATCTTGTCATCTCTTCGTTCTTCTGTTGGCGTCTATTGTAGTATGGTATTCATTTGTTGTGGGTTTGGGAGAGGTTTTGTTTTAAAAGCCCGTGTACAGTACTAACTTCGTGGATTTGGTTCTTAACCTGGTACGGAAGTAACTTAGCTATTGGTGTTCGTACCGTACATTATAATCTGACATATGCCATTTTGTACACCAAAGCCAAGGTCCGTCGAGTAAACTAACTTTGAGGTTGCGTGTCTTTTTTCCGGACAAGGCGTCTGATGGAAGTAGATCCCACAGGAACTCTTTGAGGTGCCCCTCAAGCTATTGACACAGACGGATTCCGCTCACAGCGGACAGTTGAGGTCCACTTGGCAGACTACATTTAGACAATCGTCAGATTTTGAACTTGGTTATATCTGCCTACCGGATCCGCGGCTGTAGTTCCGGAGCCGCAAATAGTATGAGCATTTTGTACCAAAATAGAACTCTGGTGATGTATTTGAACCGAACGCTACTTATTCTGTACACCATGTTCAACAGTCTTGCAGAGTTATTGAGAAAAATACTGAAATATATATTTTAAAACCATTTTCGCAAATAGGGTAAAAAGTAGGTTTCCGCTTCTTAATGTTGGATCAAACTGTTAAATATCTAAGGAAGCTACGGAGGCATCACTCAGTGTTCCTGGACAGTGGGCACCGGGGCCCGGCAGCGAGTTAACCGTCAGAAGCTTGATCACGTGATGTTCTGACTTTGTACTGGAACTTACGAAATGTCAGCGCTTCAGCATACCTTGTCCCTGCTATCATCAGCTGCTAAAGCTCTCGGAGCTCGAGAGATTCCGTTTGATAACGCAAGAACCATTTTCGCTACCCAGGGTCGTCTGTGATGCTTGGGATCCATCGATAGGCCGACTGCCACATGATGCATGATATAGATACTCGACCCGGAACTTACATTCTGTCTGCTCTGTCTCTGGCAAATACAAGAAACTTGGTACCTCAATGTCTTTTGCTAGCTCTGTGTACATGTGGTACCACTTACTTTCTGGCCCTCTTCCCCCGCGATCTGAAGAAACGTCCGACTTATTCGAAACTGCTTTCTGGTCCTTTCAATCCATTTCTCCGCCCAGGGGCCGGTGTGAGGTCTGAAATACGACGTGGGTAACGGGGATGGGCCATTCTATTCGCAGTATGCCGTCGAAGTTGCGAAGGCGGCAAGTACTCATGCTCGTAAACCTCTTATGCATTAGATCGTCTGACTGGGTCGCTCTGGGCTGTTTTCGAATGACAGTTCCTCCTATTATTTCCCGCCAATGACAAAGGAACGTCCTGTTCTGCCGAGTTTTTCATCTGTCCACTGATCACCTTGGACCTGAATATTTACATGGACCTCCGATCATCGAATAGAAACGCGCGAGATGGGGGCTATACATTTCCCATCTGTGGCCCAAGGCGCGCTAGGAAAAGGGCGCTAAGGTATGAAGTGGACGAGAATCCACTCATAGCCGCGTTCCATTCGGATTCATGTTGGAGCTCACTCAGCTTGGCGCGACGAGCTTGAGCTTATTTCTCTGGGTGTCGGCTCTCTATGCCGCCTTCAGTAATGAAACTCCGGACCTCACCTCATCTCCGCCCTCATGGAATCATGATGGTTATGATCTCTACACAGCGGTCATATGTAGGGTTATACGTGGCATATGTCGTCCAACATTCGTTGGTACCTCTTGATGGCACTTTTCATCGACATTCCTAGCCCTCAATTATGTCGATGTCCCTTCAAGTCCTCAGGTCCCCCAGGGCGAGGTACCGGCACCGCCGCAATAAACGCGGATTGACCTCACGGCATCAAACCGGCATATCACAGGATCCTTGCTTACGCGCCGTCTACGGGACCTTTGCACTAGCCGCGGCTATATCTGCATCATGAATCAATTAAGTCAACAAAGCCTGATCGTGTGGATTCGTGCTTCCTCAATTCATATCCGGTGCTATTGACACATCAATCAGACCCGAAGGCACAAACAGCTCCTCCGGAAACGTACAGCCGCTATTTTGTGTCGATGTATCAGCTAAAATCAGCGCATAACGTTCGCTGGCGAGTACGTAAGACTTCTGCATCTTAGTCCAGAACAATCGCCAGTTGGACAGATTTCCAGGGACATCCTTTTTCCTTGGCTTTGCTTATAAGGTGGGCGATCATGGATGAGTTCTTCATCCACTCATCAATCCTTCGTTTGCTGAGATGGTTTTCCTCGATTCTTTTCTTGGGCCAGTAGCCCTTTCCGCTCTTGTGCGCATCCTTTATTGTTGCGACGAACAATCTACTGACCGCCTGTTCACAGTTCTCTTCAGCGCAAGCTTCAACTCACATTCGTTCAGTGGCGGCGGGACATTTGCACCGTCGTCAGTCTATTCCGACTGACCTTCCTGCAAACTGGACCTCGCTAGGATGTTTCACGTTCGTGGCTCACTATGATCTCTGAATCGCGTCTAAGAACGTCTCCTCGTAGGGATACCCAAGGCACTCGGACACTCTCATTATCTTCGTTTGCGAGTGGAGACAATATGACCGTCCCAAACTGCATCGATTTTTGCGGTGACGGAGGATTCATCTACGCGGGAGTCGAATATTCCCAGGAATGCTGTACGTAGGAATGAACGTTGAGCTTCCTCGTGCTGATCACCGTCTCTTTTTTCGCGACGCAGATTGCGGCAACAACATCGAAGCCGAAGACACCAACGCAACTGCGACTGATTGTAACATGGCATGCACTGGCAACACGCTGCAACTTTGTGGTGGTCCAAACCGGATGAATGTATTCTGGAGCGGTGCAACCCCCCCAGCGCCACCTGCAATTGTGCCGTCTGTCGGAGACTGGACTTCTCTCGGGTGCTACAGGTAACTGATGCTTTCCCCTTTCAAATAGATCCCTTGTGCTAAACATATCTTCCACTCTGAAAGCGACAACGTTGATGGACAACGTACATTTACTGTCGGATTGGATGTTGCAGACGTCACGATCGAAAAATGTACCAGTGCCTGCTTCACCTCCGGCTATCAATTCGCTGGGACTGAATACTCTACTCAGTGCTGTAAGAATTTCATCTCACCTTTCGTGTCGTTCGACCTTTTCACTGATCAATGACGAAATAGACTGTGGCTCGAGCATTGCAAACGGGGGCGCCCTAACGGCGAGTTCTGACTGCACGATGACTTGTGCCGGAAATAGTTCACAGTTTTGTGGTGGACCAAATCGACTGAACGCTTACAACTATACCGGAACCGACTTGCCCCCCATTAACAATGGTGGTGGAAACGCTGTAGGAGGAGGCGGGCCGACAACTGTTTTCCCTGTCCTCTCAGGTTTACCGCAAAGGTGGAGCTACAACGCTTGCTGGGTGTACGTTATACGTTTCCTCGATCATTTGATATCATGTCGCTGATGTTCGGCTGATGTGTTGCAGCGATAACGCCCATGGCCGCATCTTCGAGACTGAGATTGGAGTGAATGCGAACCAGACGGTTCAGTCATGCATTGCCTCGTGTATTGCCCAGAACTTTACGGTAGCGGGAATGGAGTTCGGCCAAGAGTGCTGTGAGTCATTTGCGTCATGCCACCGCGGTGTTTCCTAATGCGATATTCTAAACCTCGTTACCAGATTGTGGGGATCGACTCGTCAATGGAGCGACGGTCGGTGCAGCATCTGATTGCAGCATGAGCTGCACTGGAAACGCAACGTGGGTCATCTCACAATCTCTACAAGGCTGTGTGTTGCTATATCAACTAACTGTTGGTCATTTCTAGCGAAGCCTGTGGCGCAGGAAACCGTCTCTCGGTATATTCCACTTTGGAGAATATCACCGCACTTCCCGTCCCAGTTCCTTTGGTATCTCCTCTCCCCGGAAATTGGGTATATAACGGTTGCTACACGTCGGTGTTTTCTCTAAGCGCCCTAACATAAATCCTGACAACCGTGTCATTTTAGTGATGAACAAGTCGGAACACGTACTCTGCCGTGGCAGAACATATGGCCCACCAACAACACCGTCGAAGCTTGCCTTAATCAATGTGCCGCCTTTGGGTACTCTGCGGCCGGACTCGAGTACGGTCAGGAATGCTGTAAGCGACCGTTATTTTCTCATATCCTGCGTCCCCTCAATATGTTTTCTTGAACAGACTGTGGAGATATCACTGATATAGCCGCACATGGCTCTGTCCACACAGAGGACTCTGACTGCGCCACTCAGTGTCCGGGTGATCCCCTCCATCTTTGTGGCGGAGGTTTGCGCTTGCAGCTGTACACTTGGAATGGGACACTGAACGTTTGGCATACGCCTGAAGTCACTGGTCGATACGAAGTGAGTGATCTCCCCATTACCTTTTTGATTGTCCTCACAATTCCCATAGTTCTTCGGTAAGACAATAGTTATTCTCGGCAGCAACGATGTACTGACCCTGCAACAACTTATCTTTCAGTTCCTGGGTAAGTTTTCGCTTCCGAATGAAAATTAATCCGACGTTTTAACCTCTTTCGTAAAAGGGTCGTTGTACCGCTTATTGCGACCGTGGGTATCAATAACAAGGTGACGTTCCTTGAAAAGGACGGTACTGGGTCCGTCGGCTGTTTATTCTATTTGTTCTTTTTTTGATCGGCAAATCTTCTTTCTATTTGCAGCTTCCCCAACTCTACGGGTGCGTACGAACTGGACTTGAGTTTGGTGGACAACTTCGATTTGGCTTGGCGTGAGATGCATGTGAAGACTGATGTCTTTTGTTCGGGAAGTATCATTCTTCCGGATATAGGTGGACGTCAGATCAATGTCGGAGGTGTGTATATGATTTACTTATCATCCTGACTGAGCTAACGACGCGCTTGTATAGGCTGGTCTTTGGAAAGTACATTTGGAATCCGTATCTATACCCCCAATGGTGTTCCCGGAACGAATTCAACAAATGATTGGGAGGAAAACTGGCAGGAGTTGAGTCTCCAGGCAAGAATCTCTCCGTACATGAACGAATTCGAAGCTGATGCATCTTTTCATTAATAGCGGGGCCGATGGTATCCAACAGCGATGATGATGGCCAACGGAACTATTCTGGTAATTGGTGGCGAAACAGGAAGTAACGCATCCCCGCAGCCCAACCTCGAGCTGCTTCCCAAGCCAGATGGCGGAGACACTGTCGTAGATCTCCCCTGGTTGCAGAGGACAGACCCGAATAACCTGTATCCCTTCATGTTCGTCCTGCCTGGCGGTGGTATCCTTTCTGGTAAGCGTCTTTCTTTCCCTTTGATAGCTGGTGCTCATCGGAAACAACCAGTCTACTATAATGAAGCCCGCATTCTTGATGCTACTACATTTGATACTGTTAAAGAACTGCCTAACGTCCCTGCTTCTGTTGACGATTGTAAGTCTACTGTATAATCGCATTTTTCCAGCTGACATATGTACCAATCCAGTCTTGGGCGGCCGGACTTACCCTCTCGAGGGTTCCGCGGTGCTCTTCCCTCAACACGCTCCCTACACCGACCCTCTTCGTGTATTGGTGTGTGGTGGTTCCTCTCCCGGTGCTGGAATTGCTCTCGACAACTGTGTATCCATTGAACCCGAAGTTGACAACTCTACATGGACTTTGGAGCGAATGGTAGGCAATTTGACGTCTTGCAGATATCTCGTTAATGATTGCATTAACCTAGCCATCCCAACGTGTCATGAGCTGCATGGTCCCGCTTCCCGACGGCACTTTCCTCATTCTAAATGGTGCTCATCAAGGTGTAGCGGGCTTTGGGCTCGGAACAGATCCGAATTTGGGGGCTGTTCTTTATGACCCAACTCTACCTGTCAATCAGAGGATGTCGATCTTGAATACGACGATCGTCGCTAGAATGTACCATTCCGAAGCTATTCTTCTTCCGGATGCACGTGTTCTAGTCTCTGGATCTGACCCGCAAGATGGCGTTAACCCAGAAGAGTTTAGGATCGAGGTGATTCTCGTCAGATGTGAAGTCGAATGGTTAACTAAATCGCCCTATTTTCAGGTATACATCCCGCCTTATCTCGATATGGGTTTCACCCAACCCACTTTCACACTCGAAGAAACCGACTGGTCCTACGGAGGAACTTACACCGTGTCTAACATTACTCTCCATCAAGGCCAGATATCTGGTGTTAGGGTATCTCTCGTTGGCGGTACGTGTACATTCTTCATCCCGGCTCATTCGGGCCTTCTAATGTATTTTATTCCACAGCTGTTTCCAGCACTCACGGTAACAGCATGGGTAGTCGTACCATTTTCCCTGCAATCAGCTGCTCCGGAACGTCTTGTACCGTCACCGCGCCACCCAACGCCAACGTCTCTCCTCCGGGATGGCACCAGCTCTTCATTCTCGACGGGCCAACGCCCTCACATTCTGTGTGGGTGCGCATTGGTGGTGACCCAGGACAGCTCGGGAACTGGCCGCAACTCCCCGGCTTCACTACCCCCGGTGTTTAATCCGTGTTCCTTTTTTCTTAACGCTTTTTATGGACTATCTAGTATTCCGAAATTATGGCCTGTCCCTGTTCGTCTTATTAGCTATCTCTTTTCCGTCGGACACTGGTGCTAACCTGCTGGCGATTATAATACGACGACGCTGTACACTGTATAAGTAGGCTGTTGTAACGAATCGTCACGGACACATATCTAGCCTCATCTACCTTAATGAAGGGTGCATATCGGATCATTTGGCTGATAGTTTTCGTCAGTGTTAGCTACTATTTGCTGTCAGCTGTTGACTGTCAAATGCACAGCCAGCCTTTCAGGTGTCAAAGTAAAAGTACGCGCTTCTGGCTTTGAGACTGACAAATGTACAATTGTCTTTCTCGGACAGCACAATAATGAATTAACGTAGAGAGGAACTAGTGAATGGACAATTTTAGATGAGTGGAGTCTTCTACAACTAACTGGGTGCTAATTTACGCTGATGACGAGCGTCTCTTTTCAATATTTCGAAGACAAAGGCTGGTACAGCATACATGGCATGATCACTCTGAATCGCGTAATTCTTCAGGCGTCATGTTCATATAGCTCTGTATGAGATCCAAGCTCTCAGCCATGCCCCTTTCGTTCCACCATCCCGACTCCGGTAAATACTCCTTCGAGTGAGCATACACATATTGATAAGCCAGAGGTTGCACACATTGCGTCCTCTAACAGAACTGCGTAAGTTTACGGACGACCTATGAAGGAGAAGCACGTACAGCTGGTCTCTCGTTGTATCCTCCTCTGGACTGTGTTTGAGGGCGCATTTGGAGCCTTGGCTACACCCTTCGTTATTATACGCCCTGCACGGCTCTCCGTTCCCTTCGTGTTCAAAATCGCTTGGATCAGAATCGGTCTGGATATGTCGTGGTGGGTAATCTAGAGGTGGATCAAAATCTGAACAGTCGTCACTGTCATCGTCGCTGAGATATTGGGGATCATCCTCTTCTTTGAGGTCTGGGGCACCCGTAGCGCGACGTTGGTCGTTCTCTTTTCGGATCTGGGCTATCTCCTTCTGGAATTGAGGATCCTCGGGGGCGAGTTCCGCACAAGCTCTGAAATCTATCCGCTTCGGGTTAGCAGATATATATGAAGATTGCGTTGATACCTGCCTTCTATGGCCGACTTGAATGCAAACATGCTACGACGAGCAACGCCTCGGCGATATCGAAGTTTTATGGAATTGGGATCGTACTCCAAGGCCTCATCACAGGCCTCCTCTGCCTGTAGATACCTGCGTCCCGATAGTAAGTTTGTTGTTGAACAACGTCACCGGCAAAACTCACAAGCCAAGCTTCAGACATGCTGCAGCGATGTTGGCATAATACGCAGGTCGCGGTCCATAAATGCTGATGGCTTTATAGCAGTACTCGATAGCCGCTTGATATTTTCTTTCTCGAAAACAGGTGTTTCCCTGTATGTTGATCAGTTATTGCTCTGACTGCCAGAAAAGCAATCTCATACCGCTTCCTTGAGAAGGTTTGCTTGCTCTGATTTTTGTTTTGAGCTCTCAGCCCGCTTAACAGCTCTAGCTTCCATTTCATCTTCCCGAGGGCGGGGTGGATGGCGTTTGTGATTCCTAGACTGTGGTGATGTAAGTGTAGACGGTGATGGCTGGATGGTACCCTGTTGTTCTCCTGCGCGACCTCTCCTGTGGCCGGTGATATATTCAGTATCGCCGGCCTTCCTTATCGTATCCGTGAACATCGTCGGTTGGTTTGGATCTTCCGCTCCTTGAACCTTGGTGGGTCGCCCTTCGCTTGAAATAAAAAAAGAATACGATCTGTTGCTTCTGTCTGGTACCACTGCGCTCTGTGGCAAGCAGCGAGTCATGGCCATGATGACTCGTGTGCTTCCGTCTCCGTTGTTAACGTCCCCAACATAGCCGAGCCAACCTCTTCCCACGGGTCCATACGCGCAGGGGCATTCGTTAAGATCAATGGGGATTTCGTTCGGTCCGAATACATTGGATTCGACACGTGAAGTTAGTGATGGCGCGTAGATTCTGTGCCTCCTAGCGACGTTGAGTAATGTCATTGACTTGAGACTGTACGATTCCAGCAGACCCTCCAGCACCATTCCAGTCGCAGCTTGATTTAGGTGAACAGTCGTCCGGAAATACGACCCTAGGTCCCATGGAAGACCCCAAGTGGCAAAAAAAGTCTTCACCCTGCCGTTGTGGATGGCCCCGCTAAAATTGCAGCAACAGATGGTAGTGCCACCTTCTCTCGTGTACTGGAGCAGGCGCTGAAGAACAACAGTGTTTTCTGGCTCCGAAATTCCCGCGTCAATGGCGATAACGACGGTCGGTGGCGAAAGCTTCATTTCTCTGGCAAACTCTCCCTTTGTTTCGACTTGGGTCACCGTAGCACAAGATTTCATGGATTCCATTAGCTGAGCATAGCCGGAATACAAGAATCGCTCCTGTGCGAGGGCCAGGATGAGCACGGACGGCGGTGAGGTTGTCATGGTTGTGGTGGTCGCGAACAAAGAGAAAAAACTCGAGTTCCTTTTTAGGACTTCTCGACGCGTCGCGTCGCGTCAATTGCCATACTTGGAAAGCTGAGATCGAGACGATCATACGTTCGTCATCGACGGAACCAGGCGGGCCCCCGGGCCGTAGGAAGACTTCTCCGGAGCTTCTGGTTGCATGGCTTATGCACTTACGGTAAGAGTAAGTAGTGCTTCTATCAAGCCCACTTAATTGTCGATATGGGGGCACCAAGTTGCTTTATCCTTGAACCACCACTAGTGACTACGATGCCATCGGGTACGGGTCCTACTACTCGCGTAATCGAAAAAATATCGAGTTAGTCATCGTGAAGCTGACGCAGCTGGAGAGGAAAGGTGAGTCAGAATCGGAAAGCGCTTTCCGACAGCCATCAAACCATTGGTAACATCGGGCACAAATCCCAGAGACTAGTACCCACGGCTGGCCAAAGCCTTTAGTGGCCATCGCATCTGACTGGTACACTGCTTCTTGCCTTCTCAACAATACGGAGCAATAGCCGCTTTAAAATTCACCTGCTTACTCGAATTTCCGTCCGGCCTCCTGGAGTCCTCAGGCTGGCAAGGAGCTGGAACTTGAAATAGACTCAGAAACTTTTGAATACTAGTAGCTGACTCAAATGTTGCTTCCGCTTTACGTTCTTCTCAGTATTTTTGTCATCAAACCAGTTGAATGGAGCAAATTGAAACAAGGCTAGTGGTAAGTACAACATATGCTATTATTAGGAATACTTTAGAGTTCTTGGTGCATAAATAAACATTGAATTTGAAATATACCGGGGTACGTATTGGCATCACGTGGATGTGTTCTTTCTAGCACGATCAACGTCTGTGTTGTTGCAAACATTTTTCGAAGTCCCCCAGCGGCGAACCTCACAGTATCTGTCCAGATTTTACCTCTTGAGGATGAGCTACAATGTTTGTCTCTGTCGAGTTGCCTACAATACGTACGAACTGGGAGTCGGCCCTCTGAAGTATTGATGGAAATTTACTCCAGGATAGCTTATTCAAGAATTTTCTCTGCATCCTGCAAGCTACAGTTTTTCAGCGAAATTTCTCACCACCACGGGCCGTCCGTGACCCGGCAAGGTCATGACTACTGCAAACGGCATCTTCTTTGTCGATAACGGTGGAACATCTTACTACCGCGATGCATGTGCTAATTATGCCTTTAGTCGCAGTAAAGAACTTTGCGTTTGCAAGGAGGGTATAAGTAATCGGGCAATGTCTGTCGACCCAACGTATCTCTACCATGAAGACTTCTCCCGGATCCTCCTCGACATTTACTCGACCTCCTCTCGATGGATCGCTCACTTACCCGGAAATATTCGACTACAATGCACAGCATAGCCCAGACCATCCTGTCTTTCAGTTCTATGACCAGGACCACATTCAAAAAGTCACTTGGAGTGAGGTCGCCAAGGCTATCCACGCCGCCGGCCGTATTGTTCTTGAGAACGTTCCTCGAACGGACATCATCCCTGTTGTAGGGGTTCTGGCACATGCTGGTATGTCTACTTTTCATCTGATTGGCCGTTGGCTGACATGGGGTATTTTTCCCTGCAGATAGCATCACATTTCTCACCGTCGTAGCTGGGATTATACGCACCGGGTATTCTGCGTTCCCGATATCTACCCGCAACTCACCTGCAGCGGTGGCTCACCTGCTTGAAAGCACTGGATGCAAGAACCTATTTGTCAGTGCCGACCCCGCCGTACAGGAAGTCATTCGCATGCAAGATGGTATAAACACCATATCGATGCCGACATTCGAGAACCTCTACTTAAAGAATGATTCCGAGCCACTACCGCATGTGCGCCCTGACTGGGAACAACCAGCGCTCATTATGCACTCTTCTGGGTCAACGCGTTTTCCCAGCCCAATTCATCATACACATCGGTTTTATGCGATGCACGGAGTTTGGCTATGTGCGCCTAGATCTTTCTCCTTTAGTTACGAGAGCTAATACGATTCTCAACAAGCTTACGGAGACATGGACGTTTGCGGACACGTTCTTTCTGCACACGGGTTACCTATGTACCGTGAGTGTCCTATGATCCATTTATTACCACGATCCAGATTGTACTGATAAATACATGTTCAGATCTCATGGGATGTTGGACACTGATGATTGCTGTGCATTTGATATGCTTTTAAGTTTTAAGTTTTCTCTTCTAACTAAATCTCACAGGCCTCGAATGGTGTAACCATAGCGGTGCTTCCTCCTAAAAATCAGCCCATTGTACCGACACCAGAGCGTGTTTTGGAGGGCATAAAGGCGACGGAATGCACGCTTGTGTTTTGTGTGCCTCACTTTTACGAGGCGAGTGACATTCCTTATTCCTCGCGCTCGAGGAGCTGATTCCAACAGGCATGGGCGCAAGATCCAGCGGCCCCTGAAGTTCTAGCAAAGGCTACAGTCGTAGTACGGCTTCGAGTTTTACCTTACATCAACGACATTTTGACTGATATTTGGCAGTACTTTGCAGGAGGGCCGCTTTCCAAGTCTGCCGGGGATTCATTGGTAGCCAAGGGTGTGCCCCTTTGCACCCTATTTGGAAGGTACGTCCCAGTCTACGGTATGGAAAATCAGACGGCGTTAAACTTTCCATTAGTACTGAAACCACCTATTCTGCTAAAGTGGTCCCCAGTATGATTTTTTGATGTGAATCAGAGAACTTATGCTGATTGTCACACTTCAGAGGAGACCCCTGCTGAAGGATGGGAATGGTTTGAGGTGAATTTTAAACCAACACTATCGACTTTACTTATGCCGTCGACACAGTGGGCACGTTATATTGATTATGTCCTTCTCCCTGCCGAAGGAGAGGATAATGATATATTCTGTGTAATAATCAAGGTAAGTAATCGGACCTCGACATTCTTCTGTTCTAATTTTCTGAAGGAAAATCTCAAAACGGGATATTCACCTGCGGTCTTTAACACCACGATAGATGGTATCAGGGCTTACGACACGAAAGATCTCTTTGTCAGGCATTCCATCAATTCTGAAATGTTCAAGTCTTATGGAAGACATGGTATGTTTTATCCCGCTCTCGCTACAAATGACTAGTGAACATAACTTTATAGATGACCAAATTATTCATAGCACTGGTGTACGTTCAAGTTTTGTCGCATTCCTACCGCCCCTACTTACCCATGTCACAGGAAAAGACGAACCCTACGCCAATCGGTATGTTCCTTTTCTCGCCTTCAATTGCACCGCTCTAATACTTCAGCAGAGGGAACAATCACCACCGACAAACGAGTCGGTGCCGCTGTTATGTTTGGTCAATCCAAATTCCAGTCCGGAGTGCTGATCTCGCCAGCTCCGGGGTACGAATTTGACCCAACTAATGAGAAAGATCTCGCCGAATTCCGCGGGAGCATCTGGCAAGATTCTGGGCCTTTTCCTGACGCCTGTATTGACGCCTTTCCCTAGGGACACGGTATCCAAGGCCAACGAAGACGCGCCGCAACATTCGAGGATATTCAAAGAGGTGCGCGTAATCGTGTTATCGTTCGGGAGCCCGTATTGACATTGATACCATAGATGATCATCGTCACATATCCATCCAAGCCGTTCACGTTCACTGCTAAGGGAAACCCTCAACGGCGGGCTATCCTAATGGCCTACAGCAAGGAAATAGATGCCGCATATGAAGCCGTTGACAAGACCTTCGTATCCAACATTCCGGCCCCACAGAAGTGGATTATCGATGATATCAAAAAATGGATTCGGCTTATTGTCCAGAGTCTTCTTCGCATTGATGCTCAAATCTCTGACACACAAGACTTTTTCGCTGTTGGAGTCGACAGGTCTGACATTGCTACCTTCTTTAGATGTTACAGGCTCATTTCTAAAAGTCTTATAGCTACTGCAATTCGCAACACAATTGTCAGCACCCTTCGGAGAACGAACGTAACATCGATAAGCGCCATCCGCTCCCTACCCCAGAATTTCGTCTTCAATAATCCGTCAATTTCTCTCTTGACTGCCTTTGTTCAGGAATTCGTGCTTGCAACGCAGGCTAATGGAAAGGTAGAATACTCCAAGGAAGACCTGGACGATGAAAACGAACCCGTAGTCCAGTTTATGAAGTTTCCTGAACCCGGAGAGACCATCGTCAAACTTAGAAAAGGGAAAGGAGAACCACCGCTGATAGTACTTCACGGTCCGTGCCCCAGTTCCGTTCAAAGATATTTAACTTGAATGTTTGTAGGAGGTGGAGGCCTTGCGTTCGACTTCAGGTCGTATCCAGAGAAGTTCCGCACGGCTGTGTGGGCCCTTCAAGTGACGCCGGATGCGCCAATGACAACCCTGGAAGACCTCGTCACATTCTACCGGGGTAGAATCAAGGAGAAACAACCCAACGGGCCATACCGCTTTGCTGGGTACTCTGCTTCAAGCATCCTCGCGTTTTACATGGCGAAAGAGTTTGAGCGGAACGATGACGTTGTGTCCCAGCTTGTCATGCTCGACCATTTACCTTCCCTATTCTTACACCAAATCCCTTCAGAGCGTCCGAACCGCCGAGAAGAGTTCATCATGACTGGGATCGAGGTCATGTTTGATTTAATGATCTGGGATACGAGCAGGAATAGCTCTGTCGACGTTTTGCGGGCTGCATTGAACGGGAACGGTGGTTTGCCTATACACCGACTTGCCATGAATACGGCGCGAGAGGTTATGGGCATGATTGCTGATTTTTGTTTTCAGCCTGACATAGAGCAGTGGATGGAAAGCATGAAGGAAGTCAAGGCTCCGGTTACGGTGTACGTTGCCGAGAAAGGCGCAAAGCTTATACCGATGCCGGAAGAGGAGCGAGAAGATCTGGGAGCTTCGCATTGGTTACCGGGAGCTAGAGTCGTGCGAGTGCCCGGAGGTCATATGGACTTTCTGGAACATGACTTGGTTATCGCGGGACTGCAAGACGGGTATCTCTGATTTTGCTTCACATGCCAATATAGTAGTTTTTGACTCTTCACGCAACAATCCATTCAGTCAGATAGATTACTAGTCAAATGATTTTCAGACTGTGCATGCGTTATATCATTGGAAAACGGAAGTACATAAAACCTGGACTATTCATTAGCCTCAGAGTCACTTTCAATCAGGGCGTGATGGGTTGGAGATCGGGCTGTTTTGCCATCTTCGCGACCGACGCAAGGAGGAAACTATAACTGGATCCGTCACCCTACATCCTTTATCAGAACAGAACTCGAAAAAAGAGAGTAAAACAAAGCTCACAATCATCGTCGTCGGGAAACCAGGATCAAAAGGTACAGTGCTTTCCAGGTACTCAATGTGCTCCTTTGACAACGAAATATCCAGCGCCTTTAAGTTCGCCTCGAGGTGTTCCACTTTTCTTCCTCCGATGATTGGGAAGACGTACGGCGTCTTGTGCATTACGTATGCAATCGCCACTACCCACGCAACTCGTCAGAAATCCGCACACCATAATCAAAGACAATTCCAACTCGCCCGCAGTGATATTGGACCCGACGCCAACCTCAGCCGCTACCTTTTCCAACGCCCTACATACCTTCACCTCCACCTCATTCCGCTCCCAGTTCGGGCCCCACATCAAACGTCCCTTCTCTCCCGTCTCCTTCCGACGTTCTTCCTCTGCGTCTGTCCGCAGCTTCCCTTGCGCGAGTACACCCCACGGAGAGAGCGCCATGCCCAGAGACCTAGCCATGGGGATGATCTCGCGCTCGAACGAGCGCTCCAAGATACTCCATTTACCTTGGTAGACGACGAACGGTGTCTTACCGTGATCCACGGCGTACTGGTTCGCTTGAGAGACGACCCATGCAGGGGTATCGGAGACCCCGAGGTAGAGGACCTTCTGCGCCGCGACGAGATTGTGCAGACTGTCCATGACTTCCGGTATCGACGTCTCGTAGTCCCACCAGTGAACGTATAAGATATCGATGTACGATGTTCGGAGTTTTTTAAGACTCGCTTCCACGCTGACGTGCAACGACTTGGTGCTGTTCCCGACGTAGTTGACCTTTTGCGCAATAGCATCGTTTCCGCGCTTGAAGTTTGTAGTGTACTGTGAAGGGATGGCTTCAGGCCCTGGCGCATGGAGGAGATAGATGATCCCAGACGTACCTTCGTCGCAATGACCAGCTGATCTCGTATTCCTCGCTTCTCCGCCCATTCGCCGATGAATTCTTCAGATGTCTCATCCTGGCTGTATAACATGGGAATTAGAACACGAATTGAGTGAAAGGACCAGTTACGGCTTACTATCCGTTCGCGGTATCGATAAAGTTTCCGCCCATATCAAAGTACGCGTCCAAGAGCTTGAAGCTAGACTCCTTGTTCATCGACCCCATACCATGAGCCTCCCATTTATCACCAACACTCATCGCACCAAGAACGAGGGGAGATACCCTCACTCCTGCGCGAGAGGACAGGACACGATAGATACCGAGCTTAGTAGGAGGATCGCTGGCGACTTGGAAGAGAGACATGATGGGCTGGTTATGATATAGGAGTAAGAGCTGCAGACCATCTTATATACGGGACACAAAGGTCTGTTTGTAAGCTCAGAAGTATCAGTCAGCAACGGTAGTGGTGAGAATGTGGGAGTGAAAGGAAACGAAAATATTTGTAGCAACCCGGCCGCAGTCCTACGCAACACTTCGGCAAGAAGAACGATGACAAAAGCCGGAATTGTCACCTTGACATTCTAGGGCAAGAATCTCTGAAGAAAAGGAATAGATGCGTGCGATTTTCGTACCCGCCTGTTGCAGGTGACCCAGCGTAGGGCCATATAAAAGGCAGAAAGTTCCCGAAACTGAGCATCTGCTTACTTAAAAGATAGCACCAGAGTCACAACAAATAGTAGGCGAACCATTGCGCCTCGTGTCTTCATTATCATGTATCAAGATGGATAAGGAAATGACATAGCAACCTTCGGAAGAACATTACCCCAATCCTCGTGAGCGGTAATCAAAGTTCTTCGATCAGGCTAGGCCCCGCAACCTCGGCTTCCCAAACATCCACAACAGACCTCAAAATCGCGTTATCAATACCCGCGCATGAATTCCGATGGCATATCCAGCTCCAGGGACTGTCAGCGCGAACATCGCACCCGCACCCCAAACACACCAGCTTGTCCGGTCGCATATCCGCCCACGGCTCGCGCTCGAGGAAACGCAAAAGACCAGTCTCGTCACGGTCTGGCCCGGGGATAATGGGTGTCGCAAAGGTTTTGTGGATATTGAATATGGGTCCTTCGACGGATGATACATAGAAGGTTTCCTTCTGGTGTGAGGATAATTTCGGTGGAGGCGGGTTCGTACTATTGGGGTGTCGTGTGGGAATGGGAGGGAGGGAGCCAAGAGCTTCGTGGGTGGCGAGAATCATTTGGTTGAGGTAGATGAACTGCCACATGCACTCCGATTTGGCACAGCGGCAAGGACGAGTGTACACTCTTGTAGATTGGCTGATCCAGCCGGACGGTGGAGGGCGAAATGGCACTGGTATTTCAGCCCTGGGCATCAATGGTGTCGGATCCATGTTCGTTCGAATCTCTTGCTGTTGGGATCCGCCATAGTCTCCGAGGTCGGTAGAGCCACTGACAATTGGCAGAGAATCCAAACTCTGCGCAGAAGGCGTAAGAACAGCTTGATTAAAGGGCACGTCTATCGCAAGAGGAGTGATGACTGGAGAGCGGGATGGGATGGGTATGCTCGGTTTGCAATGAGAGTTTATCCTCACGAAGGAAACGTGGATCATTTCCGAATAAAACAAAGCTACCATTTTCGGCGAACAATGGTAGAGTTATTCGGCTGGTGCGCCTTAAGATCATAGGGGTATTACAGTCAAAAATGAGCCAGGAAGGTTACAAAAATGGGTGCTAACCGCCTATCTGACCATAGCGCCCAACGGCCTAGCCTGGAAGAAAATTTCATTTTCATTAGGCGACTCTTTCTGGGCCAGCATGAATGACGGCGAAAATGCGAGCGTCTGTGATATCTTTTCTTGTGGAAGTCAGAGTCGAGTCGTAGTGGTAGGACCAGGCTAACGGTCGCTATTACCTGCAATTTAGCAGGCGTCCAGGTCCTGGAGAGGCTACGATACTCACCGATTCAGCGCCATTCTTGTCAATGTCGTCTGCTTTCAAGTAGCCCTTGGCTAGGCGGGAAGCCCTTCCCCGCTGGTGCAATTCCGTCTGTCGACCACTGTGCTCGCCAAAGGAGACCTAATTTTGCCGTAAATCCCTACGGTCCTTGCACCTGCTCGCAGACGATGTACATACGGCTGGGCAACGGAGATGGAGACGCTGAGAACGAAGGAAGAAATGAAGAGAGACGCCATGATCGTGGTAGGAAGCCAACCTTGGCGGAGGTTTTAGTCAAGGACTTCATGGGTGGCAAGAATCATTCGGTCGAGGTAGAAGAACCGCCACCTGCACTCCGATTTTCCACAAAGGCAAGGAGGAGCATACATCCTTGTAGACTGGGTCATCCAGCCGAATGGTAGATAGGATAAAGATGGTGTTACTACAGCCCTGGACTTCAACAGTGGCGATTCTATGGGCGTTCGAGTCTTTTGCTGCGGACACGCGCATAGTTCCCGGGGTTGGTAGAGCCACTGGCAATTGGTGGACGGTCTGAACTTTTCACAGAGGGCGCGGAGATAGCGAGTATCTCCATTGCAAGAAAAGCGACGACTGGAGGGCGGGAGAGGAAGAAAGGAGGATGGTATGCACAGCGACCTGGTTACCAAAGGTATGGTGGTTGTGAAGGCGTTTTCAGCGTCCAAAGGCACCAATTTGGCGAACATTGGATGGCGCATGCCGCTAGTACTGTACACCTTTGGATCTTGGGGTATTAGTGTCAAAAATGAATGGAGAAGACAGTAATACGAGCACTGACCAACTATCCTGCGCCGCCTTGTGCAACGTCCGAGTTGAAAAAAGAGAAGGGGAATTGGCGATAAAATTCCAGCAAGTGGTCCTTAATTTGCAGTAAGGTTTCCATTATGCGACACCTTCTAGACCAGCAAGGTAACAATGGCGAACGAGGGCGCGCCTGTGATATCTTCGTGTCCGTCTCGTGAATATCAGAGCCGAGTAGTGGTCGCTATTAGTTGCGATTTTAGCAGGCGTACAGGGCGAAGCGACAATACTCACCATGTACTTATCCATCGCCAGTCCTATCGATGTCGACTGATTCATTACTTTTCACATAGCCCCTTGCTGGGCGGGCAGCCCTTCCCCACCGGTGCCATTTCGTCTGATCGACCACTGTGCTCGCCAAAGGAGACCTGATTTTGTCGCAATGCCCTACGGTCCTTGCACTTGCTCGCAGACAATGTACCGACGCTGGGCGATGGAGACGGAGATGCTGAGTACGAAGGAAGAAATGAAAAGAGTCGCCATGATCGTGGTAAGAAGCAACGCTGACAAGGTTGTCTCCTTGCCATCACTATCAATTCCTCCTCCTCGATTTTGGCCGAAATTTTGCTAGCTCCATGCATCAGTAGAGCATTCTTTCCAACAGCCGGAATTAGGGCTGGTCGGCACGTAGTACAAGCATGCATACGCCGAGCCTTTTTGCTGATTTTTCCTACGTATAAAAGATGACATTTATTGGTCAAACTGACGGGAGAACGCATATCGGTGCAGAAGGGTGATCTCAGGTAAGAACTGCTCCTTCATCGACCGCTGAAATCTGAGCAATGACGGTAAACAGGTTTCGACATCATTGACCTTTCCGCCTGCTGGCCTTCTCGTATCATTGGATCAAGAGCACGGCCTTCAACCTTTCGTGGATCCTCGGTCTTCTAGCGCAAGCAGAAGCGACATTTCCAAGAGGCTTTGGGCCCAGGTTGTCAACGAGTTGGAAAGGTTTACACGGTGGATATCTTTGCGAAATCATGGACCATGGTCATGGAGTCTGGAGTCCGCATAAGGTGTGTGTTGGATTCGCTTCTTTGCCACTTTGACTAAGTTCTGTGTAGAGATGACGACCATTGAGGAGTACAGATTCCCTAGAATATCCTCAGCATCTCAGTTGTTAATCGCAGTCCAGTAACTATCAGTGCAAGCATAACATCCTTGTCCAATTTCAACGATAGTCGGGCATTTCCCTGTGTTACCGCAGATAACAACTAGATGATAAGAGAAAGGACGAGACTAGAAGAAGGCTTGAACAATTCGCGACCCGGCTTTTTCTTGCATGTCACATCTGCCGGGACGCCCTGAAGAATTTCACCGGCCAGACCAAGAGAAGCTCCAGGCTAGATATGCTTTTCCCAGGGGCGTCAGGATGGGTAAGCGCTTTGTTTTCGAGAAGTGTTGGTGCTCATAACAGACCCTCCAGACATGTATTGCAGACTCTGGTCGAACGGTCCTATCAACGTCTAGCCTGATCAAACCCAGCGAACCTTATTCCTTTCCTTCGCCACACTTCGTCTCCTCAAACTCAACATGGTAGCTCCAGCTGCGAAGAACTGTCTAGCGTCTTACTGCGAAGCAGAATTTTCTGCAGCTCGTCGAAACGACAGCAGGTCTCAACCATCGTTATTCTTCTGCGACCAATGGTTCCTCCGAGTTGTATAATCCTGGAAGTTTCCTAATGAATCGATTCTGTCCCGGTGAATCGGTGGTGCCATCTTTCAGATGAAGTACCATAACCACGAAGCTCGTACAGAGTCATTGCCACAGCGTGGTGCATACATTCATCATTCAATCTCGCGCTTCCTTGACTCGGCGGAGCGCTCCTACTAGCCAGGCTACAAGTCCATCGACGCCAGTGAGCTGGTGATGCTATGTCTCGTGCGTCATTTGTTTTGTCTTCTTAGTGGCGATCCACATACTAAAGATGTTGTATCTCAGAATTCACATCCACAACAGTCCAAGGGCCGCCGCCGCCGCGTGCGGGTACCGATGTCAAGTCGACACTTTGGGATTTCTCCGTACAACTCAAGAACAAATTCACGCCCCAATTTCAGTCACGCATGCTGCGATAGACGCGAAATGTCACGGGCACGTGAACAAATCACACTCCTAATTCTTTGCCTCTCCCAATCCGATAAACAGGCGCATTCTGACTTGACATCCAGCTCTTTGTCACTCGACTATCATGACGCCTTTCTCTTTGACTGGCATTAGTAGAACGGCGGAGGATGCTGACTTCGAGCCGTTAATATCTGAAGAGTGGTCGTCCTATCCGGTCCACACCTCAGATCGAGTTCGAATCGAGAAGTGAAATCAAGCTTGGACAGCAAATCTTCACAAATCGTTCCACAGTGGTTTACCCGCGCCGAAGTCGGACACTGTACCGGATCCCGAGCGCATTTAAGTTCGTGTTTGTCCAGAAGAAACATCAGTCACCAGCATCGCCAAGCGTACCCTCTGCGTCTACATCGTGCGTCTGGCAACATCAATTCTCACGCTCAAGACAAGATTGTGCTGAGGACATGCCGAGGGTGGTAACCCTCTTTGGTGCACAGAAAGCCGTTCCTGTTTGATCGCTACTAGTTGATATTGGCGCCTACGGAGGATCCGTGCTGGATCATGATGTACCTCTCCCTCGCCTCTACTGCTTCATGGACTGTTTGCTCCCGAGAAAGCACCAACGGAGAGCATCTATCCGTTATGGCGACACTCAGCAGGGACTTAGGAGGAACACCACTTCCTTAGGTAGGTGGGCGGGGAGGCGAGATTCGAGACTTTAACTCATTGCGACAATACCACGGACATGTACAAGATTGACAAAGAGAATTCGCATTCGATGCATAGTACATAGTGGTGTTGTGTTCGGAAACCGTTACATATGTTAAGTACTTCATGTCAAATGAGAATATTACGGGACCTTTGTGCGATTCCTAATTCATCTAACAGGCCCATGACGCGCTCTGCGTCGGCCAACTGAAACGCCGAAAGTTTCTCGAACCTCTGGTCCGATTTTCTTGGACGTTTCTTGGAATTCTGCACAAGTTTACCTACTACCCAATATTGTTTGGTGTTCTTGTCCTTGGATTCAGCGTATTTTTGTAACCATGGATCACTGCCTATCAGCGTGTAAGAGCCTTCAGGTATAAGGTGCTGGTGAGTGGCGATGATCTTGAACAGATGATTTTTCCCTTCGAGATCTTCGACAGTCAACGTCCCGCTTCGTGAGTCACCTATTGGGTCTTCCTTATCCAGTCCTTTAATGTAGCCCTGTTCTATGCAGTACCCATCATAGACGTCGGCCGCATCCTTGTCATCCCGATCAACCTTGTCATACAGCTGAATCCCATCCATTGACGGAAGGTTTTCGGTCATGACCTGCTTCCACGATGGTCCCCATCGTTTGCGTCCTTCCCCAGGTTCAGGGTACAGGAAAAGAAGCTGTGCCCGGTATCTCTCGTCCATTGTATCCACCAACATTGACCATGCATCCTCCGGACTCTTGGCCTCATAGTACTCGGGTATCTTCCGTGACTGTAGAAGATATGCTAACCCGGCAACTCGATCCACAGCATGGGTCGACACTCGACCCTCCATATGCCGCAGCACATCAAACACAGGAGACCTATAGAGGTATACCAATGCCGACAGCTGCTCACAGAATCTCGTTCTAACATCCTCCTCAAGTATCGCCAAGCATTGGTCGCCACCCACTGTGTCTCCGCCGATGATATAGCTCCCATTGATTTGTTGTAATAACCACGCGCGTCTAAACCAGGATCGAGTGCTCGCAAAATCCTCCATGCTGAACCGAAATGGCAGCCCCAGTCCACTGAAGTAGCAGACCACCCTTTTGGCTGTCTCATAGACGTTTCCAACTGTGCGGACATCAAGCTTCCACTCGTCCTCGCACAGATCGTCCCTCAGCCCGCCTCTGCGTCTCAAGCAAAGGACATCCAACCATACGTACTCTGCTCCTAGATTCAGCATCTCGATTCTGATGAGATCCAGGTCGGCATCTTTTGGGATGGGTACAGGCCATTCGCCTCCGTTGATGGGTGTCCAGATTTCAGGTCGATCTTCCTCATCCCTCCAAGCATGGGATATTGCCCATATATTCGACCAGTGCTCACGTGGAATAATCCAATGCGGCACCACCCGATTGCTATAGAGATCCCAGACGCGACGAGGTGGAACCTGTGGGTTGACAATCTGGTTACCGACAACTGCTTTTTGTCGCATTTCCTGATCTTTGTTCTTATGGATGTTTAGGTCACCTCTGATATTCCAGTTGTCATACCATCTCCGGCGGAGGTGGGCATACGCAGTGCCAAAGTCATCGCCCTGCGATATGAAAGATTTAAGAAGGGAGGATAAATCTGCGTCCAGAGTATAGGCGGTTCCGAGGGTGTCGTTGAGCCCTTCTAAGAGTCCATCAACACCCAAATCGGCGCAGGGAGTATCAGCGACAGCGAGAGGAGGGTCGGTCGGGGACCGTGACGGCGACGATATAGGCCGTACAACATAATGATATGGTATGTGATCGGAAGAGGAGCATATGACGATTTTTGTACTGGTGTAAGTCCGTTGCTTTAGAACTGCAATGGACGAGATATTTCGGCCCGTCTCGGTGAAGGCTGAGATGGTAACTTCAGGAAGAGTTTGCTAAAATAATTCATTATTTATCACGGAAACCAAGTTTTGTTTCTGTGTTGACATACTGTTTTGGTCAGGGTGGTTCCAAGATGATAGGTGATCTGAGCCTCCAGTTCTGGAGACGGCTCTGGGTCATTGTCTGACGTCTCGGAGACAACGCTGCGGGATTCAGAACACTCAGTAGGAGTATTCTTATCCGATTGGGCAGCGACAGTAGTGGGGCGTAAACAACTCAGAGCCAACTTCACACCATCGCGTAGTATGTTGAACCTTTCTAAGTAGCATAATCGGAATGACTTCAGACTATGTAAAACAGCAGAGGCAATACCACACATACCATTAACCATTGTACGGTGTGTGTGTTCGATCAAGCGTCAGTGAGATAAATCAACACAATATGGTGCCAGAGTAGATTGCATTGGGGCCTGGCAGTCGTTCCTAGCCTAAGCGCGTGGAAAGTTGACGCGTGTTTTCCACGTGAAAGCTAGACGCCGCCGAAGGCATCGGGTCCGGGTCGTCCACTTCGCTATTAGTGTTATTTACGCCCGCCAGCCAAGGGAGCCCGAATATGAAAAAAAAAGACATGGGGTCGATTAAATATTTTCGTGCATCGGCACTGGACCTACCTACCTTCACGTGACCTGTATGATGTCATTCTGCCTAATATAGGCTTATTTTGACGTTTTTTGGTCCATTTTTCGCACAAAAGTGCTTGTTTGATAGATATCCTGATGTTTTTGCACACAGTCTGTATCCTATTGGATGTATATTGCAAAACTGGTTCATTAAGGTGTATGACATCATCATGATGCAGTAAGCATTGATGCCAAAGAGTGCCGGTGAAGATGTCGATAATCAATCAATAATGCCAGTTATCATATTCTCAGAGGTAAATAGCATGCACCATGATAGATTTTACATCAAATTTTATCTATAACATCCCCCAAAAAGTCGTTTTTAGGCCCCAATAAGGGAGGTCAACTTTTTTTTTCGGGCCTGCCGGCCCAACCTACCTACCTACCCGGTGTGCCGGGCTGACATTCTGGTACCCCCTTGCCGCCAGCGGTCCCCATTGGACTGTGCCGTTTTCTACCTATGGATATTGAACTGATATTGAACCTGTCCCAATAATTCCCCAGAAATACAATCGTGTTTGAAGTAGCTACCGGTCTAGTGTGTACTGGAAGTATATTGTACAAAGTCCCCATCGTGAAAAGATCTACCAATACATTGCCTGCCTCATGCGGTGCTCCGAGGGTCAGCTAGCAGTTCCAGTGGAACATCCGCCTTTTCAAGAAGCAGGTCAGGAACACGATGAATATCCTCTATATTATAAAGATGTCCCAATTCTTCCCTCTTATCGGCCATCCACTGCCGCAGTTGCTCGACAAATTCCTTCCACGCCGATTGGGCCATATTCCTTTGGTGAAGGGTTTTCAGAAGACGACCGATTGTTAGCAGGCCGCTCGAATTGTACAGAAGCAGGTGGATGAGCATGGATAGGCTATCGGTAAATGGAGATTTTTGTGTGGAGTCCGGTAGGTGGAGAGGATCGAAGGTGTTTGTTTCGATCATCTGGTTTGCGACAAGATGAGCAAAGCCTGTAGTGGGAGCGAGCTCCTTTGGCGTCGCAGACTGCTCAAGCATATCTATGAGTTTCCCGCCTAGGGCCTGTAATCCTCCTTCCTCCTCGAATATTTTCAACAATATTCCGCAGTCTTTGAGCTCGAAGTATGGGCCGAAGAATCTGAGAAATTTGACCTGCGTGTGACCTCTATCGGTGATGTACCCCTGATTGAAGAATGGGCCCACTATCCTCTCAATCACTTTCAGTTCTAAGTGATTTGGTCGGGTCCGGTATGAGCAGGACGACAAGAAACATCGTACTGCATTAGTGAAGAATGTCTCCGGTTGCGAATGCACATCTGTAAGTGTAAATGCGTAGCGGTCAGAACAACAGAGAATTTCAAGCAGTGCTAAATGGGTTTTCGACTCTGGTTCTTCAAGTTTGGGGAATATGCAGGACGAAGAGATGAGAAAGGCATTCTGGGCGCGAGATTTCTGATCTAGATACTGAGCGGGTAGCCTTTGAATGACTCGAATAGTGTCTGAAATCCCATGCACGAGGAGCTTGACATTTTGCGGGCTTTTCTCGTCGCGCAGCCTGTAACCAAACATTCTCATGACGTCTACGAGATCTCCAGCGGCGGAGGATTTGAAGAATGTACGTGTCATGATGGAAAGCCCATTAACGAGGGCTAGGGTTGCTTCGCTGTCTTTGGACGACAAGTAATCCCGGAGAGGACGGCGTTTGCTGGAAGGTATGGGAGGCTGCTGAGATGGGTCCGGGGTTAAACCTTTCCGCCAAGCTTCAATGAGCTTCGCCGCTAACTGTATCACCAACGAAGCAGATTCTGACGCGGGAAGCGGAACCTTCCATTCTTCATAATTAAGAAGGCATGTCCATATTCCTTCGGGTAGGACAATGTTGTCTCCTTGAGAGTGGAGTATCGCAAGTAGACTGGATGTTGTATCCTTAGAAATTGTCTCTGGGATTTGGTCCGGCCTCTTTGAAGATGCAGGCGAAGGGTGTGTTTCAAGCTCGAGACCACTGTGGCGTTCAAATATCTCGTCGATGATGTTGTTGCCATTCCCACGACGGCTGTCAAGATGAATTCCGAGAGCGGCTTCAAGTGCTATTCGTTGGACTGATGTGTTCGATGACGTCGAATGCAGCCAAGAGATGGCTTCTGCATCAATAGCGTCCCGAACCTCTGCCAAATGAACACCTCGTCGCTCTGCGTCCCTCGTTGTACGAGGAATAGCATTATGATTTAGAGGGCCTCTGCAGCAAATGAACCTTGAAATGTTATAGATAGTGCGATAGATGCCAAACAGATAATCTGTCAGCGGAGTCTTGTATGGGCAATTGTAGTGGAAAAGGGGGAGAAAGAGAAAGATGAGGTATGCGGCATATACAATGCCCGAGAGGGAAGCGACTGTGTATGCAATCACCGCATGAAGTGCAAAGAGATAGATACATAGACCAGTGAAAAACAGGCCCAATGAGACATGGAGAAGAATGGGAAGGAGTCCAATGATCATTGGAACTTGCCACTTCTCCAAGCCCATATATCGGTACTGGCGAATACGACCTCGGCCGAGAGGGGAGATGTCAGAAACGACAGAGATATACTGATGAAGCCACTGCTTAGTCAAAACTGCCACAAGTGCAGTAGTCAGACTAAGCGCCAGGCTGAAGAACCACAAGCTGTTAACCCAGACGTCTGCCAAAGATGGGGAGAATGATATGGCAGGGTAGAAGGGGGAGAGGGGAATTGAAGAAACATCTGCCGCTGCCCGTTGATACCCAACAAGCTCGATAAGTAAAGACGCAGAGACGGCTGTATAATCTGGTTGCAGGTTTTGCGCAGTTTGGATGATAAAAGTCGACAGGATTGCGGAGAATAAACCAGCCTAGTCACGGTGTTAGGGAGAAATTGAGTGCACAGGTACATGAGGCTTACAAAAACCAGAAGGACATCGATATTGTCCTTGTGCATTTCGACCATCTCTTCGTCAAAGACGAGAGCCTCGTCGAGGTAGGTTAACCAAAACCTTCCTCTCGACGACATCTCTTGACCAACGACATCCTTGCCATAACGTTTCGTATAGTCGGTAGGGTCACCACCTGTCTTTCTAGTATCCTTTTTATGTATCCCAAAAGTGGTACCGGTACGCCGAATACCGATGGAAGCTGGTTTCTCCTGCGCACCACCAGATTGCTCAACAGCACCAGCTGCGGCTTCCAGGTCGGGTTCAGGTTGGCCTGCGTTTCTTGGGTTCGTCATGTCTTGTATTCTAATCATTGTAGAATAAGTCTTCGGAGCAGTGGGGAATGTGCGAGGAGGTGACTTACCGGATGGTGATGGTTCGGTGCAAAGGTGTGTCAACTACGACTCACGAGGCAGATAGGCATCACACGAGAAGCGCTTCTCTGATTTCCCCATGACTGCAGCGAGATCTTAATGCATTCGGCATGATAAGAAGCAGGTCGACTATAGGAGTAGACGCCGCACAACGTTTATGCTAGCCAGATCTGCTCGTGCAATGATGGGCGAAATTAAATATATAGACATCAACAGATAGCTATCAAGGCAGAGAGGATTGATTCTATTACTCGCACTAGTTAACGAACTGAGGATCTTACAGAGTTGACAGCAGGAATTGTGCTGCGACGGTATGATCTCTCCGATGTACTGATGAGCTCCGTGGCAGCGCAGACATACCTACAGGATAGAGAGTTAGAAATGCTCGGTGATAAAAAGGAGATAGGCGATGTACCTCAAGGACGAGCGCTCAGGTTTCAACCGGCCGGCAGTTGTGAATATTAGTTTGGTTAGCTCGGTACAAGAGCATGACACTCAGGAACGCTAAGGTTCGCTCATGTGGGTACCCTACTACCCATAGTCGTCGACACATTGTCGACGAGCAAGCGTGAGGACCGTGCAGTGGTACGGCAAGACACGGTAGCAGAAACAGAAAAAAAAACAAGTCAGCGCTGATAAACTTGACGGAGCCCATCAAGACGTGGCATAACACTAGTTGGACACTTTCGCTACCTGAATCTCGTCTTAGCAAGGAATCCATAAAGAATTGAAGAAGGGGGCAAGCAAGAAAGACGATTCAAGGATGTGTTTGTTCGTGCTTAGGAATGAATTTGGCTGGGAATTTGTGATCGTGGACTTGGCTTCTCACCATCATCATCAATTGCTACGCACTTTGCTCTCGATTTTCACCGCAAAAATACTAGCTCGGTGCAGCAGCAGAGCACTCTCTCGCACGGTTTCGAGTACTATGATGTTTTGAATCAGTGTTGGCCGGTAAGCAACTGGTGCATATGAGGCGCTTTTTTGTTGATTTGTTTTCCACCTAGAGTTGCTGGTATCTCTTGCTACCTGACTCGGAGAACGTATGGGTGTAAAAGGGTAATCTCAGGTAAGACTTGCCACTACTTTTATCGACAGCTGGAACGTGAGCAATGATGGTGAACAGATTTCGACACTTTCGAACCGCTTGCCTTCTGGTATCATCGCGTCAAAGCAATGATATTCCTCCTGTGCACCCCCATCATGTCGAGGGCTGGGCTGGGTTATCAAGGGCGAACGGAAGTGATATTTTCAAGCAGGCTCGGGTCGAGGTCATCAATGAAATTGACTGGTCTAAACGCTGGATATTCTTGTGAAGGGTCTAACGATTGCGGGGTCAGCATAAGGTGTGTATGTGTACAGGCTTTGATTCTTGCTTCTTTGACCGAATTCTGTGTAGGGACTACGACTATCGAGGATACAAATTCCCTAGGATATCGTCAGCGTCTCAATCGTCAATCGCGGTCCAGTAGCAATACGCACAAGTCCTAACTTTCCCAACGACATCCGGGAATTGCCTTCTACTACCGTAGACAACAGCTAAATGATAAGAGAAACGGACTGGGCCAGAAGAACGCATGGACAGTTCGCCGTGTAGCCTCTTCCTCTTGCATGTCGCATCTGCGGGAATCAAGTCGGTGATAAAGGATACGCCCAGAAGAACCTTACTATCCTGACGGCAAGATGCCCAGTCGGTGTTTGTGCCTCAGCAAGAGTGTCAGGGAAGGTAAGCGCTTTGTTTTCGGGACGTACTGGTGCTCACTGTACCAAACTCTCCAGGTATGTGCGTTGTGCAGTTGACACGCTGGTTCAGCCGTGCCAACGTCGAGCTCGACCAAACCCAGTGAGCCTTGCTCATTTCCTTCGCTATGTTTCATCCATTTAAACCCAACAAGTTATCACCAGCTGCAAATAATCGCCTGGCGTCTCACTGCGAGCCAGAATTTTCTGCAGCTCGTTGAAACGACAGCAAATTTGTTACTCTCCCGCGACCAGTGGCTCCTTCCAGTCATATGTACCATGGAAACTTCCCGACGAATCCGGATCTGTCCCGGTGAATCGGTGCTGCTCTTCTTTCACCGGTTCGGGCATGATTGTGCTGGCGACGAACGCCGAAGGGGATTTTGCTCGTTGATGCAGATGGAAGGATATAACACTCCCGAAACGACAATTAGGACGACCGGGGTTTTCGTTCATTTACGAGCCATGTCCATCCTGTTCGCATGCGAACGGTCGGCGTCTTCGCTGTTTGAGGCAGACCACGCTAAACCAAGGACTTCTCTGTCGATGACGAACCAGTGAGGGGAGCTAGCGGCAACAAAAATGGCGTGGACGCCTCAGCCAAAAGCGGTATGCTGTACCATAAACGATGAGTGGTAACGGGCATGGAGAAGGCATCGACCCATTTATTTATTTATTTTGGCTTTTAATATACTCCAACATCATAGAGTTCGGCGGACCTGTAGAGGTCCAGTTAAGGATTTCGAATAAACTGATTATTGTTATCGTCGAGTTCAAAAAGCAGAAAAGTTGTTGCCATGTCAGCAAATCCAGTACACTATATTCTTCGTCGAGCAATAAATTCCCCGCGTAGTAACCGGGATTAGGCAAAAGTGTCTATCCTGAATTGGGTATTAGGGCCCTTTATCAAGGCACGGGGTATCGATAAGATGGTCATACACTGAAGCTTTTAAAAGAAACCCTTTGTTTCCCAGACATCTAACATCCATCAGGCACCGTCCCATCATCCTGATAATTCGCAGCGTTCACTCCCAATCCACGACTCGCAAAAGCCTTCCAAAGAATACACCCATTAGTGCCGTTATAGCGATTCACGTCGGCTTGGATCCACGCGTCCCGTGTAGCCACAACTACGAAATGAATTAATAAGCCGTATGATCAAGACAAGGACTCACAAGTAGGATTACAAGGCTGGAGAGACAGAGCGTCCATGAACAAGTGAAGGTAGACTATATTGCCTTCAGCACCCGAAGGGTCCTCCATAGCCATCGATGACCACCCGTGTTCTTCGACGAGGACAGCGTACACGTTATGCAGCATGTTCGCCCAGACTTCGCCGATATCTATGCAGAGAGTGCGCACGTCAAAATATGGATCGCGAGTGGAGGGAACGGGCTCACCATGGATGTCTTGTAGCGTAGCGACAGAGGAATAACGAAGTGGGTTCACAGAAGGATCCGTGGAATAAGGATACGTGCGCACACCCGCGGGGCTGTCCACCACCCACGTTCCAGTGACAAAATCAGTGATGTTCCCACTCTTCTGCTCCGTCCATCTGGAAGAAAGATGATACGTCAGTAAGCTTCACAGTTGACAGATATCATCCTACTCAGCCATCGCATCGGACCAACCTGCAGCAACTCAGTATAGGACGCTCCGGCAGAGTGACGCGAAATACCCACCCTCGCCCATTCCGCTTGCTTCGGTTGTCTGCAGGCATCGTCCCGTCCCTCCCCCAGTCAGACGGTTCGTGATACCATGTGTAAACTCGTGTACGATGATATCATTCTGGACTCCACCGTCGCGATTGGGAGTCGTCAGAGTCCAGATGTACATCCGGCATGTCCCAGACTGCCCGCTAGCTCAAGATCAGTAAAAAGGTATATCAGATGAAACGACAATCATACTCTGGAGGGGTAGCAAAGTTGGCATTGTTCGTACCAGACGCGTCTTGCACAGACATCAACACGCGGTCACCCTGCGCTCCTCCCTTCCCGAAATTGTCCGTCTGGAAATTGTAGCTCGCCTCTGTCCATCCGTACTTGTATGCGAAATCATGGACCTTGTTGATGATGTAGAAGGCATTGGTGCGGATTGCATCAAGATTTTCGCCTTCTGTTGGACCAATGGTCAAATTGTACGGATAGTCAAAGGTGTCGGGAGATGATTCCGGAGTAGTGGCGGATTGCATGCCCTTGTAAGCGACGACGTTGTTTCCACTTACGAAATATAGGTGAATAATTCTAAAGGTGAGTGTATAAGCCTTACGCGGTTTCCCCATTTTGCACCCAGCCTTCGGGAGAAGAATCAAAGTCTTCGGGATTAACCAGGGTTTCTTCACCTTCGGCGACAGATGCCTTGGTTACGGGGACAACAGTATACTATAGAATTGCTTAGTGTGGCAGTTGGATTCAAAGGAAAAAGAACCATACTGTAGCTTGAGCAACAAAGTCCGTCACGGATAGGATTTCTCCTGAATGGGCATCGACGAATGCTTCATACCAAGCATTTGTCTCTTCGTTCTGCACTTGAACAACATGCGTGAGCGCTATAGAACCGTCGGACTGAGCTAGATATTCCAGCGAGGAGATGCCATTATGAGTGGCAACGAAGGAGTCCTCGACTTTGCCGATGATCGAGTCGACGGACACAGACGGCGAAGAAGACGCGATGTTTGCTATGTATAGCGTCAATACAGAAAGACAATATGAGGAGATTTCTCACATGTGTCTACGAAAGATGAGCCAAGAGCAACCGCCTCCCCATTCTTGAAAGCGGCGTTAGCCACAGCGTTCGCGAAAGGAACGCCGTCCTGAGAAAAACCATCATCAACAGAAGTATCGACACGAGGATTTTAAGGGCTTACGTGATATTGCTTGCCGTACCAGTAACTCATGACA
The DNA here is from genome assembly GCA_022818035.1 of Armillaria solidipes. Lineage (NCBI taxonomy): Eukaryota > Fungi > Basidiomycota > Agaricomycetes > Agaricales > Physalacriaceae > Armillaria > Armillaria solidipes. The sequence continues at coordinate 3,154,009 of JAIWYQ010000001.1, read as the reverse complement.
TCTTCAGAGCGCCCAGAGTGATACCCGATAGCAGAGGAGTCGACACCGAGCTCTGATGCAATGAAGGATGCCATGGATACTTTCAAATCACTACCCTTGACCTTGAAAGACGGAGATTCTGTGCCTTTTCCGTAGATCTGTAGGAGAGACAATGAGAGGTATGAACGGGCGCGTATGACCATGGAGATCACCTTGAAGGACGACTTTGGATGGTAAGCCTCGATCTTCAAGTCGCGCCCAATATTCCTGACGCGATGGGTGGCGTGTTTGGCGGGAGATGCCCATGGAGCAGCGTATGAGAACCTGGCGAAGAGTATGGCTAGAAGGACAGAGGAGAGGGGGGCTCCGACAAAGGGATGCATTCTTGAGGATGAAGAACGCTGAATGAATCCATAGCGAGTTATGTCTCTTTTAAGGATACCAATAGGACACCTATCATTCCTACGTCGTTTTCCATGGCGATAGAGATGTTATTTCCCCATGCGGTTCATGCGACGAAGGACAGCACAGCACATGGCCACAGAACAGGATAACGAGAGGAGAGAGATTGGGGAAAGTCGGAAAGAAGATAAGGAGAAGCCCGAGCCATGGTTCGGCTTATAGAAAGGAATCATCCCGAACAATAAACGCGTCCCACAAATATGCTTTGAATCTAAAGGGGGAAGGGTGCGACAGAGAGCGTGTATTGGGCGATGGACTTTAGCGCAAAAATTGGAGCCGATGCCAGGTAAGGGTTGTGTGAACATTCTACATCCTTCCTCCGAATTTCAAGGAGGATGGAAAGGGCCGCAAGGTTGTGAGATGAGTACAACGAACGGTCTGGGTGATTCACGGTAGCCACGTCAATGTAAGAGGCTGACCCTTGAAGTGACATAGATGAAATTGTCAGTAACCATATCGCGAATTCGAGTTTTGCCGCACTCACAAGTGTCCTGTCACTCCAGCCATTCTCCGGACACACGAAAGTGCCACTAGCGCTGCCTAGTACGCTTGTTCGAGCTGAAGGTGTGGAAATCGGTCAGTGATAGCGCTCGAAGATTCAGCGAAGGAGCTTACAGGTACGAGGAGCATGGCGAGCGTCGTCGTCGTCAGTCCTAGTCTGGAGTCCTTGCCTCATTTGCCGCCGTTTAACAGTATAGAGAAGGTCGTTGATGAGAAAACTGGAACGAGAGGCTGCCGTTGGTGTGAGTTTCATGGTTGTAGGATGTCAAGCCGCGATGCACAGCCACCGTACGCTTTCTTCGCTGTTAACGTTCAGTCTTCACCACTACCACCACCACCACCCAGTCCTTGTCGACATGGACACCGCAGGCAATGATCGTACCACGAACAATGAGCCGCCATCTGTGGTGACAGATATGGCGAGGGTATCTTCCCTGACGGCGCCACTGACCCGTTTATTCATTTATTTCACCTTTTACTAGTATATCCTCAAGATTATATATTACGTTGATAACGCAGTATAGCCAGAGAAAATATCCTTATAATCCCATACTCGCTGCCGCCTCATTCTTCTGGTTGTCTAACATCCTGTGAATCTCTTCATCCTGCGCGCGCATCTCCTCTTCGGTAAATACCTTGTGTCCCCATGGCAATACCAGCGTACTGGTAGCACCAATCAGTGAATTCCCCGCAGACATTCAGTGAGATTCAGCTCACCTCGTGCTCAACTTTTTCAAGCCGCTTTCTCCCTCCTCCTGCGTTCCGTTTCGATTCGACATGAGCGTTCTGGCTTCGTCGATCAGCTCAAGCGCCCGTTCACATCCCTTCCTCTCCGTATCAGGGCAAAGGCTTATCTTCGCCTGGACATAGTCGTGATATCCTTCCATCAACAAAGAGAACAAGTCCCGTGCGACTGCCCGAGTCAATACAAGGAGGCAGACAACGAGAACTAGACGTACGGACAGGGGTCATTACTAGAAGCAGTGATTCCCGAACCTCCCGTGGATCTCCACCAACATCACACTCTTCCCCAAAATCTTCGACATGGAAGCGCCTTCGCAGGTAGATTTTTTTCGCGGAAGCTGTATAGCATATGAGATTGGCTTGGAGGAATCGGAATACTGCTCACGATAGTAAGTATAAAATGATGTCTGGTACAGGTCCGTGATGACGATATGGATCGGGAATGAGTATCCCAGACGACTATTCGACGCCGCCAGACCTATCTGAGATTAGAGCGGGACTTTGGACGTTGAAACGGAGCATACATATCACCTCGGTGATGGCTTGAGCAAGCACTTGTGATTGGTCATGCCATAGCTCGGATTCAAACATGAGGAGGGCAGCATTGTGTACGATCTTCACCTCAAGATTGAAAGACGATTCACTCTGAACCTTCTCATAGCCGAATCCTATCTTGTTCAGTACCATTTTAACGGCCTTCACCTCGCTGGTCAGAAGCGGGCAGTGCTGGGGAGCAACAACACTCACAAATGAACCGAGTTGGACATACTGTCGCCTCTCGCTCCAGAAATTTCTCCAACGAGCGATATCCATAATCTCGTCTACGAATTTATCAGGAAAATACAGGATTTGCATGCGTTTCCGCGATAGCTGTTCTTCTCCTCGCGAGGGGTCAAGGCCCACCATTGGAGCGGCATTCTTCCACGTGAGATCAGGCAACGAAGGTAGAATCTGTCGTAGTTCTTGGACGATGCTATCAGGCACCCCGGGTGAAGAACACACTTGTGTCCAATGTACGAGATGGTTCTCCCGGTCCATAGCAGGGACATCTCTGCCAAATACGGTATAGTATGCTCTCTGCACGGTTTTGATGGCATTGTCAGACGACCCGGAGGAGGGCGCGATGACGGCGAGATTGAATAAAGGGGCAACAGCCGACATTACTGATAGCTTTTTGACGTTCCAGTAAAAAACGCAAGAGACATCCTGGGGAATGCCGAGACCTAAATATGAGACTTGCGTGATCATATAATATTGGTCATTGTAGTAGGCGCTCGTGGGGCCATGTGGTGTTGGTGTTGGTGTTGTTACCGGCGCAAGGTCCCAATCAGAAACGGCCGGGTCCACAGCCCTGGCATGGCAAGCCATGTGCTGTGGCCACGAAGACTCGTACCCTTTTGATCGCACGGTTGCGTACGTCTCGCGGAGTAGAGACACATCGTGGGGTACGTTGGTACTTCGTTTTTGATCCCGGAAGCATCGACATGATAGTATTAGTTGGGAGTGTCGTACTGAAATCGGATACCGTTAAGCATGGTGGTGAGTCAATATGAGCGAGGGAACGACGAACGTCGACCACAAGTGTTGAAGTTAACGACCTGGTAACCCCCGGTATTCCTGGATGACCGCAAAGATAGTTAAGGGTTTCATATGTTCCACGAACATCGACTTGGAAGACAAAGGTTTGTCCTCCGGTATGAGCCACAGCGATTTAGGCTTTGCCGTGCATTTAGACGTGCTCGAATTCGGAAACTCGGAACTGGACCTGGCGTAGATCCCAGGCAGGAATACCGCACTACCTTCATCTTTCATCCAATCGTGAAGTTCGGCTGGACTGGTGTGAGAAAAGGAGATGGGAAGAGGTAAGAGCGGTACGTACCTCATCCCTGGACCCTCATATCCTGGTCGCACGACGCTCCCTAGTCCCAGGTTTTCCATCAGGAACACGCCAACGAGCGGAGTGGAGAGCCTTCATCGTTAAGGTCATGTCGTCCAACATGGTTCTCCAGTATATAATCGACTGCAGAAGCGAGATACAGCGCCAATATGGTCTCGTCGAGCAGCTTGATATAGAGGTGTAGGCTCAGTCGGCTAGCTTGTGTGCCGCAACGAAGGTGCGCTGATCACTCTAGCAGAGAGCAAACAAGTACGACAGGCATGGGGAGCGTCGCCGTCCGTCCTAGACTGGGGCAATGGCTCTCCGCTGTCGTTCAAGAGTATAGAGGAGGTCGTTGATGAGAAAACTGGAACGACAGGCTGCCGTTGGTTCTCATAGAAATACATCGGTGTACACGGTTCTACACGGCTATACACTGATGTGAACTGCTTTACACCGATGTACATCTAGTAAAGTCCAGTAGTAAACCCGCTCATAGTAAATGGACAAAATAGAAACACTCAAAATTGACGCGGAGTCATCGCCTAATTAGGAAGGAGTCATCGTCGCAATTGAACTGGCAACCTTTTCAACTTGACCGACATGATGGCCGGCAACGATTCACAAGACAGCACTAGACGAGAGAGAAACAGGCTCTCTCAGCAACGGTGCCGTTTTGTTGGTAGTTATTCCTGATCTTTGAGCTGCATTCACAAGTTTACTCAACAGGAAAAATCGAAAAAATGGTATCCCCGCCCAACCTAGGTATATCTTTCTATGCAGTTAAAACCTTTTACTCAAATAGTCAAGAAAAAGGAAGCGGATACTGGAGTCTTCGGCCGTTGCAGAATTTCAGAGTCAATTTGAATGCACAACAGTAACGGCTCGCTCTCATCAGGCTATTCTTCGAGTCACTGCTGGGGCCGGTTCCTTTTCAGGACGGAAAAAGGGATTCTAAAAATGTCGCGACTTTTCGTTACCTTTGTATGCTGCAAAAACGGTATACGGAATGAAAAACTTGTCCTATTTAGCACTCCTTTTGCGTGCCAAAGATAGCTGCTTTTCTACGCGGTTTCCTTTGTTCTGACCGCGGGAAACACCTTTTCCATTCCGTTTTTCGAGCTCATTTCCTTACCTTAAAAGAGTACATAAATGATCCCGCCTTTGAACCTGTTTTTCTGAACTCGTTTTTACCATTAGAAGATCAAACAAAATGTCGCAACATTTTGAGGCCCCATTTTTCCGATTGGAAAATGTATCGGCCCCAGCAGTGAGTATTCATCCACTCGTATATCAGCTTGACTACTCATATTCTTAACAGTGCTGAAGACCAACGGTGTCGAAACCTATTCACCATCATTGCTCACGTTCCAGCAGTCGATGAAGAAGCAAATCTTACATGATACCATCGTTCTGCGCCCATATTCGTTCCGTGGCAAAAGATATCAACTTTTGTACGAGGAAAAAAGAAGTGAAAAGCCCGGATATGCATGCTTTTACTACGTACCGAACAGCCCTAACTCCAGCTGTTTGAAAGGATGCTCTACTGATGCATGGAGCTAGCAAAATTTCGGCAAAAATTGAGGGGGAGGAATTGACAGTGATGGCAAGAAGCCAACCTTGACAGCTACCACGATCATGGCGACTCTTTTCATTTCTTCCTTCGTACTCAGCATCTCCGTCTCCATTGCCCAGCGTCGGTACATTGTCTGTGAGCAGGCGCAAGGACCATGAGACATTACGACAGAATCGGGTCTCCTTCGGCGAGCACAGTGGTCGATCAGACGAAATGGCACCAGTGGGGAAGGGCTGCCCGCCTAGCAAATGGCTACTTGAAAAGTAATGGATTCGGACGGCATGGATACTAGGACTGGCGATGGATAGGTACATGGTGAGTATCGTCGCTTCGCCCTGTACGCCTGCTAAAATCGCAGCTAATAGCGACCACTACTCGGCTCTGATATTCACGAGACAGACACGAAGATATCACAGGCGCGCCCTCGTTCGCCATCGTTGCCCTGCTGGTCCAGAAGGTGTCGCGTAATGGAAACCTTACTGCAAATTAAGGACAACTTGCTGGAATTTTATCGCCAATTCCCCTTCTCTTTTTCAACTCAGACGTTGCACAAGGCGGCGCAGGATAGTTGGTCAGTGTTCGTATTACCGTCTTCTCCATTCATTTTTGACACTAATGCCCCAGGATCCAAAGGTGTATAGTGTTAGTGGCAGGCGCCATCCAATGTTCGCCAAATTGATGCCTTTGCGGTCGACCAGACCAAATGGTACCAGTGAGGAAGGGCTTCCCGCCTAGCCAAGGGCAGCATCGACAGGAATATTAATGGCACTGGAAACATGGTGAGTCTCCCAGTAAGTACGCCTGCGGAATTACAGCTAATAGCAGTCGCTAGCCTGCCCGACTGTGGAATACTCAGGAAAAGATATCACAGACGCTCACATTTTCGCCGACATTCCTGCCGGCCCAGAAGGAATCGCAAAGAAAACTTACAGCAGGATCACTTGTGCTGGAAATTTTTTTGTGGAACTCAGGCAAGACGAGGTTATGTCGGGATATAGCCGGTCAGTGCCCATATTGCTGCCTTCTCGGTCCATTTTGACACTAGAATTCAAAGGCGCAAGCCGAATATCTCTACCATTGTTCGCCGAAATTGGTAGCTTTGTTTTATTCGGAAATGGTCCGTATTTCCTTCGTGAGGATAAACTCTCCTTGTAAACCGAGCATACCCCTCCCATCCTCATTTCCCGCTCCCCAATCATCACTCCTCTCGCAATGGACATACCCTTTAATCAAACTGTTCTTACGCCTTCTGTGCAAAGTTTGGACTCTCTGTCAATTGTCAGTCGCTCTACCCACCCCGGAGACTATAGCGCATCCCAACAACAAGAGCCTTGAACAAACATGGATTCGACACCAGTGCCATCTCCCCCTCCACCGTCAGGCTGGATCAGCCCAATCTACAAGGGAGTACACTCGTCCCTGCCGCTGTGGCAAATCGGAGTGCGTGTAGCAGTTCATCTACCTTGATCAAATGATTCTTGCCACTCACGAAGTTCTTGGCTCCCTCCCTCCAATTCCCACACGACACGCCAGTAGTATGAACCCTCTTCCACCGAAATTATCCTCATGTCAGAAAGAAACCTTCTATCTAACATCCGTCGAAGGACCCATATTCAACATCCACAAAACCTTTGCGACACCTATTATCCGGCCAGACCGTGACGACTCGAAGGCTGGTCTTTTGCGTTTCCTCGAGCGCAAGCCGTGGGGGATATGCGACTGGACAAGTTGGTTTGTTTGGTGTGGGTGCGACGTTGGCACTCGCAGTCCCTGGAGCTGATTGTGGCATCGGAATTTATGCGAGGGTATTGATAACGCGATTTTTGAGGTCCGCTGTGGATGTTTGGGAAGCCGAGGTTGCGGGGCCTAGCCTGATCGAAGAACTTTGATTACCGCCCACGACGACTGGAAGGATGTTCTCTTCCGAAGATTGCTATGTTATTTCCTTAACATGATAATGAAGGCACGTGGCGCAACGGTGGTCCGCCTACTATTTGTTGTGACTATCTGGTGCTATCTTTCAAGTAAGCAGGCGGGTACGAATATTGCACGCATCTATTGATTCTATTCCTTTTCCTCAGAGATTCTCGCCCTAGAATGTCAATGTGATAATTCCGGCTTTTGTCATCGTTCTTCTTGCCGAAGCATTGAGTAGGACTGCTGCCGAGTGGCTACAAATACTTTCGTTTCGTTTCAGTCCCACATTCGAGCCACTGCCGTTGCCGACTGATACCTCTGAGCTTACAAACAGACCTTTGTGTCCCGTATATAAGATGGTCTGCAGCTCTTACTCCTATATCCTAACCAGCCCATCATGCCTCTCTTCCAAGTCGCCAGCGATCCTCCTACTAAGCTCGGTATCTATCGTGTCCTGTCCTCTCGCGCAGGAGTGAGGGTATCTCCCCTAGTCCTTGGTGCGATGAGTGTTGGTGATAAATGGGAGGCTTATGGTCTGGGGTCGATGAACAAGGAGTCTAGCTTCAAGCTCTTGGATGCGTACTTTGATATGGGCGGAAACTTTATCGACACTGCGAATAACTAGTAAGCAACGGGTTCCTTCACACCATTCCTGCTCTAATTCCCTATGTTATACAGCCAGGATGAGACATCTGAAGAATTCATCGGCGAATGGGCGGAGAAGCGAGGAATACGAGATCAGCTGGTCATTGCGACGAAGGTACGTCTGGAATTATTCATTCCCTCCATGCGCTAGGGACTGAAGCCCTCCCTTCACAGTACACAACAAACTTCAAGCGTGGAAATGACGCTATTGCGCAAAAGGTCAACTACGTAGGGAACAACACCAAGTCTATGCACGTCAGCGTGGAAGCGAGTCTTAAAAAACTCCGAACATCGTACATCGACATCTTATACGTTAACTGGTGGGACTACGAGACGTCGATACCGGAAGTCATGGACAGCCTGCACAATCTCGTCGCGGCGCAGAAGGTCCTCTATCTCGGGGTTTCCGACACCCCCGCATGGGTCGTCTCTCAAGCGAACCAGTACGCCGTGGATCACGGTAAGACACCATTCGTCGTCTACCAAGGCAAATGGAGTATCCTGGAACGCTCATTTGAGCGCGAGATCATCCCCATGGCTAGATCTCTGGGTATGGCACTCTCTCCATGGGGTGTACTCGGTCAAGGGAAGCTGTGGACGGAGGAAGAGGAAGAACGTCGGAAGGAGACGGGAGAGAAGGGACGTTTGGTGTGGGGCCCGAGCTGGGAGCGCACTGAGGTGGAAGTGAAGGTGTGTAGGGCGTTGGAAAAGGTAGCGGCTGAAGTTGGCGTCGGGTCTAATATCACTGCGGGTGAGTCAGAATATCGTCTTCTTCGATTACGGTGTGCAGATTTCTGACAGGTGTGTGAGTAGTGGCTATCGCATACGTGATGCACAAGACGCCGTACGTCTTCCCAATCATAGGAGGACGAAAGGTGGAACACCTCGAGGCGAACTTGAAGGCGCTGGACATTTCGTTGTCCAAGGAGCAGATTGAGTATTTGGAAAGCACTATACTTTTTGATCCTGGTTTCCCTACGACGATGGTTGTGAGCTTTGTTTTACTCTCTTTCCGGGGCTTTTGTTCTGATGAAGGATGTAGGGCGATGGATCCAGTTATAGGATCCTTCTTGCGTCGGCCGCGAAGATGGCAAAGCAGCCTGGTCTCCAACCCATCACGCCCTGATTGAAGGTGGCTCTCAGGCTAATGGATAGTCCTAGTTTAGGTACTCCCGTTTTCAAATAATATAACGCATGCACAGTCTGCAAATATTTGATTCTGGTAATCTATCTGGCTGAATGGATCATTGCATGAAGGGTCAAAGACTACTATACATATTGGCATGTGAAGAGAGATACTCTTCTTGCAGTCCCGCGATAACCAAGTCATGTTCCAGAAAGTCCATATGACCTCCGGGCACTCGCACGACTCTAACTCCCGGTAACCAACGCGAAGCTCCCAGATCTTCTCGCTCCTCTTCTGGTATTGGTAAAAGCTTTGCGCCTTTCTCGGCAACGTACACCGTAACCGGAGCTTTGACTTCCTTCATGCTCTCTATCCACTGCTGTATGTCAGGCTGAAAACAAAAATCAGCAATCATGCCCATAAATTCTCGCGCTGTATTCATCGCAAGTCGATGTATAGGCAAACCACCGCTCCCGTTCAAAGCTGTGCGCAAGACGTCGACAGAGCTATTCCTGCTTGTATCCCAGATCATCAAGTCAAACATGACCTCGATCCCCGCCATGATGAATGCCGAGACCTAAATATGAGACTTTTCGCGTGATCATATAATATTGGACATTGTAGTAGGCGCTCGTGGGACCATGTGGTGTTGGTGTTGGTGTTGTTACCGGCACAAGGTCCCAATAAGGAACGGCCGGGCCCACAGCCCTGACATGGCGAACCATGTGCTGTGGCCACGAAGGCTCATACCGTTGTGATCACGCTTTTGAGTGTGTCGCGCGGAGTAGAGACTCTTCGCGGGGTTCCCGAAAAAATGACATTCAAGAACAACATAATGGTACGGTACTAAAAATGCGGAAAACCTTGAAAACATATTTAGCGAAAGCTCCAACTATTTTCATATTGCTCCCAGTAGGACGTGTATTACTTCAAAACCAGACGCCGCCGATGTCAACAGATCCGCAAAATGGCTGGTGGCAATTAGGAACACAGATTTAAAGAAATCAGCTCGCAAATCATCCAAGGATTGTGGTCCATCGCAATACCACAAAGCGTGCGCTTCATCCTCAACTTCCGATAGGCAGAAGCAGCACAAATGCTGTGAACGAGGGACAGGTGGACGACAGCGCTCGGCCCATCGTAGGACCTCAACGGCGAGAGTATGGGATGATGTCAGCAGTCGGACTAAGGCTTTTCTGTGCACGGGAATAGGTACATTCAGGTAGGAATGGAAAGATACCACTGGGGTCTCGCGGGCGGAGGAGGGATCTGTTCGGTGAAGTGAGCGGTAGCGCAGGAGGAGGGCCTTAGATGATGCAGCAATGAAGGAATCAATATCCACGAGACCTGATTGTTCCACAGCCGTGATGAGATTATCAATATCAGACGGCAGCCACTGACGCGACAAATCCATTGATACGGGGCGATGCAAAAGATGCAGGACACGGGCGAGGTCGGAGATCCAAGATGATTTCTTGGCACGGGCGAGGGTGAGAGACTCGGCCATAGCGATGGACAAAAAGTGATCGTCTGGAAGAGAGAGCGTACTGCCAATATCTCAGGGCAAGTATGATACGTCGATACTTGACCGGCCACATCCCCGTCTCAGAGAATAACAATGCGACCGGGGAACGGTTGGCGACACCGAGCAAGCGACGAATGAACAGTTTCTGGATGCGCTCCAGTTGTGTGAGCAACGTTGCATCAATGTCGATAGAAATATCGCAAGCAGACATGGGATGCGGATCTACTGTCGCCATGTAGATGGCAATCCCATCTTTTGGAGGAACATTACCCACGAAGTTCTCCGCTCCGAACAAAGCGTTTACCGACTTCCTCGCTTTTGACGCCTTCACGTAACAGTGCTCCTTAAATATTGACCTCATGAATGCGACTGTGAGTCAGAAACACGATGCGGTATGAGAAGGAACAGGAAAGTACCTGTCAGTAGAGGACAGCGTGATCCCGACATATTTGTGCTTGGAGACACACTTCAGATCGTTCTCACCAACTTTAAATGTGGGCAAGACAGACGGCAAAGGACCGGCGATCCAAATTTTGGTCTTCGCCTCGGAGACCGTCATTGAATTTGCACGACACCAGTCGAAGAGAGCATCTAATTTTGCCTGCAAGCCTGATTGCCAAACGTAACGTCGTCTGGGCGACGTAGCAAGGAGAAATCAGAGAAGTAGATGTTCCATAACCCAGGAGAGGAACTATCCCCCGCGAGAATTCCTATAATGGACTGAAAGGCCTCGGAATGGTGGGGGCCGAGTTTGACGACATACTCCATCCTGCGATACATCATACGAAGCGACGATGGGTCCGTTGGCCCCCAAATTTGCCATTTTAGTCCAGAGAGTGGGTTAATCAGTGGAAGGGAAGGCGTTAACGAGATCGATGAATACAACGTAAAGAGGTTTTCCATCTGCTCAGGACCAGTCAATGGCTGTGCGCAAAATGAACATATTGTTATTAGTGCAATAGTGCTCCCGAAATCCATTTTGTGAAGGGGGAAGGATGTTGTTGGCCTCCAACCATCCGCGAAAACGACGGTCAATGAGCCAGGTGAAGACCTTCAAGAAGCATGACTGAAGGCCGATGATGCGATAGTTTTCGGGATCGAGAGCACTCTTATTGGCCTTCAGGACTCCGGTGAGTATCGTCGTAAACCAGATGCCAGGGGCGTCCAGAGCGGCAAGACATTTATTAAAGAAGTCGGCGAGTATGTCATTAGGAATGCGGATAATGGTATCGATGGCAACGTCATCCAGACCTCGGGCTTTACCTTTCTTCCTCGGTGTAGAAAGAAAACAAAGACGTCAAAGGTGACGCGCAGGCAGGTATGAGACAGGTACGCCATTGGTACCGCAACGAGGCAAGGAACCAAACATGACCATACAGTAGTATGAGACATGACGCACGGACCCCAGGGAGGGCGCCGTGCTACGGCGCATGAAAAGGACACGACGGGAAGGCAAGCGCGATACACGGAGACGGGACCAAGACACCGAAACAGGAACGAGACAGGAACGGAAACACCGGAACAACGAAGCACGGGAACACGAGACGCGAACACAGTAGCCGCAATGCACGCAAACGCAGGAAACACAATGCATGGGAACCGGGCACGAGAACGGAACAGGGAAGAAGGGGTTAGTAAAGTAGAGGAGACAAGAAACAAGGGGGCGCACGACAAGCCAAACGTCGAATATAGAGGGCTATTCGCGTTGGAATTGGTCTTGGAATCGACTTGCACTAGTCTGTTTAACAATCCTGGTCCCATCATCCACGAAACAAACGAATCCCAGCATTGCGACCTATGCGCGTCAGAACATTGCTCGCAGAGTGGTATGAATCTTGAAAAGATGATGATCTACGAAGGACCAGCTAATGTTTAAATTTTGAGCATGATAGCGAAACCCATGCTAGTCGGACAAGGGGGTATCGTGGAGTAGATGAAGGAATATTGAATGTGTCCTCTGATATTTGAGAAAAGAAACGTTCGTAGAAAACGGTCATCGTGGTTAAGACCAAGGTTGTTGGGGAGGATACTTGGTTTCTGATCCCGGAAGCATATATATGATAGTACTAGTTTCCATCTGTCGTAGTCGACCACAAGTATTGAAGTTAACGACCTGATAACCCCCGGTATTCCGACCGCAAGAGAGTCAAGAGATATCATATGTTCCACGAACATCGACTTGGAAGACAAAGGTTTGTCCTCCAATATGAGCCACAGCGATTTAGGCTTTGCGGTGCATTTAGAGGTGCTCAAATTCGGAAACTCGGAACAGGGCTCCTAAACCTGGTGTAGATCCTTGGCAGGAATACCGCACTACCTTCATCTTTCATCCAATCGTGAAGTTCGGCTGGACTGGTGTAAGAAAAGGAGATATAGGAAGAGATAAGAGGGATACATACCTCATCCCTCATATCCTGGTCGCACGACGCTCCCTAGTCTCAGGTTTTGCATCAGGAACACGCCAACGAGCGGAGTGGAGAGCCTTCATCGTTAAGGACATGTCGTCCAATATGGTTGTCCAGTATGCAATCAACCGCAGAAGCGAGATACAGCGTCAATCCGGTCTCGTCGAGTAGCTTGATGTAGAAGTGTAGGAACAGTCGACTAACTCGTGTACCGCAGCAACGGTGCTCTGGTCACCGTGACACTCTAGGTCCCAAAAAGGAACGCCGGGGTTCTGTGCCCTGCCCTGCCCTCTGTGCCGCCACTAAACGTGACACAGGCTACAACACTCCATGCCGATGTGATACCCTCAGTTGCCAGCCAAGGACGTCTCACGGATTTAAAGTGTTATAGGGACAAGTGAAAAACACCAAAAAGCATAAAGAACCAGAACAGACGGAGTGAGAAGGTCCCACCGCATACTCCCAACAACGCCAACAACGAAACACACCGTGACAGGGTTGTTATACAACGGGCCTTATACAACGCCCCGCCAACGAAAGCCACAGGACAGAGAAATGGTTCCACGGAAAACGGAACATGGACATGGAATACCAATAGCACGGACAACGAACACGACGGAACATGGAACAAGGGAACACACAGAGGAATCACAGAAAACGCGACACAGCGGAATATGTATATGAGCACTGACCGGGACCGGTGACCAACTATCCTGCACCGCCTTGTGCGACGTCTGAGTTGATAAATGAGAAGGGAAATTCGCGATAAAAGTCCAGTAAGAGTCCATGCCAAGCGGTCCTTAATTTGCAGTAAGGTTTGACATCTTCTGGAGCAGCAGGGCAACGAGGGCGCGTCTGTGATATCTTCGTGCCCGTATCAGAGTCGAGTAGTGGTCGCATGCGCCTATCCGTCGCCAGTCCTAGTATCCATGCCGTCCTAATTCATCATTTTCTAAGTAGCCATTTGCTAGGCGGGCAGCCCTTCCTCACTGCTGCCATTTCGTCTGGCTCGCTAAAGGCTTTTGCCGTAATGTCCTACGGTCCTTGCGCCTGTCCGCAGACAATGTGCCAACGCTGAACAACGGGGATAGAGACGGTGAGAACGAAGGGAGAAATGAAGAGAGCCGCCGTGATCGTGGTAGGAAGCAATGTTAGCAAGGTTGGCTTCTTGCCATCACCTGGCACCATCAGCACCTCCTCCTCGATTTTCGCCGAAAAATGTGAGTTCCATGCCTCAGTAGAGCATTCTTTCCAACAACTGGAGTCGGGGCTGGTCGGTACGTAGTACAAGCATGTATATGCTGGGCCTTTAAAACTGATTTTTTCTTGTTAGAAAAATCAATATCTCTTACCATCCTGATTGGCAGAGCGTATACAGGCGCAGAACGGTGATCTAAGGTAAGAATCGCTTTTTCATCGACTACTGGAATGCGAGCGATGACACTGAACAGGTTTCGACATCGTTGGCTGTCTCGCATTGGGTCAAGGTTCCTCCTGTGCATCCTCGGTACACAGAGCGGTTGGTACTCCAGGGCAGGTGGAGGCGACATCTATTGTCAACTGGAAAGGTTTAAATGCTGGTTATCCTTGTGAACCAAGGATGCGATATGGTGTACACTGGTTCGCTTCCTCATCTTGTCTTCATCGCTTTGGCTAAATTGTGTGTAGGACTGACCCGGTTCGAACAATACCAATCTTCGCCATCACAGTCCCGTAGCTATCAGCGCAAGCATAACATCCTTGACCAATTCCAACGACAGTCGGGCATTACCCTGTGCCACCGCGGACAACAGGCGAATCACCCCAGAAAGGAACCGGCCAAGAGGAAAGCTTGAACAATTCACCGTGTATCCTCTACATGTCGCATCAGCGGAGATCAAGGCGAGGACGCCTATCACCAGCAAGACCACAGGAAGCTTGATTGACCTCTGTGTCTGGATATGCTTTCCTCAACGGTATCATGACGGGTAAGAGCTTCGTTTTTTGGACGTGCTTGTTCTCAAACCAAACTCTCTAGATATATGCGTTGCGTAGTCGACGGACTCTAGTTGAACGGCGAACCGAGTACTGACGTCAAGCCTAATCAAACAGTGAGCCACTTTCGTTTTCCTTGCCGTATTCATCTTCTCAAACCATCAAGTTATTTTCTTGCGCAAAGAACTGCGTAGGCCGTTGCCGTCAGCCAGAAATTTTGAATTTCCTGCTGCTTTTTGAGTTCAACGACAGCAGGTCTCCCTGTCCCGGTCACTCTCCTGCGGATCGCGACCAATGGATCCTTCCTTTCGGTTACATGGACGCTGGAGACTTGTATGGAAAGAACTACAGGCGGTGCCATCGTCAAGATGCAACACCGAACAAAACTCTCCGACTTGGAAGAGCGCATGCTGCGATAGACGCGACGTGCCACAAACACGTGAACCGAGTAACGGTCGCTTTTGTTGAACGTTTCGAGTCCCAATCCGATAAACGCGCGCATTCAACGGATGTAACGTCTTTCTCTTTGAACCTCAATGTCAACTATCATGTCACCTTCCTCCTTGATTGAAAGCACCGGCGATAAATCACTCGTCTCCGAGCTGGTAGTATTCCAAGGGGCTAGCTCGATTTGTGTCCTACACAGGCAGCAAGCCTACGTAGACGACCCCAGGGAAACCATGATCAATTCTACTTACCACCCTATTCTCATCTCCCGCCTGGCAAAGTGTATCTTCACCATATGCTTTTTCGAAAAGAGACGCAACAGTTGATCAACCACCATCAACACCCCCTGCCTATCGATGACCGCCCTTCTTTCACCAGTTCGGGCACGATCGTGCTGGCGACGAACGCAGAAGTGGATTCGGCCCCTTGAGCTCGCCAATGTAGCGATGCTCGTGAATGCGTTTATGCTCCTGCATTCCTCACCAGCGTGTCTGTCACACTACAAGGACTTTGGTGCCAGGTACTCTCTTGTAGAGAACGAAGGAAATTGGTATGTAATTAGCACTCATTCAATTCCGATGATTTCTGATCTACTTCACAGAGTGAACACGGTCAGACGAAGCCATCGAAGTCGCTGTCTACAACCGGCCGATCGCTGATGCGCCTACCGTATTCCCATTTCTCTCCCGCTCAACCATGACCAGTTCTGTGACCGTGTTTGAACTTGATGCGGATGCCGCCGGCATCTTGGTGTTGGTGTTGGTGTTGGTGTTGTTGGCGCGTGTGACTGGATTAGGATGCAAATGATCATCCTGATCGTGGTTTCCGAGGTCGCTGTCCTGATTGTTGGTCATGACATCTTTTGCACAGTTGCTTTCAGCCATCAACAACGGTCTGCGCGGCCGCTGTTTTCTGTTTCTCAAGGTGGAATCGGACCCACGCTTCCGTCTTACCTACCAATCTCTACCCCCGCATCACCTCGTAGCTTTTGATCCTGCCTTGTAAGTTCCCCGCGCGCCAGGAGGTACGGACGTGGTTCGAACTCTCAGAACACATCGCGTCTCTCACCTCCTGAGGCTCACCGAGGATGGATATCCGATAGCAAAGGAGCCGCTTTCGTATAGCCATTCTCCATTTTGGATGAAACGAAGGCAGGAGGCTAGAGGGTAGCATTCACTTCATCTATTGTTGCATGCCATTCTGGAGACACAAATATCGGCTTATACATACGACTATTGTCGCTCGGATCGACCTGTGTAGTTGCCTCTGGTTTCATATATGCCTCCGTGTTTCAATTGTGCCTCCTCAGCAATCGATGATGATTACCGCTCCAAACACGATGGCAAATTAAAAGTCAAAGCGCCTCCTGATCTGCTACTCTAGAACCACCGGACCACATGGAGATCGTCAGATAGATCGGAATCGGTTCATGCCTAGCGCACATATACCTACATCCGCCATTGGCATCTGAAAGGGACCCGAAGTCCTGGATACACCGGTGCGTAGCTCTAGCAGGACAGCGTCACTTTTTTGACCTGTTGGAACGTCGACAGTAATATGCTACTTTCGCACGTTCGCATTCTGACATTCTGTAGAATCAGCTGGAAGCTCCTTCCGTTCCATAGTCCGAGGTGTTTGTGTAGCCGACATTTGTATCGGGCTATAATATGCTACTATCACACATTTGTACAATACGACTGCGTTTGGATACGCGAAAAGGAAGTATAAAGGACTTCAGCTCAATCTCTTACACCGTCGCCCCCTTCTATCAATATGCCATCCCTCGACGATAGGTACGGGTTAATGGATTCTGTTACTAAAATGCCCTGACAGAACGTCTAAAGTGAATTTTACATTACCGACGCTCGGATGGCTTTCCTCCCTTCCGCCGCTTTGGATAAACGAGCGCCTTTCTCCATCCCTAGTTCGCTGGACGAACGGGCGGGTTTTTTCGCTACCAGTGCTCTAGATGAACAGGCGCCTTTCTCCACCCCCAGTTCGCCGGACGAATGGGCGACTTTTTTCGCTGCCAGCACCCTGGATGAACAGATGCCTTTCCCCACCCCCAGTTCGCCGGATGAACGATCTACTTTCCTTGCTACCAGCACACCGAATGAACGTGCGCCTTTCTTTACCCCCCGTTCGCCGGACGAATGGGCGGCTTTCTTCGTTGCCAGCACACTGGATGAACAGGCGTCTTCCTCCACTCCCAGTTCGATGGACGAATGGGTGACTTTCTTCATTGCCAGCACTCTGGATGAACAGATGCCTTTCTCCACCCCCAGTTCGCAGGACGAACGATCCGCTTTCCTCACTGCCAGCGCACTGAATGAACGAGCGCCTTTATCTACCCCCAGTTCGCCGGACGAACGATCCGTTTTCCTCGCTGCCAGTGATCTCGATAAGCAAGCGCCTTTCTCCACCGCCAGTTCCCGTAATGATCGGGCGAGTCAGGATCCAACTCTCAAGCCGCTGTAAGCCTTGTTATATATATGTCACACGATGCTAATGTCACTTCAAGGCCTGACGGGTATCTGCTCGTCAAACCCGCTAAAACCCCCGCTGAGTGGGGAGAAAAGCTGGCTCTCGATAACAGGCACAATATCTACTATGAGCGCGAACCCAAGACTGCTTCCCTCCCCTGCTCGTTCTTAGGCTGCACTCAATCGATCACGGGACGTTCCATCCGCGACCATGTAAATGAATGTCACCGCAGAGCCCTAAGGGTGACATGCATTTCATGCCAGAAACAGCTCACCGCGAAGTCGTATCCGGATCATGTCCGCGGGAAACACTGTGGTGTTTCCGCCCGTTGCCCCTACTGTGATGAACCAAAGGCTAAAGGGTTCAGTGTGACGCGTCACTGTATTAACGCCTGTACAGCCCTCATTCCCTTCCGTCGTAGTCCACCAGGTTTGTGCGCCTTGCATCTAGTTCCGTGACTTTTTAAAGTTCCTTAGTAGATGACCGTACGTTCAGCCCTCCCTTTGGACCCGGAGAAATCGAACTGATCCACATGAGTGCAGAATAAAAACAGAGGGCAGGAAACACCTAGAAACTCTGAATACTATGGCCCGCTGTTTTCATTCTACGCTCACGTGACACGATCGGTCCTCCCCAGCGAAATCTCATTGAAACGGACTTGAACGGATGGTATTTAAAGTCGAACTTGGTATATACCTGACCCTCGGACACTTATTATACTTAGGTAGATTATTACTTGCATATTTGTGTTTTCATATGACAATTGACTCACCTTCAAAGTTGAATTTTGACCACGACGACATCTGTTCAATGCGTTCACTACGCATCGCCTATGCCCATATCTTTAATTTCCAATAAATGGCTGAGCGGAGACTACTACATGCTCTTGCATGGCACACCATTCCATGGACACTGGCGACGTTGCTCATCCTTTTATGCCTACTCTAAGTATTAATAGTTAGATAAAGCAGTGGAGTGGAGATGCTAGATGTCTGTGGTTGTCCTGCATAGTGGGTCGGCCGCTATCATACCCATGCTATTTTCTTAACCAATAACTATTAGCTGATGTCTACTCAAGCCAATCTTCTAGTCATAATCTGGAACTCTCAGGGTCATCCACGACCCGCCATTTTAGCTGTTTTCTGCTACCGCCACCGCCGTTGGATTCGTCAGTTAGGTGTATTTGGAAACTCGGTGTCATACTACCGGTACGACCCACTTATACTCCCCACCAGTGACACTACTCTATCCCCATCTGAGTGCTTTCAAGAATAGTATGTATGCAGTGACGGTGGATGGGATAATGAATAGTTTAGGTACCATCTATCAAGTTACTGTATCTCCTGACAGCATTACAGCATCTTTCTTTTTGGCGATCTAGACGATTCAAGAGACCCCGAATACTAGAAGATTCTCTAGTAGTGCCTACGAACTGCGCAGGGTAAACACCAACCTGTTAGCTGATTACGGAGATACTCGCACTGATGGAAGAAGCGGCATTACTTGGCACGCACCGACAATATTCTGTACGTCAGGTTTTTCCTCGAGACCATTGTCTTTCCAGTGACAGCGGCAGCACAGACGCTTGCCACACCATTCCTGGGAATGTCTCCCAACGTGAGTATACTTCCGTCTTGGAAAGGTATAGTGACCATTCGTTGCGCCTAAGTACTGCACCACGAAGCATGAACATTGAAGAGCTTTTATCGACCCTTCAAAACGTGTTGTGGGCATCGGAAGACACAGAAGCTTTGTTGCATCAAGTAGTTTCTGGCAAAATGAATACAACTGAAAAACACCGCTTAACGACAACTTCAAGTTCTTGTTTCAGCTGCCCTCTGCTAGTTTTCAATCCTCTGAGCTCTCGAATCCGAGTCACTCATCAGTTAGCTTTCGCCCATCTCTTTAGCGGTCCCCATTCAACCTTCTTACTTACGCACCCTTCTCCGTATTCCTTTCCCTGATATCGAAATCTCCCCTTGAGGGTAAGTACTTATTAGTGGAGGTATGTAATAATTAATTAATTAATATTTCATATCATTTAAGAATTTATGGCCAGATATAGCCTAAAGGTGCCTGCTTTCTCTCGTTCAAGTTCCATTGCACCGCCTATTAGTCTTCAGTGGCATTCACTGCAACGGCGGTCCCCTAGGTCTGTTACCGAGCAATGGGTCTGGCTTACTGACTTCAATTGAACAGGAACTTCCAGGTTGGAGTCCTGACCACAGCTGTACCTGATAGGTTCCAGTCTGCTCGTCCTGCTGTATACCAATTACGAAGGGAATGACACAGAGCTTTGCTGTAAGGGAAAAAATTGAATTGTTATGGTGCGTGCGACTTTCTCACTGGATATTCAACTGCTTACCATGATAGCAGCCCAAATAAAATCACGCAGCCATGATGGTTCATGAAGCTTTGCTCAGGTCATGAAAGTGGTACCTATTCACGTCAAGCCCTCTTAGACAAGCGCAACATACATAGCCTTCGGCTACGGGAGCAAGGGGGTAGAGCTCGTAGATGCAACGATGGGAAACGGACCTGGTATGTTCATGTCCTCTCCCTTCATTAGCTTCCTACCTCTGTGACATTCAAGGTTTTTCTAGCTAGAGGCTCGAAGGTAACAAATACGCTGACAGAGTCACTTCCGTTGCACAAGGACCATGTCAGCAACTCAGATAAATGCTTGCCTCATTAACAAGTGTGGTCTGCCTTACCATCGGGATACTTGCTCATGGAGGCATTGGTTTGATACCGCCGAGTTCTTTCACAAGCCTTACTTTCAACACAGTAGAATTGCAGAGTCTGAATCGATATCCTAACACCAGTATTTTCTTCGGCTTGCACTTTTTTGGGCGGACCCATAGCTCTTGACGTGTGACGGGTTGCGCTTCGTGCTGTGGGGGTAAGCTTCGATCGAATCGACCACTGGGTTCACAGCGTCACTATCATCTCGACTGATCTGCTGTCTCCTGCCCTGACATTATAATGTTTCTCAGCGTCGTCTTACTTTGTTGACGATACTCAACCACGGATACCAATCACTGATGAGATGCGTCTCTTTCGGGTGTCATGACATACCCAAGTGCACTAATTTCATTTTGGCCGGTACAGCTCTGATTGTGGATTCTTATAATCCCCAAGACAGGATCATGGTCATGACGTCCGAGAAAAATGCTGTACAACTTGATCTCACCTTTGACATGGCCCGCAGTCTTGGAGGGACTGCGACAGAGGTGTGCTTAGAACGGATGTATCGAGCTTCTGCATGCAGCGATTTCTGGAAAGCTTGTTCATGCAGTTTGGTTATGCACTGTACTATACTATACATTCGTTCGTTCGTATTATCATGGCCACAAGACGGCCATCAGAAAATAAAAGGCCTAAGAGTGCATAGACTGTGATCTATATCAAAGAAGGATGTTACGAGACATAGCAGCAAGTCCCAGATTCCTCAACCTCTCTCGATCTTCGCGGTTGGTCATTGTGAACACGGATACTTTTTCGAACTGCCGGCCAGGAAATCTTCACCCAAGGACCCAATACTCTAGTGACATGTGTGCACCGATCAATGCGTAGGTCCGTTCGGGTATGGGATACTGGTGTGTGGCAATGATTTGGAAGGCATGCATGGTCCCTGACTCGTCTTCAATAGCAAGCTGTCCGCATCGACTTGCACCTTCTGCATCTCCCACAGCTAATCCCTTCACACAGCCTTTCTCAATGCAGTATCCCTCACACCAATCGACACCCGTCTCATCGTCACGACTAGCCCAAGCTCCACATTGGCCTTTCATTGGCAGAGGTTTCGTCATGACCTGCTCCCACGATGGTCTCCATCTCTTGCTTGCGGTTCCCGGTTCAGGATACAGGAATAACAACTCGGCCTGACACCACGCAATGATTGCATTTATGAGTGCTGCCCATGCATCCTCCAGAGACTGGCTTTCATAGTATGCTGGTATCCTAGCTGACTCGAGGCAAAATGCAAGCCCTGCTACTTTGTCCACAGGGTTGGTCGACACCCGCTTCTGCATCTCTGCCAGCAAGCTGAACATCTCGTACGAATCTGGCGAAATGTCATCCAAGGCCTGCAGCTGCTTGTGAAATCTGGTCAGTATATTGTTCTCATAGTTACCCTTATCGTCTATCGGCTCAGCATGCAGGGGTCCATCGGGCGTGTCTCCAGCAATGATCCTCTGGTAGCCAACCTCCTGCAGCGTCCACGCGTGTCTAAACCAACATCGATCACTATCCAAGTCGCCCGCCTCCAAACTCAAAGGCTGCCCCAGCCCACTCAAGTACCACACCACGACGTCTGCGACATGATATACATATCCGATTGTGGGCACATCCAGCCTCCACTCTTTGATGCGCAGGTCCTCCCTCAGCCCGCCTCTTTGTCTCAAGCAGAGGATGTCCAGCCATACATATATGGCCCCCAGGTTCAACATCTCTATTTGGATGAGGTCGAGGTTGGCATCTTTCGGGATAGGAACCGGCCATTCGCGTCTATTAATGGGCGTCCACACAACGACGCGGTCGTTCTCATCCACCCAAGCATGCGATATCGGACTTGGATTTTCCTTTGTGCCAGTCATCCAGCACTGTGGGAGCACGCAATTGCTGTACAAGTCCCAAACACGTCTAGGGGGGATGTGTGGGTCGACGATTCGACTGTCAACAAGCGCTTTTTGACGTTTCTCCTTGTCCAATTCTTCCAGTTTGCGCAGCTCATCTTGAATACTGCTCCAGGATGACGGTATGACTCGGATGTATGCATATGCAGTCCCAAAGTCATAATTATTCGTAATACAGTCTTCTAAGAAGGAGATGAAGGAGGTGTCCAGCAGGCGTGCCATTTGAAGAGTGTTATTAAGTATATCCAGGATGCCCTGAATACCGAGAGCAGCGCAGGATTCGTCGGCGAGGGAGGATGATATAACCGGTCTCCTACCACTGTAGGCTTGTTGCAATGGAACTTTTATTGAGGATTCTGTTTGGCTGGTTTCTTTGTAGGCAGAGATCATGAACATGGGGAGATTTTCACTATCTTCGTTCCCCAGTGACTGACTGATCGAGACATTGTCACTAGAGTCGGCGGATGAGGTCGAGGAAGGACTGCATTCAGAACGATCGGAATGTGTTTTCCCCATTGTGACCATCATGAGACGGATCCTAGACGGTGCTGATACTACGACGTGACGATGTCAATCACAATAGAACAAGTGCACATACTTTGGACTATGCCCTCTTTGTTCACTGTGCAGATCTTCAGAGCTTAGGTGAGGTCCGTGATGCGTAGAGGCGAAGCGGGTGCCACAATTACAAACGATCAGCGAGTTCCTTCTCTGTGACTTTCACGTCTCCTTCGAGGGTAGCCAGAGACACAATTTCGAGTGTAACATATGAATGGTTCACTGCGGCCTACATTGCGCCTATTGAGCTAGCGGGAGGCAATATGATGAGGTAAAAGTTTACTTGGAGGATGTCGATCGTCGGTGTAGCAGTCAAATAAGTACCGCTCCACACTCTATATTTAACCTCCACAATTAATTACCTTTTTTTTTTCTCCAAATTCCAGATACAACGTTCAGCAACGGGCACACAACCCCAGGTCAGCCCACGCTCTACAGGACGGGATCAAGGCAGTCATTATCGTCATCACCTTCAGTATACAAGCTCTGAACCATCCAAGAAATTGACATTGTATTGCTTGTATGGTGCTACGCGCATGACAATACAAGGCCCCTGTATAGTGCCGCAAACCAGCCTACATTCTGCGATATGCATTATACGTCCACACTACCAAGCAATGGTTGTCCTACAAATACTCGAGCGCCATCTTCTGCTCAAGAACCACCTTCCGGTAATGCTACGTTGAAAACCATCAGGCACTCGGTAGGTTTCCTCTATCAGTGTATGGCTCCTTGATTTATGACGAAGCTTCTACCAGCGCTGGAGGAAACCAGAAAGCCCGTCTTCATGCCACCGAGCGCTGGCTTGAACAACTAAAATCCAGCAAAATCTTCACGCCATCACAATCCCCTCTCTTCTCGGATGAAAAATGTCCCCTCGGATGCGGCATGGTTCGGGTCCATATACTATCCAGAAACATCGCAAGGATAGTGGTAGCAGTGTGCACAGAAACCCAAGTCCTCCCTCCGGGTCGTCATTTCATACTTTCATGCGTCAGAGGATGTGCATGCTGAATGAGGTTCCTATGCTCGAGCGTTCTCTAATGCTCACGGCAGTGCCCAGGGAAGCCTGTTCAAGGGTAAATATAAAAATGATACTGTGAGCGGCTGCGTACGTTTCGCGTTTTGATGCCTGGAATCGTGGTGGCTGATGCAAACCATGTCAAGGATGGCTCCAGGCGTATGCATAGGTGCTGTTTGTACCATCCTCAGGTCAGCATAGCGGGCCCAAAATTCCTTGTATCACGCATTCAAGGTCTACAATTTGGTTGAGAAAATACTGTGGGTATGATAGCGAGCGACCTACCATGGTCGTGGCCTCTAATGTACAGCATCTCGGCTTTTGGCTGCGAATGCCTCTTCATGCTTTGCATCGTGACGGTGGATAGGCAGAGTATATCTCGAAAAATATTAGATGGTGGTGGTCAATGGCAAAGAAAGCATAAGGTGGCTGTGTATCATGACTTGACTTCCGACTGCCATGACACCCGCGTTCACAGTAGTGGACCGTGCCATGTGATACTACCTACCTGTCGTTCCTGCTGCCACGCTGTTCTTCGAAATTGTGTGCTGCAACATTGTGCATCCTTGGTGTCTGCGTTTGGTTTCGGTCGTTCCCGCCCTGCCAGTTCTTCGGTCCTCTATGTTGCTCGTGGTTCGTGCGTATGACTGTATGTTTCACAGGGTCTCACCTTACATGACCACATCCACTTATGATGTATTACCACGGAATGCATCGCATCTATCTGTCTTCCGAGATCAGAAACAAAGTACCACAAGGCCCCATGAGCGTCTGCCGTGATGACCAATATGATCACGCCGAAGGTCTTACTCTTCTTGCATTTTTCACTGCAAACAATCAGTCATGTAGACCTGTGACCAGTCCCTACATGAGCAAGCGTCGATGGTAGGGACCTGTAAATCTGACTTTGAATTCCCTTTGATGCGTTTAGGGATTTGCTGAATCCTAAACAGGTCAGAACGCGGATACCATATTTGGGTTTTGGTGATGCACCGCGACAGCGACAATGCATTTTGGCATGAGTGCTTCATAGATTCCTTCAAAAATTGTGCTTTCATCATATTTTACAATACCTGCCCCAATGACATGCTATTTGGACCGTTGTAATAAGTGATATGCTGTTAGGCATCAACACTCAAAACTAGTACTTGTTGAATGATCTTTTAAACTTTACGGATGATTTCAGCAGCAATACATAATGTTATCAGTAGTGAGAGGTGAATATATACTTAGAAGAAGGCAAACGACGCTTGTAAGCCAAGAAGCTGCTCAGAAACGCGTTGTCACTGTCGTGGTGCACTGCCAAAACCCAAATTTGGTATCCGTGTTCTGACCTTTTTAGGATTCGGCAAACTCCTAACGACATGATAGGGGATTCAAAGTCAGCTGTACAGGTCCCCTACATCGATGCTTGCTCATGTACGGGGACCGGTCACAGGTCTATCAGTCATGTACTGTCCTGTTATCCACCTATTCAATCTCGCCGTCATCATGCCCTCCACGGACTCATCTGACAATGCGATCAAAACCATGCAGAGAGCATACCATATGTTATTTGGCAGAGATGTTCCTGCCATGGAACGGGACAACCATGTCTTACTTTGGACACAAGTCTGTTTTTGCCCTGACAGCATCGTCCAAGAACTACGACAGATTCTACCTTTGTTGCCTGATCTCACGTGGAAGAATGCTGCTCCAATGGTAGGCCTTGACCCCTCGCGAGGAGAAGAACAACTCTCATGGAAATGCATGCAAATCCTGTACATTCCTGATAAATTCGTAGACGAGATTATGGATATCGCTCATTGGAGAAATTTCTGGAGCAAGAGGCGACAGTATGTCCAACTCGGTTCATTTGTGAGTGTTATCTCTCCCCAGCACTGCTTACTTCTGACCAGCGAGGTGAAGGCTGTTAAAATGGTATTGAACAAGATAAGATTTGGCTATGAGAAGATTCAGAGTGAATCTTCTTTCAAACTTGAAGTGAAGATCGTACACAATGCTGCCCTCCTCATGTTTGAATCCGAGCTATGGCATGATCAATCACAAGTGCTTGCTCAAGCCATCACCGAGGTGACATGTATGCTTCTTTTCAACATCCAAAGTCCCGCTCTAATCTCAGTTAGGTCTGGCGGCATCAAATAGTCGTCTAGGATACTCATTCCCGATCTACATCGTCATCACGGACCTGTACCAGACATCATTTTATACTTACTATCGTGAGCAGTATTCCGATTCCTCCAAGCCAATCTCATATGCTATACAGCTTCCGCGAAAAAAATCTACCTGCGAAGATGCTTCCATGTCAAAGATTTTGGGGAAGAGTGTGATGTTGGTGGAGATCCATGGGAGGTTCAGGAATCACTGCTTCTAGTAATGACCCCTGTCTGTACGTCTAGTTGTTGTCTGCCTCCTTGTATTGACTTAGGCAGTCGCACAAGACTTGTTCTCTTTGTTGATGGAAGGATATTACGACTATGTCCAGGCAAAGATAAGCCTTTGCCCTGATACGGAGAGGAAGGGTTGTGAACGAGCGCTTGAGCTAATCAACAAAGCCAGAACGCTCATGTCGAATCGAAACGGAATGCAGGAGGAGGGAGAAAGTGGCTTGAAAAAACTGAGCACGAGGTGAGCTTAATCCCATTGAACATCTGCGGGGAATTCACTGATTGGCGGTACCAGTACGCTAGTATTGCCATGAGGACACAAGGTATTTACCGAAGAGGAGATGTGCGCGCAGGATGAAGACATTCACAGGATGTTAGACAACCAGAAGAAGGAGGCGAGTATGAGATTATAAGGATATTTCGTTCTCTGGCTATACTGCATTATCAATGAAACGTATAATCTTGAGGGTATACTAGTAAAAGGTAAAAAATAGATGAATAAACGGGTCAGTGGCACCATCAGGGAAGATACCCTCGCCATGCCTGTTACCACAGATGACGGCTCATTGTTTGTGGTATGGTCATTGCCTACGATGTCCACGTCATCAAGAACTGGGTGGTGGTCAAGACTTGAAGAAAGCCTATGGTGGCTGTGCATCAGAACTTGACATCTTACCACCATGACGCTCACACAATGGCAGCCTCTCGTTCCAGTTTTCTCAGCAATGGCCTTCTCTATACTGTTATATGGCACAATAAGGCAAGGACCCCAGACTAGGATGGACGACGACGGTACTTGCTATGCTCCTCACACCTGTAAGTTCCTTCGTTGAATCTTTGAGCACTATCATTGACCGATTTCCACAGCTTCAGCCCAAACAAGTTTAGGCAGCACTATTGACTGTTTGGTGTGTCTCAAGAATTGCTGGAGTGACTTGGACAGGACAAATGTGAGTGCAGCAAAACTCGAATTCGCTATATGGTTACTGATAATTTCATCTATGTCACTTTCGAAAGGGTCAGCCTCGTACATTGACGTGGCTACTGTGAACCGCCCAGATCATTTGTCGCACTTATCTCACCACCTTGTGGCCCTTTCCATCCTCCTTGAAATTCGGAGGAAGGATGTAGAATGTTCACACAACCCTTACCTGGCATCGGCTCCAATTTTTGTGCAGGAGGCCATCGCCCACATGCTCTCTGTCGCGCCCTTCCCCCTTTAGATTCAAAGCATGTTTATGGGATGTGTTTATTGTTTGGGATGATTCCTTTCTATAAGCCGAACCATGGCTCGGGCTTCTCCTTATTTTCTTTCCGACTTTCCCCAGTCTCTCTCCTCTCGTCATCCTGTTCTGTGGCCATGTGCTGCCCTGTCCTTCGTTGCATGAACCGCATGGGGAAATAACATCTCTATTGCCATGGAAAACGACGTAGGCATGATAGGTGTCCTATTGGTATCTTAAAAGAGACATAACTCGCTATGGATTCATTCAGCGTTCTTCATCCTCAAGAATGCATCCCTTTGTCGGGGCCCTTCTCTCCTCCGTCCTCCTAGCCATACTCTTCGCAAGGTTCTCATATGCTGCTCCATGGACATCTCCTGCCAAACATGCCACCCATCGCATCAGGACTATTGGGCACGACTTGAAAATCGAGGCTTACCATCCAAAGTCGTCCTTCAAGGTGATCTACATGGTTTTACGTGCCTGCTCATACCTCTCATTGTCTCTCCTACAGATCTACGGAAAAGGCACAGAATCCCCGTCTTTCAAGGTCAAGGGTAGTGATTTGAAAGTATTCATGGCATCCTTCATTGCATCAGAGCTCGGTGTTGATTCCTCTGCTATCGTATATCATTCTGGGCGCTCTGAAGATGTCATGAGTTACTGGTATGGCAAGCAATATCACGTAAGCCCTTGAAATCCTCGTATCAACACTTCTATTGATGATGGTTTTTCTCAGGACGGCATTCCTTTTGCGAATGCTGTGGCTAATGCTGCCTTCAAGAATGGGGAGGTGGTTGCTCTTGGCTCATCTTTCATAGACACATGTGAGAAATCTCCTCATTGTCTTCCTGTATTGACGTTATATATAGCAAACATTGCGTCTTCTTCGCCATCTATGTCCATCGACTCGATCATTGGCAAAGTCGAGGACTCCTTCGTTGCCACTCATAATGGCATCTCCTCACTGGAATACCTAGTTCAGTCTGATGGTTCCATAGCGCTTACGCATGTCGTTCAAGTGCAGAATGAAGAGACGAATGCTTGGTATGAAGCGTTCATCGATGCCCATTCAGGGGAGATCCTATCCATCACGGACTTTGTTGCTCAAGCTACAGTATGGTTCTTTTTCCTTTGAATCCAACTGCCACACTAAGCAATTCTATAGTATACTGTTGTCCCCGTAACCAAGGCATCTGTCGCCGAAGGTGAAGAAACCTTGGTTAATCCCGAAGACTTTGATTCTTCTCCCGAAGGCTGGGTGCAAAATGGGGAAACTGCATAAGGCTTATACACTCTCACCTTTGGAATTATTCACCTATATTTCGTAAGTGGAAACAACGTCGTCGCTTACAAGGGCATGCAATCCACCACTACTCTGGAATCATCTCCCGACACCTTTGACTACCCGTACAATTTGACCATTGGTCCAACAGAAGGCAAAAATCTTGATGCAATCCGCACCAATGCCTTCTACATCATCAACAAGGTCCATGATTTCGCATACAAGTACGGATGGACAGAGGCAAGCTACAATTTTCAGACGGACAATTTCGGGAAGGGAGGAGCGCAGGGTGACCGCGTGTTGATGTCTGTGCAAGACGCGTCGGGTACGAACAATGCTAACTTTGCTACCCCTCCAGAGTACGATTGTCTTTTCCTCTGATATACCTTTGTACTGATCTTGGGCTAGTGGGCAGTCTGGAACATGTCGGATGTACATCTGGACCTTGACGACTCCCAATCGCGATGGTGGAGTATAGAATGATATCATCGTACATGAGTTTACGCATGGTATCACGAACTGTCTCACTGGGGGAGGGATGGGACGATGCTTGCAGACAACCGAAGCAAGCGGAATGGGCGAGGGTGGGTGTTTCGGGCCAGTCTTTCGAAGCGTCTGATACTGAGTTGTTGCAGGTTGGTCCGATGCGATGGCTGAGTAGGGCCATATCTGTCATCTGTGGAGACGCTCGCTGACATCATCTTTTTTCAGATGGACGGAGCAGAAGAGTGGGAACATCACTGATTTTGTCACCTGGACATGGGTGGTGGACAGCCCCGCGGGTGTGCGCACGTATCCTTATTCCATGGATCCTTCTGTGAACCCCCTTCGTTATTCCTCTATTGCTACACTACAAGAAATCCACGGTGAGCCCGTTCTCTCCAATCGCGATCCATATTTTTACGTGCGACCCCTGCATAGCTATTGGCGAAGTCTGGGCCAACATGCTGCATAACGTGTATGCTGCCCTCGTCGAAGAACATGGGTGGCCATCGACCACTATGGAGGACCCTACGGGTGCTGAAGGCAATATAGTCTACCTTCATCTGTTCATGGATGCGCTGTCTCTCCAGCCTTGTAATCCTACTCGTGAGTCCTTCATTTTTTCCCTCTTGATCATATGACTGACTTGGATTCATTTTGTAGTGACTACACGGGATGCGTGGATCCAGGCAGACGTGAATCGCTATGGTGGGGCTAATGGATGTATTCTTTGGAAGGCTTTTGCGAGTTGTGGGTTGGGTGTGAACGCTGCGAATTATCAGGATGATAGGATGGTGCCTGATGGATGTTAGATGTCTGGGAACCAATGGATTTCTTACAGACGCTTGAGTGTATAACCATTTTATTGATACCTGTGCCTTGACTAAAGGCTGTAATACCCAATTCAGGATCAAGCCTTTTGCCCAATCTCTGTTACTATGTGGGGAATCTATTGCTCAACGAAGAATGGTAATAGTATACTCGGTTGCTCATATGGCAGCGACTTCATCTACTTTTTGAACTCGATGATAACAATAATTCATTTATTCGAAATCCTTAATTGGACCTCTACAGGTCCGCCGAACTCTACGATGTTGGATGTTTATGAGAACAGTCAAAAGCCACCATTACTCTGTTCACATGTCTGTGACACGTCGCATCCGATATTGCAGCATGTGCTCTTCCAAGACAGAGAATTGGTTGCATGTAGTGCGATAGCACCACCTGCAGTTCCTCGATACAAGTTTCCAGCGTCCATACAACTGGAAGGAAGGATCACGGAGAGGGAGACCTGTGTTGTTTCGAAAAGCTGCAGAAAATCCTGGCTGAGAGCAACAGCCTAGGCAGTTCTTGGCAACTGGAGATAACTTGATGGGCTTGAGCAAGAGCAAATCACATTATGTTAATGATTCTTCTTTACTTTAATCTCGATGTCTGCTTGAGAATCACCTAGGTTGAATGATGCGTAAAGACTGATTATAGCTTTTGTATATGGTACTTTTAGATAGTGGGAGATATATTCAGCTGAAACGTCCGGTGAAAGGAAAAATGGGACGAATGGTAAGACAAGTAACACGGGAAGAAAGGCGACATAAGATGGGATGGACGAATGAAAAGTGAATGATCAGCAGCTCATCTAAGAGACAAAGGAATGTTGTCTTCAGATCATCAATCAGTCTACAGACCCTGTTCAGCTGCAT
This sequence comes from Armillaria solidipes, assembly GCA_022818035.1. Classification (NCBI taxonomy): domain Eukaryota; kingdom Fungi; phylum Basidiomycota; class Agaricomycetes; order Agaricales; family Physalacriaceae; genus Armillaria; species Armillaria solidipes. The sequence continues at coordinate 3,123,054 of JAIWYQ010000001.1, read as the reverse complement.
TCATTGATCTAGTAACAGCATGACGTACTTTCCATGAAACAGTCTCCGAAACGTCTACATGTACCGAGCTGGCGAACAAGTGTAGTTGTTCAGCTCACTGATTGGCTACAGTACACGCAAAGAATGGGATCACCGCCGTGCCGATCTTCAGAGGATTCTAGATGAGAGGCGATCTGGGTGGTCACGGGTGCACATCGGCAATGGTAGATGTGTAACCCAGGATCCAGACCCTGTGGTCGAATCAACCCTTGGGCAATTTAAGGGTCTCTAGAACTTTGAGGTTTTCTGATATAGCGTTCCCGATATCCTGGAGGACTGAGGACCTGATTAGATAGATTTGATGACTGATACCCACATAGAAACTTGCCATTGCAGGACTAATCCATCTGGATAGTGAAGAACAGAGGTGGGGCTGTGTACAAGTTGTCAGAGACTGCCTGTGAAATACGATCTGGCAGATCATACCGAGAAGCTGGTGTCTCCGAACTACTGACAAAGGTATCATCTAGTGTTGGATCGTTATGTGGGATGGGGAAAGCACATGCGTTGTTGTCACTGGAGAGAGCAAGTGAATAAGAACGAAAAAAAAAACTGAAACAGCATTGATGGATGTACAAGGAGGGGTCTATATCTAGCGCACTAGGTGAGAGCGAGGGATTGCTTCAGACACCAGTGTAAGTATAGTTGTAATAAGCGAGATATTGTTGAAATTCACTTTGTCCAGACCGGAGGCGTTGTTGGATAAGAGGTCGATGTAGCGCTGTAAGCAGAAGGACTAAAAAGGTCCCATCAGGACCTATCCTTACGGCATAAGGCAAGAGATCGCACATAGCAATGCCAGACATTTCGTCATCATCGAAATCAGACTTCATGGGAAGGTATTCATCTAAGAGCTGGAAAAGATTTCCCGGAACGTTCACCACAGACGTGTCAGGCTCGTCAGCATAATTGGGAGGAATTTCGTCGTCCCTGGGGACATTCAGACGGATGATTAGCATGAGGCGTAGAGAAAGCTTACAGGCGATTCTCATGACTAGATTACACAGGCCAGTCAATGAGAAGAACACAAAGTCGTAAATGTAGCACATACCAGACGTGTCGGTCAGAAGAAGTATGGAAGGACATGGTAGCAGAGATACTGTTGAGGCAAACTAGGTGTGATAGATGCCTCTTTTTACTCCTTCTGCTTCACGATGTCCAAAGCAGCTGTTGTGCCAGAGTGTGCAGGAGCGGCACATTGAGCCTCTGCAGCACACAAATCACATCACTAGTTACTCGTCAGTCTCGCAGAACTGCACATTGGCCATTGGTCCACGAGTGTTATCATCCTATGGCATTCCAGTTAAATTTAGGGAGCCTTCGAGTGCACCGATGTGCGAGAGCAGCACACCGTGACTCTGAGGTAAATTGAGAGCCCAAATCAAACGTGTTTAGTCTGCTATTGCAGCATTGCCAGACAAAACAAAGGCTAGCACTGTGTAGAGAGTATTGCCATCTTTACGTGATTGTGAGTATACAATTGACATTGACGAACCACTTCAGCCGACGCCGGAGGGTTGCCCGGTCCTCTTGGCATTCGGCAATCACATGCACATGAAGCACACAAGGGCTAGTTCATGTCACTGCAACAATTCAATCCGATATGGGAGTATTCAGGTTAATCTTGATGGTTGACAGCGAACAGCGAAGATCGGCAGGTGAACGATGGAAGGCTTATAGCACAGTCAGAAAGGGGGGAAGTAGCGATTGGTGGGAACGAACCCACATGGTGTGGTGTGTGTACCGGCACAAGGTCCCATGGAGGGACGGAAAGCAGCGGTCTTTAATCAGCTAGACGTGCCATGGGAAAGACATTGCGACATCCAAAGATTTCAAAAATCCCTATTCACGCCCCATAATGCCAGCCGCCGGCAACGCGTCCGGCTGAGTCAAGTAATGCAACAAGTTGAATACGCAGTGCCGGGGAAGGTTTCTTCTATTTGACCTATATAAACCAGATTAGAATCATCTGGTTGAATAAGGTGTGACATACCAACCTCCTTCGTTGCCTGGGCAAGAGAGACTATCTGGATACTCTCAGACGTCCTTACAACATAAGAGCGACGTCGAGGCGCCTAGTCAAGTATTTGTATTCACCACCGCTTGAAGCAATCTTCACAGTCTTGAACCAAAGGATTTATAAAAACGAATCCTGCGAATTGTCTTTCAGCAATGCGCCAAGTGTTCACCGGTCATGTCACATTTCGGAGCATCTCTGAGGCATCCAAAGCAATATGGCTCCAGTGGCCAAAGGCTTGTAAAAGGCCTTCAAAACCTGATGCTGAATAATTTGATAGCTGGCGCATTGGGACAGGTGTATTCTGCAGACAAAAATGGATGCCCGGATGATGTCGCGGTCCTATATCCATACGAGAAAGGAAAAGGGTGACCGATGATGTGGTCAAGCCATGAAGAGGCAAGATATTGCACATGGAAAAAGTTCTTCTGTGGTAGGCCGACAACCCACAAGTATACTTGAAAAGGGATGTTGTAACATTTCTGACAAGAGGGTAAGACGATCAGGATATTAACACCTGAAGAAAGTCTGGAAACGTACCTTTTATTCCTTACTGAGTTCCTGCTTTCTACCATGCAACTAGTTCTAATATCTCGTAACCTCTACCGGAGACCAAAGCGATGCACGGCCCTATTGATACCACCTGTAAGGTGAAGGCGAGAGAGTATACGAACTACTTTCGGGCCTAGTGTTCAGTTGGCGAGATGGTTTAACATTTGAGAGCAACCTGCTTAATAGAATTGTACTTCTCTGTGAACATTGCGATAGTAGCCAGCCTAAAAGAATGCCCGAAGGAATTGAAGCGTCATCTCGCAGAAACATCTGGATGCGAGAGGGCATGACTTGAAAACCTTATTAAAGATGATAGTGAGAGGGAAAGAAAATAGGAACATAGTTGGATGGCATTTCTGTCCTTGACTTGGTTCACGAATTCGACATTGATGCCTTGTATGGTACCGACCGCAAGGACCTGGCCATTCCTGGGTATGGGTCCATGCTGGCCTTCAATTTTGATGATGACAATCCACCCGCAAGCGAAATATCCTTCCATGATCTGCCATTTGACCACACTGCGTCGCAGCAAGGCTACACAGAAACCACTTACAATCTCACTTTTCCTCCGCACACCATGAATGCCATGATTGCAGAACACTATGGGCATTCCTTTCATGTATTCCACGATGCCTCTCCCTCAGTCAGATTCAACCCCTTCGCTGACAATGGACAGATTGTAGAGCAGCCGCCGTCAAAGGGACAGTCATACCCTGAGGATGCAAATGCAGGCCGACCCGTTTTCACGAATCCGTTCAACAACAGCACCAACATTCTGTCCGATGCGAGACTCGAATTGGCCCCAAATGAATGTATCTATTCTTCTCCTCAGCAGCAGTATATGGCAATCCCCACCGAGCACGCATACATTCCTGCTGACCACGACCAAGTCCAGTCCTATGCAAGCAGTCAGTCCATATACAGCCAATATGGCGAGTCTTGCCCATCAACACAGACAACAGCCGCTCCTGCTCCTTCTCCAGGACCTTTGTCAATGATTGTGAGCCGGTCGCTCCGAGGATATTCTATTGGGTAGATCAATCCAACAAACTGTGCAGGATTTCAGGATTTAAGTCTTTTGATAACGCATCCTTCTATAACATGAGCATATATACGGGACACTGGCAAATGATTTTGTTATTAATTTTTTAGATGGCACCCACATGAAAAATTTCAGCATGACTGGAGGGCATGACAGGTATCCTCCTGGTTGTGGAGCACGATTCCAGTGCGTTGGTAGCAGTCTTGAAAATAAGGCCAAACTATCAGGCTATAGAGACCGTTTGGGGTATATGCATCGTCCTTGGTCCACAAATCCTATGCGCCAGAGATAAAGAAGGGGAAATTAGCAACTAGGTGGTGGAGGGAAACAAACAGCATTTCAATGGAGATTCCCTCCGATCACCGCCGAGTCAGTCAAACTATATTTCCCATCAGGGGAGAGAGCAAGATGATTACATGTAACATATGTCAGCATGAACCTAACTTGAGCCAACTTGACTGATGCGATTATTATCTCCGTCACTTCACCCGCACTCCGTCTTGAGGGCGACACCAATCACAAACGCCCTTCAGGCTCGACGACAAGGTAATCCTCAGTTTGCTCGTGCATTGAATCGATCCCACAGAAAAGATCCAGCCCTTATCTTATCTGGCTCACTGCTCTTATGTTGTAAGGACATCTGAGAGTATCTGGATAGTTTGCCCAGGCAATGAAGGAGGTTGGTATGTCACTCCTTGTTCAACCAGATGATTCTAATCTGCTTTATGCAGGTCAAATAGAAGAGACCTTCCCTGGCACTGCGTACTCAACTTGTTGCATACTTGGCTTAGCCGGACGCATTGCCGGCGGTGGGTGTTATGGGGCGCGAACGAGGAATTCAACACTTCAAAATCTTCAGGCATCGCAAGGTCTTTCACATGGCTCATTTTGCCGATTAAAGACGTCCACTTTCTGTCTCTCAATATGGGTTCGGTCCCGCCAATCGCTACTCCCCTCCTTCCTGACCGTACTATAAGTAAGCCTTCCAACCTGCCGGTCTCCACTGTTCACCATCAACCATCAAGATTAACCTGAATGCTCCCAGATCAGATTCAATTGTTGTAGTGACATGAGCCCTAGCACTTGTGTGCTTCATCAGTGTCCTGATCTTTTTTGTGTCGGTGTGTGCATGTGATCGCCGAATGCCATAAAGGACCGGGCAGCCTTTCCGTGTCGTCTGAATTGTCTGAAGTGGTTCGTCGATGTCGATTGTCCACTCACAATCGCGTAAAGACGGCAATACTCTCTACACAGTACTAGCCTTCGTTTTGTCTGTAGACACCGCAATAGCAGACTAAATGTGTCTGATCTGGGCTCTCAATTCACATCAGAGTCACAGTGTGCTACTCTCGCACATTGGTGTACTCGAAGACTCCCTAAATTTAACTGGAATATCATAGGATGATAACACTTGCGGACCAATGGCCAATGTGCAGTTCTGCGAGACTGACCAAGTCCGAGTAACTAGTGATGTGATTTGTGCATTGCAGAGGCTCAATGTGCCGCTGCTGCACACAACAGCTGCTTTGGAGATTGTGAAGCAGAAGGAATAAAATGCCATCTCTTGCAGCAGACGACCCTCAGTTTTTCTCAACGGTATCTCTGCTATCATGTCATCCTACAATTTTCGTTCTTGTCAACACACTGCGTATGTTTACCCCTGACTTCGTGTTCTGGTCATCGACTAACGTGCGTGATCTAGTCGTGAAAACCTCCTCCATACTGGGTAAGCTTATTTTGCGCTTCGTGCTAACCATTGGTGTGAATGGCCCCAGGAACGATAAAATCCTTCCCGAATCTGTTGACAAGCCTGACACGTCTGTGGTGAACCCTCTGGGAAATCTTTTCCAGGCGTTAGACAAGTTCCTTCCCATGAAGTCTGATTCCAACAGCGGAACACTTGGCAATGTTATGTGCGATTTATTATCTTACGTTGTGAGGATAGATCCTGACTGAACCTTTCTAGTCCTTCTGCCTACAGAACTACGTCGACGTCTTATCCAACAACGCCTCCGGTCTGGATAAGGTGAACTTCAATAATATCTCGCTTATTACAACAACACTTAGACTGGCATCTGAAGCAACCCCTCGTCCTCGTCTAATTCGCTAGACACGACTCGTTTCCTGTACGTTCATCAATGCTGCTTCGTTGCTTCTGTTTCTTATGCACTTGCTCTCTGTAGTGATGGTAGAAACCTAGGTGCTTGCTCCATTTGTCCGCGCAATGATCCACCACTAAACGATACCTGTGTCGGTGGTTTTGGAAACACCAGCTGCTCGGTATGATCTGCCAGATCGTATTTCATAGGCGGTCTCTGACAATCCGTGCACAGGGCCTCCTCTGTTCTTCGCTATTCAGACGGATTAGTCCTGCAATGGCAAGTTTCTTTGACAGTATCATCCCAAATTCTTCTAATCACGCTTTCAGTCCTCCAGGATATCGTGTAGCTCCTATCACAGAACAGGAACTACGTAAATATCTCAAAAAGTCCGTGGTTCCAACTGTGTTGCTCCAGCTACAGCGTCTGGATCCCGCTTTACGCGTCTTCCACTACTATGATGCGCCCGAGACTACCCGCACATACGAGTGCCCTTTCCCTCATTGCAACGGAAGATTTTCAAATACTGGATTGAAGGACCATTTCGATCAAGATCATCGTCCATTCCAGGGGGATCAAACTCTGACATGCAAAGAATGCCAGAAATCCATGCAGGCCTTCTCCTATATTGAACACTTCAAAGATCAACACAGCGGCCACTCCATTTGTTGCGCCTATTGTGGGAAGCATCTGCTCCGAAGAAATACGCTTCCTCGCCACTTCGGTGTATGTGGGCCCCTCAAAGCCCATCTGGGGGTACGTCATACTGTTTCTAGATCAATGAATGCAGCTGAAAAATGTCCGTAGATCACTGATTGACGATCAGAAGACAACATTTCTTCGTCTCTTAGATGAGCTGCTGCATATCATTCACTTGTCATTCCTCCATCTCGCCTTATGTCGCCTTCCTTCCCTTATTACTTGTCTTACTATTCGTTCCATCTTTCCTTCCACGGGAAGTTTCAGCTGAATCGGAGTATATCTCCCAGTATCTAAATGTACACTATACAAAAGCTACAATCAGTCTTTCGCGCATCATACCCGAGTTGAGACTCGACATCCCCTCGCCAGCCTTTGCCTCATTGGTTATTCCAGCTCAAATCAAGGCAGAATGTTGGAAGGCGCAAACAACTATTCTGTGGTTTTGAAACCGTCTTCTTCTGCTTTTCTCTTGGATAATGATATGCTTTCTTTGGCGTTACAACGCCCATTTAATGTGACTCTTGCTCACTTTGCGGTCGGTACTGTGAACCATGTCAAACAAGCGACTTACCTGTCGATGATGAATCGGTGAAGAGGCTGATGGCAGCGACTGTATGCTCCTTGTCATCACTGTAGTCTATGAATTTACATGCAACACTTGAGATATATTGAGCAATAGGACCTGAATAGTACAGCTATGTGACTGCTACAGAATGGTCAGCGGTGAGCTATGGCGCGCTCTGTAGCGGTACGTAACATTGGCCGAGTGCTACCGGATGTTACATAAGGGGGGACCTGACTACGGGGCTACCTGAGCTATATACCACCGATAATCGTATATAGTTCGGTGAGTTTTTCCTGATGCATCCAAAGTTTACCTCTAATTGATATTTCGGTCCGGCAGCGTCGAATACTCGGAATAGTCACTAGACGTCGTTGTCACGGACCTCTACGAGATGATGCTTTATACTCACGATCGTGAGCAGCGGTCCAATTGCTCCAGTCAATCTCATATTCTGTGCCAGCATCCGTGAAAACGTCCTACCAGAGTGGACACTTCAAAGTCGAAGAATTTCGGTTTGAGAGAGATGATGTAGAGGGTCTATTGCAGCTTCTACGAATGACTGTTTTTCGTACGTCTAGCTCTTTAACAGGTGGAAAATGCTGACTTCGTGAACTGCACGTGAAGGCTTGTTCTACTGTTTTTCGTCGGCTTCGAAGTCGGAAGCGATGTGGACAAGAAATCGCGCGAACTTTGCTGACCTCGAATTCGAGTAACTGGTGGACGCTATTCCTCGCACAGGATCAGATAAGCCGGCCATGGTATTAACACTGCAGCGGAGACAGCGTAACGCACATTGGCGACTAGGGGTAAGTCTTGTCTCACAAGTTTAGTTTTGCCAGTTATATGACCCTTGTGGGACAGCATCCGAGTAAGCAAAATATACTTTACGCCACGATATGTGCTTCGGAGTCTGAATAGCAAAAGCATCCCTGGTACGGAGACAGCCACTCGAACGGCGGTCGCTCGAAATGATCGAGGCAGCCAAAACGCAGATATCGAATCGACATGGAACACAAGAGGAGCTCGAAAGCGGCATGGAGCAACTGAGATAAAGGTCCACTGAAACCCGAATGTCTGCAGAGAATTTGCTAACTGGTGCCAGTGTCGAGTGTTGCCATGGAAAGCCGATTCTTTTCCGAGGAAGAGATTAGGGCGTGGCTTGAAGCTTGAAGACGTTCAACGCATCCAACTTGGTTTGTCTTACCTTTTACATCATTGAACTATCGACGGGTGTGGTACAAGCTGACGACTGCCATACGACGGTGAATGGAATGATATTGGAATAATATGCGTACATAGTAAAATGAAAAATAAATAAATAAATGCGCGCTTACTTATCTTACTTATCCCGCCTTCGGTAAGCACACGTGGCTACGCCGTCGATCACCTCGCGACCACCTCGACATCAAGCTGCTCGACAAGATCGAGGACTGTCGCCTTCCTGCTCTGTATGGTGTGGAGGCGTCGACGTGGAACTGGGCACCAAGGTCGAGGTCAAGGGAGTGCAGCATCTCTCGGCCGTCGCCGACTGCATACTGGAGAACCAAATATTCGGGCTGTACCAGACAGCAATGACGACGAAGGTTCTCCATTCACCTTGTCGTTGTGCTCCAGGAGGGAAAAGCTGGGACCAAGGAGCAGGATATGGGGGATGAGAGGCATGTACTGCCTCTTATTTTTTTCCAAATTCTTTTCTTACACGAATTCAGGGAGGTGGGGACGTCGCGTTTTTTTGCCCTATAGTTTGTATTTACACCTTCAATTGCACATGTTGCCTTATCGCTGCAATCCGGTTCCAGTATGTCGCAGGCTTAAAGATTAGATATAATCGAGCATCTACTAGTCGGAGCCGAACCTCACGAGTGGATGATTCGAGGCTAATGAAGGAAGCATTGCATCTTATAGAATTCACCACCACTGGCAGGGGCCAAGCTCTCATCTGTGAATTCGGACTCGTCTCAATGCGCAACAAAAGGGAAACGGCTCAAATCGAGTTGCTGTCCGTGGAACATCATACTGACTCGCTCTGCGATGCCCAGGGACACCTTTCTCTTCCCCAAGATAGGTTACCAGGTCATTGGCTTCAATGCTATGATCAATGATCCCTTTCGTCGTTCCCTCGCTCCTTCTTTGAAACAGCCATTTCCAGAGTACTAGGATGGATATTGCATCATGCTTGACGATATCCGGCTCCAGTACGGCACGCACTCAGATGGAACTACTATATATGCCTCTGGGATCAGAAACCAAATACCTCATGGCCCCTCAAGTGTCTTCCGACGTGGTCACGGCAATGAAGTCCGCGACTCTTTCACATCAGCATCCCCCAATATGTCGTCGACTTCCACTGCTCAGCTGGTTTCTTCCAAGGAAGGTGCACTGATTAACATTGATGCCGTGGGTGACCTAACGAAACCCTGCCTTGTCTTTGTGCATAGCATTACCTTGAGTGGCGCTGTGTTCGATAATCTCTTCGCGTACCCGAAGCTGATAGCGAAGTTTTATCTAGTTTCTAGTTTGTCGTTCTCTTGCTCTTTCTTTGAAACGCTCTCAATCATGTTGTGCTAGGTCAGATACGATATGCATGGCCATGGGTGAAGCGCGATGCCGGAATCATCTAACGAGCATTCCTCTGAGATCTTCGCAGAAGACTTCAAGGCTGTGGCGCAAGCCTTCAAGATTGAAAAACCTATTTTCGCCGGATGGTACAGAGTGATTTGCTCTAGTCAAAATTCAACTCATGCAGCCCTTTCAGGAGTCTCGGAGGTACTTGTTACATCTCTCCCTTTGATGTAGCCCTCGTTCTTATGTCCTCATATAGGCATCATCGTATGCCACGTCGCTGCACACCTTCCAGAAAGACACCCTCGCTAGAGTCGTCTATCTAGCGGCAATGCCCTTCATCGGACCAGTCATGGACCGCGTTGTGAGCCTCCCCCCCGTCCTAGGTTTCCTTCCCAGCCTCTTCAGCACCGACGATGTCAATCTCAGTACCAAAACCACCATCGACTTCGTTGACTCGCTATTTGCCGACCCTGAAAATGTGCCGTTCAACTTCAAGACGTCCTGGCACGGGATCGTACTGTTGCAATCTCCAAAGGTGTGCAGTAATGTTCTCTCGCGATAGCAGGGTCGGGAGAGGCTGTATGAACTTGCGAAGGAGGGGCTCCCGATGCTGGCTTTGAGCGGTACGGCTGATCAGCAGGTTCATGGGGACATGGTGGTTGAAGAGCTGAGGCGTATTACAAGAATATGGATGTTCATACGGTCGAGGGCGGTACACTTTTTTATGACAATGAAGCTTTAGTATTTCTGTGTTTACATAGTGACCGGTCACTGGACTGAAAAAAATGATAAGTTTCTGGGTTCTCCCATTCTCACAGCACTAACCAACAAACAGATATTGTGGCGCGTTGAATTGAAGCGTAGTCATTCTATGGATTACTCCGGAATAATGATCCGTGGGATAAATGTCGGTGAAAATCATGACACCATTTCTACATGAGACGGATCAACGAGGAGATATCACACTAAAGGAGAGATGAAAAGCTCACTGAAATTGCAACTGAGGATTGACTCTGATTTGTCCATGACAATGAATAATCCTGGGATCAGAATTTTTCTGTGATCGGTTTATGGGTGCGAGTAGATGGACATCACTGACCGTAGATGGACATCGCCGACCAGAACCATCATACTTAAAGGTTTGAAGGGTTCCATGATCGTACACCCTACCAGCTCTTGATACCAACATTGCGCCTCTAATTCGATGATGATAGATGGCAAAATTGCGTCCGTTCTCTCGTTCTGTAAGGTTCCAAATGTGTGCATTTCCTTCTGAATATTCCGTTGGGACGTCCTGATGGCACCAATCGGAGTGACAGTGCTGGCGTTCAATCTATCCTCAAGGCCAGCCAATCTATCCTCAAGGTTCGCAATGGCGAGCCGAGAATCGGTCATAACACGAATCTGCAAAAACAACACCAATGAGTGACGAAGTACAAGTGTACCGGTGCCTTACCATGAAGTCCTCTTTGATGTTTTGTACCCGTTGTTTAAAGCCGGCAATGGCGACGGAGACACTCTTTGCCCTGAAGTAACGTTTCAGGACGCAGCTCTTTTTTAGATGCATCTCCTCCATCTCCTCCAGCACTTCATTTAGATACCTATGTGTCAATGTGACGGACGTCAGCGCGTGCAATGTATAAATAATGAGTACCCACTTTTCGAGTTCTCTACAGACATGACGAAAATGAGGAGCGCTGTCCTTATGTGCTTTGACTGTCTCCATGACTATATCCATGGTAGCTTTTGTACTCTTCATAAGTTCTTGGAGATCTTTGTCATTCTGTGCTGCCGCCTTTGACGCTGTATCTCAGTATGACCAGCCGCAATTGGAAGTTGCTAACGCACCTGAATAGTCTCCAGGAGCGTTATCACGCAAGTCGCGACACTTCCGATATACGGGAACTTCGCAATTTCTCCAACAGTGGAGACAAACTTTACTGCATTGATCCACGTTGCAATTTCGACCATGATGGTGGGAGATGTAAATATCCAGAGCAGTGGGTGGGTGAAGTATGTGGGTGTGTGGGTAGCATTACACAGCGGAAGTGGAAGTACTTATCCGTTCCTCAAAGTTCCCAATAACACGGCAGCAGCACAAATGGTATGCTTGAAGCGCGGAGCCTAAAGCATGACACATGCTAGGGTGGGTGCATAATTGCGCATTTGACGCCTAATATTCTAGTCCATGGACGCTGGTATATGGATATGGTGTCAACAGCACTGATATAGGATCCCCGTTTAGTGAAAGCGGCCCTACGAGACGGCGGATCATGGTGGGAAAACGAAGAACTGGGCTTCTAAATTCCGATTACTGTACTATTTCGATCAATTCGAACGTGATCTAGGAAATTTGGGCCGAAAAAAATCCAAAAGAAATCGGAATAATCGAGAAAATTTTATTTCCGTTCTCAGATTTTTTGGCTGTGACGCGTGACGTTCGAATTGAACGAAATAGTACAGTATCTCTCAGGATGCCGTATTGGTCAGATCGAGCCGCACAGCCCTTGCTATTGTGCCGTCCAAGGGCGCCTCCGCACTATTGATTCTTATTACACCATGCATTACTTTGTGCTTTCATCACGTACGCTGTGTCTTTCCTATGGAGTTGGATGCTGCTTTGCGATGGTGCCACTAATAGTAGCGCCCTAAACTCACATCAAGTCTAGCACATGTGTACTGATGTGCGGAACAGTGCTATTACAAATTCGAGTCGAGTGCTATCGTACGTGCCATTGTGCGGTCTGGCGTTTCCCACAAGCGCCCATGCGACTCTGTGCCTCCATACTTTCGTAACCGGGGGTGTTCTATGAAAGAGTGCCGCAAAGAACAGGTATTTCAGTGGACTCTCTTCGTTGGGCCGTCGTCACAAGTCTCACCGATTAATTTTTGGATCAAATCATGGAAGATATTGAACGGGAGGGAGGACGTTTATTCTGGTTTTCATGTACCTGAGATGGAACCCAACCGGATCCGATGTGAGGCAGAGATTGTTATGGCCATCAGCGGCTATTTCTTCCTTCTCGTGACTGATCAGATATCTAGCCTTCTTCCGTACCTCCGTAAATGGGGGTCGGATTCCAACCAGTAAGAAATCATCCTCCCACGTAGTATTTGTCCTCATTGTATACTGAACGCCTGCTGTACAGACTCGGAGACACTGGAATCAGACTTCGGATCTATACAGCTTCGTTCCGAGATCAGATCGCTGTGGAACTCGAAAGTCGCGAAGTGCCTCTGATGTGCTACTCGAAGTGGCACAATGTGCTGCGTCCGCATATTGGCCACTCGGACGCTCCCTAAAATCAACTGGCGGTCACAGAGTGACCTCCAATCCAAGGTCTAGCTTGATGGATCACTGCAGCCCCGCGAGGTTCCAAAGTTGGAGCGCCTCTGATTTGTGCCTCCGCAAGACCACGATGTGCTGCTCTCGCACATTTGCCATTACGACTGCACTTTTAGAAATGAGAGAGAAAGTACAAGAGCTGAAGTAAGGGCTCGTCTCTCGATCTACATAGTACACCAGACTTCCCTCATCGTTCCCTGATCCCTGCACCAATCTCCGGTTATCATGTCTTTACAAAGTCTTCGTCCAAACGTGTATGTTCGCCCCCACTTTGGAGTCCCCCCATGCTACGAAATACTCACACTCTCCGGCAGTAATCTCATTGCTCAAGATCGGCATGCCTCTGATGACTATGGAGGAGCTGCCACAAATTTTGGGTACGATCTGAAAGATTTACATTAGGACCCACGGGAGGAATCCCCTGACCAGTTCCTCTCCATCCAGAGCTCTGGACCATTCTCCCTTACCAGTGCCAGTGCAAGTCAAAAAAGCGGTGTATCTGTGGCAATTCGGCTAATGTTGCTCCAAGACCTGATGAGCATCGGGTATTCAGACCCCATTCAAAGCTTCCTGACGAGTGGGGACAAAAGCTGACACTCCATGCCATCTATAACTTCTACTATGAGTGCAAGCCCGCCGAGGACTTTCAACTCAGATGCCCCAGCTGCTCTAAGGTTATTCAAGGACATGAAATCCGTAGGCATCTAAGGGTCGCTCACTCTGGCTTCCATCGGTACCCTCGATATTCCAAGGTAGTGTGTACTGCATGCGACACGGAGACGGAGGTCGGGTCATATGCGGACCACGTCCTTGAACAACACTGTAAGGTTTCCGCTTGTTGCCCCTACTGCGGAGACCATGTGAACCGAGGAGACATGACGCAGCACTACATTCGCACTTGTAGGCAACTCATTCTGTATCGACATAATTAGATCGCCAGGTAAAGTGTCAGCTTTGTATCTGGGTCAGTAGCTGTAAAAGGGCTGAGGTATATCTTCTTTAGTAACCGCCTCTGCATACTTCATTCCATCCCCTGGCTCAGCATATGTCGGCCTTCTTTACGATCTTCTATTTACGACTTGTAGCACTCCCATCCACTAATTTTCCAACGACAGTCCTCTCTTCCATGATACGAATTGTTATTTCATTTCGATCCTATTTCCGGTTATGAGGATGGTGGGACTTTCATCGTTAGGAATTTCAAGTTCTGGAATCCTAGCATGGAATTTCGTACTGGTCGAACATAAGAACTAGCTACACATGGAATATTGGCGGTGGTATCGAATCTCAAGTCTACGACACGGCTAATAAGTGTTCACGGTGTACGAGCGAACGCAAGTACTAAAGGCGTTTGTAAGATGAAGAGATACTAATTAAAGTCCCTCCTCGTTCATCGATCCCATGTAGAGACGGCGCCATGATTTTCAGACATTTATCTCATGACTTCTTATGCGGAGGTAATTCATAGAATGACGAGGCTTTAATTGAAGGCGCTATATGATCCGTTTGTTGGTCTCATACGTATCTCGTACCTATCTATGTAAGAACGGGAGAACTCAGAAGGTTATCATATTTCAACAGTACTTCCTGAAAACCCAACGACGGAGCATTATTTACTAGAAAATACTTTGGATGCAAACGTAGAAATACTATCTACGACCTCAGCTTCATTATCATAAAAAAGCGCATGACTACCACCTTTGACCGTATGAACATCCATATTCTTGAAATACGGCCTCATCTCTTCAACCACCACATCCCCATGAACCTGCTGATCAGCCGTACCGCTCAAAGCGAGCAGCGGGAGCCCTTCCTTCGCAAGCTCATACAGTCGCTCCGGATCCTGTGGTCGCGAGACAACATTACTGCACGCCTTCGGAGACTGCAGCATCGCGGTCCCGAGACAAGACGTCTTGAAGCTGAACGGCACGTTTTTGGGGTCGGCGAACAGAGAGTCGACAAAATCGATGGTGGCTTTGGTGCTGAGATTGACGTCATCTGTGTTGAAGAGGCCGGGGAGGAAGCCAAGGACGAGAGGAGTCCCGACGCGGCCCATGACTGGTCCGATGAATGGGAGTGCTGCTAGGTAGACGACTCCTGCGAGGGTGTCTTTTGGAAGGTGTGCAGCGATGTCGCATACGATGGTGCCTATATGGGTACATGAGAACGAGGACTGGACAGGAAAGGGAGAGATGCAATAGCACCTCCAAGACTCCTGAAAGAGCCGCATGAGTTTGGTTTCGACTAGAGCAAATCACTCCGTACCATCCGATGAAGATTGGCTTTTCAATTTTGAAGGCTTTTGCCACAGCCTTGAAGTCTTCTGCGAAAATCTCAGAGGAATAATCGTCCAATGATTCCGGCATCGCGCTTCGCCCATGACCACGCATATCGTATCTGACCTAGTACGATATTAATGAGAGTTCCAAAGAAAAAGTGTGAGAACGACAAACTAGATAAAAGTTCGCTATCAGCTTTTCGTTGGTGAAGAGATTATCAAACACAGCGCCACTCAAGGCAAGGCCGTGTACAAAGACAAGGCAAGGTTTCGTTGGGTCACCGACGGCATCAGCGTAGATTAGTGCGCCGTCCTTGGAAGGGACTAATTGAGCGGTGGAAGTAGCCGACATACTGGGGAATGCTGATGAACTCGCAGTATATATGAGACCTTCGGCGTGATCATATTGGTCATCGTAATAGACGCTCGTGGGGCCATGTGGTCCCTGGTTTTCTGATGCCGGAGGTATCGGTATGATGGTAGCTCCATCGAGTGTACCGTACTAGAACAGGATACCGCTAAGCAAGCATGGCGACGAGTACATGAGCGAGAGAACGACGAACCAGATCATCAACCACAGCGTTGAATGCAATGACCTTCACAGAGGAGTTGAGGCATTCCTGGGCGACATTCAAAGGGATATTATACTCCACGAACGTCAATAAGTCAAAAAACTTGGTTTGCCCTCCGATTATGGGCCACAGAGACACGATTTACAGCTGTGTGAGTACAGCTTGACAGTCAGGGCCGTTTCGTGGATGTCGAAAGAAGGGTCGGACTTGGTTATAAGCCGTGTTTTGGGGACTTCAAGGGCACGAAAGGGCCTCCGAGATCGCCGAAATAACCATAAACCAGCCACAAACGCAGTCTTCAATTCCCCAAACCATGGTTTATCTTGGTTTATGTGTAAGCAGAGTCCGAATTGGCAAACTGGGAACTTGGACTCGATGCGAATCCTAGGCCGCGCATTGCCTTCATCTGCCGCCGTCTCCTCCGATGTCATTAACTCGTAAGGTTCGGCTTCGAGCCCGTCGAGCCACGGGGTACTTGGATTTCTGATCCTGACATTAAGATGCTGGAGATTCCTTCAGTGCGTTGTACTGGTGACAAGGCAGGATGTATATTTCCCAATTGACGGTGCAAATACAACCTAGGGAATCCATACAGAAAATACGACATTTCCCTGAACTCGCGTGAGAAAAGGAAATGGGAAGACGTAAGGGCGGTATGTACCTCTTGTCTACAGGATCCTCATATGCCAGCCGTATGACTCTCCCAGCTTTTCCGTGAGGAGTACGCCGGTGAGTGGAAGAGTATTCCATGGAGAGCTCGCCTTGTAGCCTCAGCTATGCCATCCAGTATATAGTCGACAGTGGCCGTCAATTAGAGAGATACTGCGTCCCCTTGCGGCTTGGCCTTGACATACAGTTCTATCATTATGCTGACATTACCAAACGATACAGAGCAGGAGGCCGAGGCGCCAATCTGATCTTGTCGAGCAGCTTGATGTCCAGTCGTCCACAGCATAGGGTCAGTCGGCTAGCCTGTGTACCGCAGCGACGGTGCTTTGGTCATCATGACGCCCTGGCTCTTTAGCAAAGTCGAGAGAAGAAGCAAGTTGACCATGAGGCTTACTAGTGACCGTTTTGGAAAGTTTTGCATCGAAAATTTAATTTGAACTGAATCGGAGATGATCGGAGGAAATTTCCAATTGACCGTTCGTTTCCCTCCCACCACTTGGTTGCCAGCTTTCCCTTCTTTATCTCTGGCGCACAGATTTCGTGGACCAAGGACGATGCATATGCCTCGAATACTCTCTATAGCCAAATAGTTTGGCCTTGTATTGAAGACGGCTGCCATGCGCTGGAATCGTGCTCCACGGCCATGAAGATACTCGCCGTGCCCTCCAGTGGGCGCCATCGAAAAAGTATGTATAATAAATCTATTTGCCATTGTCTCGTATCTATACTTATGTTACAGAAGGATACATTATCAAAAGACTCAAATCTTGCGCAGTTTGTTGAATCGATCTACCCAATAGAATATCCTCGGAGCGACCGGCTCACTACCTTCAACAAAGGTCCTGGAGGAGGAGCGGGAGCTGCTGTCGTCTGTGTTGGTGCGCGGGATTGCTCCATATTGATTGTATATGGACTGATTGCTTGCGTAGGACTGGACTTGGTCCCGGTCTGAGGAGTGTATGCGTGCTCGGTGGGAATAACTGTATGCTGCTGCTGGAAAGAAGAATGGATACATTCATTTGGGACCAATCCGAGTATCGTATCGGACAGAATGTTACTGCCGTTGTCGAACGGATTCGTGAAAACGGGTCGTCCTGTGTTCGTATTCTCAGGGTACGACTGTCCCTTCGACGGTGACTGCTCTACAATCAGTCCGTCGTCGACGAAGGGGTTGAATCTGATTGAGGGCGAGGCTTCGTGGAATACATGAAAGGGATGCCCATAGTGTTCTGCAAGTGCGACATTCGTGGCATGGGGAGGAAAAGCGATGGCTTGTGGATTATAACCGCCAACCGGATTGGAAGTGGTTGTCGCGTAGCCAAGCACAGCGTGGTCAATTGACAGCTCATCGAAGGATATTTCGCTTGCGAGTGGATTGCCGTCGGCGAAATGGAAGGCCGGCATGGACCCATACCCAGGAATGGCCAGGTCCTTGCGGTCATTACCGCTCAATGCGAGGGATGCGGAGGCGCTGCTATTGGTGTTGGTGATATGCGGACGCTCCAGTGCGAGTTGGCAGTCGGCGTCTGGTTGGAGGTACACGATAATTTCATCCACATCACGGTGGTCCTTGGGGACGGAGCACCCTTCGGCGAAGTACTCCATTTGAGGGTGGTGCTGCCGACGCTCCTGCAGCTTGCGCTCGAACCTCCGAAGCATCCTCTGAAAAAGCCTTTCGATCTTGATGGTTGATATCTGTTCTGCATGAGGAACTGAGCCGCGGATGATGGACAAGCCAACCTACCAGTTCTGATGGCTCGGGAGACTCCTCATCTGTCTTGAATCGCGTTTGCTCCTCCATCGCGGGTGCCGAAGTCATCCAATTGTGGTCTACGGGTGCAACGACCCAAGAAGCAGTGGATTGCGTCTCAATATGTTCCGGGACGCGCGCCTAGAGAATACTCAGCCGCGTCAATGGAGGCGAAACAAGGCGACTTACTACCGAGCCCCTGTACTCCTTCATGATCGTGACTTCCATTTGCCGGAGATGTTCATCGAGCATCTGCTACCCACGTTCAGCGCGGGTGGCAGGGCTAGCAAGCGCCTACTCACCATCTCCGACGTTCTCCGCGTAGCCAAGCCTTCGACGAAAGCTCTAAGAGTTGGTAGCGTTGACATGTATGACAGGACGAGGCTCGAACTAGAGGTACAGGACGACTAAATAGAGTCGTGAAGAGTGAAGAGAAGACGAGGTACGATGAGCAGTTTATAAGCACACCTTCGAAAACCCTGACGGATATGTATAGCGTTATTTGAGCACATTGTTTGTGCGGACTATTACCTGGTTTGGATTGGGATACCTGCCGCGACCCGCAACAACACCAAGCCTTTATGCGGCTTGTTCCTCCGGAGGATTGTTCGGTCGCAGGTCACCGTCGCGCTGACTCAGTGCCAGTGGTCCATGATCGTGGTTGCTGTAGAAGGAAGACAGTCGCGCCATTTATTTCTAAATTTACCGCATTATCTTGCTTGGAATTTTCGAGTTCTGCACCAATCCTACAGCAAAAGACGCCATCAGTAGTGGCTTCTGCGTGTAGGATCTGCAAGAAACGTCTGCTACAATCTCAGGTCCACTGTACATGATGCACTCGGCTTGACATATTGGTTTCCAACAGTAAAATTATCATATCTGCCCAGTACTGGGTCTATCTTGGCTCTTCCGCTGAACTTCTGCTCCCATTTCCTCGAAGGTATGGAAGCCGGGCCCGAGATATCAATTATGAGAAGGAAGAAATCGCCGCTGATGACCAGGACGATCGTGTCTCATGTATATTCAACATCTTCCTAAGGTTCGAAGCAAAGACAGCTCAAGAACCCAACGAAGAGAGCTACTGAATACATCTTCGCTGTTTCATAGATCACTCCATGTTACGGCAGCATATGGGTGCGACTCTGTGCCTCGGAGGCAGAGAGTCGCACATGTACATCCGACGCGTCGATTCCGCGATGACACTGTTTCTTCACATTACATACGTGCCGAACTAGATGTGAGTTTGGAGCCGCAGACAAGCAGGACGTTACTAGTTGCATCATCACGAGGACACATAACGTATGCGATAATGACACAAAACAAACAAGGGTGCAAGAAGGATCAACGGGCACTGCACAGCGTGATGGACATCAAGCGGGCGGACTACTTAGTAGATTAGGCGCTAAAATATGTGCCGGTGTGCGCCTGGTTCCGGCTGCAGGTCGCATACTTGAGCGGACTTCGTGGTTACATCTGTCTCGAGAAATCTTACGCCGGAGCTAAATTGCCGGTAAGTAACAGCACGTACACATTCACGTAGTAGAGTGTGGGAAGAATGTGGCTTCTTCATTGTAAAACGGCTGTGCAAGGAAATGGATAAGCACTTCTATTTCGCTGTGTAAAACTACCTTCCTACCTATCTACTTCACCCACCGCCAGGGATATTGACATCTTCTACAATCTCAGGTCCGTTGTACATGATGCACTCGGCGTAGCACTTTGGTTTCGAACAGTAGAAAATTACCATATCTGCTCAGTAAGTATGTACTAGGTCTATCTACCAGCAAAAACTTTAGATGCAAACGTGGAAATACTGTCTACGACCTCGGCCTCATTGTCATAGAAAAGTGCATGACTACCACCCTCGACAGTATGAACGTCCATATTCTTGTAATACGGTCTCATCTCTTCAACAACCACGGCCCCATAGACTTGTTCATCAGCCGTACCGCTCAAAGCCAACAACGGGAGCCCCTCTTTCGCAAGGTCGTACAGCTTCTCTGGATCCTGCGGTCGCGAGACAACATTTTTACACACCTTTCGAGGCTGCAGCAGTGCCATCCCGCACCACGACGTCCTGAAGCTGAACGGCACAGTTTTGGGGTCGGCGAACAGGGAATCGACAAACTCTATGGTGGTCTTGGCATGGAGGTTGACGTCGTCTGTTCTGAAGAGGTCGGGGAGGAAACCGAGGACGAGGGGGCTCACAACGCGGTCCATGATTGGTCCGATGAATGGGAGTGCCGCTAGGTAGACGACTCCTGCGAGAGTGTTCTTTGGGAGGTGCGCAGCGATATCGCAGACGATGATGCCTATATGAGGGCATGAGAACGAGGGCAACGTCAAAGAGAGAGATGTAACGAGTACCTCCAAGACTCCTGAAAGGACTGCATGAGTTCTTCTGATCTCAGCTAGGGCAAATCACTCCGTACCATCCGACGTAAATTGGCTTTTTGACCTTGAAGGCGCGCATCACAGCCTTGAAGTCTTCCGCGAAGATCTCAGAGGAATAATCGTCCAATGATTCTGGCATCGCGCTTCGTCCGTGGCCACGCATATCATATCTGACCTAGTACAACATTGATGAGAGTGTTCCAAAGAAAGAGTAAGAGAACGACAAACTAGATAAAAGTTCTCTATCAGCTTTGAATTGGTGAAGAGATTATCGAAAACCGCGCCACTCAAGGTGAAGCCGTGTACAAAGACAAGACAGGGTTTCCTTGGGTCGCCGGCGGCATCAGCGTAGATTAGTGCACCGTCCTTGGAAGGAACTAGCTGAGCAGTGGAAGTGGGCGACATATTGGGGGATGTTGATGTGAAAGAGTCGTGGACTTATATCTGAGACCTTCGCCGTGATCACTGCTTGCGAGCCATGTGGTATTTGGTTTCTGATCCCGGAGGCATGATAGTTCCATCTGAGTGCGTGCCGCCTTGGAGCCGAATACCATTAAGCATGAGATCCTCGTATTGTAGAAATGTCTGTTTCAAAGAGCAGTCAGGGAAGGAAGAAGGAGATTCTCGACCATAACATTGAAGTCAATGACCCGGCAAGCCATCATGGAGGAGGGAAAGGTGTTCCTAGGCATCAAAAAGATTCAATATGATGTGCCAAGAACATCAAGAACTGGGAAGTCGAAGGTACGCCCTCTGCGGACCAAAGGGACCCGATTTAAGCCGTCTCCTAGTATTGTCGTGCATTTAGACGAGTCCGCAGATGGGACCTTGGCTCCTGGTGTAAATCCATTAGAATACTGTATTACCCTTCATCAGACCATCTAGTCGTAAGGTTCCTCTTCGACTGGCATGTTATAGGACGCTCGATGGGCCATGTGGTACTTGAACTTTATCTGATCTTGAAGTAAACCTGCGCCATACTGGAATCGGATCGCAACAAAGTAACATGTAGATTTCCGCAATTGAAGGTGCAAATACAAGCGATCGGTGCAAAAAACGCGCCCCCCCACGTCCCTGAACTTGTGTAAGAAAAGGACATGGGAAGAGGTAAGATACGGTACGAACCTCCCCTCATTTCCTGTCTCCTGTTCCCAGCTTTCCATCAGGCCACAGGGACAAGCGGAACGGAGAGCCTGCGTCGTTATGGCCATGTCGTTGAGTACAGTCCAATATATGATTCTTCAGTATACAGTCGACGGCGCCCCCTCGAGCTTGGCCTTGATGGCGAGTTCCACATCGATGCTACAACACGATACAGAGCAGAAGGCGATGACAATCCACGATCTTGTCGAGGTGTTTGGCGGTGAAGGGACAGTCGGCTAGCTTGTGTACAGCAGCGACGATACTCTACCCGTCGTGACACGAAGAAGGCATGAAGGTAGCAGATTCTGAGGCAATTTTGTCGCTGATGCCAAAACAGGTGTGTCGTTTGATTTCGTGAAAATCGACAACGAAGTGTGGCCGGCATCATTCGGCATTATGTCGGAGATCAAATGGACTTGGGCTGCACCGGGTTTGTCGCGATCGGTTTGACACTCCGACCAGCGGCTCATGTCGACTCACCCGATGTCATGTATCTTCTGCGAAGTCTGGGCTAACATGCTACACAACCCCTCGTCTCGAAGAACGCGACGGCTGTGGACGACACTGAAAGCTGAAGGTGTTAAAGGGAACATTGTCTAACTTCATCTGAGCTGTGACGGAAAACTTGGACTTTCTTCTGCTGGTATCTCTACTTACTTATCGAAGCGTTCACGGTCGTTTGTTACGTATAACATAACTAAGCTGGAAACGATATGCGTCTTTAATCTCCTCTATTGAGAGCCTTCGACTTTCCCATGGCAACCCTCGAACACTGACGCCAATTAGTGGATTCCCCGCAGACGTTTGAAATTCAGCTTACCTTTCTCTCAGTTTCTCCATGCCGCTTTCGAGCTCCTCTTCTGTTCCGTGTCGATTACTTGACATCAGCGTTTTGGCTTCCTCGATGAGTGCGAGAGACCGTTCGAGTGTCTCTGTATCCGTACCAGGGAAGGTTCCCTGTTCAGATTCAGCATAAACCAGGGACCGACGTGTTGTTTTACGCACTCGTATGTTATCCCACAGGGGCCGTAATAGCTCTACCTGTATGGAATCCCTGAATTCCGCATACCGAGTCGTGCTTAGGAATCCACTGTCTTGTATCTCATTAAAATTTGAAGGGAGCGCCACATCAGTGCAAAACAAAGCCTCGAAACAAAGCGACCAGGAGCCCTGAGTCCGGCATTAGCAAAATTAAGCGTGCAAACAGAACACTTACACCTAGTTGCCAATCTGCGTTACACCATCTCCACTGCAGTATTACCATCATGTCGGGAGTACCTGATTCTGTGCGAGGGATGGCTTCCACCTGCAGCTCGAATTCGAGGTCGGGGAAGTTCGATATGTGATAATATACAGATCGCGATTTTTCGCCCACATCGCTTCCAGTTTCGAAGCAAATAAAAGACAGTAGAGCATGACAAATAGCCTTCACGTGAAGCTCACGCTCAACAGTAGCTCCAGTTAATTGCAAGGTTGCGCGAAGACGCCGCAAGAAACTGTGTTCATCGCAGACATTGAGTCGTTCTGTCTCCACGGCGTACTGTGACAGAGATGAATAGAGAGTATTATCGTCTGTGAGTACTCACTGGCTGCAAAGCCAAGGGCAAGCGAAAACGGAGTATCGTTGCCTGGATGAAATCGTGATATACTTCCACTATCAAAGAGAACAAGTCCCGTGCCACTGTACGAGTCATCAAAAGAAGTCGACAGCATTGAAAAAGGTCAGACGTACGAACAACAGTCATTCGTTGAAGCTGCAGTTCCCGAACGTCATCTGGATCTTCACCAAGATCACTCTCAGACTGCAGGTCTTCCATTGTGAAGTGTTCTCTCTCGTAGAACTTTTTCGCTGATGCTGGAAAGGGATATGAGATGAGCTTGGGGGGGAATAGAACGCTGCTCACGATCATAAGTATAGAACGTTGTCTCCTCTTGGTTCGTAACAACGACGTGGATTGGGATTGAGTATCCTAGACGGCTATTCGACGCCGCTAGACCTGTTGCTGCTATTAGAGGCGGTCTTGAGAGGATGAAAAGGAGCATACATGTCGCCTCGGCAATGACGCTGATCGCTTGGACTCCACGACCAGAAGGGCAGTATTATGTACCATCCTCAGCTCTAATTCGAAATCCAATGCATCGAGACCCTCCGTTTCGGTGTCGTAAACGAATCCGCCCAACCGGTTCAATATACTTTTAACAGCCTTCATCACGCTGGTCAGAGACAATTAGGAGAGGGAGAGAGATAGCACTCACTAATGAACCGACGTGGAAATATTGTTCCTTGTCTCTCCGATATATGGCAGAGCGCTGAGCACGACCCAGAAAGTCGTGCAGCAAGTTAGTCGGTAGGAACAAAGTTTGGATAGGTTTTTCGGATAGTTGTTCACATCCATGAGAGGGGTCAAGGCCAACAACACGAGCGACATTCGGCCAGGTGAGATCAGGTAAGGAAGGCAGAACATTTCGTAGTTCTTCGACGATGCTCTGAGACACCTCAAAAGCTAAGCAGGCTTGTGTCCAAAGTAGGAGATGATTGTCCTGGTCTCTGGCAGGAACGTTCCTACCAAACACCATTCGGTACGCTTTCTGCACAGTTGCGATCGCGTCATCGACCTGTATAGATGAGGGTGCCGTGATAGCCACCGTGAAAAACCAATCAGGTTCACACATCATGAATATCTGGTACAACCAGGGTAAGAGGTTATAAGTTTCACGTCGAGTCTCGCTCGTCTCGGCAATTGCCTTCTAGTGGCGATTGGTCAGCAATTTTACCTTCTGTGACGGAGATTGAGCGACTCGAATTTCTTAGAAGCTGATCGACCGTACCGCTCAAAATTTCTGATGCAATCGCGGTGAAGAAGCAAGAGGTAGATTTCGCATTTTGATTGTCCAAATACAAGAAAGGCCGTACCAAAAATGCGAAACTGCCCAACTCGAAGAGATGTATTTTCTGGCTGAAATCTCAGCTGCTGCCCGTCAAGAAGGAGGGTGCCATAGTAGCTGAGGTCCAAAGAACGAGGTACTCAGTGGATAAGTCGAACACGCCTGCGAGGCGGAGTCAAAAAGAGACCGTTACTCTATTCACGTGGTTGTGACGCGTCGCGTCGCTCCCGTTTACCGGCTGGGAAGTTTCCAGCTTTGCTCACAGGAGGGCCGACCTGCTATCGGCTCGGCCAAGTGAACGTGCTAACTAAGAGCGAAACAGTTAGCAGTTCCTTGCGGTCGAAGATACCTTTCTGAATTTGAGAAAATAGAGAGAACGAGAAACAAAAATAGGACCTACCGGGCTTTGGACCATTTCATCGTTCAAACTATTCTCCGATGGAACAAAATATTATTATATCTGACAAGTTCCATATGAGGATCATCTCTGTCTGATAAGCGTAGAACTCACCCTTCACGATGCCGCCGAGGATAAGATCTTACGCGAACTGTGGTCTGGGGCAGGTGAAATTCCTCGGAGCTGCCGCCATGCTATCACCAATTTCACGGATCCCCGCAAATGCGACACGTAAGGGGGAGAGGCTATGTAGCGAGCTGTGCACGTCTTCGCGGGGACCCATCTCCTTCCCATGATGCTCGGTCTTTATCTTCGGCCGCAAAGAAGAGAAGACCGAACGACACTGAGATTGGGCAAAATTTAACGTGCGCTTGGAGCTGCTAGTCTGCGGCTCGATGCTGAGATATCCCCGGTGGTCCGTATTCAATGATCATTGTCCCTACGAAATTTGAGTTAAGACGGTGTGGAAGGAAGCCCAGCACATACCTTACGTAGCCCATGCAACGACCATTGGCCCAAACTATGATCTATATCCTTCCCCAAAGACTGAGCATCCTTCAAATTGTCCTTGGAAGGTGGTCAGTTTCTCTAGGTGAAAGAAATCAGCCAAAGATCCATCGTACACACAATGTCGCTACTCACCGACAGGTACTGATTCCAAACATCCTCAAAACTATCCGAGAGAATGCTCCTGCTGATGCATCAGGATGTGCCAAGCCCGCAGTGTTGCACTAAAAATCGAGGACGGGTGTAGAACAATCGATGATGGTGGTAAGAAGCCAAGTTTGACGATGCCGATTTCGTTGAGGTCGACCGTCATCATGGTGACACTTCTCGATGTCCCCATCACAAATTGCTCCAAGACGTTGTTGTTTTCTTCGGCGAGCACTGTGGTTGACTGAGGAGAGGTAGCAAGAGCTACGCGGGTAAGATGGTTGTGCGGGAACAGAATAAATAATCAAATAATTATTTAACGGCACAAACACCCTTGAACAGTGACCACGGTCACCATGGAGGAAGCTACCATGGTCATGCCAACGATTTCTTCTCTTGCTACCACGACTTTGCTAAAGGACTAGAGCCAGTTACCATAACCATCCTTTCCATCGTTGTGGCACACAAATGAACCGACCGTCCCTGCGCCGTTGCCAGTCTATACCACCGGGCGTCACCTCAACATCAAACTGCTCGACAAGATCACAGAAGATAGAATCGGTGTCGTCTACTCTGTATATGACATGGAGTTGTGGATCAAGGTCGCAAAGCTCAACACTGCCGGAGCCGACGAGTCCAAGCTGCAAGGGAGCGCCGTACCTCGTTGCTCGGAATTTTTCTCACCGCGCAGCCACCGACTGCATACCATGGAGCCGGACATCCAGGAAGAACGACGTCGGGGATAGCTTACCAGACGACATATACTGTTGCTTTGACCTGAACGACGAACTAGCTCTCCATGGAATAAATGAGGATATTCTTCCGAGGACCCGCTCGTCGGCGTGTTCCTGGTGAAAAAGCTGGGAGAGCCGTACTACGAGGATATGAACGATGAGAGGTTCGCGTTTTCCCTCCCTTTCGTTCGCTGTCTGACACGTGTCTATATGGGTATAGCAGGCTTCATCCATTGCCGATATGCGCTTCAACAACGTCCTGCGCGCCGTCAAGAAAGACGTGCCCTGCCCTTGCCATGCTTATGACAGCATATCGAGTATGGTACAATATACCCACTGTCGAGGCACAGGATTCACTGAATCACGGATGGACGAGGTGCCGGCTTCGCATTTCTGGCACGATTTTTCCTAGCTTGTATTTAAATTGCAAAATCTACATCCTGCCTCTTCAACACAGACTTGCAGAAACCATAAGGCCATAAGAGTACTTTTCTAGCAATCGATACAGCGATGGTCTCGCTCGGATGTCATCTACTTCGGCTACTAGGATAGTGTCTTCCAAGGACGGTGCCTACGCTGATGCTGCCGCTTGCCCAACCAAATTATGCCTCGTCTTCGTGTACGGTCTTACCTTGAGACGGCGTGGTTGACAATCTCTTCACCAGCCTATCTGGTTCGTCGTTCGTTCCCTCTTTCTTCGAAACCCTCTCATCCCGAGTACACTTGGTTCGATATGATATGTGCAGGCATGGGCGAAGTGCGATGTCAGAACTTATTCCTCTGAACTGTGGATAATAGACGAAAAGCCAGTTTTCATGCGATGGTATGGAGTGTCTTGCAATGGTTGAACACAGAACTAATACAACGTTTTTAGAAGCCTGGGATATAAATTTCTCCCGTCCATGGAGCCCTCGTTCTCGTTTACTCGTCTAGGTACCACCGTATGCGACATCGATGCCCATCTCTCAAACTCTGGTACTACTACTTACTACCTACTACTTCCTATATGTCAGAGGCGTGCCGACCTCAATACCTGTATGTTCTCTCAGCTAAATTTATTGAGTCAGCAACGCAACAAACCTTATGTGTCTCCAGAAAGTCGATTGTAACTTCACAGCGTCCGAGGTGGCGTATGAGCATACCCACTCGACGATTACAATAGGCGCAATGTATGCGAGGAACATAATGTTCCTCAAGGAAATGCCGTTCATAGGACTTCGCTTTCACAGTCAGGAGACATTCCTTGCAGGACACATCTCCATGATCGGCGACCCTACCATGTTTGATGATATAATTATGAATCTCGTTCCCTCGAACGCTTTGGGTGCATTGGCCAATAGAGCATGGGAAAAGGATCGCAGACGGATCGCGTACGTGGTACACGATGGACTGCGGCTCGAGCCTGCCCACTGGCGCTTTCGTTTAAGTATTACTAAGTGGTTTCTCCCAATTCCCATCAGGACTAAAAGAATATCAGCAGTCCTCCGCTTTATACCAATAAATAAACCTACCACGGCCTGATCAACCCAAAATCAGCGTCCATTAGGGGTGGTCAGAGTCGCGATTCTGACACGATTATGTGGATAAGACATACTACTAACGTAGCAGGAATATTGCTATTTTATTGTATTCTCACCTCCTAATAGCCTAGAAAGTCCTCCCGAGACAGGTATCAAAAAAGTTTTTAAGATGCCCCCAGCTCGACCGACCGACCAACCCGATGTAACGGAACAGCGGTCCGGAAGCCCCTTGTATACCGTCCATCTCTGGGCCAAGTATTTTGCCAGACGGAACGGATACGGTACCCGTACGACGGCACCCATATCACCGTACTATACGGTGACGGTGCGAAGCCCTACATTAGACATCCGAGAAGAGGGTGATCATGAATGAGGAATTCGAACGTACCCGGGTGGCCGCAGAAAGTGTCCGCAAAATATCATGCCATGTTTGATCAAGGTCATCCTTCGATTTTGAACATGCGGCGGCCTCGATGTAACAGATAATAGTGGAGGTCAAAGTCTGAGATTGAGTTCTAGCCCGAAATAAGGACTAGACAGAGGTACTTATCACTTTGCAAGAGATGCCTTAGACAGGACAACAAGACGGCGGGCCATCAGTAGATTGGAAAAAAAATTGCCGGGGGTTGCGGTGACCACGGTCCGGCGGAATTCTTATCCGCCTCGTCAAGCCCTCACAAGTCCATATAACCAAAGCGTAATGTTGCGCCCTTTTTTATAGGCTATTATAACCCCACATAATAGTTATTTGCCCTTTGAGATTGCATTGAATTATTTCCCGCTCGTGTATCACTACCGTAAGCACAATAAAATGTGGCCTGGCTTGCACTGACTGATTGAAAAAAGAATTTGATTTTTCAGTTGTTTTTAGGTGTCTAAAACGATGACATAAATGTATCACAGGTCAGCAAATCCCATAGCGTTGATGTCGAGCTCGAGGTCGCTTGACTCTACCAGAATCGGCACCTTCTACGGAAAGCCTATTGCGTTCCTCTGTATCTTTGTCCATGCTAGCTTCATTGTCTGGTCCATCGGTTCCCGTTTTGTGTGTGAAGGATTGCCTAGCTACATTTAACCCTGTCGAATATTGCGCTTCTTGTGAATCGAAAGTCACGGTCCTGAGTCAGATGCTCTACTGAATTTCACTGTTCAGTTACATCCTGCTGAATCGGCGGGAGCATGGGAGAAAGGAAACGAATGTCGGACACTAAGAGAATTACGAGAAGTGAGACGAGGTGCATGGCATGAAAAACGAGTACGCAATTGGACTTCTAGTGGCTCAATTAGTTGATTCCGAGTCGGAGATGTTCAAACGATCGTCTGTGTGGAGTACCACGTGATACCTC
Source organism: Armillaria solidipes (assembly GCA_022818035.1). Classification (NCBI taxonomy): domain Eukaryota; kingdom Fungi; phylum Basidiomycota; class Agaricomycetes; order Agaricales; family Physalacriaceae; genus Armillaria; species Armillaria solidipes. Next base: position 3,093,784 of record JAIWYQ010000001.1, on the reverse strand, counting down.
GCGGTTCGTTCCGAGTTTTAACTCACCGCTACTTACTCGTTTTCCTTCTCGTCGTGAAGGCCTATCGGGCCAGACTCAGCTCTCCAAGACCTATTTCCTCTAGGCCTATCCTTCTCCGACGCGGATTTCTTCTTCCGAGCCCGGAACTCCAACGTAATTTCTTCGATATAAATACAGTCCGAAGTCGCGGTCAAGCGCTAACGTCTCAGCCAGCGTACCATCATCTCACCAAGAATCGCAAATTTCCAGCCTGCCGGGATCCTTTCATTTATCATTGCATCAAGTTCAACTAGTGGTCTTCTGAAGCAGGGTATTCCAGAGTTGGAGCGAGGAGGAAGTGCGTGTTTGAAGGGCACTCAAGTCAAGCATCGGTGAGTTTAATAATGGCTCTCTCCTTGAGATTCGCTCTATAGTAGCTTAGGGAATTGTTCAAGCCGATGAGGTGTGCCCTTTCCCATGCGATATCGTTCTTTAATAATGTCCGGAGTGCCGTGGAGGGGAAGGCCAGGCGCCAACACATTGAGGTAACATTCCTTTTCCTTGAGGTGTTTCCAAGGCTGAAAAGACTGATAAACTATTTAGGTCCCTTCCTAACAGTGACTTTACGAGGCGATTGTCGGAGAAGAGGAAGGAGTAGGAACGAGCACGTACAGTATGAAGTTGAGGTCACTTGTGTAAACAGCAGCGTACTTGTATTATGTTCATCGTAATAATAAATTTACCATTTCAAGTCTTTCCGAGTCTCCAAGAGTGAACCTATACAATGTATTTAAGCCCCCAGCCACCCGAAAACGACTAGCTGCTACGAGCCCGCTTTAAGATGGTGCTCGGGTTATAAACTTATATTTGCCTATGGCATGAAGTAATTGTACTAATACCTTTCGAAGCCTGCCACGCATTACTGATATCGGAAATGCTCGTAAGGATATGTGTAGAATTGTCATTTTTCCACGCTTCATATGGGCATATAAGGCTGGCGCAATTATTTTGGATGTTGCCATGCATTTCGAGCCTTACCACGGGCTTATACGGCCATATATATTTTTGTTCAATTCACTGATGGGCGTGCCCAAGACCCAAGTAACCAGCCGGGCCGATTCAGCCCGACTTCTCCGTCAGGCTTCAGTTCCGCCCAGCTCTTGAAGGAACGTCCCGCAGCGCAAGACAGGTCATAGTTGTGCGCTGCGTATTCGGATAGAGACTTTGTTGGACAAATCCTTCCTAAAGTAGCCGTTGATAGTTGCTTCAAAAGTAAACGATGCTTCAATGCATGTATATACTATACATTCTATGTAGTACTGCACTTAGTAGTCCAAGCGGTGACCGGGTCTAGTGAGCTTCTACGTAGTTATATTCCTAGCTGGCCATTCGAGACGAAATGGAAGCCTCCGGCACAACGATAACCGTCGGCCTGTCTGATCCAATGGAATCCGGCAACGCATACCCCCATTGCTGTCAACTTTTCCCGCGCTTTCTGGTCTTGTTTTCTGGCTTTCTCTTCCGCTTCCTTCCTTGCCTGCAGTTCAGCTTCACGACGTTCCCGCTCCTCTCTAGCCCTCAGCTCCTTGAGTCGCTGCGCTTCGCGTTGACGCTTGAGCTCCTGCTGTTTGAGAAAATCTCTCTCACGAGCAGCGGCCAATTCGAGCTGAAGGGCACGTTCCCGTTCCTCGGCTTCCTTTCTGGCTGCCTCCGCCATCGCCTCTTTTGCCTTACGAATATCTTCCTCTAATCGTTTCGCGGCCTCGATTTCAGCCGCCTTGTCCATTCGAAGCTGATTCCATACCGCGTCCGATACGTCCGGATCCCAAGCATCAACACCTTCCGGACCAGCCTTTTTGAATACAACAGGCTTCGCCTTGGTCACAGAAGAGGACCTGATGTTCGGTGCAGACACAGTCCCGGGATCACAAACTTGTACGAATGGCCCCAAACGGAAATGGCGCGAAAGGGCTTGGAAGATTGGAGCTTCTGTCTTGACGGCCCGCAAACATCTCCTGCAAGCATGTCACAGCATAGGCAGGATCCAGAAGCAGATCCGTATTTTCATCATCCGAGGAATGCTGAAGCGCAATACCGATCATCTTCTGCGAGACCGTGATGACATCACGAGCGTTCCCCCACGATGGAAGCTGGGACCACGCTTCAAACATCTCCGCCAGCTGTGCAAAAGTTCCGCTCGTCTCGTCATCTAACCCTGGCAATACGACGTCCTTCTTCTTCAGCTGCTTGCTCAGGATTGCAAGACACTCCTCCGGCCGTAGGTTCTGGAATACGATTTCTTCGGGGAATCGACTGGATAATCCTCGATTGACGGATAAGAGCTCGTTGATGTCCTCGTCGTAGCCTGCAAGGATCACCACAATCTTTCCTTTAATTCGATCCTGAGTTAGCAGATCAACGATTTCATCGATGGCCTCCTTCGCAAATACGCCATCCTTCAAGCGATAAGCCTCATCGATGAACAGAACTTGTCCAAGGGCTTTGTCGAACATCTTTCGCACCAGAGGTCCCGTCTGACCGACGTACTGAGCTATGATATCCGAGGCGGAACACTCTATAACGTCCGGACGGCTCAAGAAGCCCATATCAAAATAAACCTGTCCCATCTTTCGTGCGGTCGTGGTCTTTCCGGTGCCTTGTGTACGGAATAAGCATCCAAAGTCACGGATATAATACATAACACACCTGGTGGCCCCTTGAACACAAAACTAGTCGGAATTAGATCACGGACATCATGACCCTTACGGCGACCCGCCGATGCAGTCTTCTGGTATTTGCGAAGTTTGCTGACGATGCCATCACAGCCAACAACGTCCTTGAAGAGCTCATCGAGATTATCATCTGTGTGGCTTCCTCGATCAAAGTCGGGATCGAAATCCGCCGGCTGGAATATTGTGTCAACAACAGTGGGCTGTGCACCTCGAGTGCGAGATATGTAATTCATTTTGGCCTTGCTCAAGAGATTTTCAACCTCTCCAGCGTTGCCAAAGTTGGGCCGAATTTCTAGGGTGCAGATTTATTAGACATCATGGCGGAGAAGTAGTAGTTGTAGACTGGACCGCTTACTTTCACGGTTGAGGACTTCTAATGCGACCTTCTTCGCTTCTTCGGTCGCTTGAAGATTCTGAACTTTGAGTTTAAAATCCAGGATTTGGCTCAGCTCATCTGTCGAGAAATCATCAAAGTAGAATGCGTCCTCGATAGCAAAGCGACGGCTCAGGCCTAAAAGAGACATTCAGCTTCAAAAATGATCAAAGAAGTAATGTATATACCAGGATTAACATTCTGAAAACCCGCGCTGTGAGCAAACACGAGGGGAAAAGATTATAACGACCTACTTGGAACATCTCAACGATTTGTTGCTTATAACCTAGCAAAAGAACACATCTATCCTCTCCCGGAGTGCTTTGAATCTCAGCAACGATGGTGTCAATGACTGCAATCTTATAGGGGTCGCTCTGTTGCCTTGTGGTGCCGCCGCCATAAAGCCCGTAAGCCTATTTACAAAGCGTTCCGTTGACAAGGGAATCTAGAGGCAAAAAGAGCACATACCTCGTCGATTATCAACACCTTACCGACGGTTGTTGCAAGTATTGCCTTGGTATTCTTCTCGGATTCACCTAATGTGCTCCCCACAAAATCGGCAGGATTTTTGACAACCACTGGACAAAAAACGTTAAGGTTGAATGAGGCAACATATAGACACGCGCTACCTTCTCCATTGCTAAGAAGACCTAGATCAGCGAGAATTTTCCCATATAGCTTCGCCACGGTTGTTTTTCCCGTTCCCGGCGAACCGAGGAAGACACGATTGAGCGGCGATTGCATGGGTTCGTGCTCCTGTAGCTCGCGTTGATAGTTGAGTTGGATGATGTCGTACAGGCCTTGAATAGATTCTTTGACCGACGCGAGACCAATGAGCCCTTTGAGCTTCGTCCAGCTCCCGCTGTGGACAATGGCTTCAGATGGGTCAGGTCCGATCAAATCCTCTTTCAATAACAAAAGATCATCCGGTAGGTGACCAGCTCTCCTTTCCGTATGAAGTCGTTCAGCTTGACGGTCGGTAATCTTTGAAACCATGTTTTCGAGCGCCCGAGCGTTTCCGAATCCTTCCTTGCCCCTACCTCTGCCTAACCTCCTGACAGCGATACGTCCGTAGAGGCCACGTACTCCGTCCTCGACCTTGAGGCGCCCCGCGTACTTCTTATGCAAAGTCTTCTCCAGCATCAACAACAGCTCCTCATCCTTATAATCCTCGAACTGTAAACGATGCGGGACCCGACTCGGTAGACCCGGATTGTGTTCAAAAAATTTCTCCATCTGCTTGTTGTATCCTGCTAGAATGAATACAATGCGGCCGACATTGTTGTCCATCTCTGCTAGAAGGAAGTCTAACACTTGAGACCCTTGGAAATTGTGTTCGTCGGTGAGTTGATAAGCCTCATCAACAAAGATAGCACCGCCGCCAGCATTGATGACACCTTCAATGAGTTTCTTCGCGCCCTGGACACCGTCATTGGCCAAACGCGATCCCGTGGTCTCTTCGAACGCTAGTCCAGGTAACACCTGAAGTGAAGCCAGGAATTTCACATAATGTCGCGCTACTGTTGTCTTTCCTGTGTGCGTTGTCAACATTCTGAAAGTAAAACAAAGAAGCCGATAGAAACGCACCAGTACCAGGGTTCCCAAGAAGGACGATATTGAATCTTTCCTTGGACAGGTCTGTGTTCTGACGCTTGGAGACGTCGATCTTGGCTTTAATGCGAAGAATTTGCTTCTTCACCGCTTCCAAGCCAACCATTTCCATGATAGCACCGATGGCTTGATTGCTGGCGCCTCCAACATCTTTCTGGTTCTGCCAGTCCACCTCAGTGTTGGATTGACCGCTAACTGGAAGATTCGATGTCGCAACTCCATGCCGGTGTTTGGAGCTAGTAACGGGTCGAGTGCCTTTCTCCGAACCTTGACTTGGACGGGACGAGTCACTTGTGCCTTTGGCAGGGGTTGATGGCCTGGATGCCAAAGGCGTCGTGGTCGACTTATCTGTCGCCGAGATAATAACACTAGGTCCCGCGGCGCTGCCCGAAGGCGTCGTGCTTGGAGGCCTCGAAGCAACATTTCGCACGAGTTCAGCTGCGTCCTGTAAGTCCTGCATCTTCTGCTGAATTTTATTCCTCCTCGCCTCTTTAATCTGTGTATCCTGCAGCAATGTCGCATCATTATCATAATGCCGGGATGCACTGGTAGTGGTATTCACATTTCTATCCTTTCAAGACTCAAGAGGCTGGGCACGTACATTGTGATTTTCTCCTCCTTGATTACCTCCTGACAAGGCTTGATTTCGCCTGCTAAGACCTTGAAAATTCGTTCCGCAGTTGGTCGTTGACTGGGAGAAGCTGTGAGACATTCCATTACAAGTGACCATAGTCCATCTTGTAAAAGATGTTGGGGTCGCAGTGGACGATTTCCATTCATTACCACATGTATAACGGCAGCGTCATTTTTGAGATCACTGAAAGGCGGCTTCCCAGTAAATATCTTGGAAGAATGAGATAAGAGTGTGACACGGTAAGCTGCTGGCCCTACCTCGACAGCAGTGCAACCATAGGCATAGATATCTCTGGTGGCGATGTATGCTGGGTCAAATAGACTTAGATCGATATACTCTGGAGCTAGCCAGCGGATACTTCCTTTGCTCATCCTAGAAGAGCTGTTAAGAGTCTGTGATTCTGCCAAAAGGGAAAGGCCAAAGTCGGCCAGACAGCAACATAGGTCAACCGTTACAAGGATATTTGCCTAAGATAAGTTCACCTCAGGAAACGAGGACGGAGGAAGAAAGATGAACATAGTGAACGCACCCCGCGTATGTCGGCATGTACTATCGGAGGATTAAGATTGTGTAGATATTTCATCCCTTCAGCAGCTTGAACCAGCTAAGAAAAATATGCCTTTAGCTCTCATCAACTCTCACACAATGCATGGCATACCGACGTAAGACGATCGTGATCGGGATGGGCTTCGAGGTAGGACATGAGATTACCATGGACTATCCAGGGAGATATCAGGCAATATCTGGGAGCGAAAATGTCTTCGTTGACTCCTAAGAAGGGAAGAACATTTGGATGATGGAGTTGCCTCCATACGAGAGCTTCTTGGCAAAAGTCCTGTAGTAGATCGTTCATAGCAGGTCAAGAGGTGTTTTCGTTTAGTGCGCTCACCCGCAGAACCTTTGCCTTCTGCTCCTCGGGGCAGAATACGCGAAGAACCTTCAGGCAGACTTGAGCATCGCGAAGACGCCCCTTCCAAATGTCCTGCAGAGAGGTAACACGTTGAAACGAAACGATTAACCAAGAGCACGGTAGGCTCACTGCAAAGCCTCCACCCGCAACGGGATTTTCCCCTTCTCTACTCACGTCTCCAATAAAAAGGGAAGAGGGCACTACGTTTCGGGACTTGCATAGCGCTCGAAGACATTTCATGCAGGCTGTACGATACAGATCGGAATCGCGCGCGTCATCCAGTTCCTGACAATTCAGATTGCTACCGATTAAAACCTCTATCGTAACATACCTGCTGCAGTACATCCATAACCACTCTTTCCACCGATGATGTTATCGATTCCACAGTCTCCCAAGGGCGACGAATATCACGAATTAAACTCTGAACCTGAACCTGAATCTGAGATCGTGCTTCATTTTCGCCAAGTCCGTCGTCGAGCGCGATTTGAGTCCAGCAGTTCAGAATTGGGCCCAACGGTCCGGTGGATGAAGTCGTGATTTCGTTGAGGGTAGAGCTTTCGGTGCCAGGTGTCAACATGGTTGTATGTGGTAAAGGCACAGGCGCTTATCAGCCCGTGCCGTACTGACTCGGAGACAACGGTCCGGGTAAAGTGCTGTAAATGTGCACCATCCGGAATATACTGCATATCAACATGTTTATAAAAAACAAGAGGCAAGATCAATAATATGTCGCAAGAAAAGAAGCAAGGACTTAGAGGATGAGCAGCGTGAATGAATAAGATAGAACGAGCAGCAAAAATCTTCAAAACCTTGACACGAGGTTGGCCACACACGGTTTCACGGATTGTTAGCCCGCCACTAGTTCCTTCAGCGCTTGGCCCGGTGCAAAACAGAAGCCGACTGGGCGAGGAGGGACTGGATCCACCTTTTCTCCTTCCTTGTACCAACAAGCCAAGCTCATCCTTTTAACACGACACGACCCTTAGCACCCTTCGAAAAACCCATGTAATGATCTCGACGTGTATGCTCGCTTTTTTGATGACCCAGGAATGTGACCGTCATTGCGATACCGTATCGGTGCTTGCCATGCTCGATCATTTCTCCACTTTTCTTCCACCAAATCACCGGGAGGAGTTCACCATGGCCATGCTTTTGATGCCTGATTTAACGATATGGGATGAGATCAGGAAGTTCTGTTGATGCATTGCGTTCTGCTTTGAACAGGACCGGTGGCTCGCTCCGACTTTCGATGAATACGCCGCGGAAGTTTTCGGGCTGGTTACTGATCGTTGTCTTCGGTCTGAAATATAGCAGTAGATAGGGAGCATGAAGGTCGTCGAGGCTCCGTGTTGCAGAAGAGGTCGCAAGGCTTGTACCAATGCCGGAGGGGCGACAAGGCCTGGGAGTTTCGCGTTGGATACCGGGACCAAGCTAAGTGCGTGAGGATCATATAGACCACCTAGCTAGTATTGTGCGATCACTGAAGAGGGGATGAGCATAGCACAGCACGAACAATACTCAATACTTACGTTGAATGGTGTCTTTGTAGTAGTACTCTTCGTACATCCAAGCTCGAAGCAGAAGGGGGGTGGGAGCTTGATAAAGAGAGTGCGGCCATTACGAAAAGAGCAACGATTGGATGGCGGCTGATGAGGATGCGGGTGAAATGTAGACTAGACTATTTGCAGAGCTCCGAATGCAATGAACCTGTGCATGCATGGCGTGCATCCGATGTGTAACAACTCTTGCTTTCGGTCTCCCTCTAGGTTCAAACGTACTAGGAGGTCTTCGCTGCCGAGTATTGAAGGGAACAGACAGGAGGACTGTAGCGAGTACAAGGGTCGTCGTTACGCCATCGATACGTGTAGGCAAGGCGATAATGGAGGCGACGAAAAAGGGAGTACGTTCGCCACGGACTTGAACCACTGAATTCTACAGTCAGACCAATCACGAAACCTTCAAGTTATACGTACTCCAGTCACCGGTAAACGCTAGCTCGGAGAACAGGTAGATAGTCTACCAGGACCTAGGCTTCCGTCAAGCCTCCGGACCAGAATGGATTGATTCTCCGAGCATCAAAGGTAAGCGAAAAACATCAGGGCAAAGATCTGCTCGAAAAATCGTCATGATGCTTCGGTGCTGTAGAGCTGATTTAGGCGAGAAAACAGTACACAGCAGGATACGTACCAAATCCCGGAGGGCAGCGATGGAAGCGGTAAGGTGCTGGGGGTACAAAGGGTTTCCCCTTAGTACAGTCCAGTTTGATTACTGCAACTCGAAACCTGTAAGAGACAAGCAACGCAATTCAAACCCTCTGTCGCTGAATTATGTGCTTGGGTGAACGACTGGCGTCCCGTTCCAGGAAGCTTGCGTAGTCGAGGGAAAACGGACCGCCCGCGCGGGAAAGAAATCTCGTTTGCGTTCTCCCTCTAGCCCGAAAGCTCTCCCGATACTAGGCGCTATGTCGTGCGACAGGCTAGGAGAGGTGTCACCGGCGTGGTGATCATACGGCACGGTCGTACTATGCACCCTCGTTTTGCACACTAGAACGACGGAGAGTTGGCCGAATGACTTTGAGAGTCATCGAGGACGTAAAGATTGTACATGGAGCAGGTCGACGGATGGCTTAGACGTCTTTGCGGATGGGACTGGGATGTCGATACGTGTAGGCAAGGGTGACGAAGAGTCTTGGCATCCACATTCACCACCAAGTTATGCTAGGGAGAATAACAATTAGCTAGGACTGATCACGAAGGCTAGAAGGGAGATACGTACTAATACTTTTGCGATTATCAGTGCCCTTCATGCTAGCTCAGGAAAGTCGGGCGGCATCATGCGCCTGGTTCCTTCGGACTTGATACCAATATTCCTGTTCAGCGTCGTTGCATCCCGGGAAATCTTCGCTTGAAAGGAAGGGCTGTTCGATACAGTCGACTTAGAAGAAGAGAAAGCAAGATATTCTTAGATACGCACAGGAAGCTCGAGCGCCGTTTGATTACGCAAAAAGAGCCCATCGCCGACCGGGGACCCAGAAGGTAACGAACATGAAGTGCTCCATCTCATCGCGTCGTCGTCGCAAGAGTAATTCGTCATGATACGTTGAAGTTGAAGGAACGATTTAGGAGAGAAATAGCAGCACAGCATCGGACCCTGCGGGTGTCTGGACAGCGCATGAGAAAACGACACAGGAAAAAGGAAAGTACAACGCACCGACGGTGTCAAACTTGTTCTTCCTAAATGCTAACACTGTCCCCGGAGCAAGTGTGCTTTCGCGTTCCTCGAAGTCGTATTAAGGAACAGCGAAGCATGATCTGATTGCTTATGGAAGCTGCCGAGTCGAATTTGAAGAGTAAAGTGTGGATATTCTGAATGTGTCCAGGAACTCGACATCCTGTCTAGTCGTTGAGAACAAGAGCCACCTGTTCAACGTCCAGAGGTGTCGCGATGTTTTCAGGCGAATGTTGTGCGTTTCGGCCCGAGCTGAAAGGAGGTGAGCCAGTGATTGAAAGGAGGAAAAGTGCCATCAAGAGAGCGATTTCTTTTTATCAATTGCGTCGCAAGTATATGGATCTGATAGAGGAATGGCATTGTTCAATGCGGAAATGGTATAGGGTCAATAAATAACACGATGCATCACGAATAAATACCCAGTCTCTAATCAGAATATCGCTCTAACAAGGCCACCTCCAATAGCAGCACCAGCACCGAACCCTACACCACCCGCAGTAGAGTGGGCCATCTACACAGCCCATAAGAAAATCACCACGCAAGAAGGAGGGATACAACGCACCGTATTACCATACTTTCCAAACTTGCTCTTCTTCCCAGCCTGGACTGGAGTCCAACAGAATTGGTGCCCGCTCCAGGAGGCGGAGGCGCGTTGGCGTTTGAGTGAGCAGCCATGAACGGCTTGTACTCTCTTCTCTGAGGGAGCTGGGGGAACGGATCTGCCTCCTGTGGGTGGGACATATGCGGGAGGGAGGTTTCGAGATGCTGGTGCAGGTGCAGGGACAATCTTCTCAACATAGTTCGCGAGGAAGAGAGCCTTGCAGCCGTTATGCTCCCCGAGCCACCAGTCGGCGTTAGTCTCTTCGACTATGGTGATGATGTCCCCGGCTGCGAAGGAGAGGTCGTCTGGGTCCGAGGCGCCGAGGTTGTATGCCCAGAGTGCTTGGCTTGGACGGCGGCTGGTGCTGGTGGGGGCAGGGAGGGCGACCTAAAAGTGGACGAGCGAACAGAAGCCGGTGCCGAGGTCGCCTGGTCTACCGGTGTTCGATGATCATTGTCCCACGGAAATTTGAGTTACTCTTCCACGACCATTGTCTTCCTGGTATCCAGACTATGATCCTTCACAAAATACTGCGCATCCTTCGAATTGTCCATCGTACACACAATTTTCCGACGAGTACTGATTCTCAAAACTTGCTGAGGAAATGCTCCGTCCGATGGTCTGAGCTTGCATTTTGCACTAGAAATCGACGACGGGGTGTAGAGCGATTGATGATGGCAGTAAGAAGCCAAGATTGAGGATGTCGGTGGTTCCGACTCCGCCATCACGGCAACCCTCTCCATCACTTCTCGGTGTCTTCTATCACCATGTTTCTCCACTCGCAAGCCTAATTACTCCAAGAATCTGCAGCAAAATCAGGTTATCTGGGCACGATGGCGAATACGGGCAAAACGGTTGTGCGGTAAAAGAAAAATAAATGGGACAGTACCGATCACGACCATCATGGAGGAAACTGCCACAAGCGTGCCAACGATTTCTTCTCTCAAGTACTATCCACGACTTTGCTAAAAGGCTAGAATCAGTTACGGGCACCATCCTTTCCATCGTTGCGGCACACAAACGAGCCGACCGTCTCTGCACCGTATAGCCAGTCAGTACCGCTGGGCGTCACCTCGACATCAAACTGCTCGACAAGATCACAGAAGGCAGGACTTGTTCCGTCTACTCTGTATCGTGTGGTGGTATATCAGGTCGCAAAGCTCAACACTTCCGGAGTCGACGAGTCCAAGCTGCAAGGGAGCGCCGTACCTCGTTGCTCACGATTTTTCACCGCTCGCCGCCGACTGCACACCATGGAGCCGGATATCGAGGAAGAACAATGCCGGGGACAGCTTACCAGACGACATATACAGCTGCTTTGACCCTAACCACGAGCTACTCTCCGTGGAATAATGGGAATATTCTTCCGAGGATCCGCTGGTCGCCGTGCTCCTGGTGAAAAAGCTGGGAGAGTCGTACTAGAGGATATGAACGATGAGAAGTACGTGCTTTTTCTCCCTTTCGTTCGCCGTCTGACACGGGGATCTAGGCAACGTTAGCATAGCAGGCCTCATCCACGCCTATATGCGCTTTTGCGCGAAGACGTACTCTGCCCTCGCCATGCCTGTTACCACAGATGGCGGCCCATCGACTTTGATCGTCCATGGTACCCTCTACCGAGGCACGCGAATTTGCTGAATCACGGATGGACGACTCGGGTGGGTGCGTCGCAATGATTTCTAGCACAATTTTCCTAGCCTGTATTTGCACAATACATTTGCAGCAATCTGCTTCAGAAGTCTAAGCCCTATTGAATTCGGCATGACTTTAATTATGAATGTCGCTGCTTGGACAGGCCAACAATTATAATTACACCGGGATCTCGCGATTCGTCTCCATCGAGAAGACGCTTATGCTACGGCACGGTTTCTCAATAGCGACGACTCGTCCTAGTATCAACAGGTGCAGTTCCTCAAGTGCCCCGACCAAATTTGTAGTAGACTTCATCATCAAGCAAAATTCCCGACGGTAAAGAGACAATAACATTCAACATCTACTGCCATATCCTGCTGATCACTACCTCGGAAGGTCGTACATCCTCCGAGACGTTCAGCTTGGATGACCGCTTCATTCTGCACTTGTATTCGACATCCTATCATACCCAGCCAACGCCCGGATGCTGGTACAACCCATTAGCAATCAGCGAAGCTTCTGTGTACGTTTCGGCCTACCGTGCTCGCGTCATTTCGGCTCCCTCTACCTGTGTGTCGTGCAGGTCCGCCTCGGGGTCAACGATTGAACCTATATCTGGATGATTATCCTAAGAACACTACCAGTGAGCTCAGATCACACCCTCATCATTCCTCTACGCACCCGGATATTCTCCCACAACGGTACCAACAGACCCTCCTGCATCAGCTGTACAAATTCCACGAACAGCGCTGTGCTCTTGAACCCAGTATCTTCAATCCTGTCAAACTGGGGAGGAAACACCGTAGGTTCGTCGAGAAAATAAGCAACGTCAAAGGCCCACGAGACCTAGTACATGTCAGTAAAAAGAACTTTATAGGATGAAGATCGAGCACGTACAGGTTCAAGTTGGGTCTGGACATCCGGATGCTTCCACCCTATCGATATCATGACGTTGGGATCTCCACAAGTAATCTGCACGGAAAAGTCGAACTTCTCGATGGAATAGGAGAGGGGCTTGGTGGTAAGCTCCAGTTTGTTCGTCGACGTCTTATGTTCAGACCCAAGGTCCAATCCAGTCAATGACAGCAGGGTATGGCAAATGGCGGTAATATACTGTTCACGCCGATGCAACATATTCTGCTCTGGGAGTTCTGCCTCATTCTGAAGACGTTTCGTAAACTGGAAGACATAAATCGTCTTGGAGACTGCAGTGTGCTATAAAGGGGATTAAAAATAAAAACCACTCCACTGAAGGAGAGTATGTACTGTCTCCAAAGCCTCCGGCAAGTACAGGAGATGCCCAACGACATTCCACTGGCTGAGACTGAGATCAGGCAAGGAACGAAAAAATTTTCGTGTAGTCCTGACGATAGCATGGTCCACCCCGAGCTCAACACAGATTCGTAACCAAAGCAAGAGCTGGTTGTCCCATTCATCGGCAGGAGGGTTTCTTCCGAAAACTGTGTAATATGTTGACCGCACAGCGTTGATCGCACAGTCTGGCGGGGGAGGGTCGAGGACGGCGAGGATGAACAAAGGATTGGAAGTGAGGTCGTCCATCAGCAATAGGTGACGCTCTTCAGAGTACAAGATCAAAAAGTGTTTTGTTTCGCCCGCTGTCGTTGAATCGGATGAAGGTCTCGACAAGGACCCGTCAGCCTAGGAGCAGCCGGTCGGTGGGCTTCGTAAAATTGACATATGAAGGACGCATTGAGGGAACGATTCGATTACGTTTGGGGTCTGCTCTCCTGGCGGTGGAGAACATGGATCCGATTGTCTTGTTCAATGCGAATATGGTATAGAGTCGATAAACAACACAAATAAGTACCCATTCTCTAATCAGAATATCGCTCTAACAAGGCCTGCAGTAGAGTACGACACATAAGAAATGATATGCAAAAAAGAGACCCAACGCGCCGTATTACCGTCTTGCTCTTCTTCCCGGGTCCTGCTGAAGTCCAACAGAGTTGTTGCCCGGTGGAGGCGCATTGGCATTTGAGTAAGCAGCCATGAACGGCCTGTACTCTTTCTTCTCTGTGGAAGCTGGAAGTACGTATGTGGGAGGCGGGGTCCGAGATGCAAGTGCTGGCACCATCTTCTCGACATATTTCGCGGGGAGGAGGGAACGGCCGCCGTTATGCTCCCCGCAATCAGCATTATCCTCGACGATGGTGATGATGTCCCCGGCTGCGAACGAGAGGTCAGAGGCGTCGAGGTTGTATGCCCAGAGTATGTTGCCTTGGACGAAGGCTGGGGGTGGGGGGGCACAAATGTTGTCGAACTTGCTCTTCCTAACCCGCGCCCCGTGCAGGAAGCTCGGGCGCGTTCGCATCAGGGAATGAATTCTCTCGGTATCTCTGTCTAACATTCAGGGTCATGGACGCCATGCAGGATCAGAATATTGTGGCAAGCGCTGGAGGAAGTCGAATGTCGGTCGAATGATGGTTGGAAAGAAAGGAAGCATGTAAAGATTGCGCATTTATATATAGCTGACGCTGAAGATGGCTGGTCGACCGATGGTTCAGACATCTTTGCGGACGGAACTGCGTGTAGGTAAGGGTGACGATAGTTTTGATACCCGAGTTCGCCACCAAACTGTGCTAGGTGGAATAGCAATTAGCTGTGACTAACCACGAAAACTAGAATGTAGATACGTACCATTGCAGTTGTCGATGGCCTTTGGGTAACTTGGAGAACATGAGGCGACTGGTTCCTCCAGGCATCACACCAAGATTCCGGTTCAGCATCGTTACATCCCAGGACCATATCCTCATAAGTGGGAGGAGAATCACCCGAAGAGAAGGGCTGCTCGATACAGTCGAATTAGAAGAGAAAATAGAGATATTCTGGATACGCACAAAAAAACCGGGTGACGTTTGATTACGCAAAGGGAGCTCATCGCGATAACGAAGATGAAGTGCTGCGCATCGTTGCTCGGCGTAGGGGGTCGTCGCCGCCAGTCGATACCAAAGCTAAAGCGCTAATACGCCATGATGAGTTGAAGTTCTAGTCTCGAAAGACATCCAGGTACCAAAGGAGCTGCAGAACTGATTTAGGAGAGAAAATAGGTAGTAGTCAGGATACGCACCAAGCCCACCATCCGAGGTCAATGCCAACGCGATATCCTCCTTTCTGTATTGCAGCGGGTCTTGAAGCTTGAAGTACTGACTACTGACTAGTGCTGACTCGTTATACATTATGGGCGTTGTCTAGGGCTGCGATGGAAGCGGTAATAGCTCGTCGTCATTATGGTACGAGAAAAGTCAATTTCGCACAGCCACCATGCACCTTTGCCTGTTACCGTCATCGCTGATCTTCTGCGACGAGCTTATTCTGAATCCTTCACGAAATCTCCCTCGTCTCCATCAAAATTGACTTATCTTGGTCCGCGATTCAAATTTGCGGCATAATGGAAGACCAGTCCTCGCTTTGTATCCTCGTAGTACTTCAAAGAAACTCCTCGTCGCGTAATGTACAGGCCTCGATACATGACGAATTACGAGGACCAGTTACTACGACGAGGGCAGCCGATTCAGAAATGGGTCGCTATAAAAGGTCAGCGCTTCAGCCATCCTAGGACTTGTACCTCCATCATAAACATGTCTGTTCGCACTGCTACTCCCTCCATCTTTGGCGCACTCCACGGGTCGGCTGAATCTTGTCGCGCCCTCAGGCCTAGGGCCTCAACGTCAACATTGAACTCGGACGGGGCGGCAAAAGGAGGCTCTGAAGCTCCGTCTGGACCTCAACTTGGAGATCGAGATTACCTTCAAGGCTAAAGTGAATGGCAATATCACGCTCTCCCTCCTGTGAGTGCACGAATCAGCTTTGCGCTAATGGGTATCTGTGTACTACTTTAGTGCAGATTTGTTTTGGTGCTTTTTTCACGTGTTCTGGCGCGCTCAATCTTGCACTCTCCGACTCGCAGTCTACTATGTATGGTTGCCAATTTGAATGTTCGAGCCACTACCGGCCTGAAAGTCCGAGTTAGCCACTCGGAAACTCGTCACCCAAGCAGATGACATAGACGGCGTCTCAGCTGGCTGTATGCGTATAATTTCGGCTTGATGATTTTACACCTACTTTCTGCTGCTACGAAAGTGAATACAAGTACCATGCCCCATGATGGTCGTCAGAACGAATCGCCGCATGCCAAATTTTGTGATGTTTTTAGATGAGAAGAACGGAAGCATCCACCACCTCATTATGAACCATCTTCTGACGTTCAAGGCCCTCCGAAGATGAGCTTCGGAATGCCGCCTGCAGATGCGTTTCTGTCAATTTTGATGCCGATCAACTGAACTTCATGACCAAGCCAGTCTATCCTTCTCACGCCTCCATCCCAGCCACCGCCCGCCTTCGAGCAGCGTCTCTCATATGCTCTCGCGACCACGCGCTGCGCAGGGGAACCATTACCCAATGCATCCCACTCCTCGTGCGTCACCCCGACGGCCAGCGTGTTGTGTAACGCATAAAGTAAATCCATATTTGAGATCGGCTGCGCCTCGGTCGGGATCGTGGAAGCGTTACCGAGGTAAAACTTTCCCACCTTCGAAGAAGGCGAGACGACGACAGGCCAGGAGAAGTTATCGCACCTCATGACCAGTTTTGTGAAAGTCGGTGGATCGGTGGCAGGTTGTGCGAGAGTGTGCGTGGGAACTGCCGAGCGTGTGTTGCGGTCAACAACAGTACGTGAGGAAGGGGGGAAAGTCACATCGTAAGAGATGGAAGCATTATGGCCGGCCAGAAGTGGATACATATGGATAGAATCGTTAAAGTTGGGATTTAGGAAAGAGATGTGATCTGTAGCCCAACAATCAGACAAGTTAACAATAACTGGAAAACAACGTACGGTGGACAACCTCCTGCCTCCAATCTTCTACCCAGGTGTTTTTATGCTTCAACACCGGTCGACGTGGGGTCGGGTTGATGCTGGTCAAAAAAGCGGACCGCGAAGGGACATAGCGACCATGACCATGAGATGTTCGCCGGTTGGAGGATGCCACAGTTGCACCAGAGTCACTACCAGCGCGAGCAATTGGTGCGTAAATTGGATATTGTGAATCTACGTACGCAAAACAGTTAGTTCAGCTACCTCATGGGAGACAAGAAAATTGGCGTACAATGGTCATACTTATAGCTCAAGCTTCGATGGAATGTGAGTCGATGAGGCTGGTGCGGCTGCTGGTACGAATACGAACGGAGAGGTGCCGTTAAAGGCTCATCTGGATAGTATCGGATAGGAGGGGGTTGAGTTGTCAACGAAGCTTCAGCTCCTGAAGTGTCCACAGTATATCCGGAATTTGAACCGTCACTTCGAGATGGCATTACGTAGACATTAGGCATCCGAGAAGAGGGTAAGCATGGATGAGGAACGTACTTGGCGCACTGCGATGCTTCATCATCATCATAATGCCGGGATGCACTGGTAGTGGTAATGGTATCAGCAATCTTATCCTTTCAAGACTCAAGAGCACATACGTTGTGATGTTCCCTTCCTCTATCATCTCCTGACAAAACTTGATTTGGCTTGCTAGGACCTTTGAAATCTGCTCCGCATTTGGCCGTTGACTAGGAGAAGTCATCAGACACGTCGTAACAAGTGACCATAGTCCATCTTGTAAAAGATGTTGGGGTCGCAGCGGATGACTTCCATTCATTACCGCATGTATAACGGCAGCGTCATTCTTGATACCGCTCAAAGGGGGCTTGCCAGTAAATATCTTGGAAAAATGGCATAAGAGTGGGGCGATGGTAAGCTGCTGACCCTACCTCGACAGCGGTGCAACCATAGGCATAGATATCCCTCGCAGTGATGTGTGCCCGGTCAATTACTGCATTTGGGTCAACATGCTCTGGAGCTAGCCAGCGGGTGCTTCCTTTCTTCATCCCAGAAGAGCTTTCAAGAGCCTGTGTTTCCGCGAACAGGGAAAGGCCAAAGTCGGCCAGACAGCAACGTAGATCATCCATTACAAGAATGTTTGCCTAGTAAGACCAGTCCACGTCAGAGAACGACAAAGATGAACAACAGTGAACGGACCCCGCGTACGTCGGCATGCACTATCAGAGGATCAAGACTGTGTAAATATTTCATCCCTTCGGCAATCTGAACCAGCTAAGAAAAATATGTCTTAAGCTCTCATCAACTATGACACAATGTCTGACCTACCGACGTAAGACGGTCGTGATCAGGATGGGCTTCGAGGTAGGACATGATATTACCATTGACCATCCAGGGAGATATCTGGCAATATCTGGGAGTGAAAAGGTCTTTACTGACTCCTAAGAAGGGAAGAACATTTGGATGACGGAGTTGCCTCCATACGAGAGCTTCTTGGTAAATTTCCTGCAGTGGAACGTTCATAGTAGGTCAGGAGGTAGTTTCGTTTAGTGCTGATGACTCACCCGCAGAACCTTTGCCTTCTGCTCCTCGGGGCAGAATACGCGAAGAACCTTCAGGCAGACTTGAGTATCGTGAAGACGCTCCCTCCAAATGTCCTGCAGAGAGGAAACACGTTGAAAAAAGAAGATTAACAAAAGGCACGGAGGACTCACTGCAAAGCCGCCACCCCCGACGGGATTTTCCTCTTCTCTAGTCATGTCTCGAAGAAAAAGGGAAGAGGGCACTGCGTTTCGGGCCTTGCACAGCGTTCGAAGGCATTTCGTGCAGGCTGTACGATACCCATCGGGACACGACGGATCGTCCAGTTCCTGACAATTCAGATACCTCATTTCTACTCATTAAAGCTTTATCGTAACATACCTGCTGTAGTGCATCCATAACCACGGTCTCCACCTGCTGCGGTGTCAACTCCACAGTCATCCAAGGGAAAGGAATATCACGAATTAAACTCTGAACCTGACTCCGAATCTGAGCTCGTGCCACATATTCGCTACGGCCGTCGTCGAGCTTGATTTGAGTCCAGCTGTTCAGAGTTCGATCCAACGGTCCAGTGGAGAAAGTGGCGCTTTCGCTGAGGGTTAAGCTTCGGCGCGCGCGTTCAAAGATGCCATCACTAAAGCTAAAGGAATCTACAAAGAGAAAGCCCTCTGCTAAGACCTTTGAAATTCGTTCCGCATTTGGTCGTTCACTGGGAGAAGCTGTGAGACATGCCATTACAAGGGACCATAGTCCATCTTGTAAAAGATGTTGGGGTCGCAGTGGACGCCTTCCTGCAATCACCGCAAGCATGACGGCAGGTTCATTCTTGATATACCCGAAAGGCGGCTCTCCGGTAAATATCTTGGAAGAATGGCATAAAAGTGTGGTGACGGTAAACGGGAGGCCTTACCTCGACAACAGTGGAACCATAGGCATAGATATCCCTGGCAGTGACATATGCCCGATCAATTACTGCGTCTGGATCAATATACTCCGGAGCTAGCCAGCGGGTGCTTCCTTTGCTTATCCTAGAAGAGTTGTTAAGAGTCTGTGATTCCGCGAACAGGGAAAGGCCAAAGTCGGCCAGACAGCAACGCAGATCATCCATTACGAGAATATTTGGCTAAGACCATGTCAGAGAACGACAAAGATGAACCACAGTGAACGCACCCCGCGTATGTCGGCATGTACTATCGGAGGATCAAGACTGTAAATATTTCATCCCTTCGGCAATCTGAACCAACTAAGAAATGTCTTTAGCTCTCATCAACTCTCACAATGTCTGGCATACCGACGTAAGACGATCGTGATCAGGATGGGCTTCGAGGTAGGACATGAGATTACCATTGACTATCCAGGGGGATATCAGGCAATATCTGGGAGCGAAAAGTTCTTTGCTAACTCCTAAGAAGGGAAGAACATTTGGATGACGGAGTTGCCTCCATACGAGAGCTTCTTGGCAAAATTCCTGCAGTAGAACGTTCATAGTACTAGGTCAAGAGGTAGTTTCGTGTAGTGCGCTCACGACTCACCCGCAGAACCTTTACCTTTTCGTCCTCCGTGTCAAATACCCGAAGAACCTTCAAGCAGACTTGCTTATCGCGAAGGCGCCCCTTCCAAATGTCCTGCAGAGAGCCGACACGTTGAAACAACGATTAACCCCAAAGTACGGTGGACTCACTGCAAAGCCTCCACCCGTAACGGGATTTTCCCTTCCCTAGTCGTGTCTAGAAGAAAAAGGGAAGAGGGCACAATGCCCCGGGCCTTGCTCAGCGCTCGAAGGCATTTCATGCAGGCTGTACGATATTCATCGGGATATGACGCATCGTCCAGTTCCTGACAATTCAGATTGTTACCGATTAAAACCTCTATTGTAACATACCTGCTGCAGTACATCCATAACCATGGTCTCCACCGGTTGCGGTGTCCGCTTCACAGTCTTCCAAGGGAGACGAATACCACGAACTAGACTCTGAACCTGAGCTCGTGCTTCATTTTCGGCAAGTCCGTCGTCGAGTGTGATATCAATCCAGTCGTTCAGAGTTCGAACAAACGGTCCGGTGGAGGAAGTAGTGCTTTCGCTGAGTGTAGGTCTTTCGGCGTCAGGTATCGACATGGGTGTATGTCGCGAGGTACAGGCGCTTATCAGGCCGTGCTGCTCGGAGACGGTCCGATACCGCACAGCCACCATGTGCCTCTGCTTGTTACCTCTGCCTGACTTGAGGCTCGATACTGATGGGGGTGAAGGATACTGATACTGATACTGCATTGGAAATAGATCACGTGAGTACAATATGCTCGCGTGGGATGCCTAATTGAGCAGCACGAAGAAATATCTAAGACAAGTCCTGTAGCTTGCTCAACACGTTTTTGACTGAATTTTTTGGCTCTTATTCTCTTGCATAGCCATGCTTTTCTATTCTGACCATTTTCAGTATGTCACTACATTTTTTCTCAGCCTAAACATCCTTGACCGTGGGATTATTGCTTTTAAATTGCATTGAAGTTCTGAAGCCAGTAAAGATGGATGCTAATAACGATGTATTTTTGAATGGATGGGAAGCATGGGATGACGATACCATCTCCACCCATTTTGACATGCTCAACGAGGCATCGAGCCCTTGTTTAGCAAGATGTGTCAAGTAGTACTAGTGATGCAATGAAGAATTTTGAACTAATACCAGTTACCATGTCTCAAATCCCTTTGCAAAGCGATGTTAAAGATACATACAGGGCTCATTTCCATGTGTCCATGAAGGGAACCAGATCTTCATGCAGCTCTCCAGCAGATCACCAAATTCTAGTCTCACAGCAATGGTGACATCTGTGATTCAGAGCAACATATATACACCAACGTAGACATTATTTTTAAAAATGACTGACGCCGTTCATGGTTCAACAGTGCTTCTGTGATGGCTGAAAGGGTCAAAAAACAAGCCAAGGACATCAGCAAGTTCAACCATGTCTCGTAGCCAGAGAGCCAGAAGGGAAGAGAGCTGTAGTGAGACCGTGGGGTACAGGGAATGTGCAATGTTCTAAGGCTAAGGCTGCCACTGAAGCCAGTGTTGAATTAAGGGGTGAATTATCAAGCGACAGGGAACCCTTGAAGGCAAATGCACAAGGGTGTCCTGCTCTACATACAGACTTTTATACTACTTAAGAAACTACTAGAAATTTCATGCAGAGAAAAGAAATGTAGCTGAGTAATACTTACCAATCCTGATGGTGAGTCTGGCGAGTGTGGTCGCTTGCGATGATCCGCACTAAAAATAGCACAGCCAGGGGACGGGTGAAGAACCACCTCGAGACGGGCCATCCACGACACATGTAAATATGCTGTATTTGCCAGAGCGACAGCCAGTGCCTCATTGAATACCATAGTGTAGTCTGACTCTGCTGTCCAAACATTGGTGACTTATAGTATTAGTTCAGGCTCAATGTCCTTCAACTGATAACCGTCAATGGAAGTGGATGAATAGCCACAGCTCGGTGGCGACTATTTTGGAGGGGTCAAAATAGAATCAAAATCCGAAAGGAAAATAATGAAATTTGCTGGCTCCTATTGCAGGGTCAAAATGTAAGAATTTGGTGGTTTAAAATGTGGTCAAAATGCTAAATTTGGCCATTGCATCAAAATATCTAAACTTGGTGTAGCAAAATTCAATATTTGGGCCAGATTTAACCATGTCAAGATGATTGATTCTGCTTGCTGGCAAAACTCAGAATCTTGCCAAACATTTTCACACATCTAAATATTATATTTAGACAAAAATCAAAATGATGTATTTAGCCACTGGGAAAATGTGACCAAAATGGGAGTGTGCACTTGAGCATGTTGCCTAAGTGCACGCTCCAGCGAGTCGCTCCTTGTCACTGCTGCGCTCGACTAAGGGACTTCTGTGCACCAAATGAAACTTACACACACTTTAAATAAATAGTGCATACATGAATGGTAGCAGTGAATACAGTAGCCAAAGTTCGTGTTCCTCTTTCAACTGCATAGAGGTCCTTGACTCCTCATATTGATGGATGGATCTCTGATAAGTTTATCGCGCCTTCAACCGTCATCCTCCCTGTGCTATGTAGATGTCAGGGATACTTGTGAGAGTGGTATGAGATGTAGGTGAGAACTGCAGATCTAAACTGAAGATGATTAAAGTAAGGTGTAAAGGAGAACATGAGATGAGCATACCCTGTTTTCACTGGACCCCACGACCGCAGCACACCTACCTCAGCCAATGAAAACTCTGTCTGTCTCCCGGACACCTGAAACGAGCGCCAGAGGATGCACATCCCAGAATTACTACATACCTAAAGATAACATCCCATTTATTCCATAACCAGGCCGTATAACACTTGTCATCAACAGCGTCTTCCAACCCTCATTCTTCCTTCCATTGACTCTTGAAATCTAGGTTCAAGACCTCAAGGCCATTGCGATGCCAGATAAAATTGAGTGACAGGGAATCGACAGCATAGGCTTGTCTGACAGAGACTGACATGGGTACAGCGCGTATCGCAGGGTATTTTCCAGTGATGATGCTGGTGGTCAAGACTCCTTCAGTCAAACGCTCATGGCGTCTTCAGCACTTGCCACCACAACAGGTGTGTTCCACAGGCATCAGGATTTATCTCCAGATGGGCGCATGCAAGCAGAGTTTTGGTCAGAGGTCCAGTTGATCTTCAGATTCTCGATGCATAGCGTTCGGTGATCCTCAGTAAGAAGGTGACAGAAAAAGCATGATGCGCTTTGCCTATTCAAGGACTAAGTCGACCCAGCCTTCTTCATTGTATCGAATAAGTTTTTTTTGGAGCAAACAACAGCCAACCCAAGTACTCTCATGCTCCTTTGCCTTCCGTCCCATCGTTCACTTGCTCTGCCCTATTTGAATATTCCGCATTTGACTTGACCTTGTCTAAGAACGAGTAAGTTCAATACTCATTTTTGGTTCACAGATTGATATGTCACTGACCCTGTGTTGACAGAATGAGATCACTACACCGTATCAATCTCAAATCTACCCTTTTTCCCACATGGTGAGGTCTACAAGACGAATTGCCGAACGGCCATTTGATGCTCTCTTGCAGGAGGTGGTTCCTTGGCAGAGTAAAGCACATTTCAATGTTGTTCAGGCATCCAGGTTCATATCTAATGGTTTTATTTTCTCCTCCACTGATATACTCCAATAGATCAAGGTCAAGACACTGATCAGCATCAGTATGATGGCCTACGGTGACTCTGTGGTACTCATTGTGTTCTGCTTCATATATGGCTTCACCTCGCGAGTCCCCGCTCCTAGCTATGCCACAGACAGCATCCTGGGAAGATCAATGTTTCTGTTTAAACACCCCACCTACCAACCTTGACTATGCTGATCAGGAGGTCCTTTGAAACTTTGCTAATCTGCAGGTGCGAAGTCAGGATATTACTTAAGTGGCAAGCACCACACTCACCACAAGTACAGTCCCAATTGCTGCGACTTCACTGTTACTATACCCATTCAAATGATCTTGACATGATCCACTAAAGTAGAAAAAAAGCAAGTATTGTATTTGTCCAGAATCTACATCGCTCGGTACAATACGTTCTTCCTGGACTTTCCCACTGTCCTGCTGTTTCATAGCATATTATCCTAGAGTATGTTGTCCTACATCATCAGTATCTGTTGTCAATCACATAATAACCGCCCACTTACCCAGCTGATAAAGGCAAACACGTAATTTCATGAAGTGTACCCCCCTCATTCTCCTCGCAGAGAAATAGCAACTGAGGACTTGCACATGTAATATGGTAGACCGTAGATATCATGCAAGGAGGTCATCAGAAACGTCGTCACCCAGGTAGACATACTCCAGGACGGAATCGATGTCTTCTATCCCGTCTGCAATTTCTTCGGATATGATTGAATCTTCGGCATTGAGAGTGAGTTCCTAGGTGTTGTTCGACCAGGGAAGGTTGCTTCGATGATGGTGATCAGGTCGTGGTCGAAGAAGAATCATCTGAAAATAGTCATTATGGTCATTATTTCTGTAGTATACACAGTCGCTGATACCAGACTCACCTATACGATTATTGTCAGTGTTGAACATGACCTTGTCGAAGACATGTGAGCCATGATATGGATGCTTAGTAGTCTAAGGACGAATTATTACGGGCAAGCCATAAAACTTGGAAGAGCGGTCTCAAACCGAGTATGGGTTCAATACCAGGAAGGACGCCCGTCTTAAGTTGATGTATCAATGCCAACATGTTGTCTGTAGTAAGGACGCTGTCACGCCTGCAGCGTGTCTAAGCATGTAATTTTGCGAAAATCAATAAATTACACTTAGGCACTGTGTAGACTTAGCAAGCTCACTGACAGTGCAAGCGGCACAAGAAGAAGCAAGGTCACCAAGTCAGAATGCCCTTCTGTCAGAAAAAGAAGCCACAGAATTAAAACATAGGACTTCGTTGCTGCACTGTACCTCATGGGCATGCACGGCAATAAGGCTGACTAGCGAGCTCGCTCGCAATGACATCCGTTGGCATTAGGGGATTCAGACTTGGTGGGACACGCTTGTACTCGGACCGAAGCTAATTTAGATAGCTACGTGTCGATAATCAATGACGCATAGACCCTGGAGATCCAGAGAAGCGATACCACATGAGAGATCATCAAGAGAACCACCGGGCATGGTCTAGAAACAGGTACCGGCCGAAGGGATTAGCGAGCGGACTGGAATTCCGATGCGTCTCTTGGTTACCGTGTCTAGACTATGACACTGTCACCTTCGGAACAGAACAGAGAACCAAGAATGACGTGTGATCAATGATCGCGCGTTAAACAGCTATTGAGTGCTAGTCCACGGACAGCCTCTGCTGTCAGGCGAGCGATGTCGACACCGCCTAGTCCTTTGAGACTACCAAACAGAGAGAAAGCGGCGCTCTGCCAAGAGAGCTGTGACGTTTCGGACGAGGGATTATCGGCCGACACAAGAAGCATTTTACTAATAAACCGTTTGTAACAATCAATCTCTCATAGTATAAGTAGGGCAGATTTTCATGTATTAGAACAAGCTACCTACCCCCCACGTATAGTAATAAAGTCTCAGTCTGAACCTGGACTTGTTGCGACATGTAAGAGTTAGTAACTTCGAGTCTTGGCTATACCAGAGAGTTAGCGAGCTCACTAGAGAAATAAACCAGAGATACATATTGGATAATAAAACTTCAGTTTTACTTGAGACACGAACGAGACCCAGTACCAGTGAAGCTGAGCCGGTCTCTAGAGAAAACTGAGAAAACATCTGAGAAAACCTCTGTACCATTTCTGGTTCAGTAGTAAGAGAGAATTGTGTTGTGTCGGCCTCTGAGTAGGCCTTGAGAAGTAGTACAAGAGAATCAGCCAGCTTGAGCTGTTCTAGCAGTTGCACAAAGTGTGACAGGTGTGCGCAGTTGGACCTCGCGGCACCGTTGTTAGAGCGAGTGCACTGTGTGTGAGGACTTGTGGGGACATTCTGAGAGATTAGATTGTGTGTATTGAGATTTGAGAGTGCCGAGAGCCTCTATTGCGACGAGTTTAGGACTCAGGCTTAGCGAGCTAGGAAAGGAATTGAAGTCGTGCACAGTAGAACCTAGCAGCGATTCGTATTCTTAGCAAGCTCACTGAACGAACTTGATCGTTTTGCGGATCTGTGTGTCCATGTGTATTTTCTGTTGAAATATCATTTGCCTTGAGGGTTGCGTGGTTCGCCGTGCTCTCTTGTAAAAGCTCCGAGGAGATAGAGAATTTGAGATTTGCTTGACAATTGTACACAATCGCGTTGCATTAATTAGCGAGCTCTCTAAGATATTTTGAGATACTGTCAGGGCGCAAGAAGAATTAAATTCCTTGCTCCCTTCCGCACTTATAGAGATTGTGTGTGTGTGTGTTAGTGGGATTGAGTAGTGGTTTAGGGTGTTGTTCACGCTAGGCCGCTCTTAGTTTCACAAGTGCCCGTAACCAGCCTCGTCAACGCATGTGCAATGAAGCCTAGAAACGAATGCATATGAAGATGCAAGCAACAGAGAATAGAAGAGAAGGGCTTACTATGGCAATTCTCCTGCCAGCCAAAGGCCGAGTGATGTTCGTCAGGTCTCTCGAGCTGACTACGACTTTTGCTTGGCCCTAGAATTGCCCAAGAGTGATGAGGTAGCTTTTTGGAATTTGTAATGGTGAGCCAGAGAGAAGAATAGAGGAAGTCATAGCAGACAAGTGTGTCATAAGACAGTACTGGAATTGCTCAGGGATATTCATGTACCCCCCAATCAGAATACCCGGGATAAGTAGTGCGTTAGTGATGGATTTGAATTGGCTTGGGCTTTTGTTGACAAGTCGGATAACATATGATGGACATAGGATCTTGGGCACAAGGACATATGGGGTACTACTGGAGTAGGTGCAAATTGCATTGGTGTTTTTTTTTAATGTGCTGACTGGCAAAATCTGAACGAGGTACTGGAAGTCCGACAAAATCTGTACTGGCTGGTGCGAAATCAGGTAAACAACATAATATCAATACAAGGAGGAATTACATACCATCTTCTCAATCATCATGTCCGCATTTAGGATATGTAGGTCGAGCTTGGAGGGCAGCTATTGGTTAGTGAGTATGCTAGATCATGAAAGTTGAGGTTATTCACTGGCAGTGTTATAAGGCGATGTCGCCTGTCGATTATCCCAAGAATAGTATTGGGTTGTGCGGTAGCTTTTATGTATTTTGATTGATCGTTGGCACTAGGGAGGGGAATGAGCCAGCCGGAGGGGACAAGTTAGTCGATCACAAAGCAGGACCTTCTATGCTGCTGCTGTCCATCCAACATATGTTCAACAATACAATGTTGATGACAAGAAACTAAGAGCGGTTAGATAAAGACAAGGGTGAAAAGTAAACAACTCACCATGGTTGCAATGCATGGATAATACAAAGAAATGTTTGCAGACAGCGTGGACTAGTGCCAGATATCACGATGGTCCTACTCAGTTGTTCACAAATCAGTTACCATGGAAGATTAGAACAAGAGACGATTGATTACGTGGTGCTCAAGAAAATTGTGCGATGGTTTTCCTTGAGATGCCTTGGTGGCCTTTTGTCACAGTTTCAGCGACCTTTTCTACTCTGTCTGCTTGCATGGGGAGTTTCTACCAATGGTACAATGAATGGATGGTGCATAGGATCAAAGGGCAGATGTTGATGGCAAATAGCTGTGAATCAAGGCCAACAGAGCAATGGAGGGGGTCTGCCTCTTGGCAGTCACCACAATTTGTAAGTGCGAAGGCTGAGAATGGGGGTACAGGCATTGATGGTCACACAAGTGATATGCCTGGGTAATACCCTGACATACAAGAACAGATGTCAATGATGAATATGGGTATGACCCATACAGTGTACACTCACAGTCGCTTGAGGTAGGGCTGAAGGACACTGTGGCTGAGATGCCGTGAATCCAAAAGAGGCAATTCCCAACTCCATACGCTTCTGCCCTGCTGCCAGTGTCTCACTGCTAGTGTCTCAGTCCACACCGACCCCCAACTTTTGTATCTTCAGTGTCGCGGGTGTACCCCGACACAGAACGGTGACACATTCTGAAGGGTTTTCTACTTTTGTCGCTCTTTCCGAACATAATACTATTCATTAATGTTCCAAATAACTTGGCTACTGCCTGTGCGTGCCCAACTTCACATAAAGGTCGCAACCCTGTCTTTCCCACTAAGCATCCCCTTCTCAGCTTCGGGTGTACCTGTGCTGTATAGCTTATATCCGTTGATATGCCGTCTATGCGTTCACACCTAGATTTTGCGAATTTGTAACAATACAATTGCATATCTGTCCGATACTAGTGATAGTAAAAGGACTATAGCTGAGGCTTCGAGCTGATAGTTACAGCAGTATGCGACTAGTGAAGCCAGGACTTAGATGCGATACCACTAGTGGGTTAAATCTACCAGCCGGCCGTACTAGTGACTTGAATACTAGCTGGACTAATTAATATAAGGCCACTAGTAGACAAGTAACGCGACTAGCGCACCAAATAAGAAGCAGGATACACAGATCTCGTGAAGTCCGGTCACTAGCAGGCCGATCAGGGCATAAACACCTAAGTCAGGTTAACTAGTTGCACAGCAATCTCGAAGCAGGACTTAGAAATGAATTAGCAATGGATTAACCTCGCATCTAGATCCAACTAGTGCGATCAGATCTGTTACGATCGGACACGAGGCTAGCCAGGCTGCGCGTTCGATCACAGCCAACTGCGTTGCGGATGCGGAAGCATGGCTAGTAGTTTATCCTCGGCACTAGTGGCGCGTTGCTGGGTCAAGAATGCGAGATAAAACCGCTAGCGTAGCTCCGTGGCTTACTAGTTGTCCAGCAGTAGTTTCTAGACCGACTATTGCATGCTTTTTCACAGTATTTCGTGACTAGCCAAGAAATCAGTACCGAAAATACCCCACTAGTGTAGCTGTTTGTGTCGCTTTGTACTGTTCCTTACAGTATATAAGTAGTAGAATAGTCACTCGCAACGGGAGGCGACGCCATCCCTGCGATTGTGACAGACTAGTAGTATCTAGTGCCCCCAATTAAAGGCTTTTGTGCATAACCTCGAACGAAGCGGCTACTAGTCACTAAGTTACCTATAGTATTGAGTGAATTGAAGTCCCTTTGAGTCTACTATTGTGTCCTGCAAAGGCCAAGAGTGCTCCGAAGTTAGTTCTTGCAGTTTCTCAAAGTTAAAGTATTATTCTTAGGCCAAGAGTGCCACTAGTAAGCTAGAGTGCGAACTAGTCAAGTGTTGATCACTTGTAAGGAGCAGTTTCTAGGCCAAGAGTGCCACTAGTAAGCCAAGAGTGCGAACTAGTCAAGTGTTGATCACTTGTAGGAAGTATTACAGGGCCAAGAGAGCCAATAGTCCGAACAGTCGGAGTCCCAGCGAGCGCAGTAGCTCAAAACCAAGTCACATTCATTCAATTGTGTCTTACCCACCCCACTAGTGCGAGTAGTACACTTGTAAAACTCACTAGTAACGAATAAAACGTCTTTTTGAACAACCTACCTTGATTATTGAGTCTGCAGAGTGCTTCTATCGTACTTGAAACACCCGAATTCAATACATTGGTGATAGTGTAGAGTGTAGAGAGGTTTAGTGTTGGTTGGAGCTCATTTCCGCCCACTAGTCTTTTGCCACTCGCCGTTACCGAGCACATCAATGGTGCTGCTAGTAAGGAAGCTGAAGGAACCGTTGGCCCATCTGAGTGCAACGAGTAAATGCTGCGACAGAGATAACATCTTGGTCACTGGAGAAAAAAGCTCCTAGAGTCAGCAAGGACGAGAATACCCAAAAAGGAATAGGGTACCAATAACTAGACTTGTCTTCTGCAATGGGGGTGGTGGTGCATTCACCTGAGCATAGAGAAGTAGTGTCTGTAGTCTGCCTAAAGTTGCTTTGGCGCTATAAAAGTAGTCAAAAAAGTCAGAAACAAATATGTTTGAATAATCAGCTGTTCCGCAGCAAATGAGGAAACCTCAGGAGATTTGATACCCCCACATCGTGAACAGCCCTCGATCCAAGGACAGGTGAATGATACCAAGTAAAGACAACCTTCGCAAAATTTGTTGTTCCATCTCGAGTTTGAAATGTGAAACAGTTCCTCGGTACAGTAAACCAGGTATTTGATGGGCTAGGTTGAAATATCAATGCTTGGAATCATCGGGAAAGTTTATTCGATCTCGAGGGAGGAATTGCCTGTCCTTGGAGTAATAACATCACAGAAACCAAGCATACTGTAGTAAGAATGAAATAAAACTGCACCCACAGAAATAATGGTGTCCATGTGCTGCAGTTCCATCAATGTCCCTGCAAGCAGCTGGTCAGTAATCAAGCGCAACAAGTCAGTGATAGCAGCTCACCAATGCTCATGAGCTGATAGGCATTCAGGGTATGACAAAGTCACCAGAAAGAAAAGAGACTTCATAACTGCCCTAGAGAACATGAACAAAAGAGAATGGATGGCCCTAAGTAGACGCAAGGGTCAGTTTCTCCTTCTCTGCCATTGTGCTAATTTCTCGATTGTCACGGGTCATGTCGGTAGCCTGGGAAAAGGAAAAGCACAGTGTATCTGTTAATGACAACATTTCAGAAATGATCGCTATGACTGATGATGGCGGCCTTTGTTGGCACAACTGCTCCTGAGACTTCCCACCCTCAGTTCTTGGATAGCTGAGCAAACGATGACACTGTGCATAGGAGTTAGTATTGATGGAACGGTCAGAGCCTATGGAAATAAATCACCATATGCATTTATTGCTGAAGGAGCCTGTAAAACATCCCCCATTCAAACAACGGCTAGCCAACCCACGATATTGTACACACCTGAGATAACGGTTGCGATCCAGCATTAGTTGGTAGGACCTTCTGTAGTGCCAAGCGAGTGAGTCTTTGTCACACGATGATAGTGCAATTGTCGCTATCAGTGTCTAAAGAGAAGATTAAAGAACATGGCTCATTGTTTCTGCAAATGGGCTTGAGACCATCATAGTGGTTACTAGGAAATAGGAACCTGTACAATTGAGGTCAGTGGACTTGTTGTACTTGGCAACGTCATGAACACATTGAAGTCTTATTGGGTTGACAAGCGATATCGGCCAAATGCGCTGTGAAATTTCCCATGGGTTTCCCATACACATAATGACTGAATATTCACGCACTCATTGGACTTGGAAAGTCTAGTAAACAACATCAATATACACCACTGACTCATGTAATAGTAAAGTATAGGGATCTGCACCGTACCAGTATTTATGGTCCATACGGATGGACTTATATGGGTACCGTACCCGATCCGTCGCCCATCTCAACTACAGTTTGACGGTATGGGTTACGGTATGGATTTGGTCCGTATTAACCGTAAATATATAGCCGTGTACGGCCATCTATATGGGTGGGAACTAATAATACAATTTTGGGAATAATTTAGCCAATCATAGCTGTTCCTTACGCTAGTCCCTGACGCGTGATTGATATCGATCTCTCATCAATTGCCACGTCAACTGCTCTCTCTCTTGCATTACCACCTTACTACTCTTCTTGCTCGCCCTTCTTAGCTCTGTAGATTCTATGACTTACTAACTCCTTCCCTTACCAACATTAGCAAGCTGTGACTGTACTTCCCTCATCTATTATATCATGAAGCAATATACCTCAATATTTCCAACAGCCTTGCAGATGTCTCAGTCCAATATTTCAGAGCGGGGCACGTCGTTTCTCTCCTGTTTGAATGGCTAATTTTTCTTGCTGGGTTTGGTGGTATAAAGACGCATCCCAACCTTGGAGACCCCACACCTCGACATGCCTCCATGAAGCAGCGAGACACGAGGCATTCTTCTGGCTTCATCCCCTTGTGCCATTGCCTTTCATGCTTTCAGATGGTTCATGATCTCCATAACAGTTCTCATTCTTTCAGTCCTAGGCATCATCTCTACTGTTCCAATCCTTACTTGTCAGTTTTCAGCCAAGTGCCCGCAACTGATGGATTCACTAGCAGGTGCTTTGGTTCTTGCATATTTCTACCTTGTTGCTATTCTTTTTAGCTACGGTGAGCGGGTGCCCACTCTTTTCTCCTAAGTTTTGAGTTACTTACTTGCTCAAAGTGAACGCAGCCTTTCTGGCTTTCTTTTCACTCAGAAAATTATTTCCTGGACCTCGCTTGCATTACTGACGATCTCATGTTTCGCAAATGCATTTGGATCGATTTCGGCGCCTCTTGAAGGCTGGGATTGCTACGGTCTTTGTGACAGGCACTCAACAAGGTGATCAAGGTCCTGAAGATCAAGAAATGGAAGGCAAGTTTCGCGTAATTCATATCAATGATAGACTCTCATTGTTAGACCTGAACTCCAGTAAAACAAACTGGACTAAACAGAGGGCTGTATCGCGTTCGTACAGTCACCCAATGAGTGTCAAAGTCTGCCAATGGTAGTTTCAGAGTCAAACACTTAGTGCTAAGCGAGGAGTGAGTCTGAGAGTAAGTTTGGTGTATTGAAACTTTAGCTCAAAGCTGGAGATTATACAGTGAGAGCTACTCTACTTATATACTGTTTTCGTACGTGCTAATAATAGTCTCAGGGTCTCGGTGTCCATGGGCAACTCTGTTGGAGCTTTGAGTGATGCATGAGAGAGCGCTCCGGAGTTTGGTGTTCGTGGATTCATGACTGTGGGTGTCGAGATTAGATGCGATAAGATAAGATCGATGCGATAAGATAAGAAAATGGAAAAATCGTAACATTACCCCCTTGTTAAAGGCAGGCATCCCAACTGCTTTACATTCAGTCTCCCCTTTCTCGTTCTTTTCTGTCCCAGATGTCGTCTTCCCCGTCCGGTCGCTCTTGGTCATTTGCATACCAATAGTCGTCGATTAGGCTTTTTAAGTCCTGGATTTCATCTTCAAAGTACCAGTAGGGGACGGCTAGAGGTTTTTTGACTAAGTACCTCCAGCTGTTCTTGCTGTCATCTGCTTTGATAGCGTCGATGATGATGGTGGCTTCTTGGTTGTCTACGACAATGGCTTGAACGGTAATGGCGTCCTCCCTTCCTTCCCAGTATTCGGCCATCGCTTCTTTTGCATAGCCTAGTTCACTCTCTTTTGTCCATTTGTTTTCTTCTGATCCGTAACCCTTCCATGCGACGAGATAGTCAGTGACTATATTGGTCATGTATTTTCTGGTTTTGGGGTCCTTGGGACCACGCACTTTGTGTGTTTTATGATCCAGGATAGTGTCAATTTCGTATTGTTCTTCGTCGTTGATAATATCGGGAGGTGGTGGTAGATCTTTCTTTTGGTTTGGAAAAGTAGGTGCTACATATGGAGTGAGGAGTGTTTTGTTAAAGACTGGATATATCTTCCAGGCGGTTGGAAGCTTGAGTTTATAGGCGGAGAGGCTGGGCTTTTCTATAATGGTGAAGGGGCCGACGTGTTTGTCGTTGAGCTTTTTCTTTGGTCGGGCAAGGTGGAGATTTGTTGTGTTGAGCCAGACTTTGTCTCCAGGCTGGTATGTGATGGCGGACTTCTTCTTTTTGTCATATTGGGTTTTCATTTGTTCTGCTGCTTTGGTGAGTGCGGCTTTTGTTTCATCGTGAATAAGCTTCATGTTAGCTTGGAATTCTTCAGAGGCGGGTGTGCGTAGTGGGGCATGTGAGTGAGAGTCTGGTGTGATGCGAGGATTTCTCCCGTAATTAATGAAGAAGGGGCTTCTTCCGGTGGCGGAGTGTATCCTATTATTGTGTTGGAATGCTGCTAGCGGTAACCATTCCGGCCAATCGGTTTGTCGGAAATTGATGAAGATCCTAAGATACTTCTCGATTTCTTGATTGACACATTCCGTCTGGCCATCTGTCTGGGGATGGAATGCAGTTGATGCGTTTCCTTTGATGTCGAGCATTTTGTATAGATCTGTCAGGAATTTGGATACAAATTGTGGTCCTCTGTCGGATATAACGCTGACGGGCATTCCATACTTGACATAAACTTCGTCACGTAGGATTTTGGCCCATCCTTCGGACGAAAGGGTAGTTTTACATGCGATGGGGATAATGGCTTTTGAAAATCGGTCGACAATCACTAGAATGGCGTCAAGTCCTTTGCATGGGACGAGGCCTGTTATCATGTCAACTGAAATATGCGTCCAGGGTTTGGACAGAATCTTGTTAGGATGGAGCAGGGCTCATTTGGCTTGGGTACTTGCTTTAGTCCTTGTGCAAGTCTCGCATCCCTGGATGTAAGCTTCCACGTCTCTTTTAAGCTTGGGCCACCAATAATCGCGGAGGATTAGCTCCTTCGTTTTTTCGATGCCCAGATGTCCTGCCGTGATATGACTTCTCCTCATGTGGTGGAGTCGTGGGGTACGTAAATTCTTTTGTTGTAGTATAAAAGACCGTCCTTTTCCTTGATTCCCTTCTCGTGATTGAGCGAGCTAGCAATTCCTTGATCCCATTTCTGGTGATTGCGGGTTGCACTTTTGATGCGTTCATGGGTTTCGTCGGTAGTGGGCATGATCATGGTTCGGAAGTGTTCCGGGGTGAGTACGGTGATTTCATCATTATCATCCACGCCTTGCGGGTGATCTGCCCTTCTACTGAGGAGGTCTGCCTTTTTATTGGCTGCACCTGGTTTGTGATGGAGAGTGAAATGATATTCGGCGAGTTCAGTTACCCATTGCGCTTGTTGGCGGTTGAGTTTCTGGGGTTTACGAAAGTATTGTAGATTTTGATGATCTGTCCAGATCTCAAAGTCCACTGCTGCTCCCATAAGGTAATGCCTCCATTCTTCAAGAGCGAGCATTATTGCGAGCAGTTCCTTGTCATAGATTTTGTAGTTTCGTTCTGTAACTGTCAAGGCTTTTGACAGGAAGGCTATGGGTCTCCATTTTCCATCGTTTTCTTGGGACAATACTGTGCCAATTGCGCCTTCGCTTGTGTCTGCTTCAAGGTGGAACTGTCCTTTTGCTGTTGGGATTTGTAGGATTACGTCCATGGCGAATCAATGTTTGAGCTGTTGGAATGCCATTTGTTGGGCTGTTCCCCAAGTCCAGACTTCTTTGCCAGTGAGACGTGTCATTGGGCATACTATGTCACTGTAGCCTTTAATGAAGCGTCGATAGAAGTTGGCAAAACCTAAAAATGACTGAAGTTCTTTCTTTTTGGTTGGAGTGGGCCACTCTGCAATGCCTGCGAGTTTGACAGGATCCATGCGAATGGAGCCTTCGCTGATTATTACTCCAAGGTATTCAGTTTCTAATACCTCGAATTCGCATTTTTTGGCTTTCAGGAACAATTTGTGCTTCCTTAATAACTCCAGGACATGGCGGACAATTCTTCGATGCTCTTCTAGGGTTTTCGAAAAGATCAGGATGTCGTCAAGGTATATGGTGACTTTGCCGGTGGTGATGAGATCTTTGAAGATATCGTTCATCATCCACTGGAATGTGGTGGGCGAATTGGTAAGCCCGAAAAACATAACAGTGGGTTCAAAGAGACCACGGTTGGTTCTAAATGCTGCCTTCCATTCATCATCCTTTTTGATGCGTACATTGTTATATCCCCAGCGTACATCGAGCTTGGTGAAATATTTAGCATTTCTGAGTTTGTCCATTAGCTCAGAAATGAGCGGCAAGGGATAGCGATTTTTAATAGTCATTTCGTTTAGCTTGCGATAGTCTTGGACAGGACGTAGTTGGCCATCCTTCTTTTTGATGAAGAAGAATGGCGAGGTGAAGGGGGATTTAGACGGTTTAATGCGTCCTGATGCAAGGTTTTCATCGAGAAACTTATTGAGTTCTTTTTGTTTGATAGGGTTCAAGGGGTAGACCTTGCAGTCTAGGGTATTTTTGGCATTGGGGACTAGTTCTATCGCATGGTCCCAGGGTTTTCGGGTGGGAAGGTCATCAAAGTTTTCTTTGGTAAATAGGTCCTTGAAGTCGCGATATGGTTCAGGGACTATTTCTTCAAAGGTCTTCTTTTCTTTTCTTTCACTTGCTCTGGCGGCGAGCTCATTTGTTTTATGAACTGCGCGAATCTCAATGGCTTCTTCGAAGTCTATGGCTAGTATGGTTTTGCCTTTTTCAAGTTCCCATTCATCATTGGGGTCTGCATCGAGGAGTATGAAGTGGTTTCTTGCACAATGGCAGCGAGCAAAGGTTACACTGCCGGTAGTCCAGTTGATTATTGGGTTATGGCATACTAGCCAATCGTGTCCGAGAAAGATTTCCTTCGAGCCGAGGTCGGTAACAGCGAGGTTAATCCTTTCACTATGATCTCCAATTTTGAGACAGAGCTCGGCATAGGCAGTGATTTCTCCCACCTTATTGCAGGATCCATCGGCGTTGTAGACGGGAATTGGACTGGCCGTTTTTTGGATTGGAATTCCATGTTTTTTGACGAGGTCGTGATGAATGGAACTTCCAGTGCACCCGCTGTCAATGAGCGCTTTGGCTTGAATAATGATCAGACATTCCAAGGTTTCGAGTACGACGGGAAGAAGGAGGCTAGACGGGGAGTTTTGTGCGCGAATGAAGTACCGTTTGGGTTGGTGAAGTTCGTCTAGCCAGTCGAGAGCATGAAAGCATTCTGACGCATGAAGACCTTTGAGGAGGTTGTTGACGACTTCCTCTACTCGGGTCTTATGAATCCAGTTGAGTAGTGCAACTTTGGCGGTGGATTCATCTTTTGTGTCTTTAATAGCTCTCCAAGTCCATTTGGCCTCGAAGGGCTTTAGCCATTCCTGGGGTGCTACCATCAGGGGCGCGAGCTTCGCAGCCTCCCGATCCTTTGATACCAAAGTATCGTTGTTGATAGGGCATTCTGCCTCTTTTTCCATAAGAGGACTTTTTTGCTTCGGGGATGGCCCGCATACGTCTGCATCGGTTGCAGCAACCTTGTTCTGCTGTAGTCTAAATGAAAAATCATCATCTTCATCTGGTACCTCGATCATAGTTACTGAATGCCCCCTTTCTATCGCCTGGGTGCTAGCAACTTCCTGTCCTGCAGCAATCTTCTTCGTAGCCGTTGGCAACACCGGCGGTCTTCAATGGGCATTCTTCATCGTTGTTGCCTGGGGATATTGGCGAGCAAAGATTCGGACTTGGTCGCTGGTCATGAAGCCTGATATGCTAAAGTAAGGGGTTCGTCCTGACAGAGGCATCGTCCCGCTCAGCGAAGGGTCGCTCGGGAACAATGGGTCGAACCATAGTCATCGAGCATGGACGGTCAGTTCTCCCTGCTGCCTCTGGGCTCTGCGATGTCATCACCTTTATATCCTTTCCGGGTCGTCCGACCGGGGAGGGTTGCTGTTTAGGCATCGTCGAGGTCCTCTTCTTGTCGATGGGGCTCTCTGCCCCATGCCCAGTAGCCCCTTGCTTCGTCCGACTAAGTCATGACAACACGTCGTTCGTGACTACCTTTTCTTGTGCCCTGGCAAGCGACTGTGATGGTCCTTTGAGGGTTACCCGGACTGGTCCTAACGATAGTGGGCTGAGCACTTTCGACTTCAGATCCTGCGATGAGGGCATTCGCCCTCCAATCGCATACGGATCCCGTCTACCCGCGTCTCCCTTAGTGGCCGCAGCATCACCTGCGTCGCACCTATCATCCCGGGGATGGAGG
This sequence comes from Armillaria solidipes, assembly GCA_022818035.1. Lineage (NCBI taxonomy): Eukaryota > Fungi > Basidiomycota > Agaricomycetes > Agaricales > Physalacriaceae > Armillaria > Armillaria solidipes. Next base: position 3,056,531 of record JAIWYQ010000001.1, on the reverse strand, counting down.
TTGGGGTTATCAATTAGGGCCTCAGCATTGGCCTTTTTATCATTTTCTTGGGTGGAGCTCCTGATGTCATTGTGGAGTTGATGATGTTGTTTTATCGTCATATCTGTGGGGCCCTCGTCATTGCTGTCGTCATTGGAGGCGATCGAGACTGTGTCTATATCCGTCGCCAGAACTTCATATTGATTGTGTGATTCCATGCGGGGTTGGTGTGAACATCTTTCAGCGAATAGTATTGAATGCAGCGTAGATGGAATACAATTCGTAACTACAGGTGTTTTATAAGTCCGGCCACTATGACTAGAATGCGTACCAGATCCCCCTTTCACCGAGTAAGTAGAATCACTTACTTCCTGGTGGCGTCTTTTACCTCTTCGACCTTGGAGTCCATCAAGGGCTCAGTCATCGAGACTCTGACCTCTTGCTTCTTTCCTTTATTCCATGACTGTAGCAGGCAGTTCTTGCTGATGTGTCCCTTTTCGTGACACCGGAAGCATTCGCTGTTGTTGATGGCGTCTATATCCATGGCATGCCCTCGACCACCATAAGTAGTGCCAGTAGCTGTCTTTTTGTCGCCTGTTGAAGTTGTCGCGCCAGAACCCCCCTTTGAGGTTCTGGTGTTATTGGTTTTACTAGTCGACTGTCCTCCGGTCGCTCTGTTAAGGCGCCAGTTGTAGTCGATTTGTAGGACGCGGCGCTTCCATTCATCATAGGTGTCGGGCGGCGCATTGGGCTGGGCATAAATGGTATCTTTGGCTGTCTTTTGTACCGCTTCTTTGATCATCGTAGCCATCTGCCCCTCATTGCCAATTACTTCTGCTTCCAGAGCAAGTTCTTCGAACTTCTGGAAGAAGAGTTCACCTGACTTGAAGTCGGTTTGGCGAAGTCTCTTGAGCACTTGGTATTTTAGCTTGGAGTTGGCATCTTTATGGAACCGATCATGGACCGCCTTTTTAAAGTTGGCATAACTTGGGTATCTCCGGTGGCCAATTTCGGTGCTGTAGTATCGTCTTTGTTGTAGGTCCCACCAGACCTGTGCTTCCCCTTCAAATCGGCTGGCGCAAAAGACTACGCGATGGGGGGAACTAGTAAGCCAATGCTGATGTAACTCGAAGTACATCTTGCAGTGGTTGAAGAACTGCCTGATGTCGGTTGATTCCCCTTTAAAGGGGGCTGGTTCCCTGATGATCTTGGGTTTTAGATCGTTCCAGGGATTATTCTGGGCATCAGGTATGACCCAAGCGGCAGGAGGATCGGGTGGCATAGGCACGGCTGGCCCCCGGGGTAGTGATCGTAAATTTGGATCTGTAGGGTCTGGTGGCTGGACGGGGTTGTGGTCATCTGGATCGTCATGTCCTCCACCATCTCCTCCGGGATCGGCTCCTCCAGCATGTCAGCCGTCCATTGGGTGTCTTCTGACTGGCTTGTTTGTTTTAGTACTGGGTTTTAATGTATAATCTGGTACGGCGGCATGTCTTGGCGGAGTCTCGGGTTCAGGCGCCATTGGTCTCGGTGTTTCTTGTTTGGGGGGTTGGTATCCTGGGGGGATTACCATATGTTTGTGCCAGGGATGAACTCTGTTCCACGTGGTGGCAGCGTGTAGTGCTGCTTCCTCTCGTAATATATAATTAACGTTTATGTGTATCTGATGGGTGAAATACATATAATCCCGCCCGGCTCTTGTAAGGAGCCAGGTGGGGTCTTCTTGAAGGGCATGGACGTAATGGTGAAAAAGGTCATCAATGGAGGTGTTCTGTAGGATGCGAGGCAGATCTTCGAGCCTCCTTGTGAGGTATCTCCAGATCGCCTCATCCAGATCCATGGTTGGAACCGGGATTGGTGGAGGGAGGGGAAGCTCCTCCTGGGACTCCATTGGTGACGCGCCAGGTACGTGTTGTGGGGACGGTGCTGGGGGTAGGGCTGGGCTCGTGGGTGTAGTCAGTGGCAGATGGACTGGGCTCTTGGGAGTAGACTTTGGGGTCAACCCTAAGATGTTCCTCTTCGGAGTGGGGGACGTGGGGCGTCAGAGTCCTCTGAGGATCCATGCCTAAGAGGGAACTCGCTAGATGTCCCCTGTCAAGGGTAGGGAGTTCCGCTTCGACTCTGGATGCCCATTCCCGGTCTGGTGATTCGGTCCATGGCAACTGAGGGGCTGGGGCGTGTACCGAGGGAGGATCATTCTTGGGATGGGCTGGAAACGCGCGTCGTCGAAACAGACGACTCCCCGCTACTCGTGCTCTCGCTAGAAAGGTTGTGCTCTCGTATGATGTCTGGGACATGTGAGAGGCCAGTCGCTGTGGATAGGGATCCTGACTCGTAGAGGACTGGACGGTGCGCAAGGGCCCTGCTTCTGAAGGTCGCTGAGGGGAGGGCATCCCAGTCGGCGGTGGTGGTGTTCCAGCCGTCTGTTGGTGGTGCTGCGAGCTCGACATAGGGTTCTACATAAGGAGCGGAGAGATAGTTGTAGGGTCGGTCAAAGAAGGCACCTCCTGGGTGCTCATAATAGACAAGGGTGGAGGGGCGGAGAAAGTTTGGGGTCAGGAAACGGGGAGCGTATGAAAAGAGTCGGCTACAAAGTCGCCCGATCTCGTATTTATACGTTCGGTATAGGAGGAAGATGGTGAGGACGCCAGTGATGCCAAGAATGGTGGCAATAAGGGCGATGAGGGTGCGGGTAGAGAAATCGATGGTGATTTGCATTCGGTTTAGTTCAACGTATGAGCGTTGAGAAAAAAGGGAATGTAGAAAGCTTCGAGCTAATTGTTAGACCCGAACTCCAGTAAAACAAACTGGACTAAACAGAGGGCTGTATCGCGTTCGTACAGTCACCCAATGAGTGTCAAAGTCTGCCAATGGTAGTTTCAGAGTCAAACACTTAGTGCTAAGCGAGGAGTGAGTCTGAGAGTAAGTTTGGTGTATTGAAACTTTAGCTCAAAGCTGGAGATTATACAGCGAGAGCTACTCTACTTATATACTGTTTTCGTACGTGCTAATAATAGTCTCAGGGTCTCGGTGTCCATGGGCAACTCCATTGGAGCTTTGAGTGATGCATGAGAGAGCGCTCTGGAGTTTGGTGTTCGTGGATTCATGACTGTGGGCATTGAGATTAGATGCGATAAGATAAGATCGATGCGATAAGATAAGAAAATAGAAAAATTGTAACACTCATGCTTGACTCAAGTAGATCCAGACTCTGAGAATGTTCAAGAGACTAAGACGGTCTTTGTCATGGGAGCATCGGATTATACTATCTCTGTTTGTGAGTTTTCTTGCTCGCAGCTGTTATATCATGGCCTGAAGATGGTTTCAGTGGTATCCAATTTTATGATGGTGAACGAGATTCTGGACCATTTGTGCCAACGAGGTCTCGTTCCTCTGCATGATTGTCTCCTCCAAACACATATCCTTCATATGTCTTGACTGCGGCGCTGCATATACGGATGCGAGACTATCGCAGACCTACAGGCCACAGCGATGACCCATTTTTATCTCCGTGAACGTGTAATTGGAGGAGGTATGCTCTCATACTATTGACGCAAATTTGTAACACTGACGGAAAGAAATATAGCCTCACCCGAGGCCTGTGCCTTGGATAAGAATGGGAAGTTGAAGGACGCCTCTGAGATAGATTGGTATGAAGATGGTGATGATGCCGCTCCCATGAAAACAGCTGGACCTTCAACTGAGACGACTGGTACGTGAAACCGTCAATCTGGATGACTACTATTTATTAACACTGCTCTTTAGGCTGTGGTCAACGCAAGAAGAATACCGAGAAGCTCAAGGTGTCAATTGCCATTGAACAGGATTCTAATGATGGCACAGCTAAGAAATGGCCGATAAAGCACTGTCGACCAAGGAAGGGTAAGAAGAAGGTTGTCAAAGATGGTGCTGGGGGTGGGGAGGAGTCCGACAGTGACTATACAGAGACGTCAGGGTCAGAGGAGTCTGATTCAGAGTCTGAGGTTGAGATACCAAATGATGAGATCAGTGATCTGTCAAGTAGTGCATCACGCACTAACTGTTACTCAAATTCTAGCTTGCTGATTCACTTTCATCAAAAACTCTTCCCCAAGGCTCATCACATACCAAAAAGCCACCACAAAAGAAGCGGAAGAGCGTGAATACCCCGGCAACTCATGAAGACCACGACAAAATGACCAATCACATTACCGACAAGGACTCTGATCCTCAAGCATTGCCAACCAATGTGGGTGGAGTATTTATCCATGTACCTTTGATATTGATCTATATTGTATGCAGAAATCCCGCAAAACAAATCCAATCTATCATTTCTATGAAGTATGGTCTACTAATGCCCACGGCGAACCTGGTAATAAGGGAGACATGCATTACAAGTGCTGACATGATACAACCCATCATATTTTAATGATTCAGCCTTGTCTGCTAGAATTCTACATGAAAGATGTCAGTTGACACATAGTGAAAACACAATATGAGTGTCAGTTGAAAATATTCAATTTCCCAGGATTATATGGTATATTAATCAGCAGCCTAACTCATGACATCATCAGGAAATCCGACTGACCTAGGAATTGAACCTAAGATCTTAAAAAGATTTCCATCAATATCACATGACTTTACCAAGCAGACATGCTAACCACTATACCATACAAACATTATATATTTATATATCCATCTTTCTATATGAACTTTCTTCCTTATATTTATAATATCCCAATTGGGCCCTCCCTTTGGTGCACTTTGGTGTGCCTTTTTTTTTTCCTTATTGGGCTGCTCAAATCAGCCCATCAAATGCGCTCAAAAGCGGCTGTGCCCTGCTATTGATGGCATCAATATCAGGCCATTTTCGGTTAAAATGGGCATTCAGGCTCATTTGGGGCTTCCTCAGGCTACTGGGTGGGTCAGGGGATGGTACTAGTATATGCCTAAACATAAATAGCATAAAAGCGAACCCTCTGGTGAGGTATGGGGGCCCTCGGGAGTAGGTAAAAAGGGTAAAATAATGAAAAATAGCGGAAAATCGCATAAAATTCGTGTTTGGGGGGTGCTATGTGCATCGGATCGCTTCGAAAACTTGACCAATGAATTCCTTGGCCTTGAATACCCCTAAACGACTCCTCTACAGTACATGTGGCGCATTTTATAGCTAGGGATAATCGAGAAAATTGGCTTTTTATGGTGCTGCGTGCATTGGATCGCTTCGAAAATGTTACCAATCAATTTCTACACTATGAAAACCCTAGAATATGTCTTCATATGCTATATATGACCACCGGAACATGATGAAAAATGGGGATTAGGGGGGTACATATGGTTTATTTTGATTTCTAGCCATTGCATCGGTCTGGGGACATCACCAGTCGATTCCTCGACCTTGAAAACCCCCAAACGACTCTTGGTTTCATTTATGGGGTCTCAGGATCGATGGTAATAAAGATATCACAGTTTAGGAGGAGCACATATGAATACTCACATTTCTGGACCTCGGAAAACTTCGGAGTTTTTACCAGTGTGTTCCCTGACCTTAATAACCCCAGAACACCTCAGGAGCACATTACAAACCTTCGAAATCCATGTTAAAAATAGTGATAGTGAAAATCTCAGAAATACCTTATATCTCATGTTTCTGGATGTTTGGGGTGGCGCTTTTTGTATCCAATTTACGATATACATTGTATAATAGTGGTTACAAAAGATCAGGATGATCCGAAATGTATTGGAAGAGATATAAGCAGATCTTTCTGAAAATGTAGAGGAGCACCCCCCAGATTTCGATGTTCTGGTCATCCTATGGTCTTGGGACTATCAGATTCGGATTCCTTGACCCAAAAAACATTAGAAGCACCAATCATCCATGGGGTTCATATGCTAAAACTCCGAAGTAATGGGTGTGCTCTCATTTATGCACAAAGGTGTACTGTTTGCATAATTGGTACACAAGTAAAAATGCCCATATGGATGATAGATGAGTCTAATGTTTTTTGGGTCAAGGAATCCGAATCTGATAGTCCCAAGACCATAGGATGACCAGAACATCGAAATCTGGGGGGTGCTCCTCTACATTTTCAGAAAGATCTGCTTATATCTCTTCCAATACATTTCGGATCATCCTGATCTTTTGTAACCACTATTATACAATGTATATCGTAAATTGGATACAAAAAGCGCCACCCCAAACATCCAGAAACATGAGATATAAGGTATTTCTGAGATTTTCACTATCACTATTTTTAACATGGATTTCGAAGGTTTGTAATGTGCTCCTGAGGTGTTCTGGGGGTTATTAAGGTCAGGGAACACACTGGTAAAAACTCCGAAGTTTTCCGAGGTCCAGAAATGTGAGTATTCATATGTGCTCCTCCTAAACTGTGATATCTTTATTACCATCGATCCTGAGACCCCATAAATGAAACCAAGAGTCGTTTGGGGGTTTTCAAGGTCGAGGAATCGACTGGTGATGTCCCCAGACCGATGCAATGGCTAGAAATCAAAATAAACCATATGTACCCCCTAATCCCCATTTTTCATCATGTTCCGGTGGTCATATATAGCATATGAAGACATATTCTAGGGTTTTCATAGTGTAGAAATTGATTGGTAACATTTTCGAAGCGATCCAATGCACGCAGCACCATAAAAAGCCAATTTTCTCGATTATCCCTAGCTATAAAATGCGCCACATGTACTGTAGAGGAGTCGTTTAGGGGTATTCAAGGCCAAGGAATTCATTGGTCAAGTTTTCGAAGCGATCCGATGCACATAGCACCCCCCAAACACGAATTTTATGCGATTTTCCGCTATTTTTCATTATTTTACCCTTTTTACCTACTCCCGAGGGCCCCCATACCTCACCAGAGGGTTCGCTTTTATGCTATTTATGTTTAGGCATATACTAGTACCATCCCCTGACCCACCCAGTAGCCTGAGGAAGCCCCAAATGAGCCTGAATGCCCATTTTAACCGAAAATGGCCTGATATTGATGCCATCAATAGCAGGGCACAGCCGCTTTTGAGCGCATTTGATGGGCTGATTTGAGCAGCCCAATAAGGAAAAAAAAAAGGCACACCAAAGTGCACCAAAGGGAGGGCCCAATTGGGATATTATAAATATAAGGAAGAAAGTTCATATAGAAAGATGGATATATAAATATATAATGTTTGTATGGTATAGTGGTTAGCATGTCTGCTTGGTAAAGTCATGTGATATTGATGGAAATCTTTTTAAGATCTTAGGTTCAATTCCTAGGTCAGTCGGATTTCCTGATGATGTCATGAGTTAGGCTGCTGATTAATATACCATATAATCCTGGGAAATTGAATATTTTCAACTGACACTCATATTGTGTTTTCACTATGTGTCAACTGACATCTTTCATGTAGAATTCTAGCAGACAAGGCTGATACACAGAGTGTGCAGATGTCAAAATCATCTGCCAATGGCATATCATCTGTGTCCAGTGCGCAGATGTCCAACCATGTGCATGATCCCCTCCCTCTCCCTATCCATTGCATCCCTGCAGGCCAGCTACTACTGTCCCCCATACCCTACACCATGCAATGCTGCACATGACGGTGATGTGCTCGGTAACGGCGAGTGGCAAAAGACTAGTGGGCGGAAATGAGCTCCAACCAACACTAAACCTCTCTACACTCTACACTATCACCAATGTATTGAATTCGGGTGTTTCAAGTACGATAGAAGCACTCTGCAGACTCAATAATCAAGGTAGGTTGTTCAAAAAGATGTTTTATTCATTACTAGTGAGTTTTACAAGTGTACTACTCGCACTAGTGGGGTGGGTAAGACACAATTGAATGAATGTGACTTGGTTTTGAGCTACTGCACTCGCTGGGACTCTGACTGTTCAGAATATTGGCTCTCTTGGCCCTGTAATACTTCCTACAAGTGATCAACACTTGACTAGTTCACACTCTAGCTTACTAGTGTTACGATTTTTCCATTTTCTTATCTTATCTCGCAAGCGCCTATCTAATCGCATCTTATCTACGGCGCTTACTCGTATATCAACGGACATCGGACCGGTCGCCACGACTCTTTCGGGCGACCTCAGCATTTGTACTACGGCTTGCGACTACCACTCGCCTCCCCTATTGTTTTCATTGTTTCACGCACGACAACCGAACGCTCGACACGTATCCACAGTTATATATAGCGTTCGGACTTTAGTATATAAGTAGCATAGTTCTCTCTATGTATTCCCTAGATTCGAACTAAAGTTTATCTTGCTTTACCTACTCAGCACAAGCACCACGCGAGACTAGCCGTACAGAGTGATTGTCCGAACGCGAGACAGCTCTTGTATTACGCAACGTCTTTCATTGGTCACGTGTTAGGCAGAGCCTAACAATTAGTTCGAATCTTCCTCTCTTTCTCTCACCGCCAGCCGCGAGACGAAAGACCCATGACCCCCGACGACTTCTCCATCTCAATCGTCAGCGCCATTGGAGGAGCTTGCCTCCTCAGCCTACTAGTCACTCTCCTCGTACTCGCAAACATCGAAAGGATCGAGCGAGTCTTCCAGATCCAACGTCGACGGAACCCCGTCCTACCAGCCCGATATGTCGTTCCCTACATCCAACCCGGACCACTCGTGGAACGAGTGGATCCGGAACCGAACACCCGCCCCCACCAACGAATCGCGTTCGTTCGACACCCGTCCGACGAGCAGCTACCCCGTAACGCAACCCCGGGACCGTCAAATGTTCCAAGAACTCCCCCTCCCGCCTACAACCCGACGGCGGAGGACTACGGCAGGTACCTACGGGATAGGTTCCGTTCCCCTACCCCCGACGACATCCCCCTCATCACCATTCCCGACTCACCGGAGTCCACGACAGGGGCGCTGGGCCCCAGAGCCTATCTCCACACCGCAGCTCGCCGCCCCTCGCCCGAGGCCCCAGAGCAGATTCGGATTTACCATCCCCGTCCCCGTTCCCTCCCCGCCGGTCCAATCATCGTCACTGAACCCATCCCCGCCCTCTGCCCCCTCCCCGACTCGGACAGCGACTCCGATTCCTCCGAGTACGGAGGAAACGAGCCCGTCGCTGAGCGAGAGGACGATGACCCCTTCAACGCCCACGGCAACGACTACGAATGGCCCTCCCTGGACGCAATCGACCGAGCCTACCTCGGCCCCTACCGCTCCCACGCCTGGGAGATCCGACGCGTTGACGTCGAACACAGAAGTCGAAGCGAGGGACCCGAGGTACGGGTCCCCATGGGCTACTACCTCGCCATCACCAGAGGAGATCCCCTCCCGTGAACCGGAAGGGACGCAGCGATACAGGCCCGCCTATATCGCAACAGACACCGAACCGACTGGTCCCCGTCAGCAGGGGACCGAGTACGCGATACCCGCCCCCGAACGGAGGCAGAACAGCGGGCGCTCACCGATGCCCTCCTTGCCCTATCACTGGCAGAGGGAGACCGCCCCGACCTGGACGGAACAGTCTAGGTCACAATTCGACACCTTCCGCCACGACCCAGAAACGTTCGGGTGGGAGGACGACTACGACGACTATGAATACGAGTACAACAATTACCCCCCCGCCCCGTACGACCTTCCCGCATACCCCTTCCCACTTCCCGATTCACCCCCGACGTCCGTGCGACAACACGGCCAATACCACGGTCCCCGACACTCATGCCTATACGGCGGAAACGGAGACGGCGGAGAAGGCAGTGACGCCGCGGAAGCAGAACAGCGCCGGCTCGCAGAGCTAGACGCTAACGCCAAGCTCCAACGCATCGCGGAGCTAGAGAAAGAACTAAACGATGCCGAAATGGAGCAACGGGACCACGCCACCCAGTGGGGCTTTCCCCTCCGCTCCACCAATAAAGCAAAAGCCCCAGACCGAGGACGACCCGAAGGGCCACCCCAACCACCCGACCCCTTCCGTCCCCTCTGGAAGCGAGGGGACCGATACTCCGTACCCCGGCCTCCCAAAGACCGAGGACGACCAGACCCACTCCCGCAGCCCGTCGGCGAGGCAGAAGCCGCCGCCCCCTTCCTCAACACGAGGCCCACGATGATCCAGGTCCCGAAGGCATTTACCGGCGAACACGTGGATCTAGAACGATTCTTCGGCGATTGCATGATGTATTTCGAAGCACATGCTAGTTACTTCGTCCTCCCCTCCCATATGATCCCCTTCGCCACCTCGCTCTTCGACGGGCCCGCCAAGACTTGGTGGGTCCACAAACGTATGGAATACTGGTCGGCCTCCAGCGTCGACCGCGTCTACCCCCGATTCCGATACCCGTCCTGGACGGAATTCGTCGGGATCGTCACCACCCAATTCCGCGACCCCGCAGTCGAAGAAGTCCACGAACGACGGATGTTCGAGCTCCGCATGGGCAACGGGCCTGCCACCAAGTACTTCCAGGAACTGGAAGAAGAGGCGCTCCAGGCCAACCGACGGAACGAGACCGGACCCCGCGACCTCATGGTGAGGGCCGTCCGACTAGGAGTACCCCACTCCTACACGACGGTTATCTACAATCAAGGCGAAAACGTGCCGCAAACCTACGACGCATGGAAAGGACGCATCTGCGCCATGTACGAGGAGCGACAGAGGCAATACGCCTTCGATCAAAACATCGCCATGCAGTGGGGATCGCGACCAAAGGGAGCCAACACTACCGCCACCAGCAGCAACAAGGCTGCAGGTGGCGCGACAAGTTCGCCGTCGGGCAAACCGACGAGTAGTACGCCTCCCCGGGATGGTCAAGGCCGATGGCACACGGTCAAGCAGACGACGTACAAGGGAGCGGGAGAGCCGATGAACATAGACGTCACCAAGCTGATGAGAGAAGGGAAGTGTTTCCGGTGCCACGAGAAAGGGCACATGAGTAAGGACTGTCCCAAGAAGAAGGACTTCAGGGACATTCGCTCGGTACTGACGGCCGAGCAGGAGCAGACAAAGGAGAAGGAGGCCTCTTCGGCGAAGATCGAAGAGGTAAAAGAGACGGCGGTCTAGGGTCCGATTCCCCTATGATCGCCAAGGACTTATTTACTGGTGTGCGCTCGTCTTCTGTTGGCCGGACTGATCCTCTTTTACTTAGTAACCATGTTTTATCTATCGTGCATTCGAATATACCACGCCTTCGGGCCCCGCTTTTAACGTCTTCTAGCACGACTAGCACCCCAGTACCAGAATCACAAAACCGATACGCCGCACTCGTCGTCGAAGAGTGCAACGACAACGACAACGACTCGATTCTCAAAGGATCCAACGACGGATCGCCTGCCAGGGCACAAGCAAAGGCGGTCAAACCCGCTGGGCGCGGGGCAGAGAGCCCCACCGACGCCTGCTGTGTCGATTCAGCGATTAAGGCTAACCGTCGAGCAAGTAGCCTACGCGGGGAAACCCAACCGGCGAAAGCATCAGACGACAAGTCACCCACCATAGTGACACCCGTCTTAACGACTGGGCCAATCCCCAGATCGGACGGGGCAGGGGACCCGGGCTTCGCGCTCACCCCTGAAGAAGCGGCTGCCCGAGAGCAGAAGACCGCAAGGAATCCGAACGACGCTACAGGAGTAGCCCCCCTTCCCCCTTCTTCCAGCGCAACAGAAGGGCTAGAACCCCTTGCCGTACCTCGACGCGGTCCGGTGCACACTCGACCGAAGGAGCAAGGCGCGATCGGTAAATCCGCATTCGCGGTGCGGGTCCCGCCTGTCGTCCGCGACCCTTCGGTTCTCGACCGGCGCGCATCGCCCCCCGACATGACCGAAGAGGTCGAAGAACGACGCCCGTTGAAGACCGCCGGTGTTGCCAACGCCACGGCCACGAAGAAGATTGCCGCAGGACAGGAAGCTGCTAGCGCCCAGGCAGTGAATAGGGGGCACCGGGTAACCTTAGTCGAGATACCCGACGAAGAGGACGACACCGCCTTTCTCTTATGGACAGCGCGTCAGACGAAGGGCGAGCAGCCGAGTCCGGCAGCTCCCCTAACGCAGACCATAACGAGAGGGTGGTGTAAACCCTTCGAGGTCGACTGGACGCTTCGCTTGATATGCGAAGCACGAACCAACAACGCAGCCCGCGCCGCACTCTCCATCTGGACTCACCAGGACAGGACAAGCGAGCTCACCGACGAACTCCTCACCATGCTGCGTCAGGGAGGAGAGCTAGCCCGGGAAAAGCTTTATCAGCTTCGGGAAGCACCCCGATACTTACGAAGCAGGCGAAGTAACAACAGAGACTTCACCCTCGACGTACAGCTCAGTACCGTAACCGGAGGAAAGACGCTCGCCACGAGGGCCTTGCTTGATAGCGGATGTACGAGCAGCGCCATCAATCGAGACTTCGTCAAGCTACATAACCTCGACACAGTCAAAACCGCCGTCCCCATCGTCGTGTACAACGCCGACGGAACCCGCAACCAAGCCGGAGACATCACCGAATTCGTGGAATTCCGAATGACCATCGGAAACCACAGCGAACGAATCGACTTCGCCGTCACCAATCTAGGCAGTCGAGATCTGTACCTAGGCCATGACTGGCTTAAACGACACAACCCGGTTGTCAACTGGGAGACCGGCTCCGTCCTTTTTGGACGTTGCCAGTGCGTAAAGAATCCGTTCCCACTCCCCGACGCGGACCCCGATGACCAATGGGATGAAGAACTCGAAGAAGGAGACACCATCCTCGCCGTCAACATGGAAGAGGAAGTCGTCATCAGGGCCATGCATCATGCCAACGATCTAGCCGCGGCGGCCAACGCCGACAAACCAAAAAGGACCTTCGAAGAAATGGTACCTCCCGACTACCGTTCCTTCCGCGATCTATTCGCCAAGGAAAGCTTTGACGAACTTCCCGACCAACGGCCCTGGGATCACGCTATCGAACTGACCCCCAACGCCAAGTCCACGCTCGACTGTAAGGTATACCCCCTTAATCGAGACGAACAAGAACAGCTCGACAAGTTCCTCGACGAGAACCTCGAATCAGGGCGTATCCGACCCTCCAAGTCCCCTTTTGCATCCCCCTTCTTCTTCGTCAAGAAGAAGGACGGCTCCCTCCGACCCGTTCAGGATTACCGAAAGCTGAACGAAATGACTATCAAAAATCGGTATCCCCTTCCCCTAATCTCCGAACTCATCGACACCCTCCGAGGCGCGAAGTACTTCACCAAACTCAACGTCCGATGGGGGTACAACAATGTACGAATCAAGGAAGGAGACGAGGAGAAAGCCGCCTTCCGTACGAACCGAGGGCTCTTCGAGCCCACCGTCATGTTCTTCGGGCTTACCAACTCGCCCGCCACGTTCCAGTGGATGATGAACGACATTTTCAAAGATCTCATCGCCACCGGGAAGGTAACCATCTACCTCGACGACATCCTGATCTTTACCAAAGATCTAGACGAACACCGACGAATCGTCCGCCAAGTCCTACAACTAATGAGGAAACATAAACTGTTCCTCAAGGCGGAAAAGTGCGAGTTTGAGGTACTACAGACCGAGTACCTCGGCGTTATCATCAGCGAAGGATCCGTGCGCATGGATCCAGTCAAGGTAGCGGGAATCGTGGAGTGGCCAACCCCGCTCAAGAAGAAAGAATTACAGTCCTTCCTCGGATTCACTAACTTCTACCGAAAGTTTATCCGAAACTACTCGAAGGTCGTTCGCCCTCTCACTCAGCTGACAGGGAATGCCGAATGGACATGGGGAACCGCTCAGAACCAAGCGTTCCAACAGTTGAAAAAGCAGATGGCCGAAGACGTAGTCTTAGCCATTCCCCGCTGCGAAGGAAAGTTCCGCGTCGAAGCCGACGCCAGTAACGGAGCCATCGGCGCCGTCCTTTCCCAACAACAAGACGGAGTATGGAGACCTGTAGCCTTTATGTCAAAGGCCCTTTCGGCCACCGAGAGGAACTACGAAATCTACGACAAGGAACTCCTCGCGATCATGCTCGCCCTAGACGAATGGCGTCACTACCTCATGGGGGCGCTCGAAGACGTAGAAATCTGGACGGATCATCAGAACCTCCAGTATTTCCGTAAGCCCCAGAAGTTGAACCGACGACAAGCGCGGTGGGTCACTGAACTCGCCGAGTACCACTTCGTTCTCCACCACAAACCTGGTGCTCAGAACGTAAAAGCAGACCTCTTGAGCAGACGTAGCGACCACGACCAGGGGGAAAACGACAACGGCGACATCACCGTACTCACCCCCGAACACTTCCGAGTCATGATCATGCCAACCGCCAGCGAAGTACACGAGCGCGTCAGGACCGCCACTCGTCACAAAGAACTCTGGGATAAGGGCCTAGCCAACTCCCTCGAGCACGAAAGGGGAGGGATCTCCCTTAAAGAAGGAATCCTGTACTACGACAACCGAATCTACGTACCAAGGAATCCCGCCCTACGAGGAGAAGTCATCTCCCGGAGTCACGACCACATCACCGCCGGACACCCGGGAGTTGCCAAAACCAAGGAACTCATCCTACGAGAGTACTGGTGGCCCAAGATGAAGAAGGACGTAGAAACCTACGTCGGAGGATGCGAGGCTTGTCAACGGACCAAGACAAACACCCAAGCGAAATCAGCCCCCCTCCATCCGAATGCCATCCCGACTGAACCATGGACGCATATATCCGTCGACATGGTCACCGGCCTACCCGACTCCAACGGCTACGACGCCCTCTTGGTAGTCGTCGACCGATTCTCGAAGGCCATCATCCTGGTCCCCTGCAATACAGACTTATCAGCAGAAGGATGGGCCCGTATCCTACGAGACCACGTCTACGCCCGACATGGTATGCCCACCGTGGTAATCTCTGACCGAGGACCCCAATTCGTATCCGCCTTCATGAAGGAGCTCTATCGTATGCTCAATATCACGGCCAACGCATCAACCGCCTTCCACCCACAGACAGATGGACAGACCGAACGAGTAAACCAGGAGGTAGAAAAGTACCTCCGCCTGTTCATAAGTCATCGACAAGACGACTGGGCAGACTGGCTACCGCTAGCCGAATTTGCACACAATAACCGTGCTCACTCAGCAACGGGACGAAGCCCGTTCATGATACTCTATGGGCGTAACCCCCGCATACTACCCGACTCCCCACGTCCCCCGAACTCGAAGATCCCAGCCGCGTCAGACTTCTCCAAGGCAATGACCGCCATCCACAAGGAAACGGAGATCGCGCTCGAAGAAGCGGCCGGACGGATGAAGGCGCAATACGACAAGCACAAGCGACCCGCCAAGGAGTATAAAGTAGGCGATCACGTATGGTTAGACGCCGCAAACCTCCACCTCCCACGCCCGAAAAAGAAGCTCGACGACAAACGCGTCGGCCCCTTCGTCATCCTCGAAAAGACAGGCGCCTCTGCGTACAAGCTGAAGCTTCCTCCACACTGGAAAATCCACCCACGTTTCAACGAGAAACTATTGACCCCGTACATCCCACCCGCCTTCCCCAACCAAGAACAACCACCACCCCCGCCGCCAGACCTTATCGACGGCGAAGAGGAGTGGGAGATCGAAGAAGTTCTAGACTCAAAGACCCGCAAGGTCCGCGGGAAACGAGGACAACCGTCGGTCACAGTCGTCGACTACTTCATCAAGTGGGTCGGACATACCAGGGAGCACAACTCCTGGGTAACCGCGTCAGAAATGGGCAACGCAAAGGAAGCGATTGCCGACTACGAGGAGAAACAGAGACCTACACAGGTCAACGCCATCAAAATCGCAACCAATCCAGTCGTAACAATGATCGTCAACCATCATTACGAATCCAACGGAGAAGTTGCGTACCTCGCCCAACGAGAAGACGGACGACAAACCTGGGTCGTAAACCCCAAAGGCGAACAATGGCAGGAGTTCGTAGACGAATATTGGTCCAACGAACTCTCCAAAGCACAGGAAGAACCAACGGAACCCTAGCAGTCGGGACGCCTGCCTTAACGAGAGGGTAATGTTACGATTTTTCCATTTTCTTATCTTATCTCGCAAGCGCCTATCTAATCGCATCTTATCTACGGCGCTTACTCGTATATCAACGGACATCGGACCGGTCGCCACGACTCTTTCGGGCGACCTCAGCATTTGTACTACGGCTTGCGACTACCGCTCGCCTCCCCTATTGTTTTCATTGTTTCACGCACGACAACCGAACGCTCGACACGTATCCACAGTTATATATAGCGTTCGGACTTTAGTATATAAGTAGCATAGTTCTCTCTATGTATTCCCTAGATTCGAACTAAAGTTTATCTTGCTTTACCTACTCAGCACAAGCACCACGCGAGACTAGCCGTACAGAGTGATTGTCCGAACGCGAGACAGCTCTTGTATTACGCAACGTCTTTCATTGGTCACGTGTTAGGCAGAGCCTAACAACTAGTGGCACTCTTGGCCTAAGAATAATACTTTAACTTTGAGAAACTGCAAGAACTAACTTTGGAGCACTCTTGGCCTTTGCAGGACACAATAGTAGACTCAAAGGGACTTCAATTCACTCAATACTATAGGTAACTTAGCGACTAGTAGCCGCTTCGTTCGAGGTTAAGCACAAAAGCCTTTAATTGGGGCACTAGATACTACTAGTAGGTCACAATCGCAGGGATGGCATTGCCTCCCATTGCGAGTGACTATTCTACTACTTATATACTGTAAAGAAAGGTACAAAGTGATGCAAACAGCTACACTAGTGGGGTATTTTCGGTATGGATCTCTTGGCTAGTCACGAAATATTGCGAAAAAGCACGCAATAGTCAGTCTAGAAACTGCTGCTGGATGACTAGTAAGCCACGGAGCTACGCTAGCGGTTTTAGGTCGCGTTCTTGACCCAGCAACGTGCCACTAGTGCCGAGGATAAACGACTAGCCACGCTCCCGCATCCGTAACACAGTTCGCCGTGATTGAAAGCACAGTCTGGCTAGCCTCGTGCCTGATCATAACTGATCTGATCGCTCCAGATGGATCTAGATGTGAGGTTAATCCATTGCTAATTCATTTCTAAGTCCTGCTTCAAGATTGCCACATGACTAGTTAACCTGACTTAGGTGTTTATGCCCTGATCGGCCTGCTAGTGACCGGACTTCACAAGATCTGTGTATTCTGCTCCTTGTTTGGTGCGCTAGTTGCATTACTCATCTACTAGTGGCCTTATATTCATTAGTCCGGCTAGTATTCAAGTTACTAGTATGGCCGGCTGGTAGATTTAACCCACTAGTGGTATTGCGCCTAAGTCCTGGCTCGACTAGTAGCTCCCTGGCTTGACTATCAGCTCGAAGCCTCTGCTATAGCCCTCTAGTTATGACTAGTCAAGGATAGATATGCGCTAGTATCATTATAAAATCGCAAAATCTAGGTGTGAATGCGTGGACCGCGTATCACCGTAACAACGTCAATGGAGTCCGCAGAGCCCTCAAGGTAGTGATGCCAATATTTAAAGGCTTCAAAGATAGCTAGAAGCTCTTTATCGTGGGTGTCATAGTTGAGTTCCACATTGTGAAGACTCCGGGAGAGGAATGCGATGGGGTGTATTTCGCCATCTTCAAGGTAGATAGAGAGGATAGTGGCAATAGCATAGTCAGAGGCATCGGTCTCCATGACTAATTGTCGGTCAGGGACCCAATGGGTAAGGATAGGTGTGTGAGTGAAAGCCTGCTTAAGTTCATTGAAAGCAGCCATACACTTGTCGTCGAATTTCCATGGAGTACCTTTGCGAGTGAGGTGGGTTAGAGGAATAATGATATCACTGTACTCATGGATGAAACAGCGGTAGAAATTGGTGAAGCCAAGGAAAGATTGGATGTCCTTAACTTTCCGTGGAACCGGCCAGTTTAAAATGGCCTTGACTTTATCTTCAGACATGCGGAGACCCTCCAGTGATAGAATGTAGCCAAGATATTCCACAGAATCCTAGTGGAACTCGCATTTGGATCCTTTGCAGTAGAGCTGGTTTGCTCTTAGTCTGCGCAGGACCTTGCGTACGTGTTTCTGGTGATCCATGGGGTTGTCGGAATAAATGAGGATGTCATCGAGGTATACGACTATGGAAATGTCAAGCATGTCAGCGAAAATATCATTCACGAAGTGTTGGAATGCTGCGGGAGCATTAGTGAGTCCAAAAGGCATGACACGTCATTCGAAGGAGCCGTAACGGGTCCGGAAGGCTGTTTTCCATTCATCACCTTTGGCAATGCATACTAGATGATAAGCATGTCGAAGATCAAGTTTGGTATAGATGTGTGTGGAGCACGTGGAGTTGAGGAGGTCAGAAATGAGTGGAAGGGGATAATGGTCTTTCTTGGATATCTTGTTTAAGCTGCGGAAGTTGACACAAAGACGGAGTTCACCAGTCTTTTTCTTGACAAAGAGAACCGGAGCTCTGTGGGGAGAACGTGAGGGTGTGATGAATCCGCTATGGAGGTTATCGTCAATAAACTCACGTAGTGCCTTGAGTTCGGATTCCGAGAGGGAGTAGATAGGACCGAGTGGAGGGGATGTGCCTTCCTCCAGGTTAATCTTGAGGTCATACGGTCTATGCTCAGGAAGATTCTCGGAGAGCGAATCACTGAATACATCAGCAAAGTCATGATATTCTGCTGGTACATCTGACATATCCGGCGGAGCCATGGAGCTGGCCATACTGCTAATGCTAGGTGCGGAAGGTTGGAGTGTGTATTGTTGAGCTCCATCTTCTGCACATGCTCGAACAAAAGCAGCCATGGAGATGATAGATATCTTGGGTGTAGCCATAGCAGAAAAGGAAGGAATAGTGGGGTAGGAATAGATGGGCTCGTATGGCAGTGGAGTCCATCGGGATCTCGGAGTAGGTTTGGAAACCGGGGTTGGAATAGGAATGGGAATTGGACGAGGAATGTCCACATGGGTAGATGCAGTTGCATCGGAATCCACGGAAGCGCTTACAGGGATAGAAGCACCTAGTAATGGTGAACGGAAAGTGATACTGTGCTTTACCCAGTCAATCAACGGATTGTAGCGGGAGAGCCAGTTGTATCCCAGAACAATGTTACAGGATGAATCTAGATGTGTGACATAGAAGTCAACAGGAAGGATGTCTCTGGAAGGGAAACGGACGGAGAGAGTGATGGATTGAGAGATATGAGATCTGGCAGAGCCGTCAAGGAGCCATAATTGAACTGGAGGGATAGGTTTGGTAGGAAGGTTATGGTCCTCAACGTACTTGGAGTCAACAAAACAATGGCTAGAACCAGAGTTAACCAAGGCAAGAAAACGAAGGATAGTAATGATTGGAGATCCATCAGACTCCGTACCGGAGCTGACTTCAGAAGAGAGAGATACAGTTAGTGAGTGATTGGAAAGAGTGGCAGCATTGAGGGTGACAACCTCCAATGTGCGATTACAGTCAACACAACCCTGATCTTGCATGGAGGATACAGGGCTGCCCTCTAGTTTTCCGACTCCGGTGGAGCTGGTTCCTCAGAGGCAGGAGGGGGATCTTCGACTTCTGCAGTGCGGCCTTTAGCAGAGGCTGCAGCTTTATGCTTGTTGCAGTCATCAGTCTTGTGCTTACCTCCACAGAACATACAGAGGTTGTTCTTCTTGCAGCAGTCCTTTTCTTCCTGAGTAAGACAGCCATCCTTGCCTAGCTTGTCAGCATAGGGCTTAGGAGTGGAAGCGGATCTCGAGGGAGTGGAATCCAAGGATTTTAGAGTTGACCCAGAGGCCGAGGAATTGGAATTGGAACTGGATCCTTTGGGTTTAGGGTTGTTGGAATATGAACCGGAGGTCTTGTTGTCCTTGGTTTCATGGGATATCTCGGTCCTCCGAGTCCAACAGCAAGCGTCGAGTTCCTGGGCTAGGAAGCACATGTCATGGAGATTGTTCAGCTTTCCATGGTGAGCCATATTGTCCTTGATGCGGGTACAGAGTCCACGGTAGAACGCGTGGTGCAGGGAATTATCTCCATAACCGACTTGGGAAGCATATTGGTTGAACTGAACCATATACTTCATGATTCGGTCTCCATCGCACATCTGGAGGTGTTTGAGAGCATCTTCAGCATCTCCAATGGCGTCGAAAGGACCAAAGTTGGTTCTGAGTTCATCAAGGAAAGCAGCATAGGAATGCTGCCAGGCCAGCCGGTTCCACAGATTGGGGCAGAGGATGTCTGGTTCAAACCAGTTGAGAGCAGTGCTGGAAAGGAAGGAAATAGTGTAGTTGACTTTGCTGGCATCCATAGCGAAAGCCATGGGTCTGTCATTAAAGTTCAACTGAAGGGAAACAATGAAGGCTTTGAGTTTCCATGAGTCTGAACCATCGAAAGTGTTGGGTTCTTTGATCTTGGTGTGAACAGTGTTGGGTCGAGGATTGTTTAGCATGGTGGAGACTCCATGCAACAGATTCATGAATTCTCACAGGAAATCCTGCTTGTTGGGAAGATTGTTAGGGCAGCTGGGACTGCTGGGGCCATTGGGTCCACCAGGCCCACTGGGGCCTCCTGGTCCGTTTGGTCCACCAGGTCCGCCGGGACCACCTGGACCACCTGGTCCTCTGGGTCCTCTGGGTCCACCTGGTCCTCCGGGGCTGTTCGGGCTGCCAGGTTGATTGTCGGGTGGATCATCATCCGGATTACAATGGTGTGGAGTGTGGGTTGGAGTTTTGGGTTCTTCCTCATCATCACTTATGGAGTCTGGGGAATCTGATTGCCCTCCATTCATGGGTTGTGGGGCCGGTGTCTCTGGTACCGGATCATTGCGGTATCCGTCAAAGATGCCGGTCCGTCGGTGATACAAGGTTTCTCTTGGAGAATTGAAAATATTATGAGTATTGGATTTGAGGTTGGAGTGTTGGGCAGTGAAGTTAGAATGGGTGTAGGTTTCCCTATGTGATGGTTGTCCTCCAATGGAGGTCAATCCGAAGAGTTCCGGATTTTCCTTGGACGCGGAGACTGGAATATCGTCCATGGAGAATATTGGGGTTTTCTTTCTTCGACCATCCTCTGTGTCTGGGGGATAGGTGAATGTAGTAGACATGATTTGAGAAAAATTCGACTTAAGGGGTTGAGTTCGAATATACTGTTAGGGACATGCCAAATAGATCAAGATAGATCACATGAGTGGAGATCCATGGAGTGCGTGAGCCTTGGCGAAGCTATTAGCAACATCGCCCTTGAGCCGAAGCCCTTAAGTTGAATAGCGGAGCAGAGTCCATGGAGAACGTTGATGTGCTCGGTAACGGCGAGTGGCAAAAGACTAGTGGGCGGAAATGAGCTCCAACCAACACTAAACCTCTCTACACTCTACACTATCACCAATGTATTGAATTCGGGTGTTTCAAGTACGATAGAAGCACTCTGCAGACTCAATAATCAAGGTAGGTTGTTCAAAAAGATGTTTTATTCATTACTAGTGAGTTTTACAAGTGTACTACTCGCACTAGTGGGGTGGGTAAGACACAATTGAATGAATGTGACTTGGTTTTGAGCTACTGCGCTCGCTGGGACTCCGACTGTTCAGACTATTGGCTCTCTTGGCCTTGTAATACTTCCTACAAGTGATCAACACTTGACTAGTCCGCACTCTTGGCCTACTAGTGGCACTCTTGGCCTAGAAACTGCTCCTTACAAGTGATAACACTTGACTAGTTTGCACTCTAGCTTACTAGTGGCACTCTTGGCCTAAGAATAATACTTTAACTTTGAGAAACTGCAAGAACTAACTTTGGAGCACTCTTGGCCTTTGCAGGACACAATAGTAGACTCAAAGGGACTTCAATTCACTCAATACTATAGGTAACTTAGCGACTAGTAGCCGCTTCATTCGAGGTTAAGCACAAAAGCCTTTAATTGGGGCACTAGATTCTACTAGTAGGTCACAATCGCAGGGATGGCGTTGCCTCCCGTTGCGAGTGACTATTCTACTACTTATATACTGTAAAGAAAGGTACAAAGTGATGCAAACAGCTACACTAGTGGGGTATTTTCGGTATGGATTTCTTGGCTAGGCCCGAAATATCGCGCATGAACACACAATAGTCGGTCTAGAAATTGCTATTGGATGACTAGTGAGCCACGGAGCTCAGCTAACGGGTTAATCTCGCGTTCTTTGACCCAGCAACGCGCCACTAGTGCCGGAGATGAACGACTAGCCACATCCTCATGCTTGCAACCATAGTCGGCCGTGATCGAAAGCACAGCCGGGCTATACTAGTGCCGATCGTAATAGATCTGATCACACTAGTCGGATCTGGGCGTAACATTAATCCGTTGCTAATTCATTTCTAAGTCCTGCTTCGAGATTGCTGCATGACTAGTTAACCTGACTTAGGCGTTTCTGCCCTGATCGGTCTACTAGTGACTGAACTTCACAAGATCTGTGTATTCCGCTTCTTGTTTGGTGCGCTAGTAGCGTTACTCGTCCACTAGTGGTCTTATATTAATTATTCCGGCTAGCCTTCGAGTTACTAGTATGGCCGGCTGGTAGATTTGACCCACTAGTGGTATTGCATCTAAGTCCTGGCTTCACTAGTCGCATACTGCTGTAACTATCAGCTCGAAGCCTCAGCTATAGTCCTTTTATTATCACTAGTACAGGATAGATATGCAATTGTATTGTTACAAATTCGCAAAATCTAGGTGTGAACGCCTAGATGGCATATCAATGTGGAGTGGATTAGAGGATAAGAGATAGTCCAATGGAGCGGAGGCCACAGACTTGAAAGCGGTGAGTTAAGACTTAGAGTCAGAGAGAGATTTGGCTAAACCAAGTTGATATTCAAACTGAGTATCTACAAGTAATTGTACAGTATATATATGAGTAGGTAATCCGAGTCCGAGTCCAATGGAATCCGACGGAGGTCTGTTTGCTACTGGATTTGGGTTCTAGAATTAATATGTGAAATAGTAAAATGAAATGGAAATGAAATACCAAATGGAGCAGAGTAATGGTAAGCGGCCAGGGGCCGCGGCACTCCGATGTTATATGTGTTGAAGTGGAATCCTTGTTTGAAGTCAGTGTGAAGCAGAGGTCTGAGGCATGCGCATAACAGAGCTCTCTCTTCTGCATCGATATGTTCCCCCAAAACAAGCATCCCTAAGTCTCCACGTCCTCTCAACATTGGGTCCAGCACTGGATCGTGTGGGTCGTTTTGAGTCATCTCAAGCAGCCAACCTTTGGCTATGCATGCTCAGGTCTCACTCAGAACCTCTGCATGCAATCAAGCGAAAGCGATTGTTGACAGCCTCGGAAACAACCTCTCCATGACCGACAAAACATCTTGAGAAGTTACCGCAAAGGTAGGTTAGCACAATTATATCATGACAAGATGTTAATGGGATTATCAAGGCTTTCGCAATGAACAAAGAACTTGGACTCTTGAAGCAGCGAAAGCCGAAGCAGCTGCCGTTACATTTGTGAACGAAGTCAATGACAAAGAAACTCCCAAACTGGACAAGAATTTTATGCATTTGGAAAGGGAATACGTTTGGTACATGAATCGAGACCCATCGCAAATGAGTATTTATACGAGGACCTATTGACTCGTTTTACTCATTCCCTTCATTCCATCTTTTCCCCCTCCTCCCTCCTCCTGCTCTCCTCTGTCACTTACAGTCTCGAGCATCCTCTGTTTGCTGTCCAGCAAGATATCTCTGAGTGCATTTCATCGCTGTACGCGTCCTTGACACTGTCGAGGAGTCAATGGCTGGGATCTCGTGATCGGCATCACTTTCTTTTTTGATCTACCTGCTGCTTTGATTTCTGACTTTACCAGCCACCATGATGATGG
Source organism: Armillaria solidipes (assembly GCA_022818035.1). Classification (NCBI taxonomy): domain Eukaryota; kingdom Fungi; phylum Basidiomycota; class Agaricomycetes; order Agaricales; family Physalacriaceae; genus Armillaria; species Armillaria solidipes. Next base: position 3,032,793 of record JAIWYQ010000001.1, on the reverse strand, counting down.
TGCCATGCTCGCTGGAGGTTCCGGTGAGCTCTTTCTTTTCCTCACATGTTTGTTTCCATTCTAATGTGTTGTTTTGTTCATCAGATGCTCTCAAGCTTATGCCTTGTCAAGGATTGGTTCAAGGACTCAAACACACTAGGTAAGTGTATGTTCTGGTTTCGTTCTCCAGTAGCTAACAACGACAAAATTTGCCAAGTAAAAACTTACAGCTGATGTCTCTCGTTTGATGGGCATTAGCCTGGCCTGGCCACAATAAAGTAAGCCTTGTATCTTATTCAAAGCATCTTTTTTAAAGTTTGTAACAGGTTTCAAGAACAATACAATACAATACGGACTCGCCTGCTCACCCAAGTAGATGGAGGCACCTTTCACGGTTAAACTACTCATTGTAAGTGAGTATCACTGTCTTGTCATCTCTGTGTTTGCTAATCTGCCATTTGTTATGCTTAGAATTGCCACACACACCGGACAACCATGACACGACATAGCCAACCATGCTTTGGATTGACAGCAGGAGTGTTGGGGTAACAGGATATCCATACGTGGTGAGTTTGTACTTTACTCACCCATATCCCATATTCCTGATATTATTTAGATTCAACGGTGGGCCTGGCGATGCTTGACGTCCAGCATCGAGCTCAACAGCTTGCCTTTGGAACATCGAAAGGTAAGCAAACTTGTTGGCACCCTTTTTGGCTTGTTCAATCTTGTTCCCCCAGGTATAATACCGTGCGCCAACAATAACGTTCAGCGCCATCCTCACCTCAACTTGAATCGAGAGTATCCGACTGACTGTCCAAAATCAGGAATAATGCATTGTCTCAGACTCTATCTACGGAAATCCATGGCACGGTTATGATTGAAGATGCAGGAAGGAATTAGGTATGTTTCCTTACTCTTTTTCCTTTGCATTTGCTAAGAGACTACTCATTTATGCTAGGATATTGGTTCTCGCATGCAGGGAGCACGATAATGACAAGATACAATGTGCATGGATGGTCATATGGGGACATGAAGATGTTGGTACAGCTGTGGTAAGGTAAGATGTTGTCCTCCTTTTCTCCTTCGTTTCGCTGACTTGTGGTTGCTTAGAGCTATAGACAGCCTAGTTGACATGTAATATGTATGTGGATTGTGTTTAAACATGACGTCGAGACTAACTACTGACTCTAGCTACAATGCATTTTTACTTGTTCACTAAAGGTAAGCCTTCAGGTTCACAGGAATTGATTAGTAGTTAATCTTTCTGACTAGCTGTTTGTTTGACTGTCCGCCGAGTGTATGGATGTGCCGAATGTCGTGGTCCTATGAAGAGGACATAATTGGAGATCCCTGCCCTGCAGACAGCAATGCAAACGCGACAATAAAAGGTCATGGTAAGGTCTCTTCAATTTCGAGTTGAACAGACTAATAAGAGTTGAAAAAGTCTGCATTGCTCCAGTACACCATTGCACAAAACCCTCCCTTGCAGACGGCGATAGGATCAAGCATTAAAGACCTCGAGGTAAGGTCCTTTCTACTTCAAGACAGATGGCAGACTAAGCATTGAAAAGGTGTATATTGTTTCATTAATGTAAAATACACTGTAGTTGTAAGTATGAGACAGGCCATAGAGTCAGAGCTCAAAGTGTGCCATGTGGGGTCAATGCTCTCTCGAACTCCCACCCCACTAACTCCCACCACCATCTACTCTGCGCACACACGCGCACATGCTGTCTTCCCTGCTATCCGACAATTTCAATCATGGCCTGACTTGGGAAGGCGAAAGGAAATCAATCAGGGCACGCAACTCTGCAACCCATCACCTCACCATTGAGCATCAACTTGAAAATCCCGACTTGGGCGCAGAGCGACTTTTCCTTCAGAATGTGCCAATACAACGAAGAAGTTGAACGGGATACAGAGGGACTACTGAGGAGGGATATGGAAGGGTGGAGGGTTGTCTGTGGCTGTGGAGGCCTTCAGCAGCGAAGCAAGTTGTGGATGTGACAGCGTACCTTGTGCCTACTCTTCTCAAGTTCTATACCCTGCCATTACCATCCAGCTGAGACCATGTTACGGTGGGACAAAATTCGCTGTCCAAGAATTTGCAGGGTGGGTATCTTGACTCTTGAGCTTGACGCTAGCCCAACGCTTCACTCAAATGGTTAGCAAAAGAATATTCGTTGACGTGCCAAGGACGTACCATATGCTCATGATCCCTGTACTCCAATGGTATACTTCCTGCAGAACGGTCTGCGTCGCCGGACGTCGATGCTTGTGGCAGGGCAAAACTTGACAGTAGGAGTCTTGAACATTTGAACTTTGGAGCTTGAAGCTTGAGCTTGAGGCCTTGAGCTCAACTATCATCCTTGGAAAGATTCACCTCCCAGCCATCAACGATGACCAAGGAGGGGGCTATATTCATTTGAGGTTGAAACTGTAATCTGGACAATAGACCATACTCAATGATTAGTAAAAAAGTAATCATCAATGTAGCAACAATGTACCCCAAACCCTACACTCTCAATGACGCCGTGACCTTGCTTGCTGGATGTCAATACATAGCCTCGAGGCAAAGCATCCCTCATAGCTACACAATCTGCCTCCTCACGGGGTAGCCGTGGTGAAACTGTAGATGACATGGGAGGAGGGTGGAGAGGGTGGTGATTTCCTCAGCTGGCATCAACACCTTGCTCTCTGGAAGACGATACATCGTCTTCGGCTAAAACCCATCCCATCCACCTACACCGCCAACCAAGACTCCTGTTCCGCAGTCAGCCAACTCCGCCCTGTCCCTGGTGCCATACCGCTGTCCTCCCTCAAAGCCTGGTCACTGACTTGAGTGCTCTTCATGAGATTTAGGAAGGGAATGGCATCCTCAACGCCGTTGATACACGGTCCACGCGTTCACACCTAGATTTTGCGATTTTATAATGATACTAGCGCATATCTATCCTTGACTAGTCATAACTAGAGGGCTATAGCAGAGGCTTCGAGCTGATAGTCAAGCCAGGGAGCTACTAGTCGAGCCAGGACTTAGGCGCAATACCACTAGTGGGTTAAATCTACCAGCCGGCCATACTAGTAACTTGAATACTAGCCGGACTAATGAATATAAGGCCACTAGTAGATGAGTAATGCAACTAGCGCACCAAACAAGGAGCAGAATACACAGATCTTGTGAAGTCCGGTCACTAGCAGGCCGATCAGGGCATAAACACCTAAGTCAGGTTAACTAGTCATGTGGCAATCTTGAAGCAGGACTTAGAAATGAATTAGCAATGGATTAACCTCACATCTAGATCCATCTGGAGCGATCAGATCAGTTATGATCAGGCACGAGGCTAGCCAGACTGTGCTTTCAATCACGGCGAACTGTGTTACGGATGCGGGAGCGTGGCTAGTCGTTTATCCTCGGCACTAGTGGCACGTTGCTGGGTCAAGAACGCGACCTAAAACCGCTAGCGTAGCTCCGTGGCTTACTAGTCATCCAGCAGCAGTTTCTAGACTGACTATTGCGTGCTTTTTCGCAATATTTCGTGACTAGCCAAGAGATCCATACCGAAAATACCCCACTAGTGTAGCTGTTTGCATCACTTTGTACCTTTCTTTACAGTATATAAGTAGTAGAATAGTCACTCGCAATGGGAGGCAATGCCATCCCTGCGATTGTGACCTACTAGTAGTATCTAGTGCCCCAATTAAAGGCTTTTGTGCTTAACCTCGAACGAAGCGGCTACTAGTCGCTAAGTTACCTATAGTATTGAGTGAATTGAAGTCCCTTTGAGTCTACTATTGTGTCCTGCAAAGGCCAAGAGTGCTCCAAAGTTAGTTCTTGCAGTTTCTCAAAGTTAAAGTATTATTCTTAGGCCAAGAGTGCCACTAGTTGTTAGGCTCTGCCTAACACGTGACCAATGAAAGACGTTGCGTAATACAAGAGCTGTCTCGCGTTCGGACAATCACTCTGTACGGCTAGTCTCGCGTGGTGCTTGTGCTGAGTAGGTAAAGCAAGATAAACTTTAGTTCGAATCTAGGGAATACATAGAGAGAACTATGCTACTTATATACTAAAGTCCGAACGCTATATATAACTGTGGATACGTGTCGAGCGTTCGGTTGTCGTGCGTGAAACAATGAAAACAATAGGGGAGGCGAGCGGTAGTCGCAAGCCGTAGTACAAATGCTGAGGTCGCCCGAAAGAGTCGTGGCGACCGGTCCGATGTCCGTTGATATACGAGTAAGCGCCGTAGATAAGATGCGATTAGATAGGCGCTTGCGAGATAAGATAAGAAAATGGAAAAATCGTAACACTAGTAAGCTAGAGTGTGAACTAGTCAAGTGTTGATCACTTGTAGGAAGTATTACAGGGCCAAGAGAGCCAATATTCTGAACAGTCAGAGTCCCAGCGAGTGCAGTAGCTCAAAACCAAGTCACATTCATTCAATTGTGTCTTACCCACCCCACTAGTGCGAGTAGTACACTTGTAAAACTCACTAGTAATGAATAAAACATCTTTTTGAACAACCTACCTTGATTATTGAGTCTGCAGAGTGCTTCTATCGTACTTGAAACACCCGAATTCAATACATTGGTGATAGTGTAGAGTGTAGAGAGGTTTAGTGTTGGTTGGAGCTCATTTCCGCCCACTAGTCTTTTGCCACTCGCCGTTACCGAGCACATCAATGGACCACAAGAATCTGGAATATTTTTCTACCACCAAGATTATTATCCGGCAGCAAGTCCGGTGGTCTGAATATCTCTCCCAATTCAATCTAGTAATCCGCTTCTGCCTGGGGAGACTCGGAGGAAAACCAGACTCACTCACTAGACGATGGGACATCTACCCAAAAGAGAGGGATAGTCAATATGCAGCAGTCAACCCTCACAATTTCCAGCCTGTCTTCACTCAAGAACAACTCTCCGCATGACATTTCTTGAAGGCCCTACCCTCCATGCTAGTGCTATAATGGACATTGACAAACTCCATTCTGATATCAAGCAAGCACAACCCTCCGACTCTGTGGCCTCCGAAGGATTCTGACAGGCCAAATCATCCACTCCCACTTCCCCCTCTCGGTGGTCCATAGATGAATCAGACATTCTCCGTTTTGATAATCGCATCTATGTCCCAGACTCCAAGGATCTCCATCTCTGTGTCCTTCAGAATAATCACAATCACATCCTGGCAGGTCATTTTGGTCAAAACAGGATTTTGGAATTAGTCCGATGGAACTATACCTGGCCACAGATGCGTGAATACGTTCACCACTATGTCAAATCTTGTACAGTTTGTGGTCACAACAAGACACCTAGACATTGCCCCTACGGTTTGCTCAAACCCTTGCCGGTTCCGGAACATCCGTGGGATTCCATTTCTATGGATTTCATCAAACAACTACCGGACTCCAATGGATTCACTGCTATCCTCATAGTAATTGACCACGCAAGCAAGCAAGCTATCTTTATCCCTACATACGACACCATTAATTCCGAAGAACTCACCCGGTTATTCGTCATTCACATTTTCTCTAAACATGGCATACCTAACCACATCACTTCTGACCGTGGCTCCGAATTTGTCTCCCAATTCACGCGCGCCCTTGCTAAAGCCCTTGACATGGAACTCCACTTCACTTCTGGATATCATCCGGAGGTCGACGGGAAAACTGAATGTGCAAACCAAACCTTGGAACAGTACATCCACATCTACTGTTCTTATCAACAGGACAACTGGGATTTACTACTACCCATCGCCAAATTTGCATACAACAATGCTCCGAATGCTTCCACTGGAGTCTCTCCATTCTTTGCCAACAAGGGATACCATCCCAATATCACTGTTCACCCAGAACACGATATCGCCTCCGCTCGGGCCCGCGACTTTGTAGTCAATCTAGACGAACTACACCAATTCCTACATGACAAAATCACCCAGGCTCAGTCTCACTACAAGATCCAAGCAGACAAACGCCAGAATCTGGCTTCTCCCTTCAAAGTAGGCGACAAAGTTTTCCTTAGCTCCAAACATATCAAGACTACTCACCCTACTGCAAAATTTGCAGAGAAATTCCTTGGTCCATTTGAAATCATAGCCCAGCCAGGCTCACATTCCTTCACCCTCAAACTCCCATCGGACCTCTGTGCCATTCATCCCGTTTTCCATGTCTCACAACTCGAACCTGTAGAAGAGAACACTATCCCTAATCGTACGCAGCCTCTGCCGCCTCCGGTGGAAGTCGATGGTGAAGAGCAATACAAAATAGCTCAGATCCTTGACTCCAAGATTGACTGCCGGTTCCGGTGCCCACTTCTCTACAGGATTCAATGGCTTGGATACAAAGGTACTGATGAGGAATTTGCCTGGCTACCAGCCACCGAGTTCTCTGCAGATGAATTCATTGAAGATTTCCATCGCCGTTACCCAGACAAACCAGGACCAATAGCCAAAGTCACCATCCGAAAGTCTTCCATCTAACTTCCTATTTTTAATCTGTATCACCACCGGTTTCCATCAGCTCCGACCCTTTCAATTTCAAATTGAATCCACAAAAACTATTGCAAATTCACTTCCTAATTGGGAACGGAACCCATCAGCTCCGTTTCTCTCTCTCACTTTAGACCTTATCACTTCATTCCCAGGAAAAAGTCAAATATATTTAGGGGCCACTGGGGCCCAGCCATTCATACTATGCTATCAAGAAAATACAAAATATATATGTACAAGGTGAAAAGAGTTCAGGCAGCATTGGCGCCGGATGGACCCACCATTTCCACATCCTTCTCTGTCTCCACTTCCTGTATCAACACTGGTTCCAAGTCCTCATACATCTCCACTTCACTTTCAACTACCTCACCCTTTTCATGCCTTTCCGCCCTCAACCTCGCTGTTGCTTGCCGACGGCGCTCCTTCTCTGCTTCCTCCTCTGGATCCAACTCGGGCATAGGCATTTTAATCAAGGCATCCAACTCTGGGATGCCGATGGATTCCACTCCTGGAATCATATCTTGTTGAACCTCTTCCTCCAAGTCCAAAGGCTCATCTGAATCCTCTAACCTGTAACCCTCCTGATCCTTTAACAACCACTTCCACAACTGCCATTCCACCTGGCGTCCATGCACATTATAGAAATCTCGACGAGCCCGCAAGAACTTGTTACGGGCTAACATCTTCTCGTGCAATCCGGCGGCGCCAACGGTTCTGATCCAGAATGACTTGTTGAGGATCTCATATGGGTCGTCCATACCAAGCAGAAGCTCCGAGGAAAGGTTCGTTAACCCCTCAGCCTTGATTAACGCCATATCCCTGTCCAACTGATGCTTCGCCACCTCTCTTAAAACCTCACAGTAAATATCGCCAGTTTTTCGGAGCTCCATTCACGACACCTTGAATTCGGCCTTGACGGATTTCAGAATGAAATCCTCGGGGTACTTGACTTCATTGTCGACATCGTAATCATTGACAAGATCCTCCACGCGGGCCGCGATGGCATCCACCTTGTCCTCCAAATGCATCAACCTTGAAGATATATCCTGAAGTAATTCCAAGATGCTAGGAGCCTCCATGGCACTGCTATCCTCTCCACCCTTATTGAAGGTACACCTCGCCTTCTTGACACGACACCACTGGCATGTATGAACTCCACCGCGGACGAAACAGATTGCCTTGTCGGTATGGCATTTACCACAACGACCTAAGAAACCAGTCAACACAGCATTCAGAAATTGCCGGCTCCACCTACCACTCCCAGTGAAAACCTTATCTTGAGCTGTAGGCTCAGGCTCTGTCTTCAAACATTTGGGCACCGATGGCCCCACCGACACATTTCCACCCTCCTCCCCACTCTCCACCAGACTTGCTGACCTAACCTTGCGTTTTTGGGTCTCCATGGACACCGCCTTCTTCCCCTCTGCAATCTTACGCTTCCTCCTCAACTCAGCCATCGCAGCAGTCTTTGGATCCGCCAGATCCGACTCGCTATCTCCATCCTCACCGGATGGAGGAACATCGGCAGCCGCCAGTAAATTTTTGTTCTCTTCATCCTGCTGTTCCCTGTTCTTATCCAAGTTGTCCTGTTTCTTCTTCACCGCAGCCTCCTCCAATGCCTTTTTCTCCTCCTGTTCCTTTTTCTCCAAGTCCAACTTCCACTGCTTTTCTTCGGCCTCCAACCGGAGCCGCTCCTTCTCCTTCTCTAACTCCTGCTGTTTCAAAACCTCTAGCTTTGCAGCCCAGGCTGCCTCTTTCAACCGTAACACCTCCGCCCGGGCCTCCTTTGCCTTCATAGCCTTCCACCCCTCGTGTTTGCCCACCACCTCATCATACCTTTCCTCCTCGGCGGCCCATTCAGCAGTCAAAGCCTTATATTCCTCAGCAGTAAGGTCCGGGGGCGTCAGGGCTGACTCATAGGGTTCAGGAGTCGTGGACAGGTGGTATTCGTTGGAGCTTGACATGGCAAGCGACGAAGAAGAAGGTTAGCAGAGATGGTGGGGGTAGAAGGTTAAGTTGTGAAGTTCCCATGGTTAAAATTTTTTTGCTGCATGACCATACTGATCGGCCATCAGGATCAGCACTCTTGAGGGCAAGAACACTAAGGGGGGGATACTGTTATGTGCATGCCATGGACCTCCGCTTCACACTGACTTCAAACAAGGATTCCACTTCAACACATATAACATTGGAGCGCCATGGCCCCTGGCCGCTTACCATTACTCTGCTCCATTTGATATTTCATTTCCATTTCATTTTACTATTTCACATATTAATTCTAGAACCCAAATCCAGTAGCAAACAGACCTCCGTCGGATTCCATTGGACTCGGACTCGGATTACCTACTCATATATATACTGTACAATTACTTGTAGATACTCAGTTTGAATATCAACTTGGTTTAGCCAAATCTCTCTCTGACTCTAAGTCTTAACTCACCGCTTTCAAGTCTGTGGCCTCCGCTCCATTGGACTATCTCTTATCCTCTAATCCACTCCACATTCTCCACGTTCTCTGCTCCACTATTCAACTTAAGGGCTTTGGCTCAAGGGCGACGTTGCTAATAGCTTCGCCAAGGCCCACGCACTCCATGGACCTCCACTTGTGCGATCTATCTTGATCTATTTGGCACATCCCTAACAGCTTGGAGGAACAATTGCTATATGTTCAGCTCCACCAGGCTCTGTGTAATGAAGGACCTATGCAGTGACATAAGTTGATGCATCTTGCATATGAAAGGAATATGCTACTTACCTGCTTAACAAGAAGCCGATACCATGTTATTCACTGCATGGGTATGAGCAGATAACTTGACAGGTCAAGGTTGCGGGCCACAGGATTGTCTCAAAGGTGCTATGCATACACTCAGTCTTATCATACACGACATCAACTTAAAGTCAGTCCACACCTGTAGCTGAGGCTGAGCAGCAAGGTTGGGCCGTGAATCGCGCAATGATTGCAACACTTTGATAGTATTCAATTGATTGACTCAGTACTCCTGAGAGTAAATGTTAGTATGCTCATCTTTTGGGTAAATCACAACCCCACCTACCATATACATGGTCATATTTGATATGCGGCTCTGCAAAACGTCACGAATTTTATCTATGTGCAGTCGACAGTCTTTCTGACGCTCCTCCAGAGTACTCATGAACGTCTAAAGAGAAGATCAGTCTCGTCTTGGTCAGAAAGAACAAAGGACTGACTGTGTTGGTTATTAGAAAGTCTTCCACATTCGCAAAAACCACTGTTACTGCTTTCATATCCAGGAGTGATGGCATGTTCGAATAGAAATGCTGCAAAGAGGAGTCTCAGCAAATGTTGATCATACACTCAAATATGGTTTGTACCTCGATGACGAGTTGCAGATCATATACATATGCAGTCTCTGTGGCAATGAGCTCAAATATAGCCTTTCAGAGCACATCAGCCTATCATCAGAATAACGCCCAACTTACCTCATGTCAGCATCATTCTTTCAGTGGGATCCCTTCAAGCACAGATTTATCCACAAGACTGGCCCATGGCTGTAAACAAAGCCTGCAAATCAAAAACAAGACACAAGCCCAGAAACTTAGGGGTACGCACACTTCCAAAAGCCGGACTAGCAGACCTGCTGAATTCGCTTTCGGGGGAATTGAGTATTGGAGCTGATATCACCAAGTGCTTCTCCACCTCTGGTGTCTTGTGTCCCAAAAAGTGCATGATGCTGGAGTATCGGCTCTCCCCAGGCCCTTCTTTCAAGGGTGTCTGTGAGATAGTGGAGAATGTTGGCGAGCTCAGAGGACCTGAATCCATGGAAGAAGCTACCAACATCCTGTTAACATTAGTGTGGGTGTGCTGAAATGCCTTGTATCTATCAAACACATCATTGAGATGCGCTGATGTCTCTGATTCAGTAGGTGGGACAGGAGGAAGACCCTTCAGCGAAGAGGTGGACATGTTGGAAGACAAGCATTCAGGAGCAAGAGGTGGAGGTCTACATTTGCCAGACTTCGGTTTCCAGGGAGGTCTCAGAGGAGGTTTCACATCCTGTTTGACAATGAGACCAGCGGCTTCTAAGACCAATTGTCATTTGTGTTCACGTGCTTCACGTTTAGCCTTGGTTTCAGGGTAGGTATCCTCTATGTTGCTTTCATTGAATGATAAGTAGTCAGAACCATCCAGGAAAGAAGAGAAGACGTTGAGATGAGTAACCGGATGACATATGCAAAGCGTCCCAATATGTTCCCACGGCGGTTGGTCAGTTGCCCCATTGAGGACTTTTAAAAAAATGAGACATGATGTAATTTATTAAAAAATTTGAAACCCCTTGATTGATACAGGGGAATGCTTGAACATACCAAGGATTACCCAGGATACCTCCCATTACTGAATAATACCTAGCACTACCATTGTGGCAGAGAATTCTTGGGAGGTCTTGGGATGCGATTTTGTCTTCAAAACAACTTGACAAGGCGACTCGAGTCAGATGTAAATTATTAGTATTATTTAATTAAAATAATTGATTGCTTGCCGCAGTTGCCGCTTACATTATCTTGCCAGAGGCTTACTTGAAAAAGAAAAGAATCAGGATCGGCTTGGCCAACATTGTTGTCAACTTGTTGAACAAGCTTGGGTTTGATCTAGTAGAGTGTTATGTCTTTGGCAAAGCCTTTCATCAAGCATCATAGTATTGAAGAATGCGCTCAAGTAAGTATAGGGCCCCATCCGAGTCCTCTATCACAACAGCTACAGTCTTATGATGTCAACTCCCATATAGCGATCGCCTCCGTTATTGTTGTGACCCTGGGGTCCTGCCATCTTCACCATGCAGTCTATAACATCTAAAGAAGCATCTGTCACCTTGACCTCCATAAGCCTCCCATCTTGGTGGTTCCAAGAGGGAACATAGGCATTCAGTAAGTGCGTTATCTTCAAAAGAAACCATCAAATCAATTCAGACCAAGGAGAGTGACCTCACACCTCTTTCAGCATCTCACTTGTGGACAAAATTTGGCCTATCATTGGGAGGAGGAGCATACCGATAAGAAGGCACAGAGAAAAGAGCAAATAATTGGATTTTGAGTCAGTATTGTCTCTGATGACCGTGGTTTTGATCTTTGACAAAAGTAAGAACAGACTTATTTTAAACGTTTAGAAACCAAGTTCTCACCTCTTTTCCCATAGGCAAATTTCTGGCTCACTGGCCGAAGATCTGCTTGCAATTCTAAAACAGTCTCCCACACTTATGGTCTGAGATTTGTAAGTAAAAATACACCCAGAATTGGATCAGAAGCATACATCTATAGCTTGAACGGGTTCTGTATCTGCACAAGGCCAATCAGCTCTTTGATCAACATGAGTATTGCAGCTTTTAGCTACCTCCACCATGCTGCAGCTCTTGTAAGACCTCATTCTGATCCAGGCCTACAATGTAAACCTTGCCGATGCCGCTGCCTCTAACAAAGATGGAAGTATTCTCGTGGAATACTATATCAGTAATCAAAGACGACTGGCAACCTGTGGTAGTCAACTGAACAAGCTTTCCGGTCTGCAAGTTGTAGAGGTTGAAGCCACGACTGATATCATTAACGATCACCAAGTTTCCGCCCGTGGAGACCGATGCAGTCCCGCTGGAAGATGTTTTAGCGAGGTGGTTGTTAAACAAGAAGTACACACATGGGACACTGTAGATTTACTGTGGAGGCAATTTCTCCATTGCTCACCACCATGGTAGTCCTTCAGAGCTTAAGTATCTCCCATGCTGCTCAGGTATAAGACCTACTCACACGTCTCCTGTATTGAGCCTGAACACTAGGATCTCTTGACCATTGTTGATGAAGGCGATGCTGCGAGGAAGCCTCATTGTATTGTGAGTGGACCAGTCCAGGTGAAACAAGACTTTCGATGCTAAACAAGCGGTGAGTTCCAGCCTGGGAATGACAACCGAATTGATGTCTTACTTGTGCTCTTTAAGTCTAGAGTATACACCCTCACTGCACCATGATGACTGGTGACTGCAAGCCAATTGGAAGGGCGATCAAAGGACAAAGATTCCATGGCATCACGGGTGACTGACAAAGTGCGAACACCTCCCATTTGGTGGTAAATCTAACCTGGTCGGTGAGTATAATCTTCATGACACAGTACCTTGCTTACTCCATCCTGGCCAAGACCCATGGCTATAACAAATCCTAGTCCAGTACCAAAGATGAGATATTCCCCATTGAGATCAAGGAACTTGATGCTCGTGATTTGACCCCATAAGTTGTTCGCCATGGTATCTGTACAAGTAGACTTTTCAATGGACCAGACCTTCACACATCCATCATCACCTGGAGAATGAAGCATCATTAATGGCTTCATAAGATGATGAAAGGACTGTCTTACTTCCACTCACCAGAATCCCCCTATTCGAACTGAAACAAACACAGTTGATTGGACCCTGGTGGCCTTGCATGTGGACTACGAGCCGATATTCCTAATTTCAGGTCAGCCTTGTTTCATAGAGTAACAGTGACTTCGCTTACCCTTCTTCCATTGATATAACGACGCAAGAGCTGAGGAAAGTTCAGAATTCAGGACATATTGAAATTTTTTCAAAATAAAAGTTCGAGATTGACTGTGTATGCAGAATGAACAAAGCCATTTTTATAACCCCTCGGTCCATCGTGTTCATTCAAATCAGTTTTACATAAGTAGAAACCTTTATTGTTTGAGCATTTCCAGGCTTCAACCAAGTTGGATGGAAGGAACAAATATCTGTCTGTTCCATCTGCTGGTGCCATCAAACATGAAATGGTGGTGGAGCACTTTAGGCTGCAGGTTGTGTGGCATAATTAATCGCTGACATGGATGTTGACAGATGCATGTTCTATCCAAGCAATGGAAGTCATAAAATGGTTATGAACAGACTTGGCCCATTCAGTTAATTTGAATTTTCGAGTCAAATATTTGTTTACACCGCTCCAAAATATTATTGAGTAAGGAAGTAGGGGTTCTGCACGATGCCAGGCCATCCTCAAATGGCGATGTTGGCATGGGACTGAATCAGCTTTACAAGCCCAATCATCTATGAAATGAATCAAATTTCACATTAGACTCCAAGAATCTATCATAAGCCTGCAGCAATGGAATTTGCCAAGAATTTGCTGAAAGCTCTGAAGCACACCCTAAAAACTGTGTGAATAATGCTTGGAAATTGATCAAATAAAGCAAGTACAAAGACACCTTGCAACAAAGGTCCACCATTGTTCAACACGTCAAGTCAGTCAAAAATTCAGGCAAAATTCGGAGCTTCAGTGAGCCCAAAGTTGCGAACAAGCTGCGGACCCTGTTGATCACGGAGTGGGCAGTGGTGGCCAGTGGCTGATGCTTCATTACATGGATCAAATAAGCATGCCTTTCCTATCAGCGGTGACTGTTGCACTGGCTGTCCAACCGGAGCCGATACTTAGTCCGATTGGAACAAGGCCACAAAATTTTGCAAGTTTTCATTTGACCTTCTAGCATTAATTTCAGAAAAATAAGATGAAATGTGGGGACATTTACATACACTTTTAAGATGAGGAAAAGACAGAATGGAAGAAGCGTTTATTGCAGTCAAGCCACCTTTCATTCATGGAAAAGCAGCAGTATCTTACACAGGAAAGGAGTTCTAAGTAGGACAAGTCATGAAAAGTCATGACCTCTTCACTACATCTCCCTTGTCCTGAAATGGAGCGGACCGCAGCAATGAAAGCAGAATAATCAGAATATATTTTTAAACTGCTTCTTTCTTCAAGTCAGAGGTTGGTAAAGACGGAATCATTGAATTAACCTTCTAATGTCTTTGAAATAAAAGATCATTAGGCATGAGAAGGGGGCAGCCTTGCTTTGCTTTGCGCACAAATCTACTCATTTTAGTGAATGATGGTGTCAAGGAAATAAATTACTCACTTTTTTACCAGCCAGTCCGAGAGAAGTCTGTCCTTTCCTCTCATATTTGCAACATACATGCCATGGGCCACTCCTATGCGCATGACCACAATATCCCCATGCCAGGGCTTTCCTCCCACATCCATTACAGGTAAGGACTTGTGATTCTTTACGAAGACTCTGAAGCGGTGGATATGCTTGCCAATGGCAACCTGCACCACCCTGTCATGGATGAATAGCTGCATTTTCATTCCCGAGAAAACTGCCTCAACAAGAGGAAAACAACTTTGGGAACAGATGTGTGTTGGAATAGGGACGTATGTGCCAGTTGGTTTTGAGGCTGAGTACATTCTTGTGCATAGAGCCAAGTAATGGTCCTGGCAAGAAGATTAATTACAAGTTGTCTTGTTTCTTTTCCACATACCCGGGACTTAGGAGCCTTTTGGTCGTGTGACGAGGGCATTCCAGCTTGTTGAACATAACAGTATAACAATATAGTGGCAGTCAAGAATGTAGTTTTGTCTTTCTTGAATGCTTTACCAAGTTAGTAAACAATGGCGACAAACTTGCAATTCCATCTAGCATGGAAAACCGATTTTTGCCCTCCGAGAACAGAGGGCTGCTCAGCTGGAGAAAGCATGAGCACATGCATTCGTTATTGTCTTTCTTCAAATCCCATCATTTTACACGCCCTTCGTTGATATGTTGCCGAATAGAAGTCCACAGGGCTTCCAGTTCTTGGAAAGTGATCAGTGATATCACTCTTGATGCAGAGACTTTTCTAGTTATTCGTTTTAAAATGAAAGACAAAAGGATT
This sequence comes from Armillaria solidipes, assembly GCA_022818035.1. Classification (NCBI taxonomy): domain Eukaryota; kingdom Fungi; phylum Basidiomycota; class Agaricomycetes; order Agaricales; family Physalacriaceae; genus Armillaria; species Armillaria solidipes. Next base: position 3,017,610 of record JAIWYQ010000001.1, on the reverse strand, counting down.
AGGTAGTACGGTTGTTGCACCTACTTCAAGGATCGCTGAGATACTCCGTGGCATAGACCGCCCCATTGTATGCAGTGAATGCAGATAAACAACAACAATTGATTACTGTGTGCTGGAAGACAGGCTATTGTTGTATAGGAAGGAAATGGCATTTACAAACCAGTGGCGTCGATTAATCATCAATCATGCTCCCTTCCCCGAAGATCCTAAGCCATAGTGTCCATGGAAAGTTATAAGAGTATTGGAATAAAGCTGTCACCTGAGTTGATGATTACCTTCCCATGTTTCCAAGCTGGATATCAGAAAAGCCAACTCTTGACCAAAGTGTAAGTCAAGTTTTGACCGATGCCTCCATCACTGATGCCACCATTCACAGGCAAACTCCCAAACCAGGCCTGGCGTTCATTACTCCTCAGATTCGAATCATACCGGTCCTTCTTTGCCAGAATCAACTGCTGTGAGTTCCAACAACACTTCATGAGTTCTGTAAACACTGATGCGAATGGGTTAGTCTTCATCCCCTTACAGCTGGACTGGACCTGGTTTACCTAGCCAGTTCCCAAGGGAGACCATCCACAGCTATCCTCCTCATCTGCATGCACATAGCGAGCCTCCTTCCTACCCTGCCATGCATTCCAGTTCACCTGCCCAAGGCGAAAGTTCCAGAAACACTTTGATGTCTACAGACTCATTGCCACAGGCTCACCGAAGGGGCCCTACTATCATGATCCCTCCTTTGGCTAAGGTAAGCCTCACAAACTTTTCACCAGTGTTTACAGTCCAACCATTCTTGAATAGAGGAGAAGACAAGAGTTGGATGGAGGAGAGGACGAATGATCAGAGGCATCAATTGTAAGCATTTGATCCAGAAATTATGAACCGTGGCTGACCGAATATAAAGCAAAAGATGCTTACAGATCCGCATGGGTATGAAAGTGAACCAGGATGCAGCAAGGGGAATGGAGCAGGAAAGGGGAGGCGTAAAGAAAAACGACAGGTAGTGCATCCATCAATTCCATGGTCTCATCAATCTTTGACACGGTTTGAACAGGCAACAAAGGTTGTGACCAGAGTCATTTCACAAGACGATGACCACTCAAAGAGCATAATAATGCAGTTGCAAGCCCAAGTAGGTCTTCTTTGCTTGTTGCTGGCTGTCTTACAACTTATGCACCAAAAAAGCTTGCAGCATTGCATCAAAAGGAGCTACAATTGGAAGCAGAGCTTCGAAAGGCCACCACAGAGGCTGGCATAGCCACAGCTAACGTGGATGCTTCGGCTGAGAAGGTGCGTCAAATGGCTGTCATGGTAGCATAAGCAATGGCGGCAGCTGAGCAAAGCAGAGAGGAAGCACTCCAAGAAAGACTTGCTCGGGAAGCCCATTGGCAGTGCCTTCAAGAGTTAGAGAATGCAGCAGTGCAGATGAGGGCAGAGGCTGAACAATGCAAGGAGGAAGCACACAAAGAAAGGGATGCTTGGCAAATTCGTGAGAAATGCCTTCAAGAATTGGAATCTGTGCTTGCTGCAGCAGCAACGAATCAGGATGGGTCTGGAATGGATGGCATGGCAATGTCACAACCATCGGGATCTGGAGGCGGAGCAGGAGAATCTGGACCTGTGATGGCAAGGGAGGATGTGGACATGACCAAGGTGCGCGGAAGAAGCATGGGTGCAGGGCCAAGCATGGTTGAGTTGCAGCCAGTGGTCTTTCAACCCAACGAGGATATAAAGATGATTGGTGATGAGCACTACGTGGACGACGAGGGTGATAAGTTGGCAACACCACGAACTTTGGGGCTGAGGATCAACCGCAATATGAAGATAAAGGCAAAAAGCATTGTATGTGGCATTTTATGATGTTTTGGTTAGCGGGACTGATTGTCAAGTAGATGGGCCATGGAAGAATCAGGGCAGGCAGAGGTCCTCGTTTACACCTTCTTCCTGAGTCAGCTTCAACGACTCAGCATGCAACTCCTCCCCCCTCCCATGCCCAACCAACAATGATGGCAATCAACATCAGCCGTCTACCCTCACTACTCACGCCGTCAAGCAACCCTTTTCGTCCAATGCCCGATGCGCTGACTTCTCAGCTAGCTGTCAACCAGTTTCAAACCACTCGTCTGCATGAAAACAGAATGCAACCTGTGAATGGTGCTCAAATTGATCAAAAGCCTCCCGCTGAAGGTGATGGCCATGCATTTCCTGGGGCACAGTGTGGTAACCAGGGTATGGGGAATGGAGGCAATTCTGGGCCCCGACCTTTGTCACAACCAGCTGTCAACCTGACAGACCACAGCGGTGCAGCAGCAGATGGCACCACCGATCTCAGCCAGCCAAGTAATGATTCAAACAGGTTGCTGGATGGTAATGGAGGCATTCAGCCTCATTCAGTGACTCAGAACCTGGACTTGCAGGCCATTGTTGCGCAATTGGAGAATATGCACACAATGTGGGCCATGAACACTCAGCTCATCATGAATTTGCAGCAAGAATACGCTGGAAGGAGGTCTTCGCATAGAGAACCTGTGGTGTTCAAACAGCCCTCCATGCATAACAACGATCCAGACCGAACATTGATGCTGGTAAGTACTATAATCAAGGTGCATTTCTATTGGTTTGATGAATGATCAACAGGGCATTGTTCAGAGGGAGATGAATGAGCTGATGGGCATTGATCGTGACCTGCAAGTCATCAATGTTGAACACGCCACCTATGAAGAGGTGGAAAGTTTTGATTTGGTTGGGGAGCCCGAGCCTGCTCTGCAAGGCATGAGAGTGTATTGGAGCAACCTGAAGGCAGGGTGGAATAACGAGCTGGAGGAAAAATTTATACAGTCCTTTCGAGTGAAATATCCAGACGTCATCAATGGTGTGGAGAAGGAGACAGCTGTGCATGACATGTACTTTGATTGCCTGACAAGGCTCAGGAAGGTGTTGGTGTTATTTGGGCAGAGGGAGGGGGAGCAGGAGGAAGACCATAAGGCAAGGATTCTCTGGCAGCTTGGCACAAAACTGCTATGCCAACGTCCAAATACGAGGAGAGCGACAGTATGCATGCCCCATTCTGAAGCAAGCCAGGTCTAACTTTAAATGGCAGATGTGTGAGGATTGCTTTGAAATTTGCAAGGCAAATTCCAAACTGAATGACGGCGGACCGAACTTGGCTTGGCTGTCTGTTCAAGGTGTTGTTACCACTCTCAAAGTGGGAGGCATGAGTTCTGATGAAAGCAATACAGATGAGAATGGCAGCAACGTCTTTTGTGCTAAAGTTTTGGAGTGGCATAACTCTGCGATTGTCTGGATAATGGACTTCATTGATGCCGACTACAGGGAGTTCAATGCCTATGGGAACCATCCAGCCGGTAATCCAAGACGCCGGTGCACTCAGGAAGGAGGAGGATTGAGTGGGAGAGGGCCGATAAAGGGTTATCTGTTGAACTACTACAGTGAGGTGTGGTACAGTAGCCTGTCTAGTCGAGAGCATAGAGCACTCCAGGCTAAGGCTTCCATGTCTTTGCCCGCTTTGACATACAACGTCCCAACCATTGCCCCTTGATGGGCCTTTAGCTTTAGCCTTCATAGCCATTCCATGTAAAAGACTTACAGTGCTAATACCAAAGATGACATACACCGTATGAAAGGTGTCCGATCAAAGACATCCCTGTGAAGACCCAGAAGACTTTCGGATCTTCCAATTTACAAAGTCAATGGGTATACCCACAAGACCTGTGGTGTTGAAAGCTACACCAGGAAATACTGGACAAAACCTCCAGTTTTCCATGTAGACCTGTGTAGACACCAGCAATTGCGTGTACACTGGTGTATTACCATGTACATGGTGTCTCTCCATTGACAAATGTCAGACAAGTGTATACCACACTTGTATACCACACTTGTCTGCACTGGATTACATCTATCTTCCCTTGGAATCGAGTGCAGAGGAGCGGGGTGTATGCCCATGTAAACACATGTACATCCATGTCAAACTGTCATGCCCAGTCGGCATTCAGGTTTTAGGCATGTGCCATAATAAAGTAGCCATGGTTTGGCCTGCTACTGGCAAGCAACCCTCCCTATCATCTTGTCCCATCCTGTCCTCTCCCCTCCATCTCTTCATTCCATCAAATTATCACATCAACATCCAAAATAATCTCCCAAGCTAGTGCAATTCGAGATACTGATCCAACATAGGAACAGCTCAGCTCAAGCCTTCCCATACCTTGATGCAGTCATACACGAAACTCTTTGAATGACCCCTCCAACCTATCTTCCATTGACTCCAACCCATGCGCACTCAGACATCCGCAATCCGAACCCAATCTCTACCTCCAATCACACTTCAAGGCACAACCAGCACACAATGGTGCGCTTGACTTCGTGACACCACAGGGATCAGACTTTATCTCGAGACAATGTATCGTCATCTGGTGAGCAGCATTCAGCCTTCCCAGAAGCAAGACCACAACGGATGCTGCAACGATGGTGGTTGGGAGATGGAGGCGAGCCTTAGACAGGAGACATGCAGGATGTAAGTCCTTCATCATTGGTTGCATTCAGGAATACTCACCAACCCCAGATCTCAATCCTGCCGATCAATGTGACACATTCCAACAGCATGCCAAGTTGTTCATGACATCTATGCCCATGGAGGTCTCAATTTTGTGCTGACATGATGGATTTTCATCCGGCGAGTAGCGTCCTGGATTTCTATAAGCAAGAACATAACGGGTGCTGCGACAGCAGGGACTGGGAGATAGAGATGTGTTGTAGAGCTCAAAATGTGTGGGTTGTAAGTACTTCATCACTCTCCACCTGCATTCCCAGGCAATTGATGACTTCCAAGCTCACAAAGTGCGTAGTTTCACTCCGAGACGATGGATTTTTGTCTGGTGAGCAGCTGTCGGAAGCAAGATGAAGAAATTTTCAATGGTGCTGAAGGTGCAGATGAAAATGGTAATTGGCCTCTGAGCATCATCAGCAAAGAGGTGGGACAGATAATGAAATTAGGTGCGTGGTTTTTCTTTCGTCAAGTCTATGATATTGTGACTGAGGCAGGAAACCCGGTCAAGCACCTTCCTTCGGTGCATGAAGAAGATGAGAGTCGAGACAGAAGTACCTCCCACTCCCATTCCCGTTATACAGGTTGAAGATGATCCGCTGGCAGATATTGACAAGTCCTGAGGTTTTATCTACCATTTGTTTATCTTTTCTTCTTACTGACTTGTGCTTTTCTAGAGCTTCGTGTCCGAATACTGTATGCATACATTGCTGATGGTCCAGATGGTTTGAGTAAGTTTGTCCCACATATGGAACTTATTTGAGGCTTATTGTCTTTGTAGGTTTTGACGAGAATGTCATTTTGACCACTAATCCTTCAAAGACTGACGGTGACTGGTGGTTCGGCACCGTTGTGACCACTGGGAAATTAGGTCTATTCCCTCGAACTTGTGTCTAGGCAATGAAGTTCGGTGAGCCGTTTTGCTGATTTCCTCTGAATCTACCTGATGTTGTTCTTTCAGTCAAAGCCAAAGCTTTATACAGGTATGCAGGCAATGGCTCTGATGAGCTATCCTTCTCTGAAGGGGACATGATTACTGTTGTCAATGACAGTGGAGATATATGGTGGAAGGTGGAACAGGATGGTGCAGTGTTCCTTGCACCTACTGATTACCTAGAGGTCGCTGAAGGTCAGTAAAGTTATTCCCTCCCCTAGCTCTTCTGTTTACATCTGGCAAACAGGCTGAATCTCCCTTTTTTTTTTGTTTCTTACACAATTAAACTTGCTTCGCAATAGAATTCTATGGTTTAGACCCTGATCGTACTCTGATTGCACCGGTCTCCGACATACCAGCCATTCAAAACCTAGTTAAAGTGAAAACCAGCCAGCCGGAACTTGATTCTATGGACGATCTTGTGACGGATACGAGTGAAGATGGATGATGCAGACACTGATACCGAGACCGACGCGCAGCCTCACACGACTCACAAACCCAATTACTAGTTCTCCATCCTAGTCCAACACAAGCAATGTGGTACTGTTTTTGTATAATGTGAGGACACATTGAAGCTCAAAAACCACTCACTAAACCTGTTTCACGGCCCTCCTGTCTGCAGGCGATGATGCCCTCATCGATCCGGTCTCCATCGATTTCCTCACTACATATGCAAGTCAGCTGTCCATCCACTCTGGGTTCTGGGGGCAGCTGTGAAGGGTATTGTGTCGTTGTGGGGGTTATCATTATGCAGCACCTGGAGATAGACTATGTGAGGATCCTCGAGAAATTATAGGTATGTATGCTTGCCATTAAGTTACTTCTGACGTCTCCGCCATTCTCATTACCTCTAGTTTCTATATCCTCGTCATCTGAGTCTCAGATTGCTTAGCGATGCCTACCATCATGCATAGATGGCTGCACATCATCCTCTGACTCACCTCTGGCTCATCTGGTTTGTTCTGGTCGAAGCATGGGCCCACACCGCCAATGTTGATCATCTCATTGCATACTGGACATAGTAATTTTCTGTAGTTCGTTAATGTAAGTAATTATAAGCTTGACTGAATGACATATATATTCCCTGAATTCATGCTCGAGGTGTCTCTTGGATCAGTCTGTGCTGAATATAGACAAAATCTTAGCCATTTTAAAGCCATTGGCAAATATTAAGTGCAAACAGACCATTAATTATGAGTGAACAAGCCTATTATTACACTTCAGATCACCAAAAAGTGGATTCAAAGGCTCTATGAACACTGTACAAGTACAAAAAAAATCTGCATACAAAATAATTTCAAGAGCCCTTCAGACCAACCAACTAACCAACGGGATGTGCCGGAACAATGGGCCGGGAACCCCTTGGTATCAATCACTGAATATTGCCTCATTGTCAACACTTTTCAACTGCCTTAGATTAAATTTTGATACCAAAATACCTCACTCATTGCCGATTGGGGTTGAGATCAGATTTCGTTGAATTCAGGTTAGGGTCCCACACTCAAACACCACCAAGTGACTTCTTTAATGCACCATGAGCCCAGCTAAACCGTTGACCCTGTAATTGCCTCAGAATTGTCACAGAAAAGGACTTCATGCTGGCTCTTGATTTGATTCCAAGGCTGTTGTATTCCTTCACTCGTTTTCTCAGCAAGACTCTCATACAGGATGATTCTCCATAGGGCAAGGCACTCAGGGCCGTTAACACTTGTAGCGCACAATGTGAACACAGGCTCCATCCAGCTCCCAGGAGATGCTTCTGGCTCTTTGTCATCGAAGGATGCACCCCAAAGCCCTCTCTAAGGCGAAAGCTACCTAAGAGTTTCCCAGAAATGCTTTATGGACCTGCCAAATGTGCTAAAATTTTCCTCACTTTTTCTTTATTGCTGGCAAAGACTTGAATCTGAAGATACTGAGTCCACTATTGCTTCTATTGCTGGGCTTGGGCGATGTGGAAGAGAAGTTAGTGGATTGTATACCGATATTTTGCACTTTGTTACAAGGCTGAAGGACTTACTGTGCACATAGATTTCTCCTCGGTCCTCTGTAGGTATGGATTCTCCCCGAGGTCTGGGTATTATTATTAAAAGGCTGGGTCCCTACTTCCTGGCAACTGAAGAAATCAGTGGAATGAATCCCTGATTGTAATGGGGAACATGGTCAGTGAGTTGCTAAATTCTTCAGAGTCAATTTTTGATGGCTCTATACAGCCGCATCATTTCTAGGCTGCAAAACTCTCGAAATCTGTACCCCGTCATTGGGCCAGTCATGATATCTCCAACAGGGTGCAATTGTAGACAGCAGTGATCACAGTCCGCTGAAGAGACCTATGTTTCTCTGGAACTGGTTTTCTGATCGCTCAATTTCAGCAACCTGCTTGATCTACCAGGACCACTGGTATGAAGGAGAAGGTCCAGATCCGAATAAAACACGAAAATGCCACTGTGTGTCTATCTTAAATTGCATACTTGCACATGATGACTCATGGGCATCGGCACTGCAGACTAAACATTAACCTGAGGAACAGTATGTGTAAGGACATGTCTGAGTCCGTAGCCACATGGCCTATCTACGGCTGTATACATAACAGTATAACGTCCTTACGCACCACTGTGTACTGTATTATTTTGATTAATCCGAACGACAAGTGTCATAGTGAAAAAATCTGGGAATGGAGGTAATTTTTCTTGATTATTCGGCCTTCTTTTGACTGAAAGGTCATGCATTCATGGATCAAGTTCGAATTGATCACAATAGTACAGCCTATGGACTTCCATGCCACAAGGAAAGGAGAGGAAGGGTGGGAGTACCATGAATGATACAGTTCAACATACTTTGGAACTTCGTCGTGATCGAGGCGCTACGGCAAGGCTTCCTCCAAAGGTTGCTCGCAGCTGATGTGTTTATCTGGTGCCAAATGCTAGCTGCTGGCTATTGCACGATCACATGGCCATAATTGGATTGTGTAAGTCTGTAATTCAATGTTTGACAGAGGCTCTAGTTGATTCAATGCCATCAGTAATCTACAAATTGCCTACAGGCATCTTAGCACTTCCTGACTACGTTGCAACCCACCCAGACTACGATGCTTTCTACTAAAGGCCTAGCAAGTCAGCAGACACATGCACAATCTGGATTGCAAGTTCAAGGCCATGGCACATGTACATACAAGGGAAACATCCCAGTGAATTCTCCTGTCAGCTCTGAGATCACTGAGGCCTCCTACCGAAGCCAGGAAAGCTAGTCGTTTTTGAATTTGCAGATAGTTACTTATCTTCTTTGCAGATCTCCCAGCTTAGAAAAGATGTCGACAATGCGGAGACAGAGAACGTTAATCTCCAAATGGTGCGATATTTGGATGAGGATCTTTATTGTAATCATTGATTTGCCTAGGATGTCCAAATCCTGACGAAAGAAAGAAACGTGTATCAAAATCGAGTTGAGGAGCTGGAGAAGGTAGGGATTATTCAACCCATTCTATCAGAGTAACCTGATTTGATATGCACAGGAAGTATTGGAGTTGAAGAGCAGTTGGGAGGCTATTCAGCATCAGCTTTCGGCTTGCCTGTCCTTCCAGGGTGTGATTCTAAGTGTGCGTGTTCCTTCTTCTCTAGGTACATCACCAAACAAGCATGTATAGGAGAGAGCCATTCTCGAACATAAATTTAACGATGCCACCATTCTGCACAATAACTTTTTGAAAAATGTGGAGGAGTTCAAAAATAACTTTTTGGAATGTAGCATTTGCCTCAGTCAAATCAAAGCCCCAGTCATGTATGTTTTGATGTTCACTGTTTCATCCTAGCTCTGTCTTGATAAGGTTTAGACTTTTGTGTGGTCATGGGTATTGTGGACCTTGTATGGTGGAGTTTTTCAGGCTCAATCAAAGGCCTTTCTGATGCCCACTTTGCAGGAAAGTGGTCCAGGATGCACCCATTTTAAGCAGGCTGTTTTGGAAGGTCATCAGTGCCTTCAGCATAGGTGGAGACACGGACCCAGACACACATCTTCCCATTTTACAATGGGAATTAGATAGCTATTTTGTATAGGCCATACTTTGCAACCTAAAGAACTTGAATGTGACCTCCTCTTTTGCGAGTGCACTGGTGGAGGAGCGGACTGATCACTCCAAAGTCTGATTCCGGCCAAGTCGGAGCAGGTCCTTTTAGGTCTCTGTGCTAATCTGAGCCTTTCGGTGGCTGTGTCTGATGGTGATAGTCTGACAATTTGCCATGCCGTCCATGCCGTGATCATCCATGTTACTATCCCATCACGCCTGTTACACCTTTTTGGCCTTTTCGCTCCCAGCCACTAGCAATGACATCACCACATGGTGTTGCAAATCTACCCATCTTTTGAAGTGTGATGCAGCTTCTCTTGTCTTTATGTACAAAACAAATGCATTGGGCAATAACAAGAAAGAGACAGCAGCGATCTAAGGTAAGAAAGGTTATAGTTATGAGAGAGAGATGTACTAGTGCGTGGTATAACTGCTGGCTAAGTCTGCAGAAGAATGAGAGGCCTTACTTGTCAACGAATGACCAGCTGTTATCCCATCCAGCTCGATATCCGTGGATCGGTTCACAGTAGCACTCAGGGGTGAAGACATCCTGGTATTACCTCGGGCCCAGTACTCTTTGGGGCGGGCCTGTCCAGAAGCGACCCTCAACACTATTAAAGTAGGAGCAACACCCTGATGTAGGTCAGCAAAAGAAAAAGCAGAAAGAGTAGCTGACTGACTGTAACGATGTTCAAAATTGCCTGAGAATATGCACTTCTTGGATCCTCACATATGAAAAATGCCAGAAATATCACCAGAGTCAACATGTACAACACCGTGGACTCAATGACAATTTCTACAATGCCCCTGTAGGATCGAAGCAAGACAGGGCTACTGGCGCCACCTCCCATCTTGATGATGCGGAATACAATTAAGCAAGTGGAGAGAATCGTGGTGATCAATGACATGGTGAAGTATGCCGTGCCCCAGTTAACAGTGTCAGATCCCCAGATAGCATCTGAAGAACTATGGCTTATATCTTGGTATAGGAACATGCCACTGAAGACTATGCAGGCAACTCATAAGCTTGATGAGAGAAGTAGCAGAACTATACAGAAACTCACCGATCTCAAGAATGGCACTGATGATGAGTATGAATGCAACTTTGAGGTCCCAGTCCCAGACAACCCATGCACGCCAGACCTAGTACTTATATGGAGATGGAAGGTGCATGAAAAGGCAGAAACATACCAGGATGCAATCTGCCAGCAGGATATTCACACATGCATAAACACCACTAACTGCCCACATCCACCTATAGTCTGTACTGAGGAATGACTGGTAGGTAGCCATCTCTGTTGCACTATTTACCACAAACACCTCTCTTATCCAATACCATCTAACTGAAAGATGAATGGATTCGAAGAGATATAAAGAAACGAGCACAGAGGCAATGAGTAGGGTGTTGCGACCTTTTTTGACGCTTACTGCAAAAGCAGGGGTCAAATAAGTAGAGATGATAAACAAGGCAGAGGCTCACTCTTCGTGATGCCAGAGAGAAAGACGACCGTATAAATTCCTAAATTTTAGGCAGTCTTCAAATGAAAACGGCTCACCATGGAGGAAGACCTCGAGCAGGGTAGAATTGAAGTTTAAGTCGGAGGTTTTGAAGATAGTCTCCACCTGGTCCTGAGAGATACTTGTAGACATATTTGTGGACACCAATTGAGAAAGCAACCGCAGTCGGTTTACATTTTATACTCTGGGATACCTGCTTACTTATTGATGCACCAGTGATCAGTAAGTGCGAAACGGCCCTCCTTCTGCCAAAGATATCCTCATTTGTTAATATATAGGTATGCAATGAAACCGCTCACCGGATCCCAGTGGCGGATGTAGGCTGAGTGGAATAAAGATTGTACCCTGAAGGATCATGTTCGTGTAAGAAGTACAAATGCAAACTAAAGACCAAGATGAGATAGACTTCACTCATAACACAATGCTGACAAATTTCCATACATTTTTGTGCTAACAATTGGATGGAAATAATGGTGATACACCGGTCCCTCATAGTCCTACATGTTGTGTGTCTGGCTAAGAGAGACCAGGTCCCATAAATCCAAACACTGGAGCCACTCCACAAAAAGGCCTTTTAAACTTCATTTGATGCCAACAATTCCACCAAACTTCCTGCTTACCAATAATCTCTCATTCCCAAATCATTGTAAGACTGTAAATTAAAGGACTAACCGGGACCCAGGCTCCTTACTGACAGTGACATAAGGTTTATCCTTGGCCAGTCTAAAACCTAGGAATGAAACCCAGTGCACCAGGTTCCTGTGGCTATTGCGCTTATGGTACCCCTGAGAATTGACATCCACATGGTGCAGAAACATGGAGTGTCAACAAGGAAGCCAGCATATTTAAGCACTTGCAAGCAGAGGTACAAGGATATAGGCTACACAGCATGGGTATACCTGAGACTGAGGGGGGAATCTGGGGTGCACAGAGCGGGAAAGACAAGGTTGCAATCTTTATGTGAAGTCGGGCCCAGCAGCCAAGTTATTTGGGACGTTTATTGCAGTCGAAAAGAATGACAACTAGAGAAATCCTTTGGAATTTGTCAGTGTTCTGGTCGGGGTATGTACACTCATGACGCCGAGAATACAAAGGTTGTAACTTGTGGCCAGTCTGCACCAAGGCACTGGAGAGAAGCGTGAGAAGGAATTTCCTCTTTTGGATTCATGGCAACTCAGCCACAGTGTGCTGATGCATATTTCGGCCCTGTTCGACCATCCCTTGAGCGCTCTTGAGAGACTGTGAGTGTACGGGTTATACCCATACTCACCGTTGACTCAACATATCTGTTCTTGTATGTCAGGGTTTTACCCAGGCATCTCATCTATGTGACCAACTATCAATGCATTCTCACGCTCTGTCCTTTGCACAGTCAAGAGGCAGACCCTCTCTGCTGCTCCGCTGGTGTTTATTTTACCATTGACGCCTCCTCCTTGATTCTGTGCACCATCCACCCATCACACACCGTTGGTAAGTAGAAGGGGTAGAAAAGGTCGCTGTAACTGTGGCAAGACGCTACCAAGATATCTCAAAGACTAGAAAGACCATCACATATTTTCCTTCAGCTGCACATAGTCAATCGCTGTAAGTCATTTGTTCGAGTGCTCTGTGGTAACTGATTTCTGAATAACTGCCTAGGATCATTGTGATATTCGGCGCCAGTGTGAACTGTTTGGTATAAACTTCAAGTTGTTTGTGCTTGTTATTGTCCAATCCTTTGCTGTCTTATCTTGCTTTAGGTGACTCCCGATTCTCACAGACATCCATGACAGGCTCTATTTCTCCAAATGTCTAGTCCCCTCAACCCCCACCCATAGCCAGGTCACTCACATGCACAATACAGTGCGTCATCGCGTCTTTTTCATGTGTCCTTCTGTTCTGGGGTTTTCCAGTCTCTCCAACCATAAATTGGCTACTTTGTTCTCCACACCCCAGCCCTCGGAGCCAATGTTGCGGCCAAGACAAGCTGCAGTCTTGGATCAGAAACATGTACTCGAATTAATGGACTGGATCGTTGGGAGTAAATCATGCTTGCTTTTTCAGAGATCCTGCCATCTATTGAATGAATACCCGAGTCATACTCATAGGCAGTGAACAATCAATGTAGAGCTGTAGATGACCAACTTAAGAGTCCATCTTTGGCCACTCCTGAGGAGACTGTCAAGTGGTTCTGCATATGTGAAGCTGATAGTTGCATTGTAGTAAGCTGTACTTCCCCATCTTCTGTGCGATGCATGTTCTAACAATTCTTTAGGTATCGGATGTTTGGTTTTTGACCAGACTGTTCAAGATATTGACTCAGCCTTCCAGACAGGGAGTCTGTGTGCAAGAGGGTTGTAGCTTGGTGCATCCGTCAATACATTTACCAAACTTCCAGTACTTTGTCCGTAGATGTCGCTGGTATAGCATCGAAAAACAATGCTGGCTTCGTCATCCATTGAATGTACTACCTATTGATCTGTCCTTGCCTTGAACATTCTATGCTCATCATACGTCCATGTCTCCTCCGCCATGCTTCTTTTCCCGGACGTCTTGAACAGGTGCACAGGTGGTGCCATCAGGTCGTCAAACACGGTTCCAGAGGGTTTATACACCCATGGCCTTGAGCAGGAAAGGCACAGGTGGGTGCATCTCTAGCCCAAATCCCATGGATATATCCATACAGCTCTAGCCCTACAGCATGGATAATAACCATGGCCTCAGAAGTGCTACTTACAGTAGCAATTACTGCTAAAAGGCCACCCAATACAGATGATTATGCCTTAAATCCTGATATTCCCCCAGAGGCTCATGGAGATTTTTAAAAATTTGGACTGGCAATGCTTAGTCAGCCACTGCCACATCTAAATTTGGCCACATGTTACTTACAGTGCCAAAAACATAGGTACTGATATTCCAGCTCTAGTGCTCACTCTATAGCTACGTAAAAAGAGGATGCATTAGAAAAAATATGGCTAGATAATATAGCATATCAATCCCAACTACACACCCACAACATTAGATGGATTGAACATGTCAGGGCAGGATGATGTTAAAGGGCATCATTCAAAAGCTCAATTCAAAAATTATTGCATCCACTGGTAATCAAACCTTTAACATCAGCAATAACAGATATAGGCTTAACCATTACACTAATGAGGCATACATATCATAGAGATTAGAGCATATATTAGTGCCTACGAACATGACAATATAAGCAAAAAAAAAAGCCTGCCATTCTACAGCGAGCAGAAGGGCATTGAGGAGCCTGGAGGTGGCGGGCATAGCATCGTCAGCGAGGTAGGGACCTTGCTTGATGGAATAAGTGGTTGTTGGATGGCTGGCAGGGGAATTGTGCTTATGCAATGCGAAACAAGCGGGGGATCGAGGTCGATGACGATTCTACAGTGATTCTGTGGTTGGAGAGGGAAAGGGTGTGCACCATTAAATTGCCCGTAGTTGAAAATGGGGGTGGCGAGGCCATTGCATGATGGGATGGATCATAGTGCATGGTATGCACCAAACACAGTGGGCATCAGGTTGGGGGGTGGGCAGGCAGTGACAACGGCCTTGAAAGAACGAATAGACCACATAGTCGTGTTCCCCCATTCAAAGAATGGGAGATGCACGACTTTGAAGTCAATACGTGGCTTGGGTGGGGCGGGACAGCCCGATCTTGGACCAGGGTGGGGTGGGCAGCGGCAGGAGTCCAGGTGGTCACCTAGCCATAATTTTGGGCATGTTCGGTGTGCCCTCCATTCATCAATTGATACCCAAAAGGGCGTGTTCACCATGGCCGTCGGGGTCCCGATCTTCCTCCCACCATCCCGCTCGTACCTTCCCGCTCCTGCCTATATTCCAGCGTCGGCATCTGAGCTTTCCAGCCCTGGCCCTCACCCACCCATGGCCCTGCTCGACGCTTGAAGTACCCTGCCTTGCCCATCGTCATTGTCATCTAATTCGTCGTCGTCTGTGGTGCCCTTCCGGTTAATCCTCCTATCCTGCTTGCAGATGGTGACCGATTTCCCATCGCTTGGCTCATGTGCAGTCATTGAGGTGTTGTCCAGCAGTGAGCAGATGCGATTGATCCCGATCTCAATGTGGGGGAGCCCTAGGTTGGTTGGGATGGGGATGGGAGGCGTATTTGCAGTGTTGGTGGGCATCGCTGGTGGCTGGCGTCGTTCTCGTCGATATCGGCGACTGTCTCGTCCGGTATATGGGGCTACGCAAGGTGCTGCCTCGTTGGAGGGCTTACGTGTGGGGGTTGGGAGTAGATAGTCACTATCCGGGGCTCTTGGGGCCGCCGGATGTATAAAAAGAATCTAAAAAGCATAATAAGCATTAGAAAAATAATGACATACCTTTTTTTCACCCATGAGAGGGCTGTTGAGTGAGTGGACGAGGCGGCGTCATTTTGTGGTGGTGGTAAAAGACCATGAAAGACTCAGCACAGCCTCTTGATCGCTGCTTGGTTGGTCGGACTGCAGCAATCGAGGGAGCGGAACACACACTCGAGATTCATCCCCTAGTCGTATTACCCACTCCAAGGGCCCAAAAATGTTCAGGATGTTCAATTAGCATTATATATTATATATGTATATACATTGTGGAGTAGCAGAATACAAAGGGCCTTAGATAATAGCTATTTAATGGTAATTTCTTCGATTTCTATGCTTTTTGAATATTCTATGCCCTTCAGACACCACTATGTCATCTCGAACAGCGAAAGGGTAGTTAAATATTCAATATTATATATGGTACAGTTTAAATAACACTCCCGATCCACAAATCCATGTGTATATTGAATGTATGAGTTTTCGAATGCCCCTAGCGTGCATTCATTAGTAGTTCTATATTGACCTCATCTACTGACTTTAATATGACTTTAATTAAATATGGGTATTATAGGATAGATACTACACTGTAAGTTATGATAATTGAATAGTATATAAATCTACTATACATAAACACTTCTAGATAGTTTCTTCTGCTTCCCAACAAGTCATCAACCGAAACTGAAGCCATTTGTATGTGGTTTTCAGAATCAGTCCGAGTCTCCACTTCTCTGGCAAAGTCTGAAACTCATCAAAATTGTGTTTCTGTTCCCTAAACTACAGATTCACAATAGTAGATACACTTGTGGAAGTACTTATTTGACCTGTAGATGAATATTACAGTGAAAGTGAGCCTATCACCACAAGAAATAAGCTATATTTCAGTGGCAAGTTTTCAAAAACTTCCTAGTTGCTAGATTGGGAATGGTATAGTCCCACGATAAGTACATCCTGGCTCGCCCCGACGCATCCACCCAAAATAAGTGGCACACATGCAGGGAGAGCTCATAGAAGCAATCAAATATTTTTTCGGGCCTGTATAATTTTTTTAAAGCCCAAATAATCAGCGGGAGGGCGGGAAATGCAGTGCCACCTATGTCAGAGCCATGTTAGACATTTTGGGCTGTGGCAGTGTCCTGGATGCATTATGTAAGCTGACTGCAATGAAAATTATTTGCCCAGCCATGCCCAATTATTGATGCCTAGATTTAATAGCCATGGCTGCCCAAATGGGTACCAAATGGGCCCCAAATGCTGCCTGAAAAAGCCATTTTGGCTGCCTTTCAGCTCCATGGATAATATCCATGCTGTAGGCTAGAGGTCAATGGATATATCCATGACCTGTAGGGCTAAACTTACAGCTATGCCTGGGAAAGGCTTGGTGTTTTTGACAGTGCACTGTGAATGTCGGGGAAGAGCAATGTTGAAGAATCCTGGGTGCCAAACCGCACGCACATTCTTGTTATAGCAAATCTGTGAAAAGGCACCATCCAGCTGGTCATTGTGTAAATGCGGGGGGAAGTTGGAACTGGAGAGGAAGGCCAAGCTTACACAGTGGTGTGAAGATCAATCATGCTGAAGAGGGATCCCTAGACTCCAAAACAATGGCTGCAGTGCACTGTAGCCGTCATTACTCCGTTCTAATATCCCTTAGTTATAATTCACCTCGTGCATCAGCGTGCATACCATCGATCTGAAATGCCGTCACCATTTGGAATTTTTCATTGGATGTTCATTAGGCTCTGTTTTTTTCAAGTATATGCCATATTTGCCTGTGAGGCACAAGCTGCCTATGGAAGAAGCTAAGACCACCCTTGTTGTGGCAGAATCTCGGAAAGGAATTTGGCCCGATCCTTGTAACTGCCAACCGTTATCAGCAGGGCTTATCTTTGCAACTGCTGACACTGTAGCCAAAGGAGAAAATTATAGCTCTAACCATGCTATTCAGCTGCACATCAGTCTCCTGCTCCCCAGTGTCCACAATAGCTGAATCATTCCCAGACGAAGAGTGAAAACACTTCTCACCAAAATCGATCGAGGGAACCAAGTGGCAGTCGTCGACTCTCAGCATCGCTTTATCATGCTGACAGTGAGTAACTTCATTTTCATGATTGGCTATGATTGACCTGCAGATCAATAGCCAAACTCCGAGCGAGTTCTACATCCCTTCACTGTGTACATGATAATCTAGAGGATAGCCTATACTACCACTGCCTAACCAGTGTAGATCAGTGAGGACCGCAGGATAGCACATCGGACCAATCCGGATATTCCAGAAGTAGTTCTTCTGCACCAGCCCTGTCACCCTCTCCTTAAAGGCTTGGTATCTCTACCATTTCTTCCTTCGAATCACACTTCAAACAATCCTTGATTCCTCCATCCTAGGCTGTGACTTGCCTCTGTACCGCGATTTTGAAATTTACGAGATATATGTTGAAGCATATCCTCAGGAGTCCCATAGCGTTGATGAGCCTCCAGGCTCTGTACGCTCAGAATTCGCGGATTTTAAGCACTAATTGCCGCTCCTGTCCACCCAGCAGACTTTCAGTAAACCAAAGATTGCACACAAGTTCATACTACTTTCATGCTACGGCAATGACTCCTCACACGCTTTGTTATCCATCTCATCTGGTTACGCATCATAATTGCCATGTTCCATCATGGCAAGGCACCTTCGATCACAAATCATCCTAAAACGGAACTACCGCATCACTTCTCATAGCCTCATGGACGCGTCAATCAATCACTTAATGAAATGACGTGATTGCTGCGGCCACTCATCCATCCACGATATTTCGAGCACATGGCCACTACAGACCGCATTTTACTAAGGCTGTTACTTTGCCAAGACTTGGAGAAGACGTAGACCCAAGTGTGCACCTCAGTACAAAAGACATACCTCCCCAGTCCGCAGCTAAAACAGCACCTCACAATCCGTTCATCGCTCCAAGAAACCATACAGTTTTCGTCCATACATGGCAACGTCGACAAGTTGCTGTTACTTTCGAAGCCAAGAAACCATATGTTTGCTATGAAATCTACTAAGCCACGGCCTTGCAGCCTGACTAAGTCGCGCATACTTACTCTATTTATAATTTCGTACTTGTAGTATAAAAACTAGCTAGAAAATGTCGTTTAGCGTTAGCTTACCTCGAGCCTACCGTTAACTTACCCCTACACATCGAGTCTACACCACACATCGAGTCTACGCTACGTTTATTACCGTTTCACAGCAATATACCGTTTACCCCAGCATATTCTCAAGTGCATGTCAGTTCTTAAGCTCACCAGAGTTATTCACGGTTTTTGACTGTGAAGGGTCGTTTGACACTCGCTCTTCGCTCTTGACACTATTGGTACATGCTCATATTGTGCCAATACGTGATTGCCGTGCCATACCTCGCCCACGTTTATCTTTTATTGGCCGTTATCGTTTCAACTTCACCAGCATAGGATCTCTTCACGTTTTCGCTTTCGCCATCGTATCGTCGCCCACTTGGGTAGTCTCCAAGCAGACTTAGGATCGTTTTCACACCAGTATAGGACCAGTTTCAGCATAGTTTTCGTATAGGACAGTCCCCTGAGTGGACTTGAAGGTTAGTTTTGACATAGGATAGGATCACTTCAGCACAAGACCAGTTTTCGACATCAACATCAGTATTTCCATATCATTTAGGATCAGTACCCCACCACCGCCAGTATATTTCTGTTCTCGCCCTCAGTACCATCGCCAATTTCCGTATTTCCATGTTTATTCTCGACGCTCCGCCCTCAGTACCTCATTCCACGTTTCCTCTTTCTACCAGCCATTCTCAGCTCTAGTTCCACGTCTTCGCATCGTTTCCCCCGCGTTCAGACCCAGTTTCACACGTTTATTTCCGTTTCCTTCGCTCGCTTCGCTAGGATTGCCGTCTAGTGATGTTTTCTAGTCTCTTCTCATGTTTTCGCTTACGGATTCGTGGTATTCACATCATACCCGTTTCCGTTCCCTCTCATTTCGAGAGATCCCTACCGGCTTACAGCCAAAGCTTCTAGTACTCGACTACCAAGCAGTACTACTTCGCTGACTGAAAAGTCGCAGTGTATACTTGCGTATAGAGGAATTGATTGACTGCACAGAGGTGCCCCGAACCCACTCGCACACACGATCGCCTTGATTGCCATGTTACCATGTTAATTACCCAATCTCGTTCCTGAGTTGGTGTTGCCGTTGCCACGGAAGTCTAGGCTCATCACCGCGGACAGCCTCTGCTGTCGGGCGAGCGACGTCGATGCCACCTAGTCCTTTGAGACTACCAAACAGAGAGAAAGCGGCGCTCTGCCAAGAGAGCTGTGACGTTTCAGACGAGGGATTATCGGCTGACACAAGAAGCATTTTACTAATAAACCGTTTGTAACAATCAATCTCTCGTAGTATAAGTAGGGCAGATTTTCATGTATTAGAATAAGCTACCTACCCCCCACGTATAGTAATAAAGTCTCAGTCTGAACCTGGACTTGTTGCGACATGTAAGAGTTAGTAACTTCGAGTCTTGGCTATACCAGAGAGTTAGTGAGCTCACTAGAGAAATAAACCAGAGATACATATTGGATAATAAAACTTCGGTTTTACTTGAGACACGAACAAGACCCAGTACCAGTGAAGCTGCGCCGGTCTCTAGAGAAAACTGAGAAAACATCTGAGAAAACCTCTGTACCATTTCTGGTTCAGTAGTAAGAGAGAATTGTGTTGTGTCGGCCTCTGAGTAGGCCTTGAGAAGTAGTACGAGAGAATCAGCCAGCTTGAGCTGTTCTAGCAGTTGCACAAAGTGTGACAGGTGTGTGCAGTTGGATCTCGCGGCACCGTTGTTAGAGCAAGCGCACTGTGTGTGAGGACTCATGGGGATGTTCTGAGAGATTAGATTGTGTGTATTGTGATTTGAGAGTGCCGAGAGCCTCTATTGCAACGAGTTTAGGACCCAGGCTTAGCGAGCTAGGAAAGGAATCGAAGTCGTGTGCAGTAGAACCTAGCGGCGACTCGTATTCTTAGCAAGCTCACTGAACGAACTTGATCGTTTTGCGGATCTGCGTGTCCGTGTGTATTTTCTGTTGAAATATCATTTGCCTTGAGGGTTGCGTGGTTCGCCATGCTCTCTTGTAAAAGCTCCGAGGAGATAGAGAATTTGAGATTTGCTTGACAATTGTACATGATCGCGTTGCATTACTTAGCGAGCTCTCTAAGATAATTTGAGATACTGTCAGGGCGCAAGAAGAATTAAATTCCTTGCTCCCTTCCGCACTTATAGAGATTGTGTGTGTGTGTGTTAGTGGGATTGAGTAGTGGTTTAGGGTGTTGTTCACGCTAGGCCACTCTTAGTTTCACGAGCGCCCATTACCAGCCTCGTCACCGGTGTCACACCCATGGCATGTCTACCCATGTAAATTTGCAATTTGGCATGTTTTAGCATTAGCTTATAGGCTATAGTTAGCGAGCTCGCTAAGCAGATACGTGGATACCTGTTCTAAGCGAGGTTACTGAGGCAATGTTGCAGTATGTCAATGGAAACATCAGAGTTAACTAAGGACTTGGTCATAGCACTGTACCAGAAGGACATGCTTGACAGGAAGGCCAATTAGTGAGCTCACTCCTTCCAATAAGCTTGACCTGCGCTTGCATCTGTAGGATGAGCTTAGAACTGGATCACAACATAATAAGGATGGTAGCCATGTGCTCGCTTAATGAAAGAAGCTTGGTGCCTGAAAATCTGGAGATAACCTCGTGTGAGGAAGGAAATGAAGAGATATCATGAGGCAGACCTAGTACAAGGGGTTTTGGCCGAGAGATCTAGCAAGCTCGCTAGGAATCCGAAAGGCCTGATGGCTAATATGCCCAAGAAAGGAGTTGTCCACCAGAAATGAGCTACTGAAGAGAAATACCATGGAAATAGGAAATCTTACTCATTTGTTGCTAAGGTCCTAAATCAGCAGCGGTGGCCCTTGACATGCACTGGTGTCGCAGGGCATAGGGTACACCTCAAGAGACCAATCAGAGGCAGTCTGACTCACCTGCCAAGGAATACTGCAGTTGCGGTGGACTGACATCAAAAATCATAGAAAATCATCGAAATGTCTAGACCTTTTACCTTACTCATGGACCATTTGTAAGCACCTTTCGCTCGTAGTATATAAGTAGTTCGGTTAGCCAGTGTACAAAAAAAGTTACTATTTGCCCTCTTCTCTGCTACGGAACTGTGCGAATGGCTTGAATTGCACTGAGAAGGACCAGCTCGGAATCTGTGGGTCTCCTGCCTTGAGCGCAGTGAGCCTACTAGTCGCTGGCCTTCGAAATCATAACAGACAAGTGCCGAGAGCCTGTACCCTTTGCGAGCGAGTCATTAGTTTACTTCCAGGCTCATTGAGTTTAGTGAGCTCGCAGAGAAATAAAAACAGAGATACATTTTGGATATAAAACTTCGGTTTTACTTGAGATAAGAATGAGATTCGGTGACAGTGAAGCTGCACCGGTCTCTAGAGAAAACTGAGAAAACATCTGAGAGAAGCTCTGTTCCATTTCTGGTGCAGTAGTGGTGTGATTCATGTTGAGGGTGTGATTTGTGAAGGAATTGGCCAATTGGGCTGTTTCGTGACAGCTGCACCAGGTGCAGTAGGTGTGCACAGGCTGAAAGAACTCTGGCGGTACCTGGTTACTTAGCGAGCTCGCTGTGTGCAAGACCTAAGTGTAAAAGAGGTGTTTGTGTTGAGAGTGTTGCAGGAATTGGCCAGATCAAGCTGTTTTGTGACAGCTGCACAAGGTGCAGTGGGTGCGCACAGGCTAAAAGAAATCCAGTGGTACCTTGTTATTTAGCGAGCTCGCTGTGTGCAAGACCTGATTGTATTGGGTTTTTGTTTGAGAGTGCCGAGGGCCTCATTTGTGACGAGTTGGGATTCAGGTTTAGTGAGCTAAGAGAAAGGCAAAGTCGTGCGCAGTTGGACCTAGCGGCGATTTGTACTTAGCGAGCTCACTGAACGAACTTGGTCATTTTGTGGATCTGCATGTCCATTTGTATTCTATTGAAAGATACCATTGCCTTGAGGGTTGCGTGGTTTGCCATGCTCTCTTGTAAAAGCTTTGAGGAGAAATAAAGAGAACTTGAGATATTGCTTGTAACTTCGCATCGCGTCGTGCCATTGAGCGAGCTCTCTGAGATTTGTTGAGATACTGTCGGTGCACAAGAAGAATTAAATTCCTTGCTCCCCTCCGCACTTATTAAAGATTGGTGTGTGTGTGTGTGTTAGTGGGATTGAGTGTAGGCTTTTGGTATGTTGTTTGTGCTAGGCCATGCTCAGTTTCACGGCTGCCCACCACCAGCCTCGTCACTGGCAGCAGTGAGTAGTGTTCAGTGTGTTGTTTCGTGTCCTCAGACTCATCCTCCTAAGATGTCAGAATAATTTAGTTGCTTTCCTGGGCCCTATTTTGGAGGGCATATGCAATCTGACTGGACTCCACCTCTTTCTCATTGCTGGCAGTGCCGTTCCGAAATTTGGCAGCGAGATCAGAACTTTCTTGTACGTCACTGTCCTATTTAGTCTGATGTTCAGCTGACAGACCCAACATCAGTATGACAACAGGGAAAAACTTGGACAACGTACCCATTTCGCTGCCCCACTGGAACTCTAAGAAGTGGGACAAGACATTAGATTTTGTTCAGGACTACCTCGAGACTTGCTACACCAAGAAAGACAAAAAACTCGCAGTGCTCCCCAATTCTTCACCGCCTGATCAACCCTCAAATGAATTTCTTGCATACAGCGCCACCTTGGCGAAGGTAAATGAAGACCTCAATGAAGCCAGTGACTCCGATTCTGATGAGGACAATGAAGACGAAAGTGACGAAGATGAAGTTGCCAAAGATGGGGAGGAAGGTCCCAAGCCTACTCCTGTGGAGGAGGCAATCAGAATAAAGAACACTCGCCCAGGAAGGAGATCAGTTCGTGAGATGCAAGGTTTGCAGCCAAGAGAAGAGGGTCCTCCATGGAAGAAGCACTTGGTAGACTTCCTTTATGATCCTGCAGGTGGTGGTCGTACACTAGGGATGACAAATGTGGCTGCTGCGCAATCAAATGATTCAGAACCAGAGGGCTCAAAGGCGGCTCAAACCCGAAAGGAGGACTAGGAACCCAAGCTCAGCACCTATGAACGAGCACACCTCGCAAATATCGAGGCAATAGTGAATGATCTGGTGATGAGAGCATTGAATGAGGAGTTGAGGAGGGATAGGAAGGAACGCGAGAAGCAAAGACAACAGTGCACCAAAATGTCCCGGCGCAGGACCAAACCTGTTTGTATCCTTGAACCTCATCGTTCGGAAAGACTGCTGCAGCCACCTCAGCCTGAAATTCCGATGGATATTATCACAGATCAGGCTATATCCACAAGAGATGCCACCCTTGATGGCAATGTCAAAGCTGTGCCACCTATGGCAGCTACTTTTAAGGCATCAAATAGTGTCAGTTGACACATAGTGAAAACACAATATGAGTGTCAGTTGAAAATATTCAATTTCCCAGGATTATATAGTATATTAGTCAGCAGCCTAACTTATAACATCATCAGAAAATCCAGCTGACCTGGGAATTGAACCCAAGATCTTAAAAAGATCTCCATTAGTATCACATGACTTTTCCAAACAGACATACTAACCACTATACCATACAGACATTATATGTTTATATATCTATCTCTCTATATGACCCTCCTCTCTTATATTTATAATATCCCAATTGGGCCCTCTCTTTGGTGCACTTTGGTGCGTCTTTTTTTCTTTATTGGGCTGCTCGAATCAGCCCATTTTGACCAAAAATGGCCTGATATTGATGCTATCAATGGCAGGGCACAGCTGCTTTTGAGCACATTTAATGGGCTGATTCGAGCAGCCCAATAAAGAAAAAAAGACGCACCAAAGTGCACCAAAGAGAGGGCCCAATTGGGATATTATAAATATAAGAGAGGAGGGTCATATAGAGAGATAGATATATAAACATATAATGTCTGTATGGTATAGTGGTTAGTATGTCTGTTTGGAAAAGTCATGTGATACTAATGGAGATCTTTTTAAGATCTTGGGTTCAATTCCCAGGTCAGCTGGATTTTCTGATGATGTTATGAGTTAGGCTGCTGACTAATATACTATATAATCCTGGGAAATTGAATATTTTCAACTGACACTCATATTGTGTTTTCACTATGTGTCAACTGACACCTTTCATGTAGAATTCTAGCAGACAAGGCTGGCTGTGCAAGGCAAAGGTGATAAGAGGCTCGAGAGCGATGTGGCATCTGACAGCGGGATGTCCAGTTCACATGTTGAAGATGACGTCATTATGGGTTCAGAGAGTGATATGGACATCAACATCGACGTACTGGGTCCCAAAAGCTCAGAGTCTTCAGAAGGGGGATTGACAGATGAAGATACATTGGTAATCGAGCCATCCACCGACAAAGTAGAGGACAATACCCCTGAAAAGTTATCGATCATTCTGCATTCCCTCGGAGACGTCCCCCCTCCCATCGAGGTTCCAAACAACGCACCAGAATGGTTGTCAATGGCAGTGGACAGGTTTCAGAGCCTGAAGCTCGGTACTGCCTTTGACGATTTATTGAGGCTGCTTGTTGAGCTAGAAAAGATGTATACGTGGCACATAGGGCGCACTACCCTTGAGCCTAAGCATCGGCCTGAGATGCTCACAAAGTGGGTGAGTGGAGGTCGTTTCAGGTCAAAAACAATGCCTACCATGAAATGGAGAGCTTGATGACTTCAAACTTCAGTGGAGGTTGTGGTGGAAGGCCCTCCAGCCTCAATGGAGGGTTATTCATGGTGACGATGTCGAAGCGTGGAGTAAAGACGCTTATGGAGACGACTGGTCTCCGCTTCGCATTCCAGGACTGAACAGATTATTGGAGATTGTGGCTATGCTAGCATGGTGGGGTGTTGCAGTGGTTGGAAAGGAAGAAGGCGAAAGTAAAAGGTGGGGTGGGGCGGTGCTGGATGTGATGTGGATGGTTGGTAGCGGATGCAGAGAAGAAGGATCCTGTGGTCAAAAAAAAATTTCTGTGCGGTCTTAAGGTCAGATGGTTGACTCACACAGAATAATGACCCAGAGATGTAGAAAGTAACAGGACGTCAATATTATAATATGTAGAAGAGAATATTATGATATCGGCCTCGCTACCAGTGAGCAAGCACCAGCAACAGTGAGTTCTGAGTCCAGCTCAATACCATGTCAGAGAGAATTGCCGATATGCTGAGGTCAAATTCTGATCAAGCCGAAACAAAGCCGGTAGCTGAATTTGACAATACGATTGCTGAGAATGCTGATGTGCCGTGTCAGGCCATCATCATTCTGAATCGCAATTTCCCAAAATTTCCCAAAATAAACCCCAGATGGGTCTGCCGATATGCTGATATGCCGTTGCAAGCCGGCATTATTCTGAAACGGCATTTCCCGGAAGCCATCTCATCAAACAAGGTAGTGCCTGATGAGGGTATACCTATCAGAAAGATGAATTATATAAGCACCCTAGGATTCATATGAAGGATGAATATCCATATGAACCTGTATACAAATTGTCTGCAAACCTAGCCAGTTATGGCTAGAGCCAACACAGATGCAACCAATTAACCTGGCTAGATCCATGGGCAATTGCCTCTATTTTACAGTTATGGCTCGGGCCCCGCATCAGAGCATGGCCACCCCTGCCCCTGTCATTGTCATTGTCATTGTCTTCTTTGTCGTCGTCGTCATCACTGGTTTTGCCTTCGGTAGACCCTCCTGTGCCGAGATTGTGACCAATATCAAATCCCAGGGTGTAGTACACACTCTTGTGGTGTGTGGAAGCCATGGTCAGTGGCAATTGGTACTGATCTCGATGCGGGAGGTACTGGGTGGGGGTGAATATGCCATCTGCTATCCAAGGGGATGCCGGAATGTCGGCCCAGCACACTGGGTAGGTAGGTAGGTTGGCCCATCAGACCCAAAAAAAAAAAAGTTGACCACCCTTTTGGGGATCTGGAAATGGACTTTAAGCACAAAATATAGACCTTATATACTACAAAATATACTCTTCAGTATAGAATTTCCCTCTGGACATCACATTTAGCCATGCAGATAAACAACCAATAGTGTTCTGAGCACTGCCGAAATGACTCTGCTTACTGGACATAATGATGTCAGACTTCCTATTGAAGTCAATTTACCATCTGGACATAATAATGGAAATATTGTATTCAAAATACTTGTAGCATTTATAATACAGCTATTTCTGGCGAAGTACAAGCAAAATTGTGTCAAAAGATGCCTAGATTGGGCAAGATGATGTCATAAAGGTCACATAGAGGTAGGTAGGTCCAGTGCCGATGCATGAAAATATTTAATCGACCCCATGTGTTTTTCTGACATTCCAGCACCCCCTTGCTGCTATCCCAAAATTTCAGATTTCTGCTGTTTCCAAAAATCGCAAGGCTACCAGATTGGGGACAATATATTCCCACAGTAAGCACATCCAAGCGCACATGTATGAATCCAGCCAAAATAAACTGCGGGTAGGTGCAGAAGCAGTGCTAGAATATCAAATACTTTTTTTAAGATCTGAAATTTTTTTTTGGGAGCCAGGCAATGAGCAGGAGGGCAGGATTTCCAGTGCTGGCTGAGCCAGTGCCCAAACCACCCATTTGTGGATTAGCTAATAGCCTGCCCAATTGCCCAAAATGGCTGCTTTGGCAATCTGCTCCACTGCTAAGCAGCATTGCAATTTGATCAAAATCTACAGCATGGCTTGTCCAAAGCCATCATCCTGATTGCCTGTAACTCCAAACTTTCATCAGAAGGATGGGCCCGTATTTTGTGTGATAAAGTCTATGCCAAGTATGGCATGCCCGTAACAGTCATATTGGACCGCAGACCACAGTTTGTGTCCAAATTCCTTAAAGACCTATATGCCATGCTCCAAATCAAAGGAAACACATCAACCGCATTTCATCCCCAAACTGATAGACAGACAGAATGTGCCAACCAAGAGGTCGAGAAATATCTTAGGATATTCATCAACCATCAACAAACAGACTGGCCCAACTGGTTACCATTAGCGGCATTCCAACACAACAATTAAGTTCACTCTGCCACTGGAAAAAGCCTGTTCTTCATGAACTATGGAAGAAACCCCTGAGTCACCCCCAACTCACACTCACATGCACCGCTCCACACTCCCTCATCCGAGGAATTCAAAGTCACCATAAAACTCATTCATGATGAAACCAAAACTGCTCTACAGAAGGCAGCAGAGCAGATGAAAACCCAATATGACAAGAAGAAGAAAGCTGCTGTTAACTATCAAATCAGAGACAAGGTCTGGCTTAATACCACCAACCTCTATCTTGCTCACCCAAAGAAGAAACTCGACAACAAATGCATCAGTCCTTTTACCATCCTCAAAAAGTGTGGTCTTTCAGCCTACAAATTGAAACTCCCCACCATATGAAAGGTACATCCAGTTTTTAATAAAACTCTCCTCAATCCATATACACCGCTGGCATTCCCTAATCAGGAACAACCACCTCCTCCACAACCCGACTTAATCCTTGGCGAGAAATTCTATGAAGTCAAACAGATTCTCGATGACAAAGCCCGCAAAGTACGAGGGAAGAAGGACAAGAGAACGGGCAAATACACCACAAATGTAGTCACCGACTATCTGGTCAAGTGGAAAGGATATGGGCCAGAGGAAAACCAATGGACTATTGAGAGAGAATTAGGCAACACAAAGAAAGTGATTGCCGAATACCTCAAAACAAAGAAAGACACCATAACAGTCCAAGCAATTGTGGTAGACCCCAAAATGACAATAGTCATCTTGGACACTGTCAAATCTGATGATACATGGAGGTACCTGGTCAAGAAACCTCTTAATGTTTCATATTGGTACTTCGAAGACGAAATCCCAGAGCTTAAAAACCTAATCGATGACTATTGGTATGCAAATGATCCAACACGACCGGGTGGAGAGGATGATTGCTGGAACGGAGGAGACGACTCAGAAAATCCCAGGACAAGAGCATAATGACAGTCGGGATGCCTGTCTTAACAAGGGGGTAATGTTACAATTTATTCATTTTCTTTCTATCAGGTGCTTATCTTATCTGGACCACGTCATATCTAATCTCAGCACCTATATGGATCACAGACCGATCGCCTCACTGCTACCAAATGACTTTGGTGATTATACTATGGCTCACGACCAAACGCTCGCATATGATGACTTGCTCCATGACATATGCACGACTGATGACTGGACACATCTATTATTAACATACGGACTTTAGTATATAAGTAGTGTAGCTCTCACTGTATTATCTCCAGCTTCGAGCTAAATTTTATCTATACCAAACTTACTATTTGACTCACTCCACCTGCTAAGACTAAGCAATAGTCCTTACCTCATCGGAAACATATCAGAGACTCCTCGGATGACTGTACGAACACGATACAGCCCTTGGTTTACTCTTGTTTGTTATACTGGGGTTTGGGTCTAACATTCAAAGCCTACACAGAGGCCAACACAACACAATTCTCTCTTACAACTGAACCAGAAAATGGAACAGAGTTTCTCTCAGATGTTTCTCAGGTTTTCTCTAGAGACTGGTGCAGCTTCACTGTCACTGGGCCTTGTTTGTTTCTCAAGTAAAACCAAAGTTTTGTATCCAAAATGTATCTCCTATTCCAATTTCTCTAGTGAGCTTGCTAACTCTCAGATATAGCTGAAACTCAAAGCTACTAACTCTTACATGTCACAACAAGTCTAGATTCAGACTGAAACTTTATTACTATACATGGGGGGTAGGTAGCTTACTTTAATACATAAAAATCTGCCCTACTTATACTACAGGAGAATGATTGTTACAAATAGATTATTAGTAAAGTACTTTTGCATCGGCCAATAATTCATCATCTGAAACATCACAGCTCTCTTGGCAGAGTGCTGCTTTCTCTCTGTTTAGTAGTCTCAAAGGACTAGGCAGCATCGAAGTCACTCGCCCGACAGCAGAGGCTGTCCATGGACTAGCACTCAATAGCTGCTTAACATGCAATCACTGATCACATGTCATTCTTGGTTCTCTGCCCTGCTCTGAAGGTGACAGTGTCATAGTCTAGACATGGTAACCAAGAGATGCATCAGAATTCTAGTCTGCTCGCTAATCCCTTCAGTCAATATCTGTTTCTAGACCACTCCTGGTGATTCTCTTGATTATCTCTCATATGGTATTGCTTCTCTGGATCTCCAGGGCCTATGCATCATTGATTATAGACATGTAGTTATCTAAATTAGCTTCAGTCTGAGTACAAGCGCATCCCACCAGGTAAGAATCCCAATGCCAAAGAATGTTAGTGTAAGCAAGCTCACTAGTCAGCCTTATTACTGTACATGCCCATGAGGTACAGTGCAATGACAAAGTCCTATGTTCTAATTCTGTGGCTTCTTTTTCTGACAAAAGTGAATTCTGACTCTGTGACCTTGCTTCTTCTTGTGCCACTTGCACTGTCAGCAAGCTTGCTAAGTCTACATAGTGCCTAAGCATAATTCATTGGTTTTTGCAAAATTACATGCTTAGACACACTGCAGGCATGACACCATATCTGTACTATAATGGATACATACAGTGAATACAGATATGGGCCCATACTGTGAGCACCTTCAACAACACAAAATATGGCCATATTCATATAGTTGGAATACAGTCATTGAGGGACTGGCTGGAAGCAATGTAATATCATTGAAGTAAGTATATATGATCTTAATAAAGTGAATAGAGCCCTAGCTGTAGATCCTAGTCTTTTTTCCTAGGACCTAGCCAGCAAGCACCATTGAATTTCCTGGGAAGCTAGCCAGGTCCTGGCCAGGTCCAGGCAGCCATATTTTCACCAATATTACTGAAATAGATGCTTTGTAATCATCTTGGGGCACTGCCACCTCCTGTTTGGGTCAAATGTGCTCTGGGGCTGTTGGAGCCATCTATTGCACCCTCCTGCTTATTATTTGAATCCAAAAAAAATTCCCTAAAAGTGGAAAATAATATATTTTTAGATCCTATACTGATTCCATCAATCCACTGCCTATATTGGCTGGATGCGCCAGTGCAAGACAGGATGTACTTATTCATGAGAATATATCATTTCTAATATGGTAGATCCTCAATTTTTGAAAGTGGGCTTAATTTTGGCATGAATATGATACAGCAATAGAATACTTCTTAAATTTATATACATTAGTGTATTATATCACTATTATGACTATACCCATCTTCTAATTTCTTTAAACACAAGCAATAGTTGAGAAAAAGGGTGTTTTCACAGTTTTTAGAGTTTGCTGAGGATATCCAAAATAGCCAGCAGGATACTATCCTTTCATTGTTTGGGGATCCCAGAGCCTTTTCATGCTCTGTTGATGTTATACATAGTCAGGCTGTTTATAGATATACTTGTATATGAGATATTTTAGCTTTTTAAGATATTCAAACAACTGATAAATGCCAAAAATGTGTTTAGAATGTCCTAAATCTAAGGTTTTGAAGGGTATATAGTACACTGCATATTCAAGTCTCAATGTATCACTACAATTAGGGTGTCTTACATTTTTAAATATGATTATACACAAATATATACCCCTGCCCTGAAAGAAATGGCTTGCAAGAGCCCCAATATACTTGAGTTAATAATACTATGTATATAGCACTATTATCAAAAAGAAATACATTCATTGAGATGTTTTATAAGATCATAGAATAGGAATACAGTTCAAAATGTAGAAAATATGAAGTTTTGAGAAGAAAATAGCTGATAACAGCGGATTATTAACATTTCACATACTAGAAACTACCTATGTATACTGTAAATAGTTGAAATATTATATCTCATCTATTTCCAGGGCCTTGGAGTGAGCTGTTTAAGCAGAGGATGCATTTTGCTCACTCGATCATCCCGGACCATAAATCTGTACAGTGATTGAGTGGCTGTGCAGCTTCTTTTTCTTCTTTGCACCACTATCTCCCCTCCTCTCAATGCTCACTTAGCATGCAAAGAGTGCTTTTTCTCATTTCAAATGGTATGTTTTATTTATTTCTTTATTTCTAATATTCTTTTAGGTCTTTTCAGCACATCTGGTAGCTCCAAAAGCCTCAGATTGTATACATGCTAGCCTACAACCTGCATAAGCCCTCAAACAAGGCAGCACTGTGTCCTTCCCCAATAACAACTATGACAACATCTCCACCATTGAAGACAACAACAATGCCTACCTGTATCCCACTACAGCCTCGAATATGACCCTCATTCCCACCTCAATCAAATAAGCATCCCACACATTGACATCAGGGCCAATCACTGCCATGCAAGACTTCTGCACACCAAAACAGTGTGTAGTACACCCTCAGATACAATATTGGTTGCCATTTCAGCTCAGAAGGAGCTATCGAAGCCAGAATGAGCCATAACAATGACAATAAACATAATGATAGTAACGATAATGATGAGAGCGAGAATGGTGGTACTCTGATATGGCGCCCTGGGAGTATCTGGGGAAAGGATGCTAGAGAAGGAGAACATGGAGGGAGCACACTGGAGAGTGGGAGATGTCAAGGAGGAGGGCAGGACAAAGATTGGGATGCTGACTGCCAACAACATCGGCGATGAACATGCCCTTCTAGGCATTAAAAGAGGACCCCAGAGCATCACACATACTGCAAGAATTGAGGCCATATGTCAATTTGCCCATCCACCACTGCATGTCTCACCTAATTCCAACATTGGGCTCCTCCACTCCATCCACACATCCCAGCCACCTCTGAGTTATGCATCTCCCATTATTTGGATAGGGGAACATGACTCTGCTGTGCACCAGTCCCTCCAATGCCCCCATCACTGAGTGTCACTATCTCATCCCCATCTCTATTCCTACAGCCCTTCCACCACTATGCAGACCTCACCACCCCCATTTTTGACACTGGAGAACACAATGGTGAGGTCCTTTTCCTCTCCAGATCTCACTATCGCCATCAAAATAGCACTAATCTCTCCCTATTCCTCTCCCCCATCCCAACGGCACCTTGGCTGCCACAACTACCCCATAACTGTCTATTTGGACATACAGGACCCTCCTCTCCCTCATGTGCATGTATGTCATGCATGCTGACAATGCCTACACCTGCAGTGCTCACTACAATGGTATGTATTTTTTTTATTGCTCAAATATTCCAATAGCACCTATATCAAGTATATAATTTATGTCTCTGTAATGGTCTAATAGTGTAGTGGTTAATTGTAACATTCTGTTGTTCTTGTAATGGTTGGCTAAGGGTTTGATTTTTTTTGAGTGCAACATGTTTTTGAATCAGGCAAAGAAAAAAGGTTATCCAGGCTTTGACCCTTGAATCCAATGATTAGTTTGTGCCTATCATGGGAGTCACATTGGCAATAGGTTCTAAAATATATTTTTAGCTCAGAGAATTTTTTGCCCATCCCAGCAATGAGCAGTGATGAGCCTCCAGGCTCTGTACGCTTAGAATTCGTGGATTTTACACACTAATTACCACTCCTGTCCACCCAATGGACTTTCAGTAAACCAAAGATTGCACACACGCTCATATCATTTTCATGCTATAGCAACCACTCCTCATGTGCTTTGTTATCTATCCCATCTCGTTACACATCATAATTACCGCATTCCATCACGGCAAGACACCTTTGATCGCAAATCATCCTAAAACAGAACTATCACATCACTTCTCATAGCCTCATAGACACGTCAATCAATCACTTAATGAAATGATGTGATTGTCATGGCCACTCATCCATCCAAGATATTTCGAGCACACAGTGACTACAGACTGCGTTTTACTAAGGCTGTTACTTCACCAAGACCTGGAGAAGACATAGACCCAAGCATGCACCTCAGTACAAAAGACATACCTCACCAGTCTGCAGCTAAACAGCACCCAATGATCCATTCATCACTCCCAGAAACCATATGGTTTTTGTCCATACACAGCAACATCGACAAGTTGCTGTTACTTTCAAAGTCAAGAAACCATATGTTTGCTATGAATTTTACTAAGCCATGGCCTTACAGCCTGACTAAGTCACGCATACTTACTCTATTTATAATTTCGTACTTGTAGTATAAAAACTAGCTAAAAAACATTGTTTAGCATAGCTTACCATTAGCTTACCCCTACGCATCGAGTTCACACCACACATCGAGACTATCGACAATTCTGCTACGTTTATTACCGTTTCACGACAATATACCATTTACCCCAGCATATTCTTGAGTGCACATCAATTCTTAAGCTCACCAGAGTTATTCCACAGTTTTTGACTATGAAGAGTCGCTTGACACTCGCTCTTTGCTCTTGACACTATTGGTACACGCTCATATTGTACCAATACATGATTGCCACACTATATCTCGTCTCTGTTTATCTTTTATTGGCTGTTATCATTTCAACTTCACCAGCATAGGATCGTTTCACATTTTCACTTTCACCATTGTATTATTGCCCACTTGGATAGTCTCCAAGCAGACTTAGGATTGTTTTCGCATTAGTATAGGACCAGTTTCATCATAGTTTTCATATAGGACAGTCCCAAGAGTGGACTTGAAGGTTAATTTTGACATAGGATAGAATCACTTCAGCACAAGACCAGTCTCCACATCGACATCAGTATTTCCATATCATTTAGGATCAGTACCCCGCTATCACCAGTATATTTCCATTCTCTTTCTCAGTATCATCACCCAGTTTCCATATTTCCACATTTATTCTCAACCCTGCACCCTCAGTACTTTGTTTCACATTCTCTCTCAATGCACCCAGCCTCAGTTACACATTTTTGCACCAATTCCCCACTCCCAGACCCAGTTTTACATGTTTATTTCCATTTCCTTTGCTAGGATTGCCGTCTAGCGACATTTTCTAGTCTCTTCTCATGTTTTTGCTTATGGATTCATGGTATTCACATCATACCTGATTCTGTTTCCTCTCATTTCAAGAGATCCTTACCAGCTTACAGCCAGAGCTACTAGCACTCAACTACCAAGCAGTACTACTTCGCTGACTGAAAAGTCGCAGTGTATACTTGCATATAGAGGAATTGGTTTACTGCACAGAGGTGCCCTGAACCCACTCGCACACACAATCACCTTGATTGCCATGTTATCATGTTAATTACCCAATCTCATTCCTGAGTTGGTGTTGCCGTTGCCATGGAAGTCTAGGCTCATCAGCGGGAGGGCACAAAATTGAGCTCAATGCCATTCCAGATATTGAGCTGGCCATTTTGGCCATGGCAGTGCATTTCAACAATTACAAAGCAAACTACTTTCAGAATATGAGTGACTTGTGGCATTGTGAACCTAGCCAGGCTGTGACTAGCTTCCCAGGAAATTCAATGGTGCTTGCTGGCTAGCTCTGGAGCCTTTGTAAAATCCCTGTGACCATAGGTGGTGAATACCACTCACATTCTGACTTCAGATATTTGTTGTCATTGCCAAATGGTCCATATACAGACAATGGTATGGACATGATACAGACTTAATATCAACCATACCATACCATGGGCAAGATTTTTCATACAGTCTATAGCTGTATTATTATGATCATATCCATAATGGTATGGTGCACATCCCTACATACATATGGCTGTGACAGACATACTCATATGGACTGTACACCATCAATGGATTGGAGCTGACAGCTGTATACCATATATGATATGATACGAAGCTCTACTTGTGAATTTTCCCTCTTTTTTCTTTTCTTTCTCCTTCTTTTTTCTTTTTCTTTTTCTTTTTCTTTTTCTTTTTCTTTTCTTTTTAATTTTTCTCCAGACTAACCCACAAGCATTAGTAGCAAGCCCTTTTCTGGGAGTCTGTGAACCTAGAACTGCATCAGCAATTTCACATCCTTATAGGGCATATACCACTATACTATCTATACCCTATAGACCTACACCTGCATTGCACTACAGAAATTGAATGTAAATAGCATACATGTTCAGATATGAAATTACTAACCATGGAATCGAAGCAAACTAAGTGAAGGATAAAGAAAAAGAAATCTGGAAATGTAGATATATTCCTAAAATCCTTTCTACATCCCTTCATGAAGCCAGAGAAGAAATAGGATGTGATAAGAAGTATCTAAATATAATTAGGTGGCACCAAAATGAGTTGCAGCCCATGACTGCTACGATTCACAAAATAACTTCATGTCAATTGAAGGTGGGCTGGCAGATGCTGTACAGAGACTATATTTGGCAGTGGAACGTGCACAGTGCATCATCCATCACATGAATGTTGAATTTTAAACTGCGTGACAATTTGTGTTCCAGCAATTCTTTCTTCCCTATGACCATATTGATTAGTTGTTGACTCTGTTGGTGGGCCTGTCTCTTCGATTTTTTTTTTAGTACTCCTATACCTCTTTTTCCTGTAGTGCCACTGTCACTGTATGCCTTACTCTTAATGTCAATAAGTGGTTTTAGAGGCTGTGCTTGACCAGGAGGATCAAAGATGTAAGCTGTAGTTCTTTAAGCATTTGCTAACAAATTTCTTTTAGTCATTTCACAACCTCTTAAAGTGCTATCGGTGGACACCCAGGCAAAAGGTGCATCTACTACACTTTTATAATACTTTCTCTTTCTTAATCTTATAAGAATCTTTGTTTAAATGGCTGTTGGGACAGTGTCATCCCCTCTCTATTGTTTGTGTCACATACTACATGGTATGTGACATCATCTGGTCCTCTCGTTCCTGCTTTATATTATCTTTACATAGTGTATGCCATCAATAAACCCAAATTGAGCTTGTTTCCATGCAATGGAGCCACATTTGAACTACAACATCCTAGAAAGCACGCAATAAGTCTGGTAAGCTCTTCCATACAGGCAATCTGACTTGAGACTAACATGGAATGCCTAGTAGTACCCTGGATTCAATGTTACTACTATTCCCAGATGATATTCATAGTCAATGTTGGTCAGTTGTATGATGTTGGATAGGTGAGTTATTTTGAGCAGGTATTTAAATGGTAATTAGCCTCTTGTATGTATGTAGTAAATACCATGATGTTAAATGTTTTATATTACATTGATTTTGAAGAACAACGAATATTGAGCTGAAGGTACTGCTGCCTGTATAGGACTAAAAACAGTGGGTATAGAATGACCATAGCTCTATAAAAAAGTTTATAGAACTCATGCACCCCCTTTATAGCCCTATACCATTTTATAGGATATAGAATGCTATAGGAAGGGGGTTCCTATACCACCTATACTGTTTGTGAGATTTCTGATGTGATCAGAGTGTACATTAGTTGAACTGAACATGAATGTGAACTGTACCTCGCATTCAGTTCTGGTGTTCAGCATCCAGACTGAGGTTCCAAACCAAACTTCAGTAACACTAGTGGTAAGTTGAGTAATGTAGATAGGAGCATTTTATCCCCTGTGCCCCCAATTGTATCTGAATGGCTTAGGGTTATGAGCATCGGCATGAAGTCATGGAAACTGCTATGTAAACAGCATGTGGCCATCAGCAATCCCAACATTTATGATAAGATCTGCTGAGTATAATATTTATATGGATGCTATGGGATTTATGGAAGGGTAAGAGCCATACAAAATTTCTCCAGCAATCTTTACTATATGAACTATACATTAGCAATGCAATAATAATACATTGCAAAACAAGTACTGTACTATTTCGACCTTAATTTCACATAACATGTCATACAGGCTTGTGAAATGAAGATAAGCATACCTGATAACATGTCACAAGACTCAGTGAAGAGATGAAAGAAGCTTCCAAATTAGCACTCTTTTCAAGCAAGAAATAATAAAATACACATGTCTTAATTGTCTACGCATGTTCCCAGATGTTTCCGTTATACTAGGGATTCAGTTTTATGATGTGGCTTTGATAACTCTGCTCTGGCAGCTCAAAGATGAATTCACTAGGAATAAAAAAAGTGTAATCAAGGAGGCTTGAACTCACAACTTAACACCCCAGTCACAACACATAACCACAAGACTACCACAGCAATGAAGACATGTAACATGAAAATGATCATAACCTGTCACATCCAGATGTGAAGATCTTCACAGCTGAAGATGTGGCATAACATGTCACACCCCATGAAGATAAGGTCAAAATAGTACAGTATATGTGTAACTATCTCAGAAGTAAGCATGCACAGTGACACTAGGTAGGACATAAGTCAAAGTCAAGTCAAAGTGGTAAATAGCAGAACAGTGAAACAGCAACAAAAAATCTGTTCAGTTCTTTCAAACTCTGCTGGGTGTGTCTGTATGCACATGATGTTGGACTTGAAGTCTGAATTGTGCATGTCATGGACCTCCCAACACCAACACCAACACCTCCCTGTATGGCAGCAAAAACTTGTGCCCTCATTCATCTATGAGGCCATAGGTCAAAAAGCAATTGAATGGTTCAAGTTTTCTCTACAAGGTTCAGGATGACAAGGTGCATATTCAACACTTCTGATGAGAATACTAGATTAACTACTGTGAAGGAGAATCATAGGGCCTTTCGAGGGCAGCTCATTATGGAGATGTTTGCCTTCCACCTCTAAGCTGCGATGAACACCACACACCCATATGGAAATCCTATCACTGGCTTAGCATTGGCCATGTCAGGGTTACTGTAGATGGCATCATTGACAGAGACAATGATATTGCAATGTCACCATAGGTATGTGCTGAATATCCTTTGTTTCTGTATCTTGTCTAACATTGATTCTACAGCCTCGTAGTGTTCTCAAGATGGTGATCTGTACTCCTAGTATTCAAGTTTCAAGTCACAGGCTCCAAGAGCATCTAGGATGTGTAATAGGCATCTTCATCATATTCAGTGTACTGTAGATACTGCAGATATAGATTTACTGTTGCCAACAATAACCCTGCCAATGCAAGTAAATGAGTGATATGATGGCCTGCCAGCAAGCCACAGAATAGTGACAACCATATTATTGAATGTGGTAGTATGATAAGGATGGGATGGGAAAGGTATGGCTCTTGTATGGTTCATGTGCTGTAAAGCTCTGGAGATAGGCAGGTACTCTGTAACACCATGCACTTGTATGGCTGTCTGGTTTGATATGGCTACCATGACACCATGCCTGCCAGACATTGATGAGATTGCTGATGTGGCCTCTAGTCGCTGGAGAATCTACAAGGAACTTTATCATTACCCATGGCTCAGATAAAACATCAAATCTGGCAAACCTGGCAGTCTACTGATGTCGATACGGAATGAATGCTTTACAAAAGCTAATGCAGTGTTGCGTCACACTCTCTCCTCGGGTGAATTCCTCTCCACAGTAAGGACAAAGAATGGAATGAGGGCAGTGTTTCTCGAGGGCATGATACGGATAAGCCTCCGCGTTCATCTCGCATGCTGATGGTCCACATGCAACACATTTCACCTTTCCTTTCTGACAATAGTCATGATGGTTTTCCGTCAGATGCTGGCGGATGTTACAGCCCAATATGTCTTGAGTGCAGAGCGGGCAGTCAAGGTGAACAGAGTCAATTTGGTGCTCATAGTAGAAATTGTATATTGCAGCAAGAGTCAACCCTTTTTCCCAGTCGGAGACGTCTTTACCATAGTAGGGTGTGCCTTGCTTATACCCATTAGGCCTTAAAAATGACATTAGCATCATCTGGCAGATATGTGGTGAACAACTTACATTGGCTGCACCCATGGAACAGTCGCAGATTCATTCAGGGTGCTGGTAATATGAGAACTGTAGCGATTCGGTCAGGAATTTCCCAGAGACATAAACTATTAGATCACACCTAGAATCTGCTCCACTGTTGTTGGAAGTATTCTGTCCTTGAACTTCCTTGGATGAGTCTAGGGTGCTGGCATGCAAGTAAGTTTCACATAGCTTGGAACTAAGCTTCAAAGTTACCTGGCTGAAGAATGTAATGATGACAGCAGATAAGAGCTAAATAAAAAAGTGGTGGTAATGATGGTTCTGGAAAACTCAAAAGATTATACAGACTGAGTAGACAAACTGGAGAAATCTGCTCCTGAAGTGTTCATGATATATCCAGAATTTGAACCCTCGCTTCGAGATAGAATGCCATTGACATTAAATGTCTGAGAAGAGGGTAAGCATAGATGAGGAACATACCTGGCATCCTGCAATGCTTCATCATTATCATAACACCTGGATGCAGTGGTAGTGGTATCAGCAATCTTCTTCTTTCAAGACTCAAGAGCACAGACACTGTGATGTTCCCCTCCTCTATTACCTCTTGACAAGGCTCTATTTGACCTGCTAAGTCAATTAATATCTGTTCTGCAGTTGGCCGTTGACTAGGAGATGTTATCAGACACATCATTACAAGTGACCATAGTGCATCCTGTAAAAGATGTTGGGGCCGAAATGGACGCCTTCCTGCAGTCACCGCAAGCATAACTGCAAAGTCAATTTTGATATCACTGAAAGGCGGCTCTCCGGTGAATATCTTGGAAAGATGGCATAAGAGTGTGGTGACGGTAAGTGGTGGCCTTACCTCAACAACGGTGCAACCATAGGCATAGATATCCCTGGCAGTGATGTATGCCCAGTCAATTACTGCGTAAGGGTCAAAATACTCCGGAGCTAGCCAGCGGGCACTTCCTTTGCTCATCCTAGAAGAGCTGTCAAGAGCCTGCGATTCTGCGAACAGGGAAAGGCCAAAGTCGGCCAGACAGCAACATAGATCATCCTTTACAAGAATATTTGCCTAAGACAAGTCCATCCCAGAGAATGAGGAACAGAGGAAGGAAGATGAACGCAGTGAACGCACCCCTCGTATGTCGGCATGTACTATCGGAGGATTAAGATTGTGTATATATTTCATCCCTTCGGCAATCTGGAGCAGCTAAGAAAATATGACTTCAACTCTCACCAGCTTATCACACAATGTTTGACCTACCGACGTAAGACGGTCGTGATCAGGATGCGCTTCGAGGTAAGACAGGATATTACCATTGACCATCCAGGGAGATATCAGACAATATCTGGGAGCGAAAAGGTTTTCGTTGACTCCTAAGAAGGGAAGAACATTTGGATGACGGAGTTGCCTCCATACGAGAGCTTCTTGGCAAAAGGCCTGCAATAGAACGTTCAAAGTAGGTCAAGAGGTAGTTTCGTTTAGTGCTCTTACGACTCACCCGCAGAACCTTTGTTTTCTGCTCCTCGGGGCAGAATACGCGAAGAACCTTCAGACAGACATGAGCATCGCGAAGACGCCCCTTCCAAATGTCCTGCAGAGAGGTAACACGTTGAGACGAAACGATCAACCAACAGCACGGTGGACTCACTGCAAAGCCTCCACCCGCAACAGGATTTTCCCCTTCTCTACTCGCGTCTCGAATAAAAAGGGAAGAGGGCACTGCGTTTCGGGACCTGCACAGCGCTCGAAGACATCTCATGCAGGCTGTACGGTACAGATCGGAATGGTGCGCGTCCAGTTCCTGACAATTCAGAATGCTACCGATTAAAAGCTCTATTGTAACATACCTGCTGCAGTACATCCATAACCACGTTTTCCACCCATGAAGGTATCGATTCCACAGTCTTCCAAGGGAGACGGGTATCACAAATTAAACTCTGAACCTGAATCTGAATCTGAGCTCGTGCTTCATTTTCGCCAAGTCCGTCGTCGAACGTGATTTGAGTCCAGCGGTTCAGAATTGGACCCAACGGTCCGGTGGATGAAGTGGTGATTTCGTTGAGGGTAGAGCTTTCGGCGTCAGGTATCGACATGGTTGTATGCGGTGAGGGCACAGGCGCTTATCAAGCCGTGCTGTACTGACTTGCAGATGATGGTCCCGAGTAAAGTGCCGTAAATGTGTACCATCCGGAATCACTGCTGGGGCCGATACATTTTCCGATCGGAAAAACGAGGCCTCAAAATGTTGCGACATTTCATTTGATCTTCTAAAGGTAGAAACGAGTTCAGAAAAACAAGTTGAAAGGCGGGGTAATTTGCGTACTCTTTTAAGGTAAGGAAAAGAGTTCGAAAAACGGAATGTAAATCGTGTTTCCCGCGGTCAGAACAAAGAAAACCGCTTTTCATTCGTAGAAAAACAGCTATTTTTGACATGCCAAAGGAGCGCTAAAAAGGACAAGTTTTCATTGAGTTTTCCTTATCCCGTTTTTGTGGCATACAAAGGTAATGAAAAGTCACAGCATTTTTAGATTACCTTTTTCCGTCCTGAAAAGGAACTGGCCCCAACAATGAATATACTGCATATCAATATGTTTATAAAAATAAGAAGCAGGATCAATGATATATCGCAAGAAAAGAAGCAACTTAAAGGATGAGCAATGTGAATGAATACGTAGGAACTTGGACTGGGAGAAGAGGGAATAGGAAACCTATTTCCTTGTCCAAGCTCAACCTTTTTAACCACAAAACAACCGTTAGCACCCTTCGACAAACCCACATAATCTCGGCGTGTATGCTCGCTTTCTGATGACCCAGGAATTTCATCGTCATTGCAATACTGTATCGGCACTTGACCCTCTTTCTTCCCACCAAATCACCGGGGAAAGTTAAATTCATCGTGGCCAAGCTTGTTGTTTGATGGGATAAGATCAAGAAGTTCTGTCGATGGCCATTGCGCTCTGCTTTTCACAGGACCGGTGGTTCGCCCGACTTTCGCCGCGTGATCATTGTCTTTGGTCTGAAATAGAGCAGTGGATGGGGAGCATACAGGTCGTCAAGGCTCCGTGTTGCGGAAGAGCAACAAGATCTGGGAGCTTCGCGTTGGATGTCGGGACCAAGTGCCTGGGGTTCATATAGACCACCTGGAACATGACTTGACTATCGCAGGATTGCACAAAGGATATCTCGCCATCTCTCACATCTGTACACGCCAAGCTTCGTTTGCTAGGAGTCAGAGAGATGGTGAGTCGACCTCGTTTGTTCATGTAAACGAAGCTAGAAGGACTTCTCATAGCTGAGAGAAAGTTACGTGCGATCACTGAAGAAGGAATGAGCGCAGCACAGGACGAATAATACTCGATACTTACGTTGAATGGTGTCATTGTAATGATACTCCTACTCCTCGCGCATCAAAGCTCGGCGACTCTCGATGAACGACTCCGCAACCCAGACTTCCCAAGCATCCACGACGGACCTTAGATCGGGTTCTCAATACCCGTGCACGAATCCTGATGGCATAAACAATTCCCGGGATTCAGCCCCAAGCAAACCAGCCTCATATCCGCCCATGGTTCGCAGCGCGAAAGACCGCCCTCGTCATCTACTAGCCGGAAAGAGGGGCTTGCGAAGGCTTTGTGGAAGCTGAATTGGGGACCGATAGGAAGAAGGATCCCTGGTGTGCAGCCAGTATCTGTGGAGGGGGGCTCGTACTATCAGAAGCGTTTCGGGAGCTTGGTAAAAGAGTGTGTCCATTGCGAGCAGAGCAACGATTGGACGGCGGGTGACGAGGATGGGGGTGAAATACGGATCAGGCCATTTGCAGAGCTCCGAATACAACAGACCTATGGCTGAGAGTGACTGTGTTAGTCGCCGCTCATTCGAAGCTCCAGCTGTGTAACAGGTAAGAACTCTTGCTTTGTTCTCCCTCTAGTTCGAACACCCTCCACTGGTTCGTTGGTATCGTAGGACCGGTATGTCGTGAAACAGGTCTTCGTTGCCAAGCATTGAAGGATAACAAACAGGAGATCGTCGAGGACTCTGGTGAGTGCAAAGGCCGTCGCTACGCCATTGATACGTGTAGGCAAGGCGATAATGAGTACATTTGCGACGGACTTGAACCACTGAATTCTGCAGTTAGACCAATCACGGAACTTACAACTTTTCTACTCCAGTCATCGGTAAGCGCTAGCTCGGAGAACTTGAGCATCAAGGTAGATAGACTGCCTGGACCTAGGCTTTTGTTAAGCCTCCGGACCAGAATGGATTGCTGTCGGATTAATTCTCCGTAGCAACCCCCTGGCAGCATTAAAGGTAAGCGAAAAACATCAGGGCAAAGATCTGCTCGAAAAAATCGTCATGAGGCTTCGGTCTTGAAAGATGCTGTAGAGCTGATTTAGGCGAGAAACCAGCAGACAGCTGGGTACGTACCAGGTTGCGAGGGAAGCGTGCAGGGTACAAAGGTTTTCCCCTTAGTTCACGCCAATTTGCTTGCTGTAACTCGAAACCCAGTCTTTGTTCGTAAAATGATCCATGGTTGGACCGTTGTGTGTAAGAGACAACCAACGCAATTCGAATCTTCTGTCGCTGAATGATGCGCTTGGGTTAACGACTGGCGTCCAGTGTGGGTCCCATTCCAGGAAGCTCGCGTAGTCGAGGGAAAATGGAATGCCTGCACGGAAATGAATTCTTGTTTGCGTTCTCCCTCTAGCCCGAACGCTCTCCCGATACTAGGCGTCATGTAGGACCAGATGTTGTGCGACAGGCTGGGAGAGGCGTGGTGATCACGCAGCACGGTCGTCCACTCTCCTTCTCGTTTTGCACACTACAAAGGTGGAAAGTTGGTTGAATGATTTTGAGAGTCGTCGAGGACGTAAAGATTGTGCATGTATAGCTGGAGCAGGTCGACGGATGGTTTAGACGTCTTTTTGGATGGGGCTGGGATGTCGATACATGTAGGCAAGGGTGACGAAGAGTCTTGACATCCACGTTCGCCACCAAGTTATGCTTGGGAGAATAACAATTAGCTGGGACTGATCAGGAAGACTAGAAGGGAGATACGTACTAATACTATTGCGGTTACCGATGCCCTACAGGCTAGCTCAGGGAACTTGGGCAGCATCAGGCGCCTGGTTCCCTCGGGCTTCATACCAGTATTCCAGTTCAGTGTCGTTGCATCCCGCTCGATACAGTCGACTTAGAAGAAGAGAAAACACAGATATTCTAAGATACGCACGAAAGAAACTCGGGCGACGTTTGATTACGCAAAACACAAACTTTACGAACATAGCCATGCTCTTGAACCCAGTATCCACAAACCTGTCAATCTGAGCAGGAAACGTCGTAGATTCGTCGAGGTAAGTACCCGAGCTAACGGCCTATGTGACCTAGTACTAGCTTTAGTTGTTACTTTGGCTGCCGACTTTGAAATGAACGTACATATTGCTTCGCTGCATCCACAGAACCACGCTTCCAGCCTATCGATGCCATGACACTGGGGTGTAGATGATGGGGACCTGGA
The DNA here is from genome assembly GCA_022818035.1 of Armillaria solidipes. NCBI lineage: Eukaryota > Fungi > Basidiomycota > Agaricomycetes > Agaricales > Physalacriaceae > Armillaria > Armillaria solidipes. The sequence goes on along the minus strand of JAIWYQ010000001.1, from coordinate 2,972,937 downwards.
TCCAAAACCTCCACGGCAAAGTCGAACTCCAGCGGCTCGATTGAATACGAAAGGTATCTTGAGCATGTAGTTGCATCCTGTGAAAGCTCGAGTTTGTTCGCCGACGTCTTGTGTTGAGATGCAAGGTTGAATCCCACAAATGACAGCAGGGTATGGAAAATGGCGGTGACGATCTGTTCGCGTCGGTGCAATATGGCTTTCTCTGCGGTGTGTCCTGGGATTTCCGTGCATGGCCCCGGGAGTTCTACCTCGCTCGGAAGGAGTTTCATAAATTCATACACATCAATCGTCTTCGAAACTGTAATATGCTGCAAAGGATATATAGGTCAATACTGTAGTAGACCGCTCTAAGGATCGTACGCACTTTTCGCAAAGCCAGCGGTAGGTCAAGGAGACGGCCAGCGGTATTCCACTGGCTAATATCAGGCAAGGAAGAAAACAGTCTTCGTGCGTTTTTGACAATGTCATGGTCCACCCCGACCTCACAACAGATTCGTATCCAAAGCAAGATTTGGTTGTCCAGTTCCTCGGCAGGAGGATTTCTTCCAAACACTGTATGATATGCTGACCGCACAGCGTTGATCGCACAGTCTGGCGGGGGAGGGTCGAGGACGGCGAGGATGAACAAAGGATTGGAAGTAAGGTCATCCATCAGCAATAGTTTGCAGGGAGGTGCGCTCTTCACAGTATGGGATCAAGATGTTTCACCCGCTGTCGTTGGATCCGGATGAAGGTCTCGGCAAGTACCTGTCGACAGGATCAGCGCTTACGTCCTGGTGGACTGTCCATATACCGGATTTCTACCCTCAACTCCGAGTCTGAGGTTCGATCTGGTAGAGCAATAAGTCTTCTTCAATGAGAATATGATATAGGGTCAATATATAACACGAATGAATGTCCGCTCTGATCAGTTTAGGTTTATCGACGACAATTTAGACGTAATATAGAAGATGGGATACGTACTTATGACCTTTAGACTCCCTCCAAACGGCAGGAAAAGATAAAGATTTGCCCGAAAAATCGACAGAAAAAAGGCCGCTCGTCCGATGATAATACTGCAAACTGAATTAGAAGAGGAAAAACGCATAATTTGGATACACACCAAGAAAGGGCGCGACGTAAAAGAAGATGTATTACTATATCTTGTCGACCCATACCATCCCACGCGAACATTCTCGACTCGTTGCTTGCCCAGCTCGAAGGGCCGTAAATCTTGTAAACCCGCGTCCTTCTGGGCGTCAACTGAAGCTGAAGATACGGATATAAGGGTGGCGAAGAGTCTTGACATCTGCATTGGCCAACAAGTTATGGTAGCGAATACAACGATGTTCTGGAGCCTTGTCGAGGGCTGAGATGGAAGTCGGTATTATGGTGTTGGTGTTGTTACGGGCACAAGGTCCCACAGCCGAACCATGCGCTGTGGCCACGAAGGCTCATACTACTATTGAATGTGTCGCGCGGAGTAGAGACTCTTCGTGGGGTGCATTGAAGACAACGGACCGAGAGTGGGAGCATTGTACGGACCTGTGATCTTAACTCGTTTCCAGGGCATACGGAGAATTCGGCTGGAATGCCCTCAGTACGAGATGCCGACCTTCTTCGTGGAGTAGTGGAATCCAGACGAAGGCAATGAAGGGGAAGGTGAGGAAGCAAACACGGCTATACACAGGTGTGAGACATGACGCGGACGCACGGACTTGTGGGTGAGGGGCGTAGGACGAGATGGAAAGCGGACGCAGGAACGCAGGGAACGCAAACACAGGAACAATGCACGGGAAACGGGCATGCAAACAGAGGCGTACGATGAAACTGGCAGTCGAAGTCTTCATATCGGTAGAGAAGTTGACGAAAAGGCCGGGTGCTTCCCATCAACGGAGACTTGACTAGTCCCACTTGAACGATAGTCGATCACAAGGCGGGAGTGGTGAGCGGTCGCGGGCGATGGGCAGGCTGGCGACCGTTTCTCCCGTAGATCGATACCTTGCGACATGATCGAGATCCTCGAATTACATGCGGGCGAAAGATGGGTCGCAGGGAAGACTCTTCGTGGCAGGTAAATCCCACATCATCTCCACGGTTGGGGACAAAAACAAGAGGTATATATACCGAGCAGAAGCTGATATAGTGGTAGAAGAGGGTCGTGGTGGTAGGAGGCAAGTCGATATCACACAGCCACCAGGCACCTCTGCCGTGTTACCGTCATCGTTCTGCGACGAACTTGTTCTGCACCCTTCACGAAATCTCTCTTGTCTGCATAAAAATCGACTTGTCTTTGTATGCGATTCAAATTTGCGGCGTAGTCCTCGCCTTGTTCTCAAGAAACTCCCTCGTCGCGTAACGTACAGGCCACGACGTGCATCGCAGCCGATTTAAAAATGGAGCGCGCTCCATCACAAACAAACGTGTCTGCTTGTACTGTTACTCCCTCCATCTTTGGCACCCCACGAGTCGGCCGGAGTCTACGCGTCAACACTGGACTCGCGGAGGGCAAGCAAAAGGAGGCCATGAAGCTTCGCTTGGACCTCAACAAGCTGGAGGTCGAGATTGCCATCTAGGCTAAATTGAATGGCGACATCACACTCTCCGAGTACACGAATGCGCTTTGCTCTGATGGCCATCTGGTTTCGGAGCGTTTTCATGTGCTCTGGTTCGCGGTTAACGTTAATCTTGGGTTTCGTACTAGCATACATGAACTTGGAAAGCTGTATTTATTCCCTATCTCGAGTAATTGTATTATTACACGCCTTCATGTTGTGTGAAAGAGCCGGCGACGATCCCCAAAACCTCTCCGATTCGCAGTCTCGACCCGGTGTCTAAGTTATAAAGCGTGATCTAAAGCCCCTGGAGGCCCGAGTTGGCCGATCGGAAATTGATGAAACGGCGACCACTGCCCCTTCCTTTCCTCCACCACGACAACGATGGAGACGACGCTCCTCACCCACATCGCCTCCCAGACCGCCTCCAACATCGACTTCCTCGTCGCCAACGGGTACGTCACCCAAGCAGAGGCCGCTGGTCTGCAGAGAAAGCTATCCTCCCTCCAGACGACCTCCGCACCGGCTTCCGTTCGTTCATCCACATTCAGGTCTCCCTCCCTGCCCCCACCAGCACCAGCAGCACCAGCAGTTGCCCAAGCTAAAGCACTCTGGGCATACAACCTCGACGCCTCTGACCCCGACGACCTCTCCTTCGCAGCTGGTGACATCATCACCATAGTGGAAGAGACAAACGCCGACTGGTGGCTCGGGGAGCATAACGGCTGCAAGGCTCTCTTCCCCGCGAACTACGTCGAGAAGATCGTGCCTGCGCCTGCGCCTGCGCCTGCTTCCCGGACCCTACCTCCCGCATATGTCCCACCCACAGGTGGCAGATCCGTACTTCCAGCTCCCTCGGAGAAGAGAGAGTACAAGCCCTTCATGGCTGCACACTCAAACGTCAACGCGCCTCCGCCTCCTGGAGCGGGTACCAATTCTGTCGGGCTCCAGCAGGACCCGGGCCAGGATGGGAAGAAGAGCAAGTTTGGAAAGTACGGTAATACGGTGCGTTGTATCCCTCGTTTTTGCGTATCATTTTCTTATGTGTCGTCTAGATGGCCCACTCTGCTGCGGGTGGTGTAGGTTTTGGTGCTGGTGCTGCTATTGGAGGTGGCCTTGTTAGAGCGATATTCTGATTAGAGAGCGGGTATTTATTCGTGATGCACCGTGTTATTTATTGATCCTATACCATATTCGCATTGAACAAAGACTTTCTTCTATCAGATCCATGTAGTTGCAACGCAATCGATGACAAGAAATCACTCTCCTTGATGGCACTTTTCCTCCTTTCAATCACTGGGTCACGTTCTTTCAGCTCGAGCTGAAACAATATTCACCTGAAGACATCGCTAGACGTTGAACAGGTGACCCTTATTCTCAACGACTAGACAGGGTGTCGCGTTCCTGGACGCACATTCAGAATATCCACGCTTTCCTGACTGGACAGCTTCCATAATCAGATCAGCAGTCGGTGCTTCGTTGTCCCTTAATACTTCGAGGAACGCACTTGCTCCGAGGACGGGACTAATCTCGTTAGGGCAGGATGTGAGTTAGGTAGAACAAGCTTCACGGCATTGGTGCGTTGTACTTTCCTTTTTCCCGTGTCGTTTTCTCATGTGCTGTCCAGACGCGTAGGGTCCGATGCTATCCTCAATCAACTCTTCAGCTCTGCAGCTCCTTCAAGACTGACAACTTCAACGCATCATGACGACGAATATCGTATTAGCCTTGCGACGACGACGTGATGAGACGGGGAACTTCATGTTCGTTACCTTCTGGGTCGGTGATGAGCTCTTTTTTTTTGCGTAATCAAACGTCGCCTGAGTTTCTTGGAACGTATCCAGTACAACTGTATCTTCTCTCTTAATTCGTATCTTCTCTTTTAATTCGACTGTATCATTATCAGACAGGCGGACATGAGGATATAGTAGACAATGCTCAACCGGAATATCAGTGTGAAGCCTGAAGGGATCAGGCGCCTGATGAGCTCGTAGTCTAAGTTCGTCATCGGTAACTGTAATAGTACGTATCTCCCTTCTAGTTTTCGCGATTAATCCCTATCGACGTTGCCATGCGTTTCGAGCCTTGCCAAGGGCTTATACGTGCATATATATTTCTGTCGTATTTACAACAAAACACGTAGGCCTCGGACGTGTGAGTACGCAGACGTCGCCCTCCTCCGTTGTCATACTCATGTAAAATCCATGATTTCCCAAAAATTCAAAAGGACTCGTACTTTCCACGCTTGCGATGGCCCCCGCTTCATCATAATGTAGAAGATAGAAGCTGAGAGAAAGTATGACGAATACGCCAACAGCCAATGCAAGCCAGTGTTAGCTCAGGAGGTATATACCGGCCTGTTTGACCCTTGACGCGGACCTTGAAGCCAACGTCTGCCGCGGATAAGAGCTAAAAGCATAAGCGGTGGTGAGAACAATTCTGGAAAAACTCAAGACATGATACAGACTGAGGAGATGGGCTGGAGATATCAGCTCCTGAAGTGTCCATGGTATAGCTAGAATTTGACCCCTCACTTCGAGATAGGCTTATGTAGGCTTTAGACACCCGAGAAGAGGGTAAGCATGGATGAAGAACGTACCTGGCGCCCTGCAAGGTCGCATCATTATCATAATGCCGAGATGCACTGTAGTGGCATCAGCACTCTTCTCCTTTCTAGACTCAAGAGCACATACATTGTGGTGTTGCTCTCTATTACCCCCCAACAAGCCTTGATTTGGCCTGCTAAGATGTATGAAATCTGTTCCGCATTTGGTCGTTGACTGGGAGAAGGTATCAGACACGTCGTTACAAGTGACCATAGTCCATCTTGTAAAAGATGTTGGGGTCGCGGTGGACGACTTCCTGTTATCACCGCAAGTATAGCAGCGGCTTCATTCTTGATATCACTGAAAGGCGGCTTGCCGGTAAATATCTTGGAAGAATGACATAAGTGTGGCGATCGCAAGCTGATAGCCTACCTCGACAACAGTGCAACCATAGGCATAGATATCCCTAGCAGTGATGTATGCCCGGTCAATTACTGCGTTTGGATGAATATACTCCGGAGCTAGCCAGCGGGTGCTTCCTTTGCTCATCCTAGAAGAGCTGTCAAGAGTCTGTGATTCTGCCAAGAGGGAAAGGCCGAAGTCGGCAAGACAGCAACATAGATCATCCGTTACAAGGATATTTGCCTGAGACATGTTCACCTCAGGGAACGAGGAAGATGAACACAGTGGACGCACCCCGCGTATGTCAGCATGTACTATCGGAGGACTGTGATTGTGTAGATATTTCATCCCTTCGGCAACTTGAACCAGCTAAGAAAAAGGCGTCTTCAGCTCTCATCAACTCTCGCACAAATATCTGGCATACCGACGTAAGACGATCGTGATCAGGATAGGCTTCGAGGTAGGACATGATATTGCCATTGACCATCCAGGGAGATATCAAACAATATCTGGGAGCGAAAAGTTCTTTGCTGACTCCTAAGAAGGGAAGAACATTTGGATGCCGGAGTTGCCTCCATACGAGAGCTTCTTGGCAAAAGTGCTGCAGTAGAACGTTCATAGTAGGTCAAGAGGTAGATTCGTTTAGCGCGCTCACGACTCACCCGCAGAACCTCTGCCCTCTGCTCCTCGGGGCAGAATACCCTAAGAACCTTCAAGCAGACTTGAGTATCGTGAAGACGGCCCTTCCAAATGTCCTGCAGAGAGCCAACACGTTGGGGAAAAAAAGAGATTAACCAAGAGCACGGTGGACTTCACTGCAAAGCCGCCACCCCCGACGGGATTTTCCCCTTCTCTAATCACGTCTCGAAGACAAAGGGAAGAGGGCACAATGCTCCGGGCCTTGCACAGCGCTCGAAGACATTTCATGCATGCTGTACGATACCCATCGGGATGGCGCACGTCATCCAGTTCCTGACAATTCAGATTACTACCGATTAAACGCTCCGTGGTGCCATACCTGCTGCAGTGCATCCACAACCACGGTCTCCACTGGTTGCGGTGTCAACTCCACAGTCTTCCAAGGGAGACGGATACCACGAATTAGACTCTGAATCTGAGCTCGTGTTTCATTTTCGACATGTCCGTCGTCGAGCTTGATTTCAGTCCAGTCGTTCAGAGTTCGAACCAACTGTCCGGTGAAGGAAGTAGCACTTTCGCTGAGTGTAAAGCTTTCGGCGTCAGGTATCGACATGGGTGTATGTGGCGAGGGCACAGGCGCTTATGAGGCCGTGCCGCACTGCTCGGAGACGGTCCGGGTGAAGTGCAAATGTGTGTCATCCGGATTCCGGAAAACAATGCATATCAATAAGTTTATAAAAACAAGAAGCAGGACCAATAGTATGTCGCAAGAAAAGAAGCAGGGACTTAGAGGATGTCGATGAGCAATGTGAATGAATAAGTAGTAATAAAATAGAACGAGCAGCAAAAAAGATTTAAAACCTTGACATGAGGTTGCCATACGCGGTTTCGCGAATTGTTAGCCCGCCACTAGTTTACAAAGCGTTGTTCGTACTTGCACAAGGAGCTCGTCGTCGACCTAGAAGGTAACGCGCATGAAGTTCTCTGTCTTATCTTCGTGATCAGCGTCTGCGTAGGGGCCGTCGTAGATACCACGGCAAGGTAGATTATTCGTTGCTTTGAAGCTCTCAGTTGCAAAAGTGATTTAGGAAAGAAAATACCAAGTAGCAGTCATGATATGCATGAAGCCTTTCGAACAGTGTCCATCCGAGGGCATTCCCTAGCACGATATCCTCCTTCCTGCATTACAGCAATAGAAGCTCGTTATCGGTTGTCGAGAGCTGCGATGGAAGTGCGTCAGAGGCAAGTCAATATCACACAGCCACCATGCGCCTCTGCCCGTTACCACCACCTCCGCCTACTTCTCTACGGCAAACCCGTTCTTGATCCTTCCCTCGTTTCCATCGGCTTGTCGTTTGACGTTGTCGACGATTCAAATTTACGTCGTAAAATAGAAGACCAACCCTCGCTTTGTACCTTCGTCGCGCTTCTCCTGCTTCTCCCGCCCTCGTGCTGTTTTCAAGAAGCCCACTCGTCACGTAGCGTACAGGCCTCAACGTGCATCGATAGGACCAGATACTACGACGAGGGCAGCCGATTTAGCAATGGAACGCTACAAAAGGCCGCCCCATCATAAACAAACAAGTCTGCTCGCACTGCTATTCTCTTCATTTTGGCGCACCCCACGAGTCTGCGGAATCTAGTCGCGCCCTCAACAATAGACTCGGACGGGGTGGCAAAAGGAGGCTCCGAAGCTCCGCTTGGATATCAACTTGAAGGTCGAGATTGCCATCCAGGCTAAAGTCAACGATGGCAATATCGCTCACCCTCTTGTGAGTACACGAATAGGCTTTGCGCTGATGGGTATCTGCGTAGCGATGTTGATGCTGATAAGGTATCGAGTATCCAGGATGTTCAAGCCTGGATTCAGTACTAGCGTACAGGAACATGGAAAGCTGTATTTGTTCCCTATCTCAAGTAATTGCACTATCAGACGCCTTCCTTTTTGTATGAACGAGCCGGAGACAGCTGCAAAAGCTGCAAAACTCTCTCTAAACCTTTGGTTCGTTACGGTTCTATAGGACAACTGAAGCCCGATCGGAAATGATGAAACAGCAACAACTGCCCTTCCTTTCTTCCACCTCGACGACGATGGAGACGACACTCCTCACCCACATCGCCTCTCAGACCGCCTCCAGCGTCGACTTCCTCGTCGCCAACGGGTACATCACCCAAGCAGAGGCTGCCGGTCTGCAGAGAAAGCTATCCTCCATCCAGGCGACCTCGGCACCGGCTTCCGTTCGTTCATCCACGTTTAGGTCGCCCTCCCTGCCCCCACCAGCACCAACACCAGCAGTCGTTCAAGCCAAAGCACTCTGGGCATACAACCTCGACGCCTCTGATCCCGATGACCTCTCATTCGCAGCCGGGGACATCATCACCATCGTCGAAGAGACCAACGCCGACTGGTGGCTCGGGGAGCATAACGGCTGCAAGGCTCTCTTCCCCGTGAATTATGTCGAGAAGATCGTCCCTGCGCCTGCACCAGCATCTCGAAACCTCCCTCCCGCATACGTCCCACCCACAGGAGGCAGATCCGTACCCCCAGCGCCCTCAGAGAAGAAAGAGTACAAGCCCTTCATGGCTGCTCACTCAAACGCCAACGCGCCTCTGGCCCCTGGAGCGGGTACCAATTCTATCGGGCTCCAGCAGGACCCAGGTCGGGATGGGAAGAAGAGCAAGTTTGGCAAGTACGGTAATACGGTGCGTTGTATCCCTCATTTTGTGTGTCATTTTTTAATATGTTGCGTAGATGGCCCACTCTGCTGCGGGTGGTGTAGGTTTCGGTGCTGGTACTGCTATTGGAGGTGGCCTTGTTAGAGCGATATTCTGATTAGAGAGCGGGTATTTATTCGTGATGCACCATGTTATTTATTGATCCTATACCATACATTGAACAAGGCTTTTCATCCACCATGTACTTGCGACGCAATCGATAACAAGAATCCGCTCTCTTGATGGCACATTTCCTCCTTGGCTCACGTTCTTTCAGTTCGAGCCGAAACGCACAACGTTCACCTGAAAATATTGCCACACCTCTGGACGTTGAACAAGTGGCACTTATTCTCAACGACTAGACAGGATGTCGAGTTCCTGGATGCCTCCACGCTTTCCTCTTCTAATTCGACTCGGCAGCTTCTATAATCAGATCAGCAACCAGTGCTTCGTTGTCCCTTAATACAACTTCGAGAAACGCGAAAGCGTACTTGACCGATCTCGTTAGGGCAGGACGCGGGTTAGGAAGATCAAGTTTGACAGCATTGGTGTGTTGTACTATCCTTTTTTCCCGTGTCGTTTTCTCATGCGCTGGCTAGACGCCTACAGGCGGTGTAGGGTCCGATGCTGTACTGCTATTGGAGGTGGTTTTTGTATGGTAATTACAGCGAGAACTTGAGGTGTTTATTCGTGATGCATCGTTTACTTGTCGGTATTGCACCTGTAAATGGCATGCGATCGCGGCGTCATAGTTCACTAATGGTCATCAATCTCTTCGGCAAGCTTCTCGGTTACCGCGGTTTTACTTCTCAGGCCCTGCCTCTCGTGTTGTTCAAACAACACAGCGTCACAAACTAAAGCATTGCTACAGCAGCCAATTTTGGAACGAACCCACGAATTATGCAAGGCGGTGTTCCACCGTAAAGGCGGATACAGCATAGTTTCTGTCTTCTTCACATATGCCAGCCTTCTTCTACCCTCTCCTGCGCCCAGACATTAGTATAAATGTCTCTACTTTATGTCGGGAGCGAAAGACTCAGCGCTTTTTGCAAATTGTGGTATTTATATTTGCCGTCGTGGCTATCCTGGGAAGTATGAAGAGTAATCCTGCGTACGTGACGGCGTTTGGAATCTTGGCAGCCTTTGTTGCGCTCCTGTAAGTGACCGTCACTCGTGAAGTTGCCGATAGTAATCGCGATCGTCCAGGGCGGCTTTTTTAGCTCATATCAAGCCTGGTCAGCCTGAGGGAGTTGGACTAGAGGAGAGCAACATTACTGCGTATGTGCTCTTGAGTCTTGAAAGGAGAGGATTGCTGATACCAATACCAGCGCATTCCAGCATCAGGATAATGATGCAGCATTACAGGGCGCCAGGTACGTTCCTCGTCCATACTTACCCTCTTCTTGGATGTCTAATGTCTACGCAAGTGACTTATCTCAAAGCCAGAGACCAGATTCCAGCTATACCACGGACGCTTCAGGGGCTACTATCTCCAGCTTACTATCACCTCAGTCTGTATCATGTCCTAAGCTTTCCCAGAATTTGCTTAACCACCGCTTATGTTTTCAGCTCTTACCCACCACAGCCGTCGGCTGAAACCTCCGCGGTACTTCCTCGCTCCAGCCGGGCTGTTCAAAGACGGCGAACTTTTAACGACAGTGGAGCAGATCTTAGGTGTGATCTAATAGATTATGTCTCTGAGAAGTTCCTAACCGAGTCGCTACAGACACGGGATCACTGTTACCGACCTTGTGGCCGCACCTGGAATTCTTTCGTGGGCCCCGCCGATGTAAGTCGTTCATATAGTATTCGCCGCATCATCCATGATGCCAATGTCACTTTTAAGGTCTGGTGTGTATCAGCATATCTTCCCCTCCCGTGGAAGCGGCTCCGACTGGGAAAAAGAGTTGATTCTTGGTGCAAGATCCAAATTCTACTATCAGCGCGAGTCTATTAACTGCCCGCTCTGCGCTCAAGACATATTGGGCTGTAACATCCGCCAGCATCTGAGGGAAAACCACCGTGACTACTGTCAGAGAGATTACGGAAAGGTAAAGGCGATTAAATGTTTCGCATGCGTACCGTCGGCGCGCTCGATGAACCTGAAGTTCTGTCCGGATCATGTCCGCGAGAAACTTTGTCTCTACTGTTTAGATGAATCGCCGGGGAGAGAGCGTGACGCAGCACTGCATTCAGCACTCGCTAGTTATAGGAAACGTGTGTAGGCTTCGAGATTTGTAAGTCTTGTCTCTGGGTCAATATTTGCCATTGGCGATTCTATTTCCCAAGCTCTTTCACGTTCTATTTCATAATTCATCATGAATTTTATGCGGGCCCTCTTCACGGTGTTTTGTTCACAGCTTGTACTATTCGTCTATCTGTGACCTGTTCAACTAGGTTCTCTGAATCAGTACCTCTGTTATGTATACCCTTCCCAGTTATCTTTGTACGTATGATGCTGTTTTTTTAGAAACCAATCAATATGTTCGTCCTTTGATATCCGTCGCCATGAAGACCTACCAACTCCTGGCGTGAGCTTGGCTCAGCAGGGTTTGAGGGTCGAGCTACTTGACGATAATTTCAGACCTAGGACCTTAAATAAGTCAGGAATATAATCGTTAAAAATAGTCCTAAAAGACTACTAGTAGACGGCGGACGCGGGTGCCGTTCTGAGTTCACTTGACGCCATAACAATCTGAACCTACACCTGGCTCAACAAGGTTAGGAATCAGAATTTCAAGTTTCTGCCTGGCAGAGGTAAACATAGACAAAACATTGACTTACCTTGCGCGCAGGCAGACCGTCGCGATTCATACGGTTACAGACCAAGTTGTTCTTATAATATCATCGAGGTGGGACATTAACGATATAGCTCTGAAGTCGCGGCCTGTCAAATAGTAAGCCAGCGCCCAGATATCAAACTTAGAGACGTACCGCTTGGCATCCCAGCTCAGCGGAAGAAAAACTGTTGCCTCACGGCAAAAGTGTAAAGGGTAGGCTAAGGAGAATGAGACCTCAGGACGGCGCTTGCAAATACCACCGTTGCTCGCTAGGTAACAATGTGTCGTCTCAGCTCAATGTGCTTGCGGAAGCCTGGAGGGGGGCAGGAATTGGTGCTCCTTCGACATATAATTAGTTACTCAACCACAGAAGACCAAAAGTAGCAAATTTACATTAACATACCATATGTATACCCCGAGCTTGAAGTCATTTGATGGATGAGTACTGTATCATATTTTGCGATGAGATACTACTTATACTTGAGAAGAGATTACACGTACTTTGGTACTTACTCTTCCTACCCTATGATTTCAAACACAATACGCCTCTGACCCCGACAACCTCTCATTCGCAAGGCGGGGAGATCGTCACCATCGTTGAGGAGACCAACGGCGTTTGGTGACTCAGGGAGCATGACGGCTGCAAGACTCTCTTCCCTGCGAACTATGTCGAGAAGATCGTGCCTGCGCCTGCTTCTCAGACCTGTCTCCCCCATACGTCCCAGGCAGATCTGTACCCCCAATGTCGGAAAAAGTGTCAAAGCCTAATAAGGCAAGTATCATTATTAAGTAATATGGTCGTGTGACAATGAACATTATCAGCGCTTATTAGACCGAGCACCCCTAACAATGGCCGCTCTATTCCCAAAAATGGCAAGGCCTCTGACAAGGTCCAGGTAGCTAATGAGCGCAAAATCAATAACAGAAGTCAAGAGTATAAGATTCAAATATTCACCTTCTCAATTGTGACTAAATCGGCCCCTAGAATTTGGGCCAGCCTGACCAGGACTGTTACGATTTTTCCATTTTCCTTATCTTATCTCCCAGCGCCTATCTAATCTCATCTTATCTACGGCGCTTATCATGGACATCGGACCGCATCTACACGCGGTCCCCACGACCTTAACGAACGACTACAGACCCGTTACTACGGCGAGCAATTCTCGCACGTATACCGCACGACATTCATTGTTTCACGCATGGTGACAGGACGCTTGACACGCATCAGTACCTAATTATAGTGTTCTGGACTTAGTATATAAGTAGCATGGATATCCTTTGTATATCCCTAGATTCGAACTAAAGTTTATCTTTACCTTGCCAACTGCACGATTAGCACCGATTACGCTTAGCGGCTAAACGAGTGATTGTCCGAACGCGAGACAGCTCATAGTCCTTTGCTAATAAGGTCACGTGTTAGGCTAGGCCTAACAATTAGTTCGAATCTTCTCTTCCTTCTCTCCAACGCTCAGCCGTGAGGAAGGACCCCCATGAACAACGACGACAAGTATACCATCTCCATCGTATCAGCAATCGGAGGAGCAGCCCTCCTCTCTCTCCTTGTAGGCCTCCTCGTCTTAGCGAATGAGGAGCGCATCCGACGACTCCTGGGAGTCCAACGCTACCCCGTTCCCCGGACGTACCAGGACTATTCCAGGTATGTCACCCCCTATGAACAGAGACACCCGGCGCGGCCAATATGGCATGCCACGGGATTTGAGCCCGGACGAGAACACGCTCGTTCCCAGCTCCCGCCCCCACCCCTCCCTCCTCGACCGAATTTCCTCCGCGTCAGGAGGAACACCAACCTCGCCCCCCGACTCGCAACGTCCCTGGGTCGCCTACTCCACCCAGCACCCCCACTGACACCCTCGAGGAGTCTGCAGAGATCATCCGCTATCTCCTCGTCTCCCAACCGACACCACGAACACGAACCCCCGACCCCGTCGATCCCTCCCCCGAATATAACTATGGAGAGGAGCTACGACGACACTTCGTCGCCCCCTCCCCTCCCCTCATCGCCCGACCAGAGAGGATTCTGGTCGCCGCGGCCCCACGACCACGCCTTGAGCAGGCACCCTTCCCGACCCCCGCTCGCCCCATCCCCAGCCCCGTCCCCGTCGACATCGACGACCTCTACGATTCGAGCTCCGACACCAGCTCCAATCTCTCCCTCGGACTCTTCTTTGAGTTCGGAGAATGAATTCCAGACCCCCCGCCAGAGTGAGAGGTCTCTATCTTCCTCCCCCCCGATCGCCTCGACGACGATCCCCTCAACTCTTATGGAGGGGATTATGTCTGGCCAATACTCGGCGCCGTCGACCGCAGAGTACTTGGGGCACAACGATCTCAGGCCTGGGGCCTTCAACAAAACGACGTTGACCGACGAGGGACCCCTATCCAGGGTCCTCGGCGGGAACACATGGACGACTATCTCGCCCGCCACTCAGGGGACCAGATCCCCTTCTTCGGAAACGCCGCTGCCGCCATGGCAGCACGAATATTCGCCAACAGGGAGCGAACACTATACCCGCCCTCAGCAGGGCCCCATATCTTTGGTCTCCGAGACCGCACACGCGAAGAGCAAGATACGCTCGATCGCCAGCTACTCGCACTGGCACAATCCCTCGGGGACCGCCCCGACCTCAACGATCCCGACTGGGAACCCCGTACCCCCGATCCCGGAGTCGATCTTTGATCGATTCCACTACGACCCCGAAACTTTCGGCGGCCTCGACGACTTCGACGCTGCCCAGATCCAATACTCCCCTCCCCCATACCCCCCTCCAGGATGGCAACCCCATCCTCTCCCGATCTCCCCGCCCCGCAACACCTACGGGCAAAAGACAAGACCACTTAGTGGCAAACTCCCGCCGCGAGGCTATCACCCCGGCAACACGACCAGTTTCCTCATGGGAGGAGGAGACGCAGCGCCAGGAGGATCCGGCACCCAGAAGACGCCCGCCGAGCGTCTCCAGGAGGCGATCAACATCGCCAACGACAAGGCTACCGAGCTCGAGGAGATGAGACGTCTCCTCGCTCAAGCGGAAAAGGACCACGACGATCATGTCAACCTTTTCCAACTCCCCAACCGACCACAAGGGAAGGGGAAACAGCCGGATCGAGGACGACCCGTCCTCCCGAACGAACAGCGCCCATACCATGAACGCACTGATCGATTCTCTGTCCCGCGACCGCCGACTCGCTGGGACCCTCCCTCACCACCCCCGCACCTGATAGGTCACTGGACCGACGACAACCCCGTCCTCGGCATCAAACCGGTCCTCCTATCCCCGCCCGCCAAGTTCAAGGGCGATCACGACGATATTGAGCGGTACATAGGGGACTGCCAAATTTACTTTGAGGCGTTCGGAAGTTACTTCCAGTTCGCCTCTCAGAAAGTTCCCTTCGCCGCCTCTTACCTAGAAGGACCCACCAAGAAGTGGTGGGTCCACATACGACAATCTTTCTGGGGCCGTGTCCCCAACGAACAACTGCAATTCCGATGGCCGAGCTGGTCGGAATACGTAAGCCTCGTCTTCGAGCAGTTCCGAGACCCTGCCATTATGGACGTCCATGAG
This sequence comes from Armillaria solidipes, assembly GCA_022818035.1. NCBI lineage: Eukaryota > Fungi > Basidiomycota > Agaricomycetes > Agaricales > Physalacriaceae > Armillaria > Armillaria solidipes. The sequence goes on along the minus strand of JAIWYQ010000001.1, from coordinate 2,957,740 downwards.
CAACGAATGTTCACACTCTGAATGGGCACCAAGCCGGCGACCCAATACTTCCAGGAACTGGAAACGGAGGCCGACCAAGCCAGCAGATGAAACGAAGAGGACGCCAGAGGCGCCATGGTCCGCGCAGTCAGGATGGGAGTCCCCGACTCCTACACCAGCGCCATCGCCAATTACGGGCGAGACGTGCCGGTAACCTACCGCGACTGGAAGGCCCGCGTCCTTCTCATCTACGAAGAGCGACAAAAGAAGCAAGCCTTCGACGCCACACACGGTGGGTCGAAGGGATCCGGAGGGTTCGCGAACAATCACCGCTCCGCCACTACCGCCACCAGCTATGCCAAGATAACAGCAGGTGGCGCGACAAGTTCGTCGTCGGCCAAACCGACGAGCAGTGGAGCCGACAAGGGAGGACGAGACGCAGCGACAGGTAAGTGGGTAAAAGCCACGGGAGTCACGTTCGGCGGCCAAGGACAGCCAATGGACATAGGCGAGATGCGAAGAAGAGGATTGTGCTTCCGGTGCGGCAAGCACGGACACATGGGCAAGGATTGCCCCGACAAGAAGCAGTACACCGATGTACGCTCCTTGGTCACTGAGCCCCTCGGAGAAGCAACGAAGGTGGAGGAGGTCAAGGAGGAAAAAGCAGCGGCGACCTAGGGCTCGATTCCCCTAGTGTCGCCAAGGACTTACTCACTGGTGTGCCTTCGTCTCTTGCTGGACAGACTGATTCCTTTTTACGTAGCATGAACAATATTCTACATACACATTCGAATATACCCCGCCCCGCGATAGGGGCGGTACCTTTTACTTCTACCAGCACGACACGACACTCAGTACCAGAATCGACAAACCGATACGCCCTTCTCGACATCGAAGGGCACGACACCAACAACAACAACGATAACACCGATACCGATACCGACCTCCGCCCCCGGGATGATGGGCGCGATGCAGGTGATGCTGCATCCGCTACGGGAACGACAAGTAGACGGGGCCCGTACACGATTGAAGGGCGAATGCCTTTGTCGCAGGGTCTAATGTCCAAAGTCAGTAGCCCACCATCGTTAGGACCAGTCCGGGTAACCCTCAAAGGGCCATCACAGCCACCTGCCAGGGCACAAGAAAAGACAACCTCGATCGACGCCTCGTCACGACTTAGTCGGGCGAAGCAAGAGGCCGTTGGGCACGGGGCAGAGAGCCCCATCGACAAGAAGACCATGGACGACGCTCCACTGCGAGCTAAACGTCTAGCAAGTAGCCTACGCGGGGAAACCCAACCGGCGAAAGCAAATGACGATAAACCACCTACCATAGTGGTACCCGCCTCAATGACGAGCTTGCCTTGTCAGGGTTGGACGACGACGCCTCAAGAGCGACGACCCCCCCTGCCGCGACCTGGAAAGGATGGAAAGGTGATGACATCGCAGAGCCCCGAGGCAGCAGGAGAAGTTGGACGTCCACGTTCGACGCTCTCAACGACTCCCGCCGTTCCTGAGCGAGCTCTCGCCAGCAAGGGCAGCGCCTCAGTCAGGTCGAGCCCCTTACTTCAGCGCATCGGGCCCCACGACGAGTGACCGGGTCCGAACCTCCGCTCGCTGACATCCCCAGGCAACGACGGTGAACAGCGCCCACTGAAGAACATCAGTGATGCCAACACCACGACGAGCAAAGCCGCAGGACAGGAAGCAGCTAGCACCCAGGCTGTGAAAAGGGGGTCCCCACCGGTAACTATGATCGAGATACCCGACGAAGAAGATGACACTTCGTTTCAGATTTGGCTTGCCAAAGAAACGACACCAACGGTAGAGATAGTACTCAACCCGCGAGCCCCTCCCCAGGATGAGGGTCGCATCTCTATTCCCTACGACGACGATCTCCCGCGCATTCCTCGCGCAATCGACGAAACCCCCCGAGCCCCTCCCAAGGATGAGGGTCGGTGGGTAGGAAAACCCTTCGAGGTGGACTGGACGCTCCGCGCAGTCTGCGAAGCACGAAACGACAACGCCGCACGCGCCGCCCTCTATGTGTGGGTCCACAACAAACGCCACGGAGAAATCAACGACGAACTCCTCGCTGAGATAAAACTTGGCGGGGAACCGGCTCGAGAACGGCTATACGAACTCCGAGAGCCAATCCGATACATATGATGAACTCGATCCAGCGAAAGGGACCTCACTCTCGACGTCCAGCTGACTCCTGCCGGAGGAACCAAGACTCTCCTAACGAGAGGGTTACTCGACAGTGGCTGCACGGGCAGCGCGATCAACCGAGCGTTCGTGCTCAAACACAACCTCAACACCGAAAAGACCACAGTACCTATCCCCGTGTATAACGCCGATGGTACCCGAAACTCGGCAGGCGCCATTACCGAATTCGTCGCCTTCCGAATGACGATTGGAGACCACAGCGAGTGCATCGACCTCGCCGTAACGGATCTCGGAAAGACCGACCTTTACCTCGGGTTTGACTGGCTTAAACGCCATAATCCCGTCGTAAACTGGAAAACAGGGTCGATTGTGTTCGGACGCTGCCAATGCGTCAGCAATCCATTCCCTCTTCCCGATCACGACGACCACGACTGATGGGATGAAGAGCTTGAGGAAGGCAACAGTATTCTTGCCGTTAACATGGAAGAAGAACTCGTCATCCGCACCGTCCACCACGCCAACGACCTCGCCACGGCAGCCAACGCGGAGAAACCGAAGCTCACTTTCGAGCAGATGGTCCCTGAGCATTACCACTCATACCGCGACCTGTTCTCGAAGGAGAACTTCGACGAACTCCCCGAACGACGCCCATGGGATCATGCTATCGAGCTAATCCCCAATGCGAAGTCGACCCTAGACTGCAAGGTCTATCCGCTCAACCGCAACGAGCAAGAACAACTCGATAAGTTCCTCGATGAGAACCTCGAGTCGGGAAGGATCAAGCCTTCCAAATCGCCATTCGCATCACTGTTCTTCTTCGTCAAGAAGAAGGACGGTTCTCTGCGTCCCGTACAGGATTACCGAAAGTTGAACGAAATGATGATTAAAAACCGATACCCCCTCCCTCTTATTTCCGACCTTATCGACAAACTCCAAGGCGCGAAATACTTCACCAAGCTTGACGTTCGTTGGGGATACAACAACGTTCGCATCAAGGAGGGCAACGAACAGAAGGCTGCATTCCGTACGAACCGCGGCCTGTACGAACCGACGGTGATGTTCTTCGGACTCACCAACTCCCCTGCAACCTTCCAATGGATGATGAACGACATCTTCAAAGATCTCATCGCCAGCGGAAAGGTCACGATCTACCTCAACGATATCCTGATATTCACCAAGGACCTCGACGAGCACCGACGCATTGTACGACAAGTACTCCAGAAGATGCGAGAACACAAGTTGTTCCTCAAAGCCGAGAAATGCGAGTTCAAGGTGCTCAAGACCGAGTACCTCAGCGTCATCATCAGCGAAGGATCGGTCCGAATGGACCCCGTCAAGGTTGCAGGCATTGCCGAGTGGCCCACACCGACAAAGAAGAAGGAACTCCAGTCATTCCTAGGCTGCATGAACTTCTACCGAAAGTTCATCAAGAACTACTCAAAGATTGTACGCCCCCTCACCCAACTCACGGGCAAGACCGACTGGATATGGGGAGCAGCGCAGAACCAAGCGTTCCAGCAGCTCAAAAAGCAAATGGCTGAGGATGTCATCCTCGCCATCCCAAACGGAACCGGAAGGTTCAGAGTCGAAGCAGATGCAAGCAACGGAGCCATTGGCGCTGTACTCAGCCAGCAGCAAGACGGAAAGTGGAGGCCCATAGCCTTCATGTCAAAAGTGCTCACCACGACAGAACGTAACTACGAAATCTACAACAAGGAGCTACTAGCGATCATGCTAGCACTCTCCGAATGGCGCCATTACTTAATGGGCGCAGTCGAAGACGTAGAAATCTGGACAGATCACCAAAACCTCCAGTATTTCCATAAACCGCAGAAGCTCAACCGCCGCCAAGCGCGTTGGGTCACCGAACTCGCCGAGTACCACTTCGTACTCCATCACAAGCCAGGCACGCAGAATGTCAAGGCCGACTTGTTATCATGACGAAGCGATCACGACCAAGGAGAAGACGACAACGGAGACATCACGGTTCTCTCCCCACACCACTTCCGGGCCATGATCATGCCCAGCGTAAACGAAACGCACGAAAAGATCCAACGTGTCACCAAGCAAAAGGAGCTATGGGACACTGGGATCGCCACCTCACTTGAGCATGAGCGAGGCATCTCGGAGGAAGGAGGAGTACTCCTCTACGACAAGCGTATCTATGTTCCCCGACACTCGGGACTACGAGGAGAGATCATCTCCCAATACCACGACCACATCACGGCAGGACACCCCGGAATCGCCAAGACCAAGGAACTCGTTCTACGCGAGTACTGGTGGCCGAAGATGGAAAAAGACATCAAGGCGTACGTCGCAGGATGCGAGACTTGCCAACGAACTAAGTCAAGCAACCAAGCGAAGGCAGCGCCTCTCCATCCAAACGCAATCCCAACGGAGCCATGGACCCATATCTCCGTCGACATGATAACCGGACTCCCCGAGTCAGGCGGTCACGACGCCCTCCTAGTTGTCGTCGACAGATTCTCCAAGGGCATTATTCTAGTCCCTTGCAACGTCGAACTCTCAGCCGAAGGCTGGGCCCGAATTCTCCGCGATCACGTATACGCGTGTCACGGAATGCCAAAGGTGGTAATCTCTGACAGAGGTCCCCAATTCGTATCCAAGTTCATGATGGAACTCTACCGAATGCTTGACATCAAGCAAAACGCTTCTACTGCGTTTCACCCACAGACCGACGGCCAGACAGAGCGTGTCAACCAGGAGGTCGAGAAGTATCTTCGGATCTTCATCAACCATCAACAGACCGACTGGGCCGACTGGCTACCTCTCGCAGAGTTCGCCCACAACAACCGCGTACACTCAGCAACGGGCAAGTCTCCGTTCATGGTCATGTACGGTCGAAACCCCCGAATCCTCCCCGACTCCCCGTCAACCGCAGGCACTGAAGTACCCGCCACTACCGACTTCTCCAAGCAGATGACAAAGATCCACAAGGAAGCTGAAGCCGCCCTCACCGAAGCAGCAGGGCGCATGAAGAAAGCATACGACAAGCATAAGCGAAACGCTCATGCGTACGAAATCGGAGACCGCGTATGGTTGGACACTACCAACCTACACCTCCCACAACCGAAGAAGAAACTCAACGATAAAAGAGTTGGACCCTTCGAGATCCTCGAGACCGGTACCTCATCATACAAGCTGAAGCTTCCACCGCACTGGAAGATCCACCCACGCTTCAACGAGAAGTTGTTGACGCCATACGTCATACCGTCGTTCCCTAATCAGGAACTCCCGCCACCCCCGCCGCCAGACCTTATCGACGGCGAAGAACAATGGGAAGTCGAAGAAGTACTCGACTCCAAAACACGCAAAATCCGTGGACGACGGGGACAACCCTCGACCATGGTAGTCGGCTACTTCATCAAGTGGAAAGGATACACCCGGGAACACAATTCGTGGACCACAGAGGCAGACATGGGCAACGCAGAAGAAGCGATTGCCAAATACGAGGCCAAAGTCGCAGCGCGCAGAAGGATGGCGCGCTTACACCTAGGCAAAATCATAACGAAAACCCCGAGATCTCCCTTATCCATGTTCATAGACCATGAACACAGCGACGGGAGTATTCGATATCTCGCCCAACTCGAAGACGGCTCCCAAAAATGGACCCGCGACCCCGACGTCATGAAATTCAAGGCATTCCTAGACGAATATTGGGCTAGCCAAGGAAGCCCTACCGAATCTGAAGAAGCGATGACCTAGGCAGTCGGGACGCCTGCCTTAACGAGAGGGTAATGTTACGATTTTTCCATTTTCCTTATCTTATCTCCCAGCGCCTATCTAATCTCATCTTATCTACGGCGCTTATCATGGACATCGGACCGCATCTACACGCGGTCCCCACGACCTTAACGAACGACTACAGACCCGTTACTACGGCGAGCGATTCTCGCACGTATACCGCACGACATTCATTGTTTCACGCATGGTGACAGGACGCTCGACACACATCAGTACCTAATTATAGCGTTCTGGACTTAGTATATAAGTAGCACGGATATCCTTTGTATATCCCTAGATTCGAACTAAAGTTTATCTTTACCTTGCCAACTGCACGATTAGCACCGATTACACTTAGCGGCTAAACGAGTGATTGTCCGAACGCGAGACAGCTCATAGTCCTTTGCTAATAAGGTCACGTGTTAGGCTAGGCCTAACAAGGACCAGGAGATCCAGGAACACTGTAAAAACCTGGGCTCATAGATTGAGGCCCTCGTGCTCGTTGTATGAGGTGATTAAGCTGTGCAAGCTGCTGCTCCTGCACCTCAATGAGGCGCTGCATCAGGCCTGACAAGCCATCAATCCCACTCTTCATGCTGTGGATGTCTTGCAACATCGATCTATATTCTTGATTCGACTTCTCCTTATCGGTAGTAGTCTCAATCAAAAACGAGTTTAAACTATCAGTCAGGGCTGACAGATTATGGCACACTTCATTGTGTGTATTCTGTGACTCTATCAGTACGCCTCACTCAATTAGACAATGATAATGATCTTACCTCCATTTGTCCGATCTCTCGTTCCAGTTTTTGGATGGTGGCATCTATATCGTCATAATCAAGGTCTGGTATGCAGCTTGAAATTTTCAGTTGACTTACTGATTGCCAATAGCATATCTCCAGGACTCACCACAGGAACAGCGCTGCTGAGCTATGAGTACTAATGCACAATGATAAAGGTGAGATGACCTGACTCACCCACATTGTGGAGAGCCAGGCCCTGGACTAGCCATGTGCCAGTCAGGTGCGTTATTGGCATTGCCTGCCGCCTGGTTGCTAATAGCAAGTGCTAAGCTTTAAGTACGGTACAATTACTTTGAAAAGAGACATATGTGTTTTGACCATGCGCCAGATAGTTTGAGCCAGACACCATTAGTATTGATGTGAATGTCAGAAACTAGATAGGACAATGTCAGAGCCACAAAGATTCATCAGATAGCATACACACCCAACACATCAGAAGATCAGTTCTGCAATGACAACTCCTTGAAATGAGAGGAGACCAGAAGTTACTGAGGATGGGAATGATAACGTGAAACACTGGCAATTCAGATGACATTGCGACAGGCTTTTATACTAAAGGCCAGCTTTAACCGGGCTTCAAAGATAACAAGGATACTTTTGCTATGCTGTCAATGTCGTCATAATGACCGGACTGGACAAGAGTATTTGAAATAAGGAAATCAGTATTGTTATATCATTAGACAGGGGGAAAAGCAGAAAAGTCTCATTCACCGTATGCAGTGCACATGGTACAAGCAAGCAGAGAATAGTAAAAGGTTCTATAAACTCTCAATATCTGAGTATGGGATCATGAAAAACCCGACGATTACAACAACTCAATAGTAACATGCACATTTACCGATGAATTTTGTCAATCTTACTGCATAAAGCGATATTTTACTCAGACCTGTCAAACATTGTAATCAGGAGCATGCACCACTGACATATGGTGAACTGTATATACCGACATATTTCCTGAAGCCTGCTGCACGGGGCAGAAAAAAGAATTCAAACCTATTGAGATAATCAAGTCAAATTTCTGTTCGATATCCAAGAAGAACTCTAGACCTATTGCTTAATATTCGAGGCAATTAGGCCTGGCAAGCTGGACTGCTCTAGATGAAAGAAATGAGGAGACAATGCAAAGTTATTGACATCATGCTCTCACCAATGCATCACAGATGCATATGTAGAGACTTTGCAACCACATGGAGTGATTCTATACTTGTGCAAGTGCTGCTCAGCTATATAAACCTTCTCTTTGTTAAGCTGTTAGAAATTATCGAACCTCATGTCCTCTGAGCCAAAGATCTTGTGCCGCTCTTGTGGTAGTCTATTTTCTTGCTGTGGTATCAAAAAACACGAAATTCCCTGTCTGCATGATTTGCATCAGCATGTTGCCGACACATGTTTTGAGGATGCAGTTTTACAACTGACCTACATTATGTCAAGTGTTTCTCTGTCAGGTATGTTGATCTGCTTGATGTTGCAAATGGTCTAACTATAATTTTAGTAACACTAGGAGATAGTACAAATGAATCTCTATATGTATCTGATAGTCAGGTCTCTGACAGCTTGAGTAAGTTCAGCTGGACATTTCTGCAACATCAGTTAACCGATGGTCTCTAGATCACGATTGGGAACAGGCTTGTGAGTAAAATAAATTTTTACTGCATGTTTTCTAATAGTGACATCACGTTAGATTCTCATGTTGGTGAAGCCAATAGTTTTGTTGATGTACCTGATAGTCCTGTGACATCAGAAGCCGAGAATGGAAACTTCTTAGGCGACCCAGAGCTTCAAGTTGACGATATCCAAACAATATTTCACCCATCCAGTGGTAAAGTGACCATAATTGACCATTTTGATTAGTACCGGTGATGTACTCGGTAACGGCGAGTGGCAAAAGACTAGTGGGCGGAAATGAGCTCCAACCAACACTAAACCTCTCTACACTCTACACTATCACCAATGTGTTGAATTCGGGTGTTTCGAGTATGATAGAAGCACTCTGCAGACTCGATAATCAAGGTAGGTTGTTCAAAAAGACGTTTTATTCGTTACTAGTGAGTTTTACAAGCGTACTACTCGCACTAGTGGGGTGGGTAAGACACAATTGAATGAATGTGACTTGGTTTTGAGCTACTGCGCTTGCTGGGACTCCGACTGTTCGGACTATTGGCTCTCTTGGCCCTGTACTACTTCCTACAAGTGATCAACACTTGACTAGTTCGCACTCTTGGCTTACTAGTGACACTCTTGGCCTAGAAACTGCTCCTTACAAGTGATCAACACTTGACTAGTTCGCACTCTAGCTTACTAGTGGCACTCTTGGCCTAAGAATAATACTTTAACTTTGAGAAACTGCAAGAACTAACTTCAGAGCACTCTTGGCCTTTGCAGGACACAATAGTAGACTCAAAGGGACTTCAATTCACTCAATACTATAGGTAACTTAGCGACTAGTAGCCGCTTCGTTCGAGGTTATGCACAAAAGCCTTTAATTGGGGGCACTAGATACTACTAGTCTGTCACAATCGCAGGGATGGCGTCGCCTCCCGTTGCGAGTGACTATTCTACTACTTATATACTGTAAGGAACGGTACAAAGCGACACAAACAGCTACACTAGTGGGGTATTTTCGGTACTGATTTCTTGGCTAGGCCCAAAATATCGTGCATAAACACGCAATAGTCGGTCTAGAAATTGCTATTGGACGACTAGTGAGCCACGGAGCTCAGCTAGCGGTTTAATCTCGCGTTCTTGACCCAGCAACACGCCACTAGCGCCGGAGATGAACGACTAGCCACACTTCCGCATCCGCAACGCAGTTGGCCGTGATCGAACGCGCAGCCTGGCTAGCCTCATGTCTGATCGTAACAGATCTGATCGCACTAGTTGGATCTAGATGCGAGGTTAATCCGTTGCTAATTCATTTCTAAGTCCTGCTTCGAGATTGCTGCGCAACTAGTTAACCTGACTTAGGCGTTTATGCCCTGATCGGCCTGCTAGTGACCGGACTTCACGAGATCTGTGTATCCTGCTTCTTGTTTGGTGCGCTAGTCGCGTTACTTGTCTACTAGTGGCCTTATATTAATTAGTCCAGCTAGTATTCAAGTCACTAGTATGGCTGGCTGGTAGATTTAACCCACTAGTGGTATCGCATCTAAGTCCTGGCTTCACTAGTCGCATACTGCTGTAACTATCAGCTCAAAGCCTCAGCTATAGTCCTTTTACTATCACTAGTATCGGATAGATATGCAATTGTATTGTTACAAATTCGCAAAATCTAGGTGTGAACGCATAGACGGCGTATCACCGGTCCCAAGCAACAGATCAACACATTGATCCTCCGATCGATCAATGTTCCTTCTCATCCCATAGGGATTTTGACATTGCAGAATTTGTCCTCGATGCTGCACTTAGTGAAAGGCAAATGGACAAGTTCTTCAAGCTGTTAAAATCCTTGGCACTAGATGAGGTGCACCTTACTCCTTCAGATATCAAAACGAGAAAGGATGTGAAGGCTAGCTGGGACTGTGTGGCAAACCTGGTCACTCCTGTAAGTATGATCATTGTTAACCATTGATCTCGCTGAACATATCAATGACAGTTTGAAAAGCATACATGTCCTATCAAGCTTCTCAATGAGGAAGTTTGCTTTGATGTTTATCGCTTGAATCTATGGAATTGGGTGTTAGAACTTGTCAATGATCCTACATTGGAGCCGCATTTTGTTTGGGATGCTACCCACTTATCGAAGTGGAATGGGACCACCTTTGAAAGGTTTGTTGATGAACCTTGGACCGCCCAGGCATTCTGGGATCTGCAAGTGAGTACAAATCTTCTAACCTACCTGACATTTCATTCAATCCCACTCTTCCTCTCTAGACGGCTCTGCCAGAGGGCAGAAAGCCATTGTACATTATCCTGTATGCCAATAAAACACGTCTATCATCATTTGGGACTGCACAAGGCTATCCAGTAGTGGCGTGTTGTGGAAACCTGCCTGTTCATATTTGAAATGGAAAAGGAGTTGGCGGTGGACGGGTTGTTGGTTGGTTGCCAGTGGTCTGAAATATTCCATCCTGTTAGAATGTTTTTAAATCTGAATCAATGAAATGCAGATAAAGGAGGATCTAAAACATACTGGCAAGAAATATTATGTTGATTTCAAGCGTCGTGTATGGCACACGGCGATGAAGTATGTTCTGGAAACAATGGTTGATCCCAGTAAGTTTGGTGCTTGGATTCACCTTCACCTTGCAAATCGAGATCTCCAACTCTTTCCATGATTTCCTATTTTATCCTGCAACTATGAGGAAGCGTCAGTTCTCACATTATTTCCTTGCATAACATGTATTGACATCACTAATAGCACAATGATGGTTCTGATATGAGGCATTAATGGCAAAGCGCCGTATCCAATTTGCTTAGTTCCCAAGCTAGAACAAAATAATCTGGAGATGGAGTATGAGCTCTGAACTTCTGAACATACCAGAGAGATTCTTCAAACAGCCAGAGGACTTAGGACCTAGGAAATGCGGGATGATTATCTTGGTCAGTTTGGGCTGTGAAACATTGACATAAGTTTCTTTTCCCACTATGAGAAGTATAGTAATAAACCTTTGGCTTTCAGAACGTCTTTTGGATTATTCAGGCATGCGATCCATTCCGGTCCCTTTCTTGGGATAGGCTACACGGCTTTCAGGATGGTCTCTTTGGGAATCATCTTCAAGGAGATCTTGTCTGTCGTATCAAGGCTCTTGGACATGCTTATGCTAATCAAGCTGATGATGTTACAATTTTTCCATTTTCTCTTATCTTATCTTCAGTGCCTATCTTATCACGGCGCTTATCAACGGACAACGGACCGCATCTACACGCGGTCACCACGGACATAACGAACGACTTCAGACCCATTACTACAGCGAGCGACTCTCGCCCATATACCGCACGACATTCATTGTTTCACGCATGGTTACAGAATGCTCGACACATATCAGCATCTATATATAGCATTCTGGACTTAGTATATAAGTAGCACGGATATCCTTTGTATATCCTTAGATTCGAACTAAAGTTTATCTTTACCTTGCCAACTGCACGATTAGCACCGATTAGCCTAGTGACTAAACGAGTGATTGTCCGAACGTGAGACAGCTCATAGTCCTTACGTTAATAAGGTCACGTGTTAGGCTAGGCCTAACAATTAGTTCGAATCTTCCCTTCTCTTTCTCTAATGCTCAGCCGTGAGGAGAGACCACCCATGACACCCGACGACAAGTACACTATCTCCATAGTTTCAGCAATCAGAGGAGCAGCACTACTCTCCCTCCTCGTAGGTCTCCTTGTACTCGTGTATGAGGAGCAAATCCGTCAATTCCTCGGAATCCAACGATACCCCACCCCCCGAACTTACACCAACTACTCTAGGTACGTCACCCCCTATGAGCAATGCTACCTGCCGCAACCGGTATGGCATACCACGGGATTTCAGCCCGGAAGAGAACACGCCCGACAACGATTGTTCCCGGCTCCCCCCCCGCCACTACCTCCTCGGCCGAATTTCCTCTGCGTAGGGAGGAACACCAACATACTCCACCCCGCAACATCCCTCGGACGCCTACTCCACCCCACTCCGCATCTACTGAGCGGACCTTTGTCGACGATGGCGAGGACCTCAGACAGTACTTCACCACCCCGTCCCCCCGATCTATGAACCCCTCCCCCGACGACCTGAGAGGATCCTGGTCACCACGGCCCCATGACCATGCTCTCCCCCATGACGGTATGCACCAGTCCCCACCCCACCTCGCCGATACGAGTCCATTCCCGTCGACTCCTTCACCCACGACTCCCTGTCAGACACAGGCTCCGACCTCTCCCTCTGGCTCTTCTTTGAGCTCAGAGAGCAACTTTCAGACCCCTCGCCAGAGCGAGAGGTCGCTATCAAACTCCCCCCCAATCGCCTCGACGACGATCCCCTCAACGCTAATGGAGGGGATTATGTCTGGCCACTTCTCACCAGCATTGATTGAGAGATCATTGGTGCCCAACATGCCCAAGCCTGGGGACTCAGGCAGAATGACATCGACTGACGCTCCGGCTTCCTTGGTGGCCCCCACAGGGACACCATGGACGATTACCTCGCCCAACACCAAGGAGACCAGGTTCCCCAGTACGGGAACACCGCTGCCACCATGGCAGCCCGAATATTCGCTAACCAGGAGCGAACACTATACCCCCCTCCACTGGTCTCCATGTCTTCGGTCTATGGGACCGAACCCCCGACGAGCAAGCAACGCTCGATCGCCAGTTACTCGCACTGGCACAATCTCTTGATGACCGTCCCAACCTCGATGACTCTGACTACGTTCCCCCCGCCCCCGGGAGTGATCTTTGATCACTTCCACTACGACGACGAGACCTTCGGGGGTCTTGACGAATACATCCACGAGTCTCAACCCCGATACTCCCCGCCCCCGTACCCACCACCAGGATGGCAACCCCATCCTCACCCACTATCCCCACCCCGCAACGCCTTCGGGCGTCACACAAGACCGCGAAGCGGCAAGCTCCCGCCCCGAGGCTACCGCCTGGGCAACACGACCAGTTTCCTCATGGGAGGAGGAGATGCCAAGAATGAAGGAGGAAGAGGCTCCCAGCAACCCCCTGTTCTCTCACTGGCCGAGCGAATGCAGAGGGCCATCGACCTCGCCAACGAAAAGGCGAATGAGCTTGAGGAGCTGCGGTGAGTACTCACCAAAGCCGAGTGCGACCATGACGAGCATGTCGACCTTTTCCAGTTGCCAAATGCCCACCAGCGAAAGGGGAAACAACCGGATCGAGGATGACCCCAACTGCCTAATATGCAGTGCCCCCTCCATGACCGGACCGATCAATTCTCAGTCCCACGACCACCAGCACGGTGGCAACCACCGAACCCGCCCCCGCACCCAATGGGCACGTTCACTGAGGACAACCCTCTCCTCAGGATCAAGCCAGTCCTCCTCTCCCTGCCCACCAAATTCAAGGGCGACCACGACGACATTGAAAGATACATCGGGGACTGCCAGATCTACTTCGAGGCTTTCTCGTCGTATTTCCAGTTCGCCTCCCAAAAGGTGCCTTTCGCCGCCTCCTACCTCAAAGGACCCGCTAAGAAATGGTGGGTCCATATCCGACAGACCTTCTGGGGGACCATCCCCCATGAAGACCCCCGATTCCGATGGCCAAGTTGGGCCAAGTACGTCAGCCTCATCTTTGAGCAGTTCCATGACCCCGCCATCCAAGACGTCCACGAACAATGAATGTTTGCCCTCTGCATGGGTACTAAGCTGGCTACCCAGTACTTCCAGGAACTGGAGATGGAGGCAGACCAAGCCGGCCGACGCCATGAGGAAGACGCTCAAGGCCCAATGGTACGAGTGGTACGAACGGGAGTTCCCGACTCGTACACCAACGCGATCGCCAACTACAGGTGAGACGTTCCGGTCACTTATCCAGAATGGAAAGCCCGGATCCTCGTCATGTATGAGGAGAGGCAGAAGAAGCTCACGTTTGACGCAACACATGGAGGGAACCGGACAGGGGGCTACACCAGCAAACCCGCCACTACCACCACCAGCTATGCCAAGATAGCAGGTGGCGCGACAAGTTCGCCGACGGCCAAGCCAACGGGAAGTGGAGGCAAGAAGAGCGGTCGCAACGCAACGACGGGTAAGTGGGTCGCAAGGCCAGGAGTAACATTCGGCAGGCAAGGACAGCCCATGGACATAGGAGAGATGCGAAGGAAGGGGATGTACTTCTGGTGCGGCAAGCATGGACACATGGGTCGGGATTGCCCCGACAAAAGGAAGTTCACAGATATCCGGTCGGTACAAGTTACTGAGCCGGTGAGTGCAATGACTAAGATCGAGGAAGTGGAGGAGGAGGGAAAAGACGCGGCGGTCTAGGGTTCGATTCCCCTAGCACCACCAAGGACTTACTTACTGGTGTGTCCCCATCTCCTGCTGGCCGGACTGACACTTTTTTACATAGTACCAATGTTTTATTTACTGCGCATTCAAATATACCCCGCCCCCCCGCTTCAGGGGCGGTACTTACTACTTCTACCAGCACAACCCGACACCCAGTCACCGAATCGACCAACCGATACACCCTTCTCGACATCGAAGGGCACGACAACAACAACAACAATGCGACCCCCGCCCTCAAGAACGAGGAGTACAAAGCCAACGCCAACGCCCATCTCAAGAGAATAGGGGCTAAGCGTCAAGCAAGTAGCCTATGCGGGGAAACCCAACCGGCGAACGCCCATGATGAAAAACCACCCACCATAGTGGTACCCGTTGATGAGCCTCCAGGCTCTGTACGCTCAGAATTCGCGGATTTTAAGCACTAATTGCCGCTCCTGTCCACCCAGCGGACTTTCAGTAAACCAAAGATTGCACACAAGTTCATACTACTTTCATGCTACGGCAACGACTCCTCACACGCTTTGTTATCCATCTCATCTGGTTACGCATCATAATTGCCATGTTCCATCACAGCAAGGCACCTTCGATCACAAATCATCCTAAAACGGAACTACCGTATCACTTCTCATAGCCTCATGGACGCATCAATCAATCACTTAATGAAATGACGTGATTGCCGCGGCCACTCATCCATCCACGATATTTCGAGCACACGGCCACTACAGACCGCGTTTTACTAAGGCTGTTACTTTGCCAAGACTTGGAGAAGACGTAGACCCAAGTGTGCACCTCAGTACAAAAGACATACCTCCCCAGTCCGCAGCTAAAACAGCACCTCACGATCCGTTCATCGCTCCAAGAAACCATACGGTTTTGTCCATACACGGCAACGTCGACAAGTTGCTGTTACTTTCGAAGCCAAGAAACCATATGTTTGCTACGAAATCTACTAAGCCACGGCCTTGCAGCCTGACTAAGTCGCGCATACTTACTCTATTTATAATTTCGTACTTGTAGTATAAAAACTAGCTAGAAAACGTCGTTTAGCGTTAGCTTACCTAGAGCATAGATCGCAGCTTACCCCTACGCATCCAGTTTCTCTCTGTCATCGAGTCTGCGCTACGTTTATTACCGTTCTACGGCAATACATCGTTTGCCCCAGCACAGTCTCGATTGCACGTCAACGCTTAAGCTCACCAGAGTTATTCCACGGTTTTTGACTGTGAAGAGTCTTTTGACACTCGCTCTTCGCTCTTAACACTATTGGTACACGATCATATTGTGCCAATACGTGATTGCCGCGCCATACCTCGTCCACGTTTATCTTTTATCGGCCATTATCGCTTCAACTTCACAGCATAGGATATTTTCACGTTTTCACTTTCACCATTGTATCGTCGCCCACTTGGGTAGTCTCCGAGCAGACTTAGGATCGTTTCGCACCAGTATAGGACCAGTTTCCGCATAGTTTTCGTATAGGACAGTCCCTTGAGTGGACTTGAAGGTTAGTTTTGACATAGGATAGGATCGCTTCAGCACAAGACCAGTTTCGACATCGACATCAGCATTTCCGTATCGTTTAGGACCAGTATCCCGCCATCGCCAGTATATTTCCATTCTCGCTCTCTCATTCATCACCGATTTCCATATTTCCACGTTTATTTCAACGCTTCGCCCTCAGTACTCCGTTTCACGTTTTCACACTTCGCCCACCGCACTCAGCTATAGTTCCGTGTTTTCTCATCGATTCCCCACTCCCAGATTCAGTCTCACGCATCTATTACAGTTCTCTTCGCTCGCTTCGCTAGGATTGCCGTCTAGCGACGTTTTCTAGTCTCGTCTCACGTTTTCGTTTACGGATTCGTGGTATTCACGTCATACCCATTTCCGTCCCCTCTCGTTTCGAGAGATCCCTACCGGCTTACAGCCAAAGCTTCTAGTACTCGACTACCAAGCAGTACTACTTCGCTGACTGAAAAGTCGCAGTGTATACTTGCGTATAGAGGAATTGTTTTACTGCACAGAGGTGCCCCGAACCCACTCGCACACACGATCGCCTTGATTGCCGTGTAACCACGTTAATTTCCCAATCTCGTTCCTGAGTTGGTGTTGCCGTTGCCACGGAAGTCTAGGCTCATCACCGTCTTAACGGCGAGCTCTGCTCGACCGGACGGGGCATCGAGTGAGCCGAAGGCCACTCATGATGACTCTCCTGGCGGAGAGCAGGCAGCTGCCCAAGAGCAGAATACCGCAAGGAATCCAATGACAACTCCGACGAGTACGAGGGCTATACCTGGCCTCGGGATGGGAATAAATAGGCAGCCATCCACTAGTCGCCAGGGAACGAGGCAGACTGGTAATTCTGCGTTCGCAGTTCAAGCCCCCTTGATCACGACTCCTAAGGTCGGACCGACGACAAACGATGAAGACGACCCCAGCATCCCGCCCCTGAATGAACAGGGAAGATCCTCAGAAGGGATCATGGACGCCCAGAAAGCCACAGGACAGGAAGCAGCTAGCGCCCAGGCTGTGAAAAGGGGGCACCCACCGGTAACTATGATCGAAGTTCCCGATGAAGACGACGACACATCGTTTCAGATTTGGCTTGCCAAAGAAACGACACCGATGGTGGAGATCGTACTCAACCCGCAGGCCCCTCCCCAAGATGAGGGCCGCATCTCCATCCCTTACGACGACGACTATCCCCGAGTTCCTCCCAAAGTTGAGGGTCGGTGGATGAAACCCTTTGAGGTAGACTGGACGCTTTGCGCAGTCTGCGAAGCACGCACCGACAACACCGCTCGCGCCGCCCTCTTCGTGTGGACACACAAAGACCACCTCGCCGAACTCACCGATGACCTCCTCGCCATGCTATGGCTTGGAGGGGAGACAGCTAGAGAACAGCTGTACGAACTCTGCGAACCCGTATGCTATGTACGATGAACCCGATCCAGTGAAAGGGACCTCACTCTTGACGTCCAGCTGGACCCTTGTACAGGGACGAAAACTCTCCTAATGAGAGGGTTGCTCGACAGTGGCTGCACCGACAGTGCAATCAACAGAGCATTCGTACAATGACACGACCTCAGCACCGTCAAGGCAGCTGTACCGATTCCGGTATACAATGCTGATGGCATGTGTAACTCGGCGGGAGATATCACGGAATTCGTAGAACTCCGAATGACGATCGGAGATCACAGCGAGCGCATCGACCTCGCCGTCACGGATCTCGGAAAAACCGACCTGTATCTCGGGTTTGACTGGCTCAAGCGCCACAACCCAACGATCAACTGGAAAACAGGAACGATCTTGTTTGGACACTGCCACTGCATCAACAACCCCTTCCCTCTTCCCGACCACGATGACCATGACCGGTGGGATGAAGAACTCGAGGAGGGCGACAGCATCCTCGCAGTCAACATGGAGGAAGAACTAGTCCTCCGCACAGTCCACCACGCCAATGATTTAGCCGTGGCAGCTCACGCAGAGAAGCCAAAGCTAACCTTCGAACAGATGGTCCCTGAGCACTACCGCTCATACCGCGACCTGTTCTCCAAGGAGAACTTCGACGACCTCCCCGAACGACGACCTTGGGATCATGCGATAGAGCTGATCCCCAATGCCAAGTCAACACTAGACTGCAAAGTCTACCCATTGAACCGAAACAAACAGGAACAGCTCGACGCGTTCCTCGACAAAAACCTTCAGTCTGGAAGGATCCGCCCTTCCAAGTCACCCTTTGCGTCACCCTTCTTCTTCGTTAAAAAGAAGGACGGCTCCCTACGTCCCGTCCAGGACTATCAGAAACTGAACAAAATGACGATAAAGAACCGATACTCTCTCCCGCTCATCTCCGACCTCATCGACAAGGCGCCAAGTACTTCATGAAGCTCGATGTCCGTTGGGGATACAATAACGTCAGGATCAAGGAGGGCGATGAACAGAAGGCTGCGTTCCATACCAACCACGGCCTCTACGAACCAATGGTGATGTTCTTTGGACTCACCAATTCCCCAGCAACCTTCCAATGGATGATGAACGACATATTCAAAGATCTCATTGCCAGCGGAAAGGTTACCATCTACCTCGATGACATCCTGATCTTCACCAAGGATCTCGACGAACACCGATGCATTGTACGACAAGTACTCCAGAAGATGCGGGAACACAAGCTGTTCCTCAAAGCTGAGAAGTGTGAATTCGAGGTACTCGAGACTGAGTATCTCAGCGTCATCATCAGCAAAGGCTCAGTATGCATGGATCCCGTCAAGGTCACTGGCATCGCTGAATGGCCAACGCCTCAGAAAAAGAAGGAGCTTCAGTCCTTCCTAGGCTTCACGAACTTCTACCGGAAGTTCATCAAGAACTACTCCAAGATCGTACGCCCACTCACCCAGCTCACGGGGAAGGCAGAATGGACGTGGGGAACGGCCCAGAATCAGGCGTTCCAACAGCTGAAGAAGCAGATGGCTAAGGACGTCATCCTCGCCATCCCAAACGGAACCGGAAGGTTCAGAGTAGAAGCCAACGCGAGCAACGGCGCTATCAGCGCCGTACTCAGCCAACAACAAGACGGAAAGTGGAGGCCCATAGCCTTCATGTCAAAGGCACTCACAGCAACAGAGCGCAACTACGAAATCTACAACAAAGAGTTGTTAGCAATCATGCTCGCTCTCTCGGAATGGCGCCACTACCTGATGGGTGCCGTCGAAGACGTAGAAATCTGGATGGATCACCAAAACCTCCAGTATTTCCAAAAACCACAAAAGCTCAACCGACGACAAGCTCGATGGGTAACGGAGCTCGCAGAGTACCACTTCGTACTCCACCACAAGCCAGGCATGCAGAATGTCAAAGCCAACTTGTTATCTCGACGAAGCGACCACGACCAAGGCGAGGATGATAACGGAGACATCACGATTCTCTCCCCGCATCACTTCCGGGCCATGATCATGCCCACCGTCAGCGAGACACATGAAAAAACTGAATGTGTCACCAAGCAAAAGGAGCTATGGGACACCAGCATCGCCACCTCCCTCGAACACGAGCGAGGCATCTCTGAAGAAGGAGGAGTACTCCTCTACGACAAACGCATTTACGTCCCTCGACACTCAGGACTACGAGGAGAGATCATCTCCCAGTGCCATGACCATATCACAGCAGGACACCCCGGCATCGCCAAGACCAAGGAACTCGTATTGCGAGAGTACTGGTGGCCGAAGATGGAAAAAGACGTCAAGGCGTACATCGCAGGATGCGAGACTTGCCAGCGAACCAAGTCAAGCAACCAGGCGAAGGCAGCGCCTCTCCACCCGAACGCAATCCCGATGGAGCCATGGACCCACATCTCCATCGATATGATCACCGGACTCCCAGAGTCAGATGGCCACGACGCCCTACTCGTAGTGGTAGACCGATTCTCCAAGGGGATTATCCTAGTTCCCTGCAACGTCGAACTCTCTGCCGAAGGATGGGCTCGCATTCTTCGCGACCACGTATACGCTCGACATGGGATGCCCAAGGTGGTCATCTCTGACCGAGGACCACAGTTTGTGTCAAAGTTCATGACCGAACTTTACCGGATGCTCGACATCAAACAAAACGCATCCACGGCATTCCACCCACAGACCGATGGCCAGACAGAGCGTGTCAACCAGGAGGTCGAAAAGTATCTTCGGATCTTTATCAATCACCAGCAAACCGACTGGGCAGAATGGCTACTGCTAGCAGAGTTCGCCCACAACAACCGTATTCACTCCGCCACGGGCAAATCACCCTTCATGGTCATGTACAGACGAAATCCCCGTATCCTCCCCAATTCCCCATCAGCTGCAGGAGCTGAAGTACCCGCCACCACTGACTTCTCGACGAAGATGGCGAAGATCCACAAGGAAGCCGAGGCTGCCCTTACCGAAGCAGCAGGACGAATGAAGAAAGTGTATGACAAGCATAAACGAGATGCTCATACATATGCAGTTGGAGACCGCGTATGGTTGGACACCACCAACCTACATCTCCCGCGACCGAAGAAGAAACTCGACGACAAATGAGTTGGACCCTTCGAGATCCTCGAGACCGGTACATCGTCGTACAAGCTGAAACTTCCACCGCACTGGAAGATTCACCTGTGCTTCAACGAGAAGCTCCTCACACCATACATTGCACCGTCGTTCCCTAACCAGGAACTCCCACCACCACCGCCGCCAGACCTTATCGATGGCAAAGAGCAATGGGAAGTCGAAGAAGTTCTCGACTCCAAGACACGCAAAATCCATGGACGACGGGGACAACCCTCGACCATGGTAGTCGACTACCTTATCAAGTGGAAAGGATACACCCGGGAACACAACTCGTGGACCATGGAGACAGACATGGGCAATGCAGAAGAAGCGATTGCCGAATACGAGGCCAAAGTCGCGGCGCGCAGAAGGATGGCGCACCTACACCTAGGCAAAATCATAATGAAAACCCCGAAAAGCCCCCTCGCAATGTTCATAGACCACGAATATCGCAACGGATGCTTTCAATACCTTGCACAACTTGAAAATGGGTCCCAGAAATGGACCACAGATCCCAACGTCACAAAGTTCAAAATGTTCTTAGACGAATACTGGGCAAGCCAAGGAAGCCCAACCAACTACGAAGAAGTGACAGCCTAGGCAGTCGGGATGTCTGCCTTAACAAGAGGGTAATGTTACAATTTTTCCATTTTCTCTTATCTTATCTTCAGTGCCTATCTTATCACGGCGCTTATCAACGGACAACGGACCGCATCTACATGCGGTCACCATGGACATAACGAACAACTTCAGACCCGTTACTACAGCGAGCGACTCTCGCCCACATACCGCACGACATTCATTGTTTCATGCATGGTTACAGAATGCTCGACACATATCAGCATCTATATATAGCATTCTGGACTTAGTATATAAGTAGCACGGATATCCTTTGTATATCCTTAGATTCGAACTAAAGTTTATCTTTACCTTGCCAACTGCACGATTAGCACCGATTAGCCTAGTGACTAAACGAGTGATTGTCCGAACGCGAGACAGCTCATAGTCCTTACATTAATAAGGTCATGTGTTAGGCTAGGCCTAACAGATGATCAGTAAGCTCCTTTTCATGAGTGACATCTCATTAAGCTCACAATGCTTCCAGAGTTCGAGAGTTTCCTCGCTAGAGGGATTTGAATCATTTTGAAGGCAGCTTTATGGCAGTTACCTTCACCGATGGCACTAAGTATGAGGATCTATCAAAGGTGAGCCGAGTTTGTGTTAGTTTGATATTTAAATGACGATGAACACAGCAAATTATATTTGTCACACACAACATACTCAATGAGACAGAGGACAGCCATGGATATCATTTATTGAAGTGCATCTGGAGCTACCTTGTTCTCAATGTGTATGCGGGGTTTACTCTTCATACTGAAAGTTCTATAAAGGCTCTCCAAGAGGAAATTATCCAATTTGGAAAGCTGATCAAGGTGAAGCAGTTCTACATTGATTAAATTTAGTCCCTTGAAGCTGAATGACCGTATCAGGAGTATGAAGAACTCACCCGAACAGTTAGTGAGAAACCAAAGTCTTGGAACTTTCTGAAGGTACATTCACACCGGCACCTTCCTGACAATATTCTGGCAAAAGGAGTATCCAGGAACTATGACACAAAGCCCAATGAAAATATGCATAGACCGTTGAAGGATGCTTATCAGCTAAGGACAAACTTCAAAGAGGTCGCTGAGCAAATCCTTTGTGTAGATTCATGGTGCAATGTGGCAGGCTTTATACAGCAGCAAATTGAAGTTCAGGATGAGCTGCTACAGACGTGGCAGGATTCCCAGCAGGCAGACGAAGAGATAGAGGAGGAGATGGAAGAACAGCCACACAATTACTCGGGGAAGGCCACATTGCATGGAAATTGTGGTAAGGGTGGTGGAACGATGTCGATAAAGGAGTTGATGAATTCAAAGTGGGAGGATATAGCCTTCACAGGGTTTTCGGACAAGCTATCAGAGTACGTGAAGAAGTTGTTCAAAGACCTACCCCATGTTGTTCCTGTTGTCGATGGCAACAAGTTCCAGTTTGAGCAGTTTTTTGGTGATGAAAAGATAGGCAGTAGACTTTCTCTTCTTTCAAATCACCTCAGCTGACAAATTGACCTTTAGATATGGCTCTATGGAACCATCAAAGTCAACTACGAAAGTACCGTGAACTGGACATTACTTACCGACATTTTGCGGTGTAGTCCCAACTTTCATAACCATCTAAGATACGACTGTGTAATCATTAAGGATGATGCCGGCCCATATTTCGCCCAACTTGTACAGGTCTTCACCTGTAACATTGGCAGAAAAGAGTTTCTGCTGGCCTATGTCCAACCATTTACTGGCATGGTGAGCACAGCTACAGCAAAGCTTGATGAAGACCTTGGCTTCTATCAAGTTTCTGCAAAGAAAAGAGATGAATGCATTTTCATATCAGTTTATTCTATTATCCGGGGGGCACTGTTGGTCAAGGACTTTGGATTTAACAGAGATTCCACCAACCAGTCCAAAGAGTTCTTGGTCATGGATGTTGTGGATGAGGATATGTACCTCTGCATGAAGGCATTGGCCTATGTCGGCAAAAGGTAGTGATATATATAGAAATATATTTATTGCAATTGTATATTTACCTAGGTGGCAATCATAAGACAGTGCAAGACACAGATTATAGTGAATGCACTTACAAGAAAAAGCTGCACATGCGCCAGCTTACTCCCCTCAACTGCCCCAACCATCGTCCTCATCGTCACACTCGTCGTCTGCAGCGCAACAGCAGGCAAGGAAAACCTTTTGTTCCTCCTCGCCATATCCTCCCTCCTTGGCACAGGCTCCTCCGTCAAATTGACTGTGTGCCTCTTACTCGGCGCAAAGGACTCCATATCGAGGGATTCAGAATCCTCCTCTATCATACCTTCCTCCTCCATGGGAGACATCAAGTCGAACCCCAAATGATCATGAAATCCTCTAGGATTTGGTGGTAGCTCCATGTCCATGAAGCGGGTGACTTGATGCGGACGCAGTTGCGGGAAAGCTCGTCATCATCGACAGTCATGGTTGTGTAGCCCCATTTAGGAGTATCCCTATGGATGGCCATCAGTGCCTCAGGTGTCGAGCTTAAGGGGAGCGATGGAAAGTGGCTGGTTAGCAGAGAGGGGGAGAGACGAGGTGGAAGCAGAACCCAAGCTCGTGAAAAGATAGGGCCACTGCTCTGCCCAAGACCTTTGTCGAGAATCATGCATCTTTTCTCTTCCTCAACAACCTCTTCTAACCTTGTCTCCAGGCCAAAACACCCTTTTGAAACACTCCCAAGACCCCGTTGTCATGCCCGCGGTGTGGCTACCCATGTAAATTCATGATTTGGTATGTTTTAGCATTAGCTTATAGGCTATAGTTAGCGAGCTCGCTAAGCAGATACGTGGATACCTGTGCTAAGCGAGGTTACTGAGGCGATGTCACAGTATGTCAATGGAAACATCAGAGTTAACTAAGGACTTGGTCATAGCACTGTACCGGAAGGGCATGCTTGACAGGAAGGCCAATTGGTTAGCTCACTCCTTCCAATAAGCTTGACCTGCGCTCGCATCAGTAGAATGAGCTTAGAACTGGATCGCAACATAATATGGATGGTAGCCATGTGTTCACTTAATGAAAGAAGCCTGGTGCCTGAAAATCTGGAGATAACCTCGTGTGAGGAAGGAAATGAAGAGATATCATGAGGCAGACCTAGTACAAGGGGTTTTGGCTGAGAGATCTAGCAAGCTTGCTAGGAATCTGAAAGGCCCGATGGCTAATATGCCCAAGAAAGGAGTTGTCCACCAGAAACGAGCTACTGAAGAGAAATACCGCGGAAATAGGAAATCTTACTCATTTGTTGCTAAGGTCCTAAATCAGTGGCGGTGGCCCTTGACATGCACTGGTGTCACAGGGCATAGGGTACACCTCAAGAGACCAATCAGAGACAGTCTGACTCACCTGCCAAGGAATACTGCAGTTGCGGCGGACTGACATCGAAAATCATAGAAAATCATCGAAATGTCTAGACCTTTTACCTTACTCATGGACTGTTTGTAATCACCTTTCACTCGTAGTATATAAGTAGTTCGGTTAGCCAGTGTACAAGCCAAGTTACTATTTGTCCTCTTCTCTGCTATGGAACTGTGCGAACGGCTTGAATTGCATTGAGAAGGACCAGCTCGGAATCTGTGGGTCTCCTGCCTTGAGCGCAGTGAGCCTACTAGTCGCTGGCCTTCGAAATCATAACAGACAAGTGCCGAGAGCCTGTACCCTTGTGAGTGAGTCATTAGTTTACTTCTGGGCTCATTGAGTTTAGTGAGCTCACAGAGAAATAAAAACAGAGATACATTTTGGATATAAAACTTCGGTTTTACTTGAGATAAGAATGAGATTCGGTGACAGTGAAGCTGCACCGGTCTCTAGAGAAAACTGAGAAAACATCTGAGAGAAGCTCTGTTCCATTTCTGGTGCAGTAGTGGTGTGATTCGTGTTGAGGGTGTGATTTGCGAAGGAATTGGCCAGATCAGGCTGTTTCGTGACAGCTGCACCAGGTGCAGTAGGTGTGCACAGGCTGAAAGAACTCCAGTGATACCTGGTTACTTAGCGAGCTCGCTGTGTGCAAGACCTAAGTGTAAAAGAGATGTTCGTGTTGAGAGTGTTGTGGGAATTGGCCAGATCGAGCTGTTTTGTGACAGCTGCACAAGGTGCAGTGGGTGTGCACAGGCTGAAAGAAATCCGGTGGTACCTTGTTATTTAGCGAGCTCGCTGTGTGCAAGACCTGATTGTATTGGGTTTTTGTTTGAGAGTGCCGAGGGCCTCATTTGTGACGAGTTGGGATTCAGGTTTAGTGAGCTAAGAGAAAGGCAAAGTCGTGCGCAGTTGGACCTAGCAGCGATTTGTACTTAGCGAGCTCACTGAACGAACTTGGTCATTTCACGGATCTGCATGTCCATTTGTATTCTATTGAAAGATACCATTGCCTTGAGGGTTGCGTGGTTCGCCATGCTCTCTTGTAAAAGCTTTGAGGAGAAATAAAGAGAACTTGAGATATTGCTTGTAACTTCATGTCGCATCGGGTCATTGAGCGAGCTCTCTGAGATTTGTTGAGATACTGTTGGTGCACAAGAAGAATTAAATTCCTTGCTCCCCTCCACACTTATTAGAGATTGGTGTGTGTGTGTGTTAGTGGGGTTGAGTGTAGGCAATTGGTGTGTTGTTCGTGCTAGGCCACACTTGGTTTCATGGCTGCCTGCCACCAGCCTCATCACCGCGAACTCCCATCACGTGTCTTTCTGCAGCACAAAACTCGCTGGCAACGGCGCACTCCTTGACATTTACCAGCACCAACAAGGACCCAGCTACCTTTTATACTCAGTCCCAGGCACACTTTGACAGCCTCAAGACATACCTCTACACTGTCCTCCCTATGGCGGTATCTGAAGAGGAGCAGAAGTGAGAGGCGTTGGAGGCCAAGACATTTTCAATGAAGCATGATATTTTAAATCTGGCTGGTCAAAGTGCTGAAGTCCTGGGATTCCAGGATTATGTTGGGAAGACAGGTACGCACTGCAGCATTTTGTAGATTGTTTACTGGTCTGATAATGTGTTGCAGACGATCCCCAAGAAGCACAGAGTATTGCTGTTCTTACACAGGAATTTCAGCCTGAGGCGAAGCACGTATGTGGATCATTCATTGTTTTTCATATCAACTCTGACAGAGCCACCTCTGTCAGAATCGGTGAGGTCATCTCCATCGTAAGGAGTATCTCGGGCAAGGGGGTGAAGGCGACAAGGTGCCACATGCTTCTGTCATCGGTAGCAGAGCTTAGGGCATGTAGCGTTGAAATACTGTCTTTTGAATGATGAATCTTCCAATTTTATGCGCATATATGCAGGCGAACATTATTGTATAGGGAATGAGGTACAATATAATCTACTAACACAGCATCAGAACTGGGAATGAGACCGTAGGTAATGATGTACTTACAACGTATGATGCAGAATCCAACAAATATGAGAATGAGAAATACAAATCAAATGAGTGTCCGCACGACTGGTGAGCAAAAGAATATAGTAAGAGAGATACAGAACTAACATTGCAAGAAATCATTTTGGAGGTCCTGTGTTCTTCAGCTTCTCGAGGAGCTCGTTATTCTCTGTGAGACGCTCTTCTAGTTCGCGTTGGCTCTTCTCTGAGAGACGATAAGTTGAAGACAGCATGGATAGTCTGAGGTGCAAACGTACTGGGACAAGCGGTGTACTAGCAATGAAGTGCAACAATGAGCACGTCCCTTTTTGCTTTCTCCTGCCCCAGTGCCTCATGCATCTTCATTGTCTTTTCTCGACCT
This sequence comes from Armillaria solidipes, assembly GCA_022818035.1. NCBI lineage: Eukaryota > Fungi > Basidiomycota > Agaricomycetes > Agaricales > Physalacriaceae > Armillaria > Armillaria solidipes. Next base: position 2,930,671 of record JAIWYQ010000001.1, on the reverse strand, counting down.
TTCTTGCCTGTATGCAACTTTCCTTCCTGGACCTGCGTTCTTCGAGCTTGGAGCAACGACTGTAACTTTCCTTCCACTCCTTGCAACAATGACTGGAGGACCTCAGTACTTTCTGGCGACATTTCTGAGTGCATCAACGGGTGATAAGGAGAATGGAGGTAGTGCGAGCAAGTGGTTGGGGGGATGAAAGAGAGTCGGATTACCTAACAATGCGTGCTCGGCTCGTCCCAAAATAGCCCATCATGTCTTCAAGTCGAACCACCACAATCACTATTCTGAATCACTATTCCTGTTACTCCCACCATGATTTCCTTACGGTATACCCTCGATCTTGCTAGAGAACTGGCTCACGACACTCGCTGGCATGAGGAGGTGACAATGAGTGTGAAAGCTCTCAAGGCAGAGGTCGACAAGTTGAACAAGAAGTGCACCACACTGCCATGAAAAGGGTGGCTAACCAAGAGTCAAGTATCGGTGCATAAATTCACTATCCTCATTTATTCACTTTGCCGACTCTGCATTTAGCTGAACATGTTATGAAGAGACATCGAACGAATCAACTGACATTCGTTTGATGTCCTCCGCCACCTCCCAGCCAACCTCAAACTCATCCTCTGTTGGCTCGCCTTCCGAGTTCCTCAAGAGCTGGATCGCAGAATCATATGTCCCCAGCCGGGATGAAACGCCTCCTTGGGCTCGGATTCATACGACAGAAGACACGCACGGAGGTACTCCCTCGTGATGTACTCATGCACAGTCTAGCAAACATTAATGATGGGGGCAATGCAAGAATCGAAAACACAACACACATTCGACACATCCCCCTTCCCTATAGGCCTATAATTCTTCAAGATCCTCTGCAGTTTTAGGCGGATGGCGATGCGGCATTTGGCACAGAAGAACAGGGAGGTGAAGAACTGTCTGGGTTAGGAGCTGGCTGATAACTGGGTAATAGGTGGGATGTACGATGACGATGTAGCTGGTGCTGATGATGAGGGCATTGATGTTCTGCGACCAGGACCGGCTTGGGGAGGTCCGGATGGCTTGAGAGAGGAGGACGATGCAGGAGAGCAGGATGGCGCATATGGAAGTCAGTCCGGACCAGTCAAGCAGTAGCTGAGAAGTCTCGAGAGATGCAATGATGGGAGTAAGGAAATGCTGCAGATATGTCAGGAATAGAAAGAATGGAAAATATTTTGGCATGCACAGAATAATTTAACTCAAGACCGTCAATGTAGGCACGTTCCATCTCATAAAACTCCTGGATGACCTTCCGCCGTTTTGACTCCAAGACATTCAATGGGACGCAGACTCCGCCTGTTTCCCCTCCTCAGTCCACCAGTAGATATTGGCCGTCCACTTCCTGGCGTTGACATTGCACATCATCGCAGGTATCAGTAATGACACGTCTTCAGGTAATGAGTCGAACGATGCTATGCTGACTACGGATTCTCTGTGGCCCAATGTTGGTGCAGTTGGCAGTGATATGCGTCGAAAAGGGAGATGTGTAGGGCACGGTTGTGGCTGGGCCTTGACTGGCAATTCGGACAAGGGAAAGGCCACACTCGACGGCTGGTCTGCTTATCCGGAAAGGGTCAGAGCACCGCCAATGCCTTGGCAGGGAGCATGACTTACCGGAATGCATTGAAGGGGAAAGGACAGGCAAGCCTCGTTAATTGGAATCGATCAAGATTGCACGATCATACACATGCAATATGACCAGATCGTCAAGTGTACTGGACTGTGGGACATATGACGATAATGTAGCTAGCTCATAATGAATTAAAAAAAGAGACACACATTCTGAAGGTTCCTCAACTCCAGGCATTCTTGGCATTGCCTCCTCAAAATCGTCAGCTTCATCAATGCCTTCTTCTTCCGACATGGCTGATGCTCGCTTAAGGTGTGTGGCGAGAAGAGGGTTTTCCATGGGTGATATAGAATTAGAATCATGAAAGAGTCGTTGGGTGTAGAGGAACAAGAAGGAGATGAATCAAGAATGTGAACACCACGTGATGTGATCTTCTTGCCATCAACTTCGACATTGGCTCTCTGCCCTCCCCAGCCTCCAGCCAAACAGGACCCCATGCATCACAGACTCGAGTCTGAACACGCTCTCAGATTCTACCGGACCGTGAACTCAAATATCTTGTGACGTTGATATGCGGTCCATGCGTTCACACCTAGATTTTGCGATTTTATAATGATACTAGCGCATATCTATCCTTGACTAGTCATAACTAGAGGGCTATAGCAGAGGCTTCGAGCTGATAGTCAAGCCAGGGAGCTACTAGTCGAGCCAGGACTTAGGCGCGATACCACTAGCGGATCAAGTCTATAAGCCGGAATGACTAGTACCTCGGCTACTGTTACGAGCCGGTGAATAACGGCTACTAGTAGACGAGGGTAGCTATGAGTGCACCCAACAAGAAGCATAATACACAGATCTCGTGAAGTACCGTCACTAGCAGGCCGATCAGGGCATAAATGCCTAAGTCAGGTTAACTAGTCATGTGGCAATCTCGAAGCAGGACTTAGAAATGAATTAGCAATGGATTAACCTCACATCTAGATCCATCTGGAGCGATCAGATCAGCTACGATCGGGCACAAGGCTAGCCAGACTGCGCTTTCGATCACAGCGAACTGCGTTACGGATGCGGGAGCATGGCTAGTCATTTATCCTCGGCACTAGTGGCGCATTGCTGGGTCAAGAACGCGACCTAAAACCGCTAGCATAGCTCTGTGGCTCACTAGTCGTCCAGCAGCAGTTTCTAGACCAACTATTGCGTGCTTTTTTGCAGTATTTCATGACTAGCCAAGAAATCCATACCGAAAATACCCCACTAGTGTAGCTGTTTGCATCGCTTTGTACCTTTCTTTACAGTATATAAGTAGTAGAATAGTCACTCGCAATGGGAGGCAACGCCATCCCTGCGATTGTGACCTACTAGTAGTATCTAGTGCCCCAATTAAAGGCTTTTGTGCTTAACCTCGAATGAAGCGGCTACTAGTCGCTAAGTTACCTATAGTATTGAGTGAATTGAAGTCCCTTTGAGTCTACTATTGTGTCCTGCAAAGGCCAAGAGTGCTCTGAAGTTAGTTCTTGCAGTTTCTCAAAGTTAAAGTATTATTCTTAGGCCAAGAGTGCCACTAGTAAGCTAGAGTGCGAACTAGTCAAGTGTTATCACTTGTAAGGAGCAGTTTCTAGGCCAAGAGTGTCACTAGTAAGCCAAGAGTGCGAACTAGTCAAGTGTTGATCACTTGTAGGAAGTATTACAGGGCCAAGAGAGCCAATAGTCTGAACAGTCGGAGTCCCAGCGAGCGCAGTAGCTCAAAACCAAGTCACATTCATTCAATTGTGTCTTACCCACCCCACTAGTGCGAGTAGTACGCTTGTAAAACTCACTAGTAACGAATAAAACATCTTTTTGAACAACCTACCTTGATTATCGAGTCTGCAGAGTGCTTCTATCATACTTGAAACACCCGAATTCAATACATTGGTGATAGTGTAGAGTGTAGAGAGGTTTAGTGTTGGTTGGAGCTCATTTCCGCCCACTAGTCTTTTGCCACTCGCCGTTACCGAGCACATCAATGTGACACACTAACGCTGCCGCCATCAACAACCTCCCTCACTCGTGTCATCGAGCACGCCTGTGCCTCCCATTTATCTGTCTCCTTTTGCGAGCATGTGTATTCGTTCAAGTCATCAAATCTACCGACTACGTGGCACCCTTTCGGATATGCTGGGGCCAGTGCTAGAGTGCTTACTATGGCAATCAGAATCACACTTTCAGAGGAGACTGTGCAACACCTCATTGAATGTGTGACCCCTCTCATCACTACAGAGGAAATGAATGGAAGAGACACAAGCCATTACCAGGCATTACTGACAAGCCTTCTTGATGCCATGAGTTTGGACCGGAATTCTGATGAAACAGGTGCATAAAATTCCTTTGGACCTGATTTGTGCTCACAGTACTATCATAGATCCCTCTTCCATGTTTGAGAGTGACTTCGATGTTGATGCAACTGCATCTGACGCATCTTTGTCCCCTGTGCAATTTTCTCCAGTGTTTGGTGTCCTGCTGCCCTTCCATGCCCACAATGCCATTACCCATGGTGATAGCACTCTCAACAACCCCAAGCACAACTCTCAGGGCGTTGTAACTTTGGCTGATGCCATAGACTCTCACAATGGTGACTTGGAATATACACTATCCCCTATTCAACCTCCCTTGTCACTGCTTGACAGCACAGACAGTGACTTTGAGGATGAGATGACCTTATATGGTGCCTCTTCCTCTCCTCTGAAGCTGCCTTTTACTGCCCCCTCCTTCAACACTGCCATATTGGATCCTGCTGGGGGTGACATTGTCCATGACGACAATTCTCAGAGCGACAGAGACCTGGAATACCCTTTGTCCCGTCTTCAACCATCTTCATCGTTCCTCAGTGCTGCTGTCAGTGACTGGGAAGAGGGGACTGTCTTCAGCGCATCTTCCTCTCCTTTGAAGCCATCTCAGGCTTTCGCCAACTTTGGTGGCAGCGTCCCAGATGCTGCAGTTCACAATCTTGATCCACCAGCACCTCGATGTATTCATTTACTTGATGATAATTCCGCAGATGCACCGCCTGCGAAGAGAGCTCATGTCAGTGTTCTGGATGACAATTACGATCCTGATGATTCTGATGGATCTATGGTCCATGCAGATAAATGCAAGCGGAAGGGAGACAAGAAAAGGAAGAAAACATCACAAAGGAAGAAGAGGTCATCTGGAGGACGCAAGTCCAAGGGTGCCAAAAGGGTTGTTACTTGGACCGACTCTCTCACGCTACCACTGCCTTCCCCAAACTCACTCCAGCTATTGACTCGTCTCTCAACTGTGTCCTCTGAACAATGAACAGTGGATGCTTTGGGTCACATAACACGCTATCTTATGCAGCCACCTAAAGAGACATTGGATTGGGACGACATGTCCCTCATTGCCATTGCACATCGATGCGATATTCTTCAAGACATGGAGAGTGTCCATGATTACAAACTCATGCTCTCATACCTGCAGCTAGTGATTACTTGTGACAGGTAATGTTTTTGTTTCCTTCTCAATGACATTTGAACTCATCTATTTTCAGACGATGCAAGGAAGCCTGCAGAAAGAGACTGGGTACCCTCAGTATGGCTGATTTTGCCAAGGAGGCAGGGATCATACCTTCAACTTTCCAATCCTGGTACTCTATGGGAACTTGTCTTGTATATTTAGCTGCCACTGGTAAGTTACTTGCATGGGCTTCCATTGAACCTTTGTTAACTTTTGTTTCAGCAATGCCATTCGTCCTCCTGTTATTAGCTGCCAGTGCCATGCGGATTGAAGTTACGCATTCAAAGTATTCCTCTATGGAGGATATTTCTGGTCTTACTGTCCTTCTTTGCTGCCCAACAGGTTTGTGTGCTATTCTGGATCCATCCATTCCTATTGAATGATGTTGTAGTCAGGAAACCAGCCTATAAATTGATTCAAGACTTAATTATACCACATATTCAATGTCTCACTTCGCTCGCCATGCTTGAGGCACCCTGGTTCAAAATATCTTTCTGGGATGACTCCACTGGGCAATGGCAGCTGCGTCATTTTTCCAACATTGAAATCAACCAAAAAAGCTTAAATGAGGTTCAAGTAAAGTGAGTCTGGTTTTCTGATGCATGATAACATCTAATGATGAGGCAGCTTCTTTCGTTTGCCGCCTCGCTCCAGTCTGTGGACTGCAGTTTATGACCCGGTTCATACCTCCACACCCAGCTTGTCCAAACTTCAGTCATTGTATACGTCACAGGAACCTTCAAAAGATATTTACAACATGTGTCCAGTGCATACTATACGGACAAAATTCCATGCACCAACAAACTGGTGTCCTTTTAATACTGCAGAGGCACCTGACTGGACTGCGGTGGAACGAAGCAAGGCAGTTGGCACTGTACCTGTTACAAGTTTGCTTGACCTTGAAAATACTGTGTGTAATTGCCATTCCATCTGAATGAGTCTGTTTCTCATCCCTTGACCTTCTGTAGCTTAACAATTTCTACGATTCCAATGGCGAAAAGAAGGATTCAGACTCGTATATTCTCGTCAACTCAGATATATGCAAAGGGTACGCTATATCAGTCTATGTTTGTTTTATATTCATTAATCTGTATTCTAGCAAGACTTTATTCATTCAAGATGTTGACAAGCACCCAGTAGCAGTCTTAATCCCCAACATGATCAATAATCTTCCTCATCTCCTGAAGTCTGTGGTTTCACAACTACAAAGTACATGGAAAGGTGAATTTGAAGATCATGAAGATTCTTGTCGCAATGGCTATCGCTTTATGTCCTGGCACTGTGATGTATGGAACCGATACCAAGAAAGAGTAGGATTATTTTGCTATTGACTACATACAATCTGACAAGCTTGTGGATAGGGTTATGATGCCCCAGATGATGCTAGTCCTTACTACACTCATAAGAAAGGCCAGACAATGTTTCATTTCCAGCGACATGCGCCTGGTCATTCAAAAGAGTTTCTTCAGGATATTGAAGAAACTGACCTGTTGGCTCATCTTTTCCAGGGTATCATGTCATTTACAAATGACCATGTAAGCCTCATATCCTTTTTTCAGGTCAAATATGTTTTAATGCAATCTAGATTCAAACAATTCTACCAGATGTCTACAAAGAACTTACAGTATTTGTTGACCATTTACCGCTCAACGAGAAAAGTGCTGCTTATCCTTTTTCTGGCTTTGTGATCAATGTCGGCATCTCTACAGATGGCCATCGAGATGGGTTCGATAAACTCATTTGTGCAGTGATACCATTTGGAGATTGGAAGGGGGGAGAGCTGTGTTTGTATGAAGCAGGATATGTATGGTGCCTGAAGCCATGGGACATTCTCATCTTTCCTTCTGGCTGCATCATGCATTTTAATCTTCACATGACTGGATTACAAGGCTCCCTGGTGCTTCATTCAGATAATTGTGGTAATTCATGGGCAAGCGGTGAAGATGACTCTGCTTTTGAGTATAACGGTTGGTGACAAGCAGTGGCAAGTTGACTTAGTCTATTTATACATAGATAATTGTTTGATTTTATATATACTGTGACTAATAGTTGAACTCTCCTCCATGAACTTGTCTCTCTGTCTTACTGTATGTTGTCAAGACACCACACTGTCATTGGAAGCCGATGTTGGATGCTCGCTCCCAAAATGTTGAACAGTTGACTCATTGACAGTCGGAGTACCACTGGACCACAACGATGAACTTTGCCATCTTCCACAATGTCCATGGATGTCACTCAGCTTTCAAATGTACTTGGAAACTTTTCTGTGAACGACTTGGTGTTGGTATGTACTTTTCCTGCACATTTTGTCATCTTTTTATTGACACTCCATGACCACAGGCACTTAAAGAGTCACAGTTAAAAACCCAAGAACTCCAAGAAGAGATTCACCAACTCAAAACAGCTGTCCCCTCCAACAAAAATCCCCCTGACATCTCCACATCTGATATCTCATCCGACTCTTCTGCCAGTGGTTCGACGTCTAGCAAAAAATCAAAAAAATCAAAAGCTCTGTTCGAATCCAAGGAGAGCCAAGCAAAGCTGAATTATGTCGCATGCAGAATGGTTTTCTTTGGAAACATTTGGTGGGAGACAAAAGAGCTTTCAGGTTCTGCACTTGAATACAATGTTGCAATCCACAAGCTCGACTCAGCCGTTGTTGCCCTCCATGCTGCTCCTCATAGCCATCAGAAAGCACTTCAGGAATGTGTCACAGTACTCAGGATCATTGTTAAACTCCATGAATACCTCCCGCCAGTTTACCACCCACTTATTGGTGCGATGCTTGACAGGAAATATTACAAGATGTTCAAATTGGTGAGTATTTAATTCTGCTGGATATGAGCTGGTGTTTGATTTACTTAATCACATTGAATAGATGATGAAGAAGGTGCAAGAGGGCTGCTCAAACATTATGCATCGTTTTAGAGAAGTCGCACACAGGATATTTGCAGAGATCCTTCCTGCTACGCACTTCTAAAATGGCTTTGATCGATTCACTGACCCTGAATGCCGGCGGCTCTTGGGATATGATGAAGTCAAGAAGCAGTACAAGTGGCTCCCACCTTGTCTGTTTGCTGAGGGTAGGATTTCTGGTGTGACTATGTTTAGAGTCTCAGTGGGGGTAAAGGTTTGCAATTTTAAATCGCCCATGGAATCAGCAAGCTGATTATTCAGCTAGATTCTTCTTTCCATGCTTTGGGGAAAGGGCACTCTAGATAAGACGAAGATCACCACGAGAAAGACCAATGCTACTCTATAGGAAGTTACCAAAGTCAACGCTTCCTGCATTGCATTTGTCACTATTGTGGTGGGTGTTTTTATATTTTGATCCAAGATTATTATCTATACTATCTTTCCAGATTCGATATCTTCTTGCTGGAGATAGTGATTTTGACTCGCCTGGAAACCGGTCTGGCATTGACTACAATGCCAATTTTGAATACTATCTCGAAAGGATCGAAGAGCTCATTCAAGAAGGCGCAAAGTCTATTTCTGATACCTTTCAATTTTACAATGAACAGGTCTTCCAACAAAAAGTGGTGGGTGCATCGAAGGCCCCAGGACTTCCAGTTGCATATGATGATGAAGAGGAGGAGATTTGGCAAGGAATGAAGTTGATCAAAGACAGCCCTGACAACTTTGACAATACTTCAACATCCTTGACTTTCACTCACCAAATTACAGCGGCAGTACAAGCTAATACTCATGACACTTCAGCTTCTCAGCCTGCCCAGTCTATTGCCCCTCCCACATCAGCCATCACAGCTGCTACAGAAATTGAACATGTGGAGCTTCAACCGACTGCGCCAGTCAAGGAGAAGAGGGGAAAGAAGGGAAAGAAAACGACTGCAGTAGCAACAGTTGCTCCTCGTGCAACTCACACAACTTGCAGTACTCGTCGAGTTACATTTGAGAATGAGGAGATCGCTGCCAGGAGGATAACCCAAGGTAACAGGGCAACAGGACTTGTTCCATCAGCGTCTGGCAGTGCTGCACCAGTCCAGGCTACTTTTCATGCCTTAGCTGGAACCTCAGTCACTGCACGTTCGACAACTTCAGATGTTATTTCAGTTTTGGCGCAGTATGATGAATATGATGAGCAAGAGGAAGATGAAGAGATGGAAGAATAAGGAGTAGATACTTGTGTTTTATACAATCATTCTGCAATATACTTCTATGCTCCCAATGTGCATTGTGTGTGACGACACAGACCGACTTTCTGATATTTTCCCTGTGTCAAGTACTGAGCGGCATATAATAATAACCCAATTCCCTATAACATTAGAGTCTATATAGTGTAATGGTTAATCTATGTTATTGTAATGTTATTATATAATCACTTCTAGTATGTTGCTGGTTCAACTCTCAATGTTGTCTTGTATTATTAATTGATTTTCCCTTGTTTCTTGTCTTCAAATAATTGTAAATTTGTATGCCTACTAATAATAAATGTGTAATTTTGTGCCTTTGAAAACTAAAGGAATTAATTAGCTGATCACAAAAGGAAATCCAATGGAAATTGGATTGTTCTGTTTTCCTTTTTGAATCCACTTCAGTATTGTATCCATCTTGTATTCAATCTAATAATGTTCAATCAGTTTTAATAATCTTCTCAAAATGTTCACAATAAGGGAGCTCCCTGGCTTGAAAATTAGCTGAAAAGCCAATGCCGCCACATAATTTGCACCTGATCCACCGGGCCGAAGCATTACCCGGCACCAAATAATGTGCACGGCCCACCGCATTTCTACTTTAGGCTGGTTGCTTTTCAGGCACATTATTTAATGCCTTTTCGGACCGGACTTTCATCTGATAAGGCCTAGTTATGCCACCGGCTGCCTTTCGGCATTTCAATGCATTTTGCCGCCTTATCGTGCCTGAAAATCCAAATGCAGAAATTCCGACAGTCAGCTCCCACAGAGAAGAAAGAGTCCAAGCTGCTCACTCAAATGTCAACGCGCCTCCGCCTGCTAGAGCGAGTACCAATTCTGTTGGGCTCCAGCAGGACCCGGGTCAGGCTGGGAAGAAGAGCAAGCTTGGAAAGTACGGTAATACGGCGGGCGTCGTATCCCTTTTCTCGCATGGCAAGTGTCTTATCTGTCGTCTAGATGGCCCGCTCTGCTGCAGGCGGTGTAGGGTTCGGTGCCGGTGCTGCTATCGGCAGAGGCCTTGTTAGAGCGATATTCTGATTAGAGAGCGGGTATTTCTTCGTGATGTATCATCCTTGGACAAGGGCTTTTCCTGTATCAGATCTCTGTGCTTGCACTGTGGACTACGCTCGAACAATGACATCAATGACAAGAATCGATATCGCACTCTTGATGGTATCGACAAGTCGATGGAAACGAGGGAGATTTCGTGAAAGATTCAGAACAAGTTCATCGCAGAGAGAAGTCGGGCATGGTGGCTGTGCGATATCGGCTTTGCCTCTTACAACGATGACGACGAACTTTGCGCCAGTACTACCGTTTCCGCCCTCGACAACGCCCATAATGATCCGCTGAAATACAGAAAGGAGGATATCATACTAAACAATGACCTCGGATGGGGCACTGTTCGCTGCATGGCATGAAAGGCTTGGTGCGTATCCTGGCTACTCCCTGGTTTTTTCTCTCTTTAATCAGTTCTTCAGCTCCTTCAACACTGGAAACATCATGTCGACGAATAATCTGCCTTGGTATCCACCGGCTGACAAGGAGCACTTCATGTTCGTTATCGGCGATGAGCTCCTTTTCCATCGCCAGAATTTTCGGATATATATATATCATTATCGGACGAGCAGCCCTTTTCTTCAGGTGGATCTCCCCCCGGCCTATGAGGATCTGGCACTGGGATACAACGACACTGAACCGGATATCGATATTGATGTGAACCTAGACTCGGGCATGATGAGCCTACCCTGATGCTACCCAAGTTCCTCGAGCTAGCCTGAAGGACATCGGTAACTGCAATAGTATGTGTTTCTCTTCTATTTTCCGTGATTAGTCCCGGCTAATTGCTATTTTCCCTAGCATGACTTGGTGGCGAACGTGGATGTCAAGACTCCCTTCCCTGCCTTGCCTACACATGTCGACACTCTAGTTCCGTCCACAAACTGCTGTCTAAATTTTCTATCAACCAACCATCTTCGGCTGCAGCTATAGCTTTTGCTTCCTTCCTTTGTTTTCAACGACTCATTCGGTCGACCATCAAACCTGATGCTCCTTTACCGTTACGGTCGTGCTAGTGTACGAAACGAGAAGGAGAGTGGGCACACAGCACGACCATGCTGCGTGATCATCACGCCAGTTACGCCTCTCCCAGCCATTTCCTCGCCTGTTGCACAACATCTAGTCCTACATGGCGCCTAGTACCGGGAGAGTTTTCGGGCTAGAAGAAGAACGCAAACGGGAATTCATTTCCATTTTCCCTCGACTACGTGAACTTCCTGGAACGGGACGCCAGTCATTCACCCAAGCACATCATTCAGCGACAGAGGATCCGAATTGCGTTGGTTGTCTCTTACACACAACGATCCAACCATGTATCCTTCTACGAACGAAGACTGGGTTTCAAGTTGCAGCAAACAAGTTGGGGTGAACGAAGGGGAAAACCTTTCCCCCAGCTCTGCTGTTTTCTCGCCTAAATCAGCTCTACAGCATCTTTCAAGACCAAAGCCTCATGGCGATTTTTCGAGCAGATCTTTGCCGTAATGTTTTTCGCTTACCTTTGATGCTCGGAGAATTAATCCGACAGCAATCCATTCTGGTCCGGAGGCGCGAAAGTCCAGGTCCTGGTAGTCTAACACCAACGACGGTGTTTGAACCAGAGGGAGGGAGATCGAAAGCAAGAGTTCTTACCTGTTACACATCGGATGAGCGCAAGGCATACATCCGTCCTTTGCATTCGGAGCTCTGCAAATGCTCTGGTCCGCATTTCACCCCCATCCTCGTCACCCGCCATGCTCACTCTGTTATCAAGCTCCCACCCCCCTCTGCCCATTCCCTAACGAAACGCCTTTGATAGTACGAGCCCCCACGCCAGAAGGGATCCTTCTTCCTATCGGACCCCGATCCAGCGTCCGCAAAGCCTTCGCAAGCCCCCGATGACGAAAGCGGTCTTTTGCACTGCGAGCTATGGGCGGATATGCGCCTGTGCAGGCAGGTCTGGTCGGGGGGTGTGAATTCCGGGATTTGTACCTGTCAGACGAGTCCTAAGCACTCAGTCCTGACATAAACGCAAAGCTCCCAGATCTTGTTGCTCTTCCGGCATTTGCGCCCTCTTCCGCAACACGGAGCCTCGACGACCTCCACGGCCCCCATCCACTGCTCTATTTCAGACCGAAGACAATGATCACATGGCGCATTCATCGAAAGTCGGGCGAACCACCGGTCCTGTTAAAAGCAGAGCGCAATGCATCGACAGAACTTCTTGATCTTATCCCTCAAGCAGGAAGCTTGGTCATGATGAAATCAACTTCTCCCGGTGATTTGGTGGGAAGAATGAGGGGAAATGATCGAGCATGACAAGTGCCGATACAGTATCGCAATGACGGAGAAATTCCTGGGTCATCAGAAAACATAAGTACACGGCGAGATTATGTGGCTTTCTAGAAGGGTGCTTGACAGTCGTATTGTGGTTCAAAGGGTGAGCTTGGCGTGTGGGGGCAAGGAAGGAGAAAAGAATGAGTCCTTACTTCTTTTCTTGCGACATACTATTGGTCCTGCGTCTTGTTTCTATAAACATATTGATAATGCAGTCTTTTCCGGAATTCGGGTGGGACACCATCTTCGGCACTTCGCTTGAACCGTCAGGGTCGTCTCCGGGCAGTGCGCATGACCTGGTTAAGCGTACCCTTGGCACGTTTCCCATACAGCCATGTTGGGTTACAGCTGGGCTCAAATCAAGCTCGACGACGAACTTGTCGAAGGTGAAGCACGAGCTCAGATTCAGAGTCAGGTTCGGAGCCTCATTCGTGATCTTCCTTTCTCTTGGAGGAGTGTTGAGTTGACACCGCAACCAGTGGAGACCGTGGTTATGGATGTACTGCAGCAGGTATGTCACTACGGAGCGTTTAATCAGTAGTAATCTGAATTGTTAGGAAATGGATGACGCGCACCATCCCGATGGGCATCGTACAGCCTACATGAAATGCCTTCGAGCGCTGTGCAAGGCCCGAAACGTCGTGCCCTCTTCCCTTCTTATTCGAGACCTGACTAGAGAAGGGGAAAATCCCATTGCGGGTGGAGGCTTTGCAGTGAGTCCACCGTACTTCTAGGTTGATCGGTTTGTTTCAACGTGTCGCCTCTCTGCAGGACATTTGGAGGGGGCGTCTTCACGATACTCAAGTCTGCTTGAAGGTTCTTCGCGTATTCGGTACGGAGGAGCAGAAGGCAAAGGTTCTGCGGGTGAGTCGTGAGCGCACTAAACGTAACTACCTCTTGACCTACCATGACCTACTGCAGGAGTTTCGCCAAGAAGCTCTCGTATGGAGGCAGCTCCGTCATCCTAATGTTCTTCCCTTCTTAGGAGTCAACGAAGAACTTTTCACCCCCAGATATTGCCTGATATCTCCCTGGATGGTCAATGGTAATATCATGTAAGCCCATCCTGATCACGATCGGCTTACGTCGGTATGCTAGACATTGTGTAAAAGTTGATGAGAGCTAAAGATATATCTTTCTTAGCTGGTTCAGATTGCCGAAGGGATGAAATATTTACAGTCTTAATCCTCCGATAGTACATGCCGATATACGTGGGGTGCGTTCACTGTTGTTCGTCTTTGTCGTTCTCTGACATGGACTGGTCTTAGGCGAATATTCTCGTAAAGAATGATCTATGTTGCTGCCTGGCCGATTTTGGCCTTTCCCTGTTCGCGGAATCACAGACTCTCAACAGCTCTTCTAAGATGAGCAAAGGAAGCGCCCGCTGGCTAGCTCCGGAGTATATTGATCCAGACGCAGTAATTGACCGGGCATGCGTCACTTCCAGGGATATCTATGCCTATGGTTGCACCGTTGTCGAGGTAAGGTCACCCGCTTACCGTCAGCACACTCTTATGCCATTCTTCCAAGATATTTACCGGAGAGCCGCCTTTCGGGTATATTAAGAATGAAGCTGCCATCATGCTTGCAGTGATTGCAGGAAGGCGTCCATTGCGACCCCAACATATTTTACAAGATGGACTATGGTCACTTGTAACGACGTGTCTGATGAATTCTCCCAGTCAACGTCCGACTGCGGAACACATTTCAAAGGTCTTAGCAGATGGCGATTTCCTTGCATATAGCTGGAATGATGGATGGATTGGTTCGGCTGGTGCCACTACCGTTGTCCAGCATCGCAGTCCTACTCAAACTGATGTTCTCTCCAGGTCCGATCCGCAAACTCAACCATCTCCTTCACCAGATGTTCGTCGTAATAGTATACCTACATCGTTATTCGGACCCATCACCTCGTCGCATACATCACCTAGCAGGGTATCATCCATACGCCGCCCCATTGGTTCAAGAACCGTTGACTTCAATGACTTTACCCCTCGCCGTCGCTCGGTCATACGTGACAGCCTCAGACAATCATTCGGAATCCTTTCGGAGAGTCCTGAGCCCAGCCATATTGCAGACTATACAGAAAGAGAGTCAGCTTGGACCACTTCAGCTTCAGCTACTCGACGATTTTTCTCTTTTCCCAGACGAAGCAGAACACCATTCGCCTCCTGTAGAAACAGTATATATCACTGAGGACCGCAGTGAAGCCAGGTCTGCCCCACCTTCAAGTTATTGGTTCCCATTTTCTAGTCCCGTAACATCTCGCTCTCCGATCAGCTCACCTACCACCGAAATCAGTGAAGAGAGAACCTTGGCTGTGCCGAGGCTTCCAATGGACAGGGCCCATCTCATTAATGAATGAATCCCTCCGAGTCTGCTCTGCCAGGACATGCGATAGTGTGGCGTCTGGCTACCGGTGTCTTGAGCATCCCGAGCATGGGGCCACCTGGCCAGCCAGAATATGGCTAATTCCGGGTGTACCGTCGTTGATGTTTGACAGTTTTCGGGTGTTGAATGTGATCCTCTTTCTAGCGTTACATCAGTTCGGGTTCAAAACCTCTATAATACCCTACGCAAACTATTCGCTATGGTTTATTAAACGTTTAAATTATCTCACAAATTTTACGCATCAAATGGTGTGTATCTACGTTCACATTAGTAAGAGCGAAGCATGAAGTCTACAAAATCGTACGCGCGATCGGCGATTTCAATCAAGTCGAAGACACGCTTCGGGGGGCCGGCCCGGAATGCGGCACTTACCCCGACGGTTACGCTGATCTCTGCGCAACTAGCGGCCCTCAATCACCTTCCTTCCTTCCTCAATCGATAATGTTGATAAGCCGCAACTGCTCCAACCTCTGATGGACAAGACGGGACACCTCGCAGTATTCTGCTGATACATCTTCTTTTGAGCACTGTAATCAGACGTGCGGTGAGTTACTTGGTAACGACCTCTGCACTCACCACAGTCTTCGACGTTCGTCTTCTACTAATAGTACTATAACGAGCTACACAAGGAATGAAGAGACTCGGTCCGATGAGAAGGAGTACTTCGCGGTAGCGATTCGTTACCTTCTAGACTGGCGACTAGCTGGCGCGTTTTCTTTTTGTTTTGTTTTGCGTAATCAAACATCATACGAGTTTCTTGGTGCGTATCCGGAACATTCGATTTTTCTCTTCTAACTCAAATGTGCAGCTTCCAAATGCCATCGTCGGACGAGCAACCTTCTCTGCCTCGTTTCTCCCCACGGTCACCGGGAAAATATTTATGATCGCTTATCTATGTGGACGCCATCGTGAGGATCTAGTACTGGGATGCAAAACCACTTGACGACGCTGAGCCGAAATCTTGATGTCAAGTTTGAAGGAACCAGCTTCTGATGAGCTGACGGTCTGCCAGGACTGAAGGTAGTCGGTATGTATCCCCTCTCCTGTTTTTCCTGATCAGTCCCAGCTAACTGCTATTTCCCCTAGCCTAACTTGGTGGCGAACCAGTATCGGCATCCCAGTTCCGTCCGCAAACTGATGTCTAAACCGCGTCGAACTTCAGCTTCAGCTATACACGTTACACCCTTCCAACGACTCCCAAAGTCATTCGGCCGACCATTGACATGATGTTCCTACGGTCGATGCTCCGTCGTTCTGGTGTGCGAAACGAGAGGGAGAGAGTCGTACGACCGTGCTACATGATCACCACGCCGGTGACACCAGCGCATATCCGTATTTGATGTCCTCCAGCACCTGTCGCACAACATTCCGTCCTGCATAAATCAGTTCTGCAGTTCCTCCAAGACTAACTTCAAAAACATCATGACAGTAACGATCTGTCTTGCGAAACCTGAAATGAAAAAGTCCTAGGTCCTTACGCGTGATGACAGTCTAGCTACCTTGATGCTCAGGTTCTCCGAGCTAGTTCAACCGGTGACTGGAGTACGTATCTCCTCTCCAGACATCTAGATTTCATGATTGGTCTAACTGCGAAATTCGATGGACATGAAGACGTCTCACTGGCACGTTTATCAGTATGTATCCCATGTTCTATATTACGTCCAAAGTCCCTATCCTCACCATATATTCCCTATCAGAGAGCGGATATTCATTCGTGTTATATATTGACTCTACATCATATTGCACTCATCTCAAACTAGACCTAAATCGAGGGACCGCGTTTCAGGTCTAATCTCAAACCTCAGACTCGGAGTTGTTGAGAGTAGACATCCGGTATATGAACAGTCACCAAGAACGCCTGGTTAAGCAGGAAGATATAAAGATTCGCCCGAAAAATCGAAACAAAAAAGGCTGCTCGTCCGAAAATGATATTGCACACTGCACGCTCCAATTAGAAGAGAAAAGACGCATATTTTGGATACACACCAAGAAAGCGGGCGACATTGTCAGCTTACGCAAAAGATGATGTCTTAGCTTGTCACCCCAAAGCCCACACCACCCTACGGCCTAAGGAACGTACATTCACTAATTTCTTTGTTCCTTGGGCAGCTCGTTGTCGGAGAAAACCAAGCGAAAGATGGTGAGCACAGGGGTCGGCGTCGCCGAGGTAGGTAGGGTGGTATCGGGAGTGACGAGGAACAGCCATTGCATACGGACCTGGGCTCCGCGAGGACGTGTACTTGCCGAGACCTTCATCCCGATCCAACGACAGCGGGTGAAACATTTTGATCCTGTACTGTGAAGAGTGCACCTCCCTGCAAACTATTGCTGATGGATGACCTTACTTCTAATCCTTTCTTCATCCTCGCCGTCTTCGCACCTCTCCCGCCAGACCGTGCGATCAACACCGTGCGGAGGGCATACCATACAGTGTTCGGAAAAAGCCCCCCCGCCGAAGAACGGGACAACCAAATCTTGCTTTGGATACAAATCTGTTGTGAAGTCGGGGTGGACCATGACATCGTCAAAACCGCGCGAAGATTGTTTCCTTCCTTGCCTGATATTAGCCAGTGGAATATCGCTGGACGGCTTCTTGACGTGCCGCTGGCTTTGCAAAAAGTGCGTACGATCGTCGATCCTTGGAGCGGCCTACTACAGTATTGACCTGTATCTCCTTTGCAGCATATTACAGTTTCGAAGACGATTGATGTGTATGAATTTATGAAACGCCTTGGGAGCGAGGCAGAGCTCCCGGAGCCATGCACGGAAATCCCAAGGCACACCGCAGAGCAGAAGATCTTGCACCGACGTGAACAGATCGTCACCGCCATTTGCCACACCCTGCTGTCGTTTGTTGGATTCAACCTTGCGTCTCAACACAAAACGTCGGCGAACAAACTCGAGCTTTCACAGGATGCAACTACATGCTCAAGATACCTTTCGTATTCCATCGAGCCGCTGGAATTCGACTTTGCCGTGGAGGTTTTGGATCCAGGTCCCCATCATCTCGCGCCTGCACACCCCAGCGTCATGGTATCGATGGGCTGGAAGCGTGGTTCTGTGTATGCAGCGAAGCAATATGTACGCTCACTTCAAAGTCATTTGAAGTAATAACTAAAGCTAGTACTAGGTCACATGGGCCTTTAGCTCGGGTAATTATCTCGATGAATCTACGACGTTTCCTGCACAGATCGACAGGCTTGTGGATACTGGGTTCAAGAGCATGGCTATGTTTGTAAAGTTTGTGCAGTCGATGCAGGAGTGTCTATTGGAACCGTTGTGGAAGAACATCCGGGTGAGGAAAGTAACCCTGAGACGTATTAAATGCTCATGGTAGTCTACATAGGATAACGATCCAGATATGGATGTCACCGATCCTGTTTCTGAACAAAAGGCGCTCGAAGAGGCGGAGGCTGACCTGCGCAAAGCAGAGTTGGAGCGAACGGAAGTGCGGTAGGTCGAAACAAGCCTTGTGTAGAAGCTTGCTAATGGATTGTACCAGCATTCGAGCATTGGCTGGGGAAGATGGGATGTTCTCAGGAGCAGGTTGAAATCGAGAGTGTACGACGCGTCTCCGAGGTGGTGATATGATGGCAGATGTTGAATGATATATATACACCTGCAGCTTACCGTCTCAAAAAAGAATTTTAGTCTGCTGCAGATTTTGTCGGATCACGCCTGCGAGAAAAGTCGGGCTTTGTAGCCATTATCATATCGTTCGTTACGCGACGAGGGTATACTACAGAGCGAGGTCTGTTCTTCCATTTTATGATGTACGTCACTTTTTATCGCAGATAACGACAAACGTGATGTGATGAGCGTGCAAAGGTGCACGGTGGCTGTGTACATCGACTTGCTTCCTTGCAACAATGAGGACGAGCTTTACGCACTCGACGACGCCCATAACGATCCATTGCAATCCAGAAAGGAAGGGTTAGGCATTCGGACGCGACACTTGTACGTGAGAGGCTTGATGCGTATCCTGACTTGTACTACTGGTGTTTTCTCTCCTAAATCAGCCCCTTCAAGCTTTGATTTTGCCCAAGTTTCCGGAGCTAGCCCGAAGGACACCGGTAACAGCAACAGTATGCATCTCCCTTCTAGTCTTCGTGATCAGTCGCGGCTACTGCGAATACACGCGAGCTTCCTGGAAGGAGACGACGCTGGTTAGGAAGAGCAAGTTTGACAACATTCGTCCAAGGCAGAGCACTCTGGGCGTGCGATCTCGACACCTCTGATCTCTCGTTCTCAGCCAGGGACATCATTCGTCGAAGACACCAACGCCGACTGGTGGCTCGAGGAGCATAACGGCGGCCGTTCCCTCTTCCCTGCGGACTAAGTAGAGAAGATGGCGCCAGCACCTGCATCTCGGATACTGCCTCCTGCATACGTCCCACCCACAAGAGGTAGATCCGTCCCTCCAGCTCCCTCAGAGAAGAAAGAGTACAAGCCCTTCATGGCTGCTCACTCAGACGCCAACGCCCCTCTGCCTCCCGGAGCGGGCACCAACTCTGTTGGGCTTCAGCAGGACCCGGGCCAGGCTGGGAAGAAGAGCAAGTTTGGGAAGTACGGTAATACGGTGCGTTGTATCCCTCTTTTTCGCGTGGCGGTTTTCTTATGTGTTGTCTAGATGTCCCACTCTGATGCAGGTGGTGTAGGGTTCGGTGCTGGTGCTGCTATCGACGGAGGCCTTGTCAGGACGATATTCTGATCAGAGAGCGGGTATTTATTCGTGATGCACGTGTTACTTATCGATCCTATACCATTGCATTGAACAAGGGCTTTTCCTTCATCAGCCCCGCCGCACGCGTTTTGTGCACCGTGGACTATGCTCGAACAAGGCCATCATTGGCAAGAAATCGCACTCCTGATGGCTCATCGTAGACAACGACAAGTTGATGGAAACGAGGGAGATTTCGTGAAGTATCCCGAACGAATTCGTCGCTTCAAGTCAGGCAGACGTAACAGGCAGAGACGCATGGTGGCTGTGCGGTATCGACTTGTCTCTTACCATGATGACGCGTGACGGGCTATAACTGCTGCCATCGCAGGCCTACAATGCGCCTTACAGAAAGGAGGATATCGTACCAGGCAATAACCTCGGATGGGACACTGTTCGCTGAAAAACTTGATGCACCTCCTGGCTCCTACCTGGCCTGCAGCTCTTTCAAGACTGGAAACTTCAAAGTGTCGACTGGTGACGACGGCTCCTACGCAGACCTCGATGAGCACTTCATTTCCGTTTCGGCTATGGGCTCCTTTTGCGTGATCAAAGTCGCCTGAGTTTCTTGGTGCGTATTCTGAACAACTGCATTTTCTATTCTAATTTGACTGTATCGAGCAGCCCTTCTCTTCTGGAGGTTTCTTCCCCCGCTTATGAGGACCTGGACTGGGATGCTGAACTTGGATCTTGGTGTGAAGCCCGGATCAGGATGCTGCCCGATTTCGTCATCGATAACTGTAATAGTACGTATCTCCCTTCTAGTCTTCGAGATTAGTCCCAGCTAATTGCTGTTCTCCCTAGCATAACTCGTTGGCGAACGTAGATGTCAAGACTTTTTCGTCACCCTTCCTAGCTACACGTATACCCATCTTCAGTTTCCAGTGATTCCCAAAGTTAATTTGGCCGACCACCATACCGATACCGCCTCTCCCAGTCTTTGACTTCCTGCGGCGCCTACGACCTTGAATGTTAGGTTTTTCACAGCGGGAGAGTGTTCGAGCTAGAAGTTCCATTTTCCCTCTACTACGCGAGCTCCCTGGAACGGGACTCATCTGGATGCGCAGGGGCCAGTCGTTCATCCAAGCACATCATTCGTGACTGAGGATTCGAAATGTGTTGGTTGTCTCTTACACACAAGGATCCTTTTCTTTACTGTTTATCAACGAAAACGTAGCCCTTGACAACAAGATTTGGTACGTATCCAGACTACTGTCTGCTGCTTTCTCTCCTAAATCAGCTTTGCAGCTCATGACGATATCTCGAGCAGATTTTTGCCCTAATATTTTTCGCTTACTCGGAGAATCAAACCGATAGCAAACAGTCCTAGGTCCTGGAAGTCTATCTACCTGTTCTCCGAGCTAGCGCTTACCGGTGACTGGAGTACGTATATCCTCTTTAAACTTATAGGTTTCGTGATTGATCTGACTGTAGAATTCAGTGGTTCAAGTCCGTGGCGAACGTACTCCCCTTTCCGTCGCCTCCATTATCGTGTATCAGTGGCGTAGCGGCACTCCCACTCCTCAACGATCTCCTATTTGTTCCCCTTCATTGGCAACGAAGACTTTTCCGGTCCTAAGCACCAATGAATCAGTGGAGGGTGTTCGAACTAGAAGGAGAGCGAAAGCAAGAGCTCTTACCTGTTACACATCGGATGAGCGGTGGCTAAGCCAGGCATACGTTCGTTGCATTCGGAGCTCTGCAAATGGTCTGGTCTGCATTTTACCCCCATCCCCGTCACCCGCCATCCAATCGTTGCTCTTCTCGCAATGGACAAACTCTTTGTATCAAGCTCACACTCCCCTCCGCCCATTCCCACACCCCACACGAACGCGTCTGATAGTACGAGCCCCTACGCCAGCTTCCGCAAACCCTTCACAAGCCCCCGATGACGAAAGCGGTCTTTTGCTCTGCGAACTATGGGCAGATATGCGCCTGTGCAGGCCGGTCTGGTCGGGGGTGTGAATCCTGGGAAGTGTATATGCCATTGGGATTCGTGCGTGGGTATTGACAACCTGAACAAGGTTGCTTAGGAAGCCGGGGTTGCGGAGGAGCTTTGACGTACGAAGGGTATTGTTACAACGATGCCATTCAACGTAAGTGCTGAGTATCGCTCGTCCTGTACTGCGCTCATTCCCTCTTCAGTGATCGCACAATAGTAGCTTTCGAGAAAATCCTTCCAGCTTCGTTGATATGAACAAACGACGTCGAGTTACCATCCCCCTGACTCCTAGCAAACGAAGCTTGGCGTGTACAGATGTGAAAGATGGCGACACGGCGAGATATCCTCACTCCTGGAATAGTCAAGTCGTGTTCCAGGTGATCTATATGACCCTCAGGCACTTGGTCCCGACATCCAACGCGAAGCTCCCAGATCTTGTTACTCTTCCGACATTGGTACAAGCCTTGCGCCCTCTTCTGCAATACGGAGCCTTGACGACCTTCATGCTCCCCATCCACTGCTCTATTCCAGATTGAAGACATTGGTCGGCAATGAGCCGCGGCGTATTCATCGAAAGTTGGGTGGAACACCAGTCCTGTTCAAAGCAGAGCCGCAATGCATCAACAGAACTTCTCGATCTTGTCCCATCAAGCAGCAAGCATGGTCATGATGAACTTCTTTCGGTGATTTGGTGGAAGAGGGTACCTGATCGAACACGGCAAGCGCCGATACGGTATCGCAATGTCGGTCAAAGTCCTGGGTCATCAAAAAAGCGAGCATACACTTCGAGATTATGTGGGTTTTTCGAAGGGTGCTAAGGGTCGCGTCGTGGTTAAAAGAATGAGCTTGGCATGTTGATACAAAGAAGGAGAAAAAAGGTGGTTCCAGTCCCTCCTCGCCCAGTCAGCCTCCGTTTTGCACCGGGTCAAGTACGAAGGAACGCTGAAGGACCTAGTGGCGGGCTAACAATTCGCGAAACTGTGTGTGGCCAACCTCGTGTCAAGGTTTTGAATATTTTTGCTGCTCGTTCTATCTTATTCATTCACGCTGCTCATCCTCTAAGTCCTTGCTTCTTTTCTTGCGACATATTGATCTTGCCTCTGATTTTTATAAACACGTTGATATGCAGTATATTCCGGATGGTGTACATTTACGGCACTTTACCCGGACCGTTGTCTCCGAGTCAGTACAGCACAGGCTGATAACCGCCTGTGCCTTTACCACATACAACCATGTTGACACCTGGCACCGAAAGCTCTACTCTCAACGAAATCACGACTTCATCCACCGGACCGTTGGGCCCAATTCTGAACTGCTGGACTCAAATCGCGCTCGACAACGGACCTAAGGAAAATGAAGCACGATCTCAGATTCAGATTCAGGTTCGGAATTTAATTTGTGATATTCGTCTCCCTTGGAAGACTGTGGAATCGATACCATCATCGGTGGAAAGCGTGGTTATGGATGTGCTGCAGCAGGTATGTTACAATAGAACTTTTAATCGGTAGCGATCTGAACTGTCAGGAACTGGATGACGAGCGCCATCCCAATGTCTATCGTACAGCCTGCATGAGATGTCTTCGAGCACTGTGCAAGGTCCGAAACATAGTGCCCTCTTCCCTTTGCCTTCGAGACGTGACTAGAGAAGGGGGAAATCCCGTTGCGGGTGGTGGCTTTGCAGTGGGTCCACCGTACTCTTGGGTTAATCGTTTCAACATATCACCTCCCTGCAGGACATTTGGAAAGGGCGTCTTCACGATACTCAAGTCTGCTTGAAAGTTCTTCGGGTATTCTGCCCCGAGGAGCAGAAGGAAAAGGTTCTGCGAGTGAGTCGTGAGCGCACTAAACGAAACCACCTCTTGGCCTATTATGAACGATCTACTGCAGGACTTTTGCCAAGAAGCTCTCGTATGGAGGCAACTCCGTCATCCAAATGTTCTTCCCTTCTTAGGAGTCAACGAAGACCTTTTCGCTCCTAGATATTGCCTGATATCTCCCTGGATGGTCAATGGTAATATCATGTCCTATCTCGAAGCCCATCCTGATCACGATCGCCTTACGTCGGTATGCTAGACATTGTGTGAGAGTTGATGGGAGCTAAAGACATTACTTTCTTAGCTGGTTCAGATTGCCGAAGGGATGAAATATTTGCACAGTCTTAATCCTCCGATAGTACATGCCGACATACGCGGGGTGCGTTCATTGTGGTTTATCTTTGTCGTTCTCTGACATGGACTGGCCTTAGGCAAATATTCTCGTAATGGATGATCTGCGTTGTTGTCTGGCCGATTTTGGCCTTTCCCTGTTCGCGGAATCCCAGACTCTCAGCAGCTCTTCTAGGATGAGCAAAGGAAGCACCCGCTGGCTAGCTCCCGAGCATATTAATCCAAACGCAGTAATTGACCGGGAATACATCACTGCCAGGGATATCTATGCCTATGGTTGCACCGTTGTCGAGGTAGGGCTATCAGCTTAACGTCGCCCCACTTTTATGTCATTCTTCCAAGGTATTTACCGGCAAGCCGCCTTTCAGTGATATCAAGAATGAAGCCGCCGTTATACATGCGGTGATGAACGGAAGTCGTCCACCGCGACCCTCACATCTTTTACAAGATGGACTATGGTCACTTGTTACGACGTGTCTGATAACTTCTCCCAGTCAACGGCCAGATGCGGAGCAGATTTTAGAGGTCCTAGCAAGCCAAATTAAGCTTTGTCAGGAGATGGTAGAGGATGGGAACATCACAACGTATGGTGACTGCTCTTGGGTAGAAAGGAGAAGAGTGCTAATGCCACTACCAGTGCCTCTCAGCATTATGATGATGCGGCATTGCAGGGCGCCAGGTACGTTCTTCATCCATGCTTACTCTCTTCTCGTGTGTCTAAAGTTTACGTAAACCTAACCCCGAAGTGAGGGCTCAAATTCCAACTATGCCATGGACGCTTCAGGAGCTGATATCTCCAGCGCATCTCCTCAGTCTGTATCATGTCTTGACTTTCTCCAGAATTGGTCTAACCACCCGTTGTCTTCAAGGTCCGCTTCGAGCGTCGTTCGGGCCGGTATATACCTCCTGAGAGAACATTTGCTTGCATTGGCCGTCGGCGTATTCGCCGTACTTTCTCTTAGCTTTTATCTTCTACATTATGATAAAGCGGGGGCCATCGCAAGCGTGGAAAGTCCGGGTCCTTTTGACTTTCACATGAGTTGGATCTCATCTCTCATCTCATCATCATGGTACCTTCAGGCACAAGGGTTGACGCGGACGACTACAGCAGCTACATCCACGTACTCACAAATCCGAGACCTATGTGCTTCTATATGGGACAATAATTAATGAGGCTGTATAAGCCCTTGGCAAGGCTCGAAAAGCATGGCAACCTCCGAATAATCGCGGCAGCCTTATATGCCCATATCAAAACCAAAGGCAAGCAGCTAAAGTGCTAGGATGTCTGGAATAGTATTTCAGAGGAATAGTTCTGGCATCGCACTTCGCCCATGCGTGCACATGTCATGTCGAGCCTAAGCATACTTGAGATGTGAGGGTTCCGAAGAAAGAGGGAACGAACAACGAACCTTCCCGTTAAATTTACGCTGGCGCTGAGGGGATTGTCAACGACGCCATTCCTCAAGGTAAGACCGTACAGGAAGACGAGGCATGACTTGGTTGAGTCATCGGCAACATCAGCGTAGACTAATGCACCATCCTTGGAAGAAACTAACCAGTAGCCGAAGTGGACGACATCCTAGCGCCGTATCGATTGCTAGATACTCTTAGGGCCTTGTGGTTTCTGCAAGTCCGTAGTGAAGATGCAAAATGTAGATTTCGCGGTTGGCCTGTCCCGATACAAGGTAGGGGAAAAAGTACTAAAAATGCGAAGTCCCCACCTCCTCTATCCGTGATTCAGCAAATTCGCGATCACCATTTGCCTCGGCAGTGGCTATGCTGTACTTAGCACGAACGATCACCATCTGTGGTAACAGGGAAGGCGAGGGTAGAGTACGTCTTCCCTGACGGCGCGCAGAACGTTGTTGAAGCGCATATCGGATTAGGCCCGCTATCGTGGATAACGTCGCATAGATCCTCCCTAGACGCGTGTCAGACAGCGAACAAAAGAAAGAAAAAAATGCGAACCTCTCATCGTTCATATCCTTGTAGTACGACTCTCCAAGCTTTTTCACCAGGAGCACGCCGACGAGCGAGTCCCCGGAAGAATATTCTCATTTATTCTATAGAGAGCTAGCTCGTTGTTAGGGTCAAAGCAACTGTATGTGTCGTCTGGTAAGCTGTCCCCGGCATTGTTCTTCCTCGATATCCGGCTCCATGGTATGCAGTCGGCGGCGCGCGCGGTGAGAAACCCCGAGCAACGAGGTGCGGCGCTCCCTTGCAGCTTGGACTCGTCGACTCCGGCAGTGTTGAACTTTGCAACCTTGATACACAATTCCATGTCGATACCACCATACGATACAGAGTAGACGACACCAATCCTGTCTTCTGTGATCTTATCGAGCAGTTTGGTGTCGAGGCGGTCGGTTCGTTTGTGTGCCGCAACGATGGAAAGGATGGTCATCGTAACTGGCTCTGTCTCTTTAGCAAAGTCGTGGATAGTGAGAGAATAAATCGTTGGCATGATCATGGCAGCTTCCTCCATGATGATTGTCACTGCTCAAGGGGCCAAGGGCGCTGTCCAATTAAATAAATAATTGATTATTTACTCCGTTCCCGCACAACGCCGGGCCGTTCCTCATTGGGACCTCACCAACACCAACACCATGCTCGCGCAGCTCTTGCCGCCTCTTCCCAGTCGACCACGGTGCTCGCCGAAGAAAACGACAATCTCTTGGAGGAATTTGTGATGGGGAAATCGAGAAGGGTCGCCGTGATGTCAGTCGAACTCAATGAAATCGGCATCGTCAAACTTGGCTTCTTACCATTATCATCGATTGTTCGACACCCGTCCTCGATTTTTAGTGCAACAACGCGGGCTTGGCCCATCAGAATGAGCATTATCGAAGATAGTTTTGAGGATGTTTGGAATCAGTACTTGTCGGTGAGTAGCAAAATTGTGTGTACGATGGATCTTTGGCTGATTTCTTTCACCTAGAGAAACTGACCACCTCCCAAGGACAATTTGCATGATGCACAGTCTTTGGCGAAGGATCATAGTCTGGATACCAGGAAGCCAATGGTCGTGGCATAGACTGCATAAGGTATGTGCTAGGTTTCGTTGCCTATGGCTTTAACTCAAATTTCTGTAGGGACAGAATACGGACCACCTGGGATATCCCAGCATCGAGTCGCGAACCAGCAGCTCCAAGCGCACATTTCTTTGGCCGACGTTCAGACATTACTCTGCCTCTTCTCTTCTTTGCGGCCGAAGATAAGGATCGAGCATCATGGGAAGGAGACGGTTCCACGCAAAGACGTGAACCGCTCACCGTAGCTCCTAGGGATTTCATCTGCACAGTTTGCCCGATGTCTTATCCTCGGCAGCGTCGTGAAGGGTAAGTTATACACCTATGAGACAGAATTGATGCTCCTACGGAATTTGTAAGATATACTTTGTTCCATCGGAGAATAGCTTGAACAATGAAACGGTCCAAAGTCCGGTAGGTCCTATTCTTGCTTGTGTCCATTTTCTCAAATTCAGAAAGGTATCTTCAATCTCATGGAACTGCCAACCGTTCCGCCCTCACTCAGCACGTTCACTTGGCCGAATCGACAGCAGGTCGTTTGGTCCTCCCTCAGGCAATGCATCCCTCTTTGAGGTGTATCTCTGACAATTCCGCGGGAACCGACGCGACGCGTCACAGCCACGTGAACAGAGTAACGGTCTCTTTCTGACTCCGCCCTTCTCAACGCAGGTGCGTTCGAATTATACCTCGCTCATTGGACCCCTTCTATTATGGCTCCTTTCTTGACGGGCAGCGGCTGAGAGTTCCAGCCAGAAAGCGCATCTCTTCGAGTCGGTTGGCAGTTTCGCATCTTTGGTACGACTTTTCTTGTATTTGGACAATCAAATTGCGAAATCTACCTCTTGCCTCTTCACCGCATTGCATTAGAAATTTTGAGCTGTACGGTTGATCAGCTCCAAGAAATCCGAGTCGCTTATCTCTTCCATGTCACAGAAGAGAATTGCTGACCAATCACTGCTAAAAGGCAATCGCCAAGACAAGCGAGGCTCGACCGTGATGTGAAACTTGTCCTGGTTGTACTTACCAGATATTCATGATGTGTGAACCTGATTGGTTTTTCACTTTGGCCATCACGGCTCCCTCATCTACCGATGCGGTCAAAACTCTGCGGAAAGCGTACCGAACAGTCTTTGGTAGGAACGTTCCTGCCAGAGACCAGGACGATCATCTCCTGCTTTGGATACAGGTCTGTTCTGCCCTTGAGGTACATGGCTGCGTCGTCGAAGAACTACGACAGATTCTGCCGTCTTTGCCCGACTTGACCTGGCAGACTGTCGCTCCAGTTCTTGGCCTTGACCCTTCACGGGGAGATGAACAACTGTCCGGATACCCCTTGCAGACCCTGTATCTACCTACATCCTTCATTCGCGAGCTTCTGCATAGTATTCAGCGTTCTGCCAGCTACCGTAACGGTCGACGACATTATGCCCGGCTCGGTTCATGTGTAAGTACCTAACTCTCTCCCCCCTAATTGTATCTAACTAGCATCGTAAAGGCTGTTAGAACTATACTGACTGAGTTAGGAGGATTCGTCTATGACACAGAAGAGGATGGTCTATATCTATCGTCCTTCGAATTCGAGCTGAGGATGGTACACAATGCCGCCCTTCTCATATTGGAATCCGAGCGATGGCCTGACCTAACAAAAGTACGTGCTCAGGCCATGGCTGAGGCGACATGTATGCTCCTTTTCATTATCTAAAATCCGTCTCTAATCTCAGTCAGGTTTGGCGGCGTCCAATAGTCGTCTAGGATACTCATTCCCAATCCACATCGTCATTACGGACCTCCACGAGACAACAATTTATACTTATCATCGTAAGCAGTGGTCCAATTCCTCCCAAGCCAATCTCATACACCTTTCCAGCGTCTGCAAAAAAGTTCTACAAGAGAGCACATTTCAAAGTCGAAGAATTTTGGGTTGAGCCTGATCTTAGTAGAGATCCCACAGAGGCCCAGACATTGCAGCTTCTAGGAATGGCCGGTGTTTGTACGTCTAGTTCTCTCTCAAAATACCGACTTTCTTTCAATGAATCGGGCAGTGGCACGGGACTTGTTCCGTTTGATGATGGAAGGATATCACGATTTCATCCAAGCAACGATACGCCGTTTTGGCTTGCCCTTAGCTTTGCAACCAGTGAGTACTCCTGGACAATAACATTCTCCACGTTCATCGCTGCAACAGTTTGTCGTGGCGACAGAACGACTCAACGTCTACGATGAGCACAGTTTCATGCGGCATCTTCGCACAATCGTGCAATCAACTGGAGCTAATGTTGAGCATGCACTGCATGTGAAGGCTATCTGTCATTCCCTACTGTCTTTTATCGGCTTCGAAACCGGAAGCGATGTGGACGACAAATCGCGATCTGCATATTATCACCTACCAAACTTCCCTGACCTCAAATTCGAGTTACGGGTAGAGGCTACTCCTCGGACAGAATCAGATACGCCCGACATGACAGTAACTCTGCAGTGGAGACAGCAAAAGGCAGATTGGCAACTAGGTGTAAGTGTTGTGTTGACAAGTACAATTTTTGCTAACGTGGAACTCAGGGTTCCTGGTCGCTTTGCTTCGAGACTTTCTTCTGCACCGGATTGGCGTCGCTTCCTTTAAAATTTGACGAGATAAAAGACAGCGGATTTCTCAGTAGGACTCGGTATTTGGAATTCAGGAATTCGGTGCAGGTAGAATTATTGCAGCCCCTGTGGGACAGCATACGGGTAA
Organism: Armillaria solidipes; assembly: GCA_022818035.1. Lineage (NCBI taxonomy): Eukaryota > Fungi > Basidiomycota > Agaricomycetes > Agaricales > Physalacriaceae > Armillaria > Armillaria solidipes. Next base: position 2,901,066 of record JAIWYQ010000001.1, on the reverse strand, counting down.
GCAAAACACAACACATTTTTACGCCCCGGTCTGTGCTGACTCGGAGTCTGAATAGGAAAGCATCCCTGGTATGGAGACAGAGGCACTCAAGCGGTCGGTCGCACTCATTGAAGAAGCCAAACCGCTGCTGTCGAATCCACTCGGAACACCGGAGGAAGAAGAACGCGGCGTGGAGAAATTGAGAGACAGGTAAGCTGAACCCGAGTCGACATCTGTGGATTCACTAATTTAGTGCCAGCGTTCGACTGTTACCATGGGAAAGTCAATTCTTTTCCGACGAGGAGATTCGCGCGCGAGTTGAAGAGGTTCAACGTGTCCAGCTTAGTTATGTCGCGCGATAACGAGCTGTGCAAGCAATGAAGAAAGTCACGAATGTTTGTTTCCTAGTGATATGGATCGACAAGCTAATAGTAATACATCTTCTTTTGCGTAAGCCAACGTCGCAGCCTTCTTGGTGTGTAACCAAAATATGCATTTTTTTCTTTAGATCTTCTAATTCGAGTGTGCAGTGTGCAGTATCATTATCGGACGAGCAACCTTTTTTGTTTCGGTTTTTCGGGCGAATCTTTTCCCAGTGGGTCATGAAGACGTTTAAAGGTCATTAGTACGCATCTTCTATATTACGTCTAAATTGTCGTCGATAAACCTAAACACATATTCCTGATTAGAGAGCGGGATTTCATTTGTGTTATATACTGACACTATATCATATTCGCATTCGCATTAAAAACGATTTGTCACTCTACCAGATCGATGTGCTCAACCAGATCGATGTGCTCAAACTTCAGACTCAGAGAACAGTCCACGAGAAAGTAGTGGACTGTACGTTTCCTTCCTTCTCAACCGCTGATCACGCCTCAAGGCTGTCTTCTACGGCTGACAGGTACTTGCCGAGACCTTCAACCATAGCGGGTGAAACACCTTGATTCCGCACTGTGAAGAGCGCACCTCCAAGCCAACGATGGATGACCCTGCTTCCAATCCTTTGTTCATCCTCGCCGTCCTCGCGCCACCCCCGCCCGACTGTGCGTTCAACATCGTGCGAAGGGCATATCGTACAGTGTTTGGAAGAAATCCCCCTGCCGAGGAACAGGATAACCAGCTCTTGCTTTGGATACGAATCTGTTCTGAGGTCGGGGCGGATCATCACCTCGTCAAAACCACACGAGGATTGTTTCCTTCCTTGCCTGATCTCAGTCAGTGGAATGTCGCTGGGCGTCTCCTTGACCTGCCGTTGGCTTTGCAAAAAGTGCGTACTCTCCTTGAAGCAGTCTTAGTTTTCTGTTGACGTGTATCCCTTTTACAGCACACTACGGTTTCAAAGACGATTGATGTCCTTGAATTTATGAAACGACTTCAGAGCGAGGTAGAACTCCCGGAGCCATACACGGAAATCCCAGGACACACCGCAGAACAGAAGGTGAAAGCCATATTACACCGACGTGAACAGATTGTCACCGCCATTTGCCATACTCTGCTGTCATCTGTTGGATTCAACCTTGCGTCTCGACACAAGACGTCGACGAACAAACTCGAACTTTCAAAGGATGCAACTAAATCCTCAAGATGCCTTTCCTATTCCATCGAGCCACTGGAGTTCACCTATGTCATGCAGGTTTTGGATCCAATCCCCGATCATTTCGCGTTGGTACATCCCGGTGTCATGGTATCAATAGGCTGGAAGCGTGGTTCTGTGGATGTCCAGACCCCCGCGGGGAAATATGTACGTTCATTTCAAAATCTGTTTTTAAAGTAATAACTAAAGCTAGTACTAGGTCACATGGGGCATTATCTTTGGTATTCATCTCGACGAATCTACGGCGTTTCCTGCCCAGATCGACAGGCTTATGGACACTGGGTTCAAGAGCACGGCTATGTTTGTAAAGTTTGTGCAGTTGATGCAGGAGCATCTATTGGAACCTTTGTGGAAGAACATCCGGGTGAGTAAAGCAACCTTGAGTCTGTGATATGTGCTCATGGTATTCTATATAGGATAACGATCCAGATATGGGCTCCAACAACCCTCTTTTTGAACGAGAGTCGTTCGAAGAGGCGGAGATTGACCTGCGCAAAGCAGAGTTGGAGCGAGCGGAAGAGCGGTAGGCCAAAATAATTACAGAGAAGGTTCGATGATGTACCAACCTCAGAGCAAAGTTGGCTGGGGAAGATGGGATGTTCGGAGCAACTACGAGCGCAGAATGAGGGGGGGGGTAGGTTGAAAGCTAAATGTCTTGAATGCTCGTACGAAGTATAGTGAAGTGTCCCTGTATTATATGTATGCCTGCCTCTTACTGTCGAGAATTTTACTTGATGATGAAGTCTGCTACAAATTTAATCGGTACCAGCACCTGTGAGAAAAAGTCGGGTTTTGTGGACATTCTTATATTATACAACGTTTATGCCTGTGTTGAACGGAAACACTGAGAACTGGTCTCGGCCTGAACGAAGGGGAAAAAATTGCTGTCATGGTGATCGTGGTAAGAATCAACGCCGTCCGGGTTGGCTTCTTACCGTCATCATCAATTCTCTCCGTCTTCGCAAAATGGTAGCTCGACCCGACAGTAGAACAATATTCTCTCAGACTTGGAGTCAAGGTTGATATGCGTATGCCAGGGAAATTTTCAGCTAGTCACTTTTATTGTACGCTGGGAGGCGTTTCTTTCATTGCCTGCTAAAACGGGTGACCAGATTTCGACATTATTTATACGACTCCTCGGATGGAGGATATAGTTTCTTCCTGTGTCCGTCGAGGTTTCGAATACAGCGTGCACCAAAAGGCGATGTGCCAAATTGAACGAAGGAATGCAAGACAATTACCGGCATATGACAGTTGCCCCTTTTTTCACTACAACCATCGCTAATGACTCCTGCCACTCATTTGTTCAATCTCGCCGTCATCGCGCCCTCCTCTGAGTCGTCTGACGATGCGATCAAAATATTGCAGGGAGCTTATCACGCGGTATTTGGAAGAAATGTTCCTGACGAGGACAGTCTTGTACTTTGGACACAAGTCTGTTCTTCACCCGAGGTACCTGATAGCATCGTCGAAGAACTACGACATATTCTACCCTCCTTGCCTGATCTTACCTGGCGGAATGTTGCTCGAGTCGCCGGTCTTGACCCCGATGAACGACTATCAACAAAACCTGCACAAACGCTGTACTCTCCTGATAAATTCGTAGACGAGCTTTTGTATAACGCTCTTTTGAGAAAATATCGGAGCAGCAAGCGACGTTATGTACAACTCGGTTCATTTGTGAGTGTCATTTCTCTCCGGCATTGCCTTTCCTGACCAGCGTGGTGAAGGCTGCTAAAGCCGTACTGAACCAGTTAGGATTCGCTTATGAGGTTGTCCTGAGTGAACACGCTTTCAAATTCGAGGTGAAGATTGTACACAATACGGCCCTCCTCATGTTGGAATCCGAGCGATGGTCTGACCAAACACAAGTACTTGCTCAAGCCCTTGCCGAGGTGACATGTATGCCCCTTTTCACCATCCGAATTCCCACTCTCATCTCAGTCAGGTCTGGCAGCGTCGAATCGTCGTCTAGGATACTCATTCCCAATCCACATCGTCGTCACGGACCTCTGCGAAACGACACTCTATACTTACGATCGTGAGCAGCGTTGCAGTTCCTCCAAGCCAATCTTATATCGCCTGCAGCTTCCACGCAAAAGCTTAACGTGCGAGGATACCTCCCAGTCGAATCTTTTAGATGTGAGCGCGATATTGATGGAGATCCAACAGAGGTCCGGGAACGGCTCCTCTCACGAATGACTGCCGTCCGTACGTCTAATTCTTTAACTATTGCCTCTGCGTGTTGACTCGTGCAGTTGCACGGGAGCTGTTCTCTTTGTTGATGGAAGCATATCACGATTACGTGCAGGCGAAGATAAGCCTTTGCCTTGATACAGACACAAAGGCATGTGAACGGGCGCTCGAACTGATCGAGGAAGGCCGAACGCTCCTGTCGAATCGACAAGGAACACAGGAGGAACGAGAAAGCGGGTTACAAAAACTGAGAATCAGGTATGCTGAGCCTCGTTGAACGTCTGCAGGGAATTCACTGACTGGCGCTATAGTACTCAGGTGTTGCCGTGGGGAAAGATGAGATTCACCGAAGAGGAAATCCGCATGCAGAATGAAGAGGCTTACAGTATCACGCGTAGCTTCGCGTATTTCGGTGCCGGGGTATTGTAGCTAATTTTGGATGGCTGTCAATTCACCAAGCCGCCATCCGCCTGCTCGAATGTTTCCAGTGCTTTTTGTTCCATCGCAACCATGTATTCCACTCACCCCATTCGCATGCGCTACATCTCCTTTTCCTTCGTGTCCTTCTCCAGTAGTAACTCCATGATTTTTATCCAACCAATCCCCTCATACAATACTACGGGGCACGACCGCTGCGCTGCCTTGACTTCGCTTCAATGATGAAGCACTAACCATTCTATGTCTTTGGCACCGTCTTTGTCATCGACAATATGCGCTCGATCACTGGACTCAAGAAATTAATGGTGTGGAAGAATCAGGGCGAACATAGTCCGTGACGATGTTGCATAGTTGGGAAGAGCGGAGAAGGGAGGATGGCGGTGTCGCGCCGGCCGCGCCGGGAAAACGACGTTACTATGATCACAGGGTTGTGACATGTCGCGTCCAGCATGACGCGCACAGGTCTGCACTTTCCTCGCCGTCCACGAAGTTCTCCCTCCAAACTAAGCTCTAAGGACCCTAGATTATCGTCAGGAGTATAGTCTCAGGCACTTTCGAGCACAGCATGGACTCAATGGAGACACTACTCATGTCGCGGGATTGAATGAGATACATAGATAGATAGATAACCGGACGAGGTCCCAAAAAGGAACGCCGGGATTCTGTGCCGCCACGAAACGTGTCACAGACCACAACCCTCCATGTCGCTGCGATACCCTCAGTTGCCAGCCAAGGACATCTCACGAATTTAAAGTGTTGCAGGGACAAGCGAACCAACAACGAACAAGAACGAGGATTGTATTCTGTTGCCAGAACGATATTGAATGTCTGACAAAACACCAGTGCAGTGTGCGGAAGTGGGAGTGAAAGTAATACAAAGAGACGGAAGGAGAGAAGCCGATGCGCAGTCTGCTTATGTTATGTTTGATTACTGCGCAGATCAGTAAGCGAAAAGAAAGACACAACCGGTGAGGAAGACCCCAATGGGACGTCGAGCAAGACCCAAGAGGGGAGGCCTGTAGCCCACAATCCCAAAAAACGCGAACACACAGTGGTAACACACAGCGGTAACACAAGGAACATCAATAACACGGAACAACGAACACGACGGAACCACACAAAACGAACACGACGGAACATCCAAAACGCGAACACACAGCGGTAACACACAGAGGTAACACACAGAGGTAACACGACGGAACATCCAAAACGCTAACACACAGCGGTAACACACAGAGGTATCACACAGCGGTAACATACAGAAGAGGACGATAGATTTGGCCCCTTCGGATTATGTCGCCGTTCAACAGGGGAAGCTGAAAGAGCGTGTTGGCAACACCGGAGAATGGTTCTTTGTGGTGTCAAGAAAAGAAGAATGAGAAGTGCGAGACATTTCCACCGGCGTTCTGTGGCAGTGAAACCAAATTATCACCGAAAAAATGACGCTCGCCCCCTCTTTTCACTGCACTGTCACAGTGATGTCTCCTATTACTCCTTTGTTCAATCTCGTCCCCATCGCGCCCTCATCCGAGTCGTCTGACAGTGCGATAAAAACCGTGCAGAGAGCATACCAAATGGTATTTAGCAAAGATGTTCCTGTCCTGGACCAGGACGACCATCTCTTACTTTGGACACAAATTTGTTCTTCACCAGGGGTACCTGATAGCATTGTCGAGGAATCACGACGGATTTTACCTTCCTTGCCCGACCTCACCTGGAAGAATGTCGCTCGAGTGATAGGCCTTGACTCCTCGCGAGGAGATTACCAACTATCACGGAAATCCATACAAACACTATACCTTCCTGAGAAATTGAAAGAGGAGCTTCTGGATAGCGCTTATTGGAGAAAACATTGGAATGGCAAGCGACAGCATGTCCAACTCGGTTCATTGGTAAGTGCTATCTCTCTCTATCACTGCTTGCTTCTGACCAGCATGATGAAGGCCGTTAAAACCATATTGAACAAATTAGGATTGTGCCATGACCTTTTCCGGAGTGAACCTTCTTTTAAATTCGAGATGAGGATCGCACATAATGCTGCCCTCCTCATCTTGGAATCCGAGCGATCTGAACCGTCTGACATATCAGAAGTATGCGCTCAGACCATTGTCGAGGCGACATGTATGCTTCTTCCTAGCATCCAAATGCTGGCTCTAATTTCAGTCAGGTCTGGCGGCGTCAAATAGCCGTCTAGGATACTCATACCCAATCCACGTCGTCGTCACGGACCTCTACGAGACGAGATTTTATACTTACGATCGTGAGCAGCGTTCCAGTCCCTCCAAGTCAATGTCATATACCCTGCAGCTTCCGCGAAAAAATTTTACATACGAAGACACTTCCGAGTCGAATCTTTTGGCAGTGAACGTGATATTGGTAGAAATTCAACGGAGGTTCGGGAATCACTGCTTCTACGGATGCTCGTTGTTCGTACGTCTAGTTCTTTAGCTGTTGCCTCCGTGTCTTGACTCCGCCAGTTACACGGGACTTGTTCTCTTTGATGATGGAAGCCTATCACGACTACGTACAGCAAGGATAAGCCTTTTCCCTGATACAGAGACAAAGGCGTGTGAACGGGCGCTCGAACTGATCGAAGAAGGCAGAACGCTCCTGTCGAATCAACAAGGAACACCCGAGGAACGAAAAAGCGGCTTAAAAAAACTGAGCACGAGGTAAGCTGAACCTCGTTGAATATTTGCGGAGATCTCATCGATTGGCCCTAGTGCTCTGGTGTTGCCGTGGGGAAAGATGAGATTCACCGAAGAGGAAATCCGCGTAGAGGACGAAGAAATTGACAGGATGATGCGTAGTGATATCTTCCCGTTCATTGGCCACCCAGGGAGTAAAATATACTAATGTGAAGATCCCAGTCCTCTGCGGTGCCCCAAACAACGGCGAACTTTACATTTCCTGATTGCCGATTTCGCGTCGTCCCTGCTGGCGCCGTTCCTCGCTCATATCTCATCCATTTCTTATCGTATCGCTCTGGAACTCTAGCACGTTTTTTGACCTTTCTTGGATGCAACTCTTTCGTCATTCCCAGCATTGAGGGGATTGGACTCCCCCGACTCCCTTCTCCATCGGCTGATTGAATCGAAAGATCTCATCGAACCTACCGCTCGATTCGTATATAATATGTTTTCCTTATGGAAAACCGTACCACTGTTTTGATTCTTGGATTGGCTTCCAAGACATTGTTCATCTCTCCATCGCCGAGGCCGTGAGGGAGTACTCTTGGTGGGGCTTTACCATAGCGGCAGAGCATGGCTGAGGTTCGGTTCCGTAGCAGTTATTATTTTTGTGGTACACTTTATTTATTCCAGGCTGTAGTACGGACGTCGTTACGTTTCTGTTCAGGAGCACTGACGACTAATAAATTTACTTTCCTTCCTTCTAGCATTTGTCTTCGGACTGTTTCAGATTAATGGCATGTATAACTTCTATAGAATCGTTCCCGTTGATGCCTTCGGGAACATGTAATGTATCATGTCTTAGCAGTACTATCTGATTATTGACCAGGCCGTAAACGCCAGTCTAAAATCCTCTTATCACAGACTGCTCTGCTGACTTAGACTACACACCACCAATATTCCGGATCACAAATAGATGCTGCCTTTGAAATATCAATGTCTCTGACGTTTTCCATGTTGACTCGCTGGTGCAGTGGTGAGTCGCTTCTCTGCTGCATACATCACACTTTCGGTACACTGTTTTATAGCAACGATAACTAGGTATTCGCGCATATTATATCATTCAATCCATCCGCCTGGGCCACTCCGTGATAGAACGCATCGCAAACATAATTGAGAAAGATATCGGCTCGCCATCCCACCTACAGCTCATCGTGTGGGTACCTTGTAGGATCCCCGCTTGCCTTTCCACCATTCGCCGCTGTGAACGGAAATAGGAACCTCTCCACGTCTTGGTCGACGTATCCGCTATAGAAGATCAGCTGCGGGTCCTGGTTGCTCGTATTAGAGTCCTGGTCGCGCGGGATAGGCTTGGTCTCGTCCGGGCTGGCGCCCTTATACTTCGCGCTCAGCTGCCCCCCGTCGAGTTGCTTCTTAATAAACTTCTTCGCCTCGTTAAATAGGACCGTATAGCTTGGCACCCCACGTTTGCGCTGCACCTGCTTCTTAATGATTGCGGTCACGGCATACATCCACGGGTCGAGCATGCCGTCGTTGGTCCTCAGCGCCTTTACGTTGAATTGCGTCTCGTGGCAGCCGGCAAGGAGGATGCCAGGTGTCGCGGTGTGTGTGTCGAGCATCCCGCCGCCCATGCACGACGAGGTGAGGATTGTAAGGTTGATGCCAGATTTGAGATTCTAACCATGCGGCGAGCTAGGTCAAGCTTGGGCATGAAATATGACTTTGAGTACACTCACTCCACGGATAGCCTTGCCTACCCAGTCGTCGTTCACCACCTCCTTCCTCGTCCCATCGTCATTTTCTGCAAGAATCCAGCCTTCGTCATCGTCGTCCGGCTCGCCAGAGCCGTCTTCGTCGGGGTACGTAGTTCCATGTGCATCGACATACAAGAAGCGGACGTCTCCCGCAGATGCACTGGATAGCAAACTCGTGAATTTGCTCTTGAAACGCGTAGCAGTGGGAGGGTCTTGTCCCTTCGTGCACTGTTTGGGACCACTCTCCGGGTCGATGTCAAAGTAGCTCATCTCGACATCACCCGGAGCAAAGCCTAAGTGCTTTGTGAGCATGTCCTGAACGAGAAATATGCCATTATCGGTGCCGGTGCCAAAGCGGATAATGAGGGCCTGCTCGGGGATAGCGTCAGCCAGGTGAAACGCGCAGAGTATAGTGTCCTCTTGCCTTCTTTGTACCCAGCCCTCTGAAGTCGGTCTGCTTCGTGCTGCTTGAGGTGGTATCGCCGTTCGGGTTCGACATACGAATCGTGGCCTCCTGCCCGCCGTTAAGCACGGTGGCCTCGAATGTGTAGTACCCGTCATCAAACGTCCCTTTGACGTCGCCGTTTGAAGAGGTCGTGACATTGCGGAAGGTAGCGTTAACAGGGTGATTCTTCTTTTCGTTCCCACTGGCGTCAACCGTCCACTGATGATACAAGCCAACAGGGGCGTCATTGGATACACCGGCAGGGATGACGAGAGTGATCATCTCGTTCTTCGCATATTCAAGCCAGTTAAGCTTACCGGTGCACACGGCCGTGGAGGGAACCCGCGCTACGTCCCCATACTGCCGGGTCAGAGTTATAGGATCAGAGCGATCACCTTGTGGGTTCCGCATTGTCGCCGTGAGCGTGCTGAAGTCACTCGCGACGATGGCGTCAAAGCTGTAGTAGGAGTCGAGGGTGAAGCTAACTTGGTATATATCGGTGTTGGTGACGGTGTTGATCGTACCCGACTGCAGAAGTGAGCGGGTGAGCACTATGCGTTGACTCGGATTTGTCTGGTGAAGACTATTATTTACCTTGGTCACATTTGCCTTCTCGTTGCCGTTGGCGTCCACTGTCCACTGCCAATACGCACAGATGGGATCGTTCAACGCAAAACTGGCGGGGACGATCACGGTAATGTTTTCATTGTCCGCATACTGGAGCCATTTGAGCTTGCCGTTGTAAATGAACATTGTAATGGAGGGAAATTTTGCTATAAAGTCAAGTAGTAAACGTGAGAAAGAGTAACTGGTGCGGTGGGTCGACCGTCTCGTCGCTTCCTCACTCTTTTAAATAGCTGAGACTGGTGGAAGAAGTCCTCTCGTACACTCCAAACTTGAGCTTGAGGCATGTGCATGAGGCCTTGCCAAGGCCTGAGAGCGAGTCAGCTGTCCCAGACTATGCTGCCAGCAAGAGGAGGGAAGCTGCCTGCGGGGATATGATTTGAGCGACCGTAATGGAAGTATAGAAACTCGAAAACACTGTACCTCAGAAGCAGGAGCATTGAAGTAAAGAGTTGATCATATGCTGAAACTTACAACCGCTGAAAAGGCGAAATTGTCTCCCAGCATGCAGGTTGTCAACAATGTGAATACAACTTCCTTGAAGTTCCTTCCTTCCTTCCTTTCTTCGTAGGTGTCACCTGATGTGAGATGCTGGATGTTATCGATTATCGATGTGCGGACCCCAGTTCATCGTAGCGTTGACGGACCAATTGCGCGAACTAAAAGATGTAACTTCGCAAAGACATACAGAATAGTTGGTCGGCCGGAATGCCGTCGCATTTATTGGTGCAAAATTTAGTTGTAAAAACTTAAAACTACATAAAGTGAGATGAGGAGGGACCTGCAATTTTCAAGCATCGTCGTACTGTGGAGGGATACATCAGACAACACCTTCACACTGATCAAAAGTTACGGTACGCACCATAATCTGGAGGGAACCCGGCCACGGTCCCCACTGACCAGTCGACGTAATGTACATTTTATTATCGGTCTGCAACGGGAGGAGATTAACCAACGAGACAGCTGGAATGAACGATGCCGCACCTCGAATTGGTTAAGAGTGAACCCAGCAAGCTTTCCGGCCTGTCCAGGCGCTCGTCGGATACCAGGTAGGGTGAAAATGACCCTGAGCATTGCAGGTACAGCTTCTTGGACGAAAGCGACACCGGGGCAGCCATGGAAACCGCATCCCTGCAACTCGTAGTTGTCCAGTGGGCGAGTAGGGTCGACCTTTAAGGGATCCGGGAAGTCATCCGACTGTGACAGAAATGCAGTCAGTACTAGGAGCCTTCAAGGCGAAGAGAAAATCAATGTACATTGCGGTGTGCATTCTTGTAGCTCCCAAAGATGATATCACCTGGGTGCACGTTAACAGGCGGAAGGCCATGTCCCTGGGGAATGACATCTTCCTTCACAGCATAGCGGAAGAGTCCACCGAATTGCGGATTGAGTCGCATAGCCTCGCGGACGTAGCCCTTGAGTAGTTCCGAGCTCTTTGCATCATTGCGCTTGCACACGGCAATGAGCGCAGCTCTCTCTGCAGCACGGCTGTCGTCCAGGTAGAAGTCGACGATATGCGAAACAGCTGTGTATTGTCAAGCGCTCAGTCAAAACATGATAGAAAAATAACTTGAGTTCACTTGCCTTGGGCATAGTTGACGGAACTGCCGACGGCTAGCCCAATAACATTAGCCGCAAGGTCGCGCATCGGTCTCCCGGATGCCGTTAGGTTGGTAAGGAAGCTGGGACAGTCCTGACGCGATGACGGCCAGATAGTCTCCTTGAGCTTTGTGAAGACGCCAACAACAACATTCTAGGGTTGACATGGTCAGAAGACGGAATTCTGGGAACCTCAAAGAAGATACTTACGGTTGAAAGTTGAGGAGCAGCGTTTGTAAGGCCTTGTTCGATCAAACCCTCCACGACGTCGCTAACCTTCAACGCACCGGAGCGGAGTGCCCACCAGTGCTCCGAGTCGATATTTATGAAGACGCATGTGAAGAGCAGTGCCAACATCTGATAAAACTCCTGTTCTGTGAGTATTCCTGATGGATTATCCTCGGTCTTCAACGGGAAGCCGATCTAACGACGAGTCAGTTACACAAAGCCAAGGATAAATGTCACCCGGCCGCACCAAGTTTTCAGCAACCCAATGAGCACTAACGAGATTGATGACATCTCTGACGATGTCAACATAGTTTCCTGGCAGACCAGGATATCTGCAGAAGACGTCAGTGCTTGGTAGAAAACTTGAGTGGGATCGGATGGTACTTGAAGGATTTCTTTTTGAGGAGCTCAACAGTCTTGGCTCCGTACCATGCAACGTATTTAGCCTTCGTTGCTTGATCAGGGAAAAGAGCATTTAGAGTCTACAGTGCCGATGAGAAAATATTATTGGAGCTGCACCATGTCCACTTACCATTGCACGATCAACACTGTGTTTCTCTTTCTCGTCAAACGAGAGCATAAATCTGTACAAAATTGTCACCACAAGACAAAGACATTGACCAAGAAGTTACATACCCATAACCCTGCGTCAGCAAGTTCATGTCGCTCGTGTACGTTTGCTTGTAGATATTGTAGTCACTAAACACATATCGGATAGCCGAAATCGTATTGATCACAATAGGGATCGGTTTTATCTGGGGCCGCTCAAAGTTGTAATTCGAGAGGTCGAGCTTGAGATTTGTGAGATTCTCTTTAACCGCCGCGGGGGTGAAGAAGGGGAAGAGGCCGTAGACGCTATTCCCGGGGTAGTGCCGGGGGAGGTGGCGGAAGAGGAGCTTGGGCAGCTCCGCACCAAAGGCGCCATTATCCGGATTGCGCGCGCAATCCTGAATACCCCATGAGGTGAGGTTCGTAGCTACACATACACGGTCAGCACAAAGCTGATAAAAAGCACACGGTACTCACGTGTGAAGTCTGTCGTGTAGAACCGATCACCACGCACCAGCGCTATCGCGTCTGCGAGGATTGCCCTCGTCATCGTGTACCCACAGCAAATTCCGCTCCCAGGCCCCAGCGGCATACAATCCTCTGCTTGCAGACCAGGATAGAGCTCGAGGTTATCAATGTGCCCATACAGAAGCTCTGCCGTCCGTGCGATCTCGGGATTGGTGGACCACTCTGAGAACGACTTGAATGGAGCCAGACCGAGGAACTCGCGGAACTCGTTCATGGTGCAGCACCCCCACCGACGTCCCTGCTCCATGCCCATGATCTCGATCGTGCGCAGCGCTGCTGGCGTCCCCCGAGCGCGGTACGCGCCGGCTGCCTTGTCGGTTGCGTCCTGCAGGATCCTTGCGAGATCGTCGTCTTTAAACGTACCGTCCGCCTGACGCACCATACTATCAACAAGTAAATTAGTGACAGACGATGAACAGAAATCGCCACGACCTACCCGCCAAACACCCGGTTTCTGGGCTCCGGGTCGACCTTGCGGAACGCAGTAATTGCAGCGACCTTGAAATCGTCGAGGGTGACCTGGTCTGCTGATTTTCCCACCGCACCGAAAAGGGACGCGAACTCATCCTCTGTCCATTTGATGTCCTCTTTCGCAGTCGTCGCGTGCCACTATATAATGTCTGTGAGCTCCAATGTGTTTCAAAACAGAGGTGTTCCTACACGGTAGAGGAGATTGAACTCCACAGAGACTTGGTTACCCTGTCCACGACTGACTTTCTCGCCTTTCTTTGTCGTGATAGGCTGGAACCGTTGATCAGTCCGATGACACAACTCAATATAAAAGTGGACAGACATCGAACGGATTCATGCTCCATGAGTTTCCTTCACGTGGAAGTCCGAGGAAACCGGCGACGTAGTCGCCAAAGATGAGGGATATAAAGTGCCCGCAGCTGGTCATTCGGTCAATAACCTCAAGGCTTCTGAGAAGGAAAAAACTGACTTGACATGTCGCGCCGTCTGGAAGATCTCTTCATCTTGCAAGGCACGCTGCTGGGGGTCGGCGGGTGGTGGGTCGGTCCACCGCCCCCATTCATTGATTTTCAGTAGTATGTTGGCAATGTACTGTTAAAATGTCAAGCGGACAAGAAAAAAAGGGTAGAATATACGACGTACGTTGTGATTCCTGCTGAAGATGACAAGCAGCGCAGACGCCGCGGGCGGTACGAAGATCAGACGTTCCTCACTGAACGTGTCGGGGTAGAGGAGCCCACGGCCCTTCTCCTTATCGCGCACCTGGTCCTGCGTAGCCTGGCTGTACCCATACAAAGGCGAAAGATCAAGGTACGACGACGTATTATTGCGCGTCCAGTCGAGAGGATCCGTCCTGAAAAGCGAGTGGGTGACGATCGACGCAAAGGCAAAGGTCAACGAGGAGTTCTTCCCAGGATGTTGTTGCCACTGTCACGTCATCAGTAAACTTCGTTCCAAGCACGGAAGGAACACTCACGTCGCGCGCACATAGTAGCGTGTCGAAAACTAAACCAGGGTCTGGTAGTGATGTACTCGGAAGGGGGTGCTTTCCCTGAACGCTACGCGCATACGGCGTTCCCGCCCGTCCAAGTTGCGGGTTCTCAATGCTGTTCCCGAACCCGTCTGGGCTCCGCCATTGATACTGCGGACCGATGAACGTCGACGGAGGATGAGGTAAAGTATCATACAACAAAGCTATAGCTTCGTTGTTGAGCTCATCCTGCACATCTCCCGGCGGAAGCCTCGTAATGGCCGCCAGTGCGGTAGTGAAGATCCCTTTCCGGTCGTCGATCGCGTCGGGATTATTCACAATGTCCACAATACCTTGCTATCATACCCGTCAGAGATCTAGAAGTGAGAGAACGACTAAATATGAACTCACTGCGGCCTTTAGTGTGTCTGGGACTATCGGACCGCGCTTCGCCGCCTGTTGGGCACCATTGACAACGTTGTAAAGCACCGAGTGCTGGTCGTCCTGCCCGTTCTGCTCGTTCTGCGCGGCAATCTGGGAGTCGTACAAACCGTCAGGCGCCGTTGGGGCTGGTCTGTCCTTGAAATACTGCAACTCTGCAGCTGACTGTGGGTCAAAACTTGGTCAGCGATGTGTCCACTACCATTGCCTGGAGGAAAACGCACGACGACGAAAGTTTTGGTCAGGTCAGGCCTCAACGACATTGTGGAAGAAGGTGGTAGAAAATATAGGATGAGAGACCTGGTTTTATGAGGTAGAGCTGATAGGGTATCTTATTACCCTTACGAGATTCAGGACCTAACCAACGCCGGAGGGATATCAGGGCATTTTGTTAGTCGAGGAATACAATCATGTCGCTTCGCAGAACTCACCTGATCAGCCGGCATAGACAAATAGCATCCAGGGACTGGTTCCATTCCGTCCAATAGGACTTTTGAGGTTAGAAGACGTTAACGTCTTGAATGTTGCGGCGATTAGTTGACTGTAAAAGTCCTGGAAAGGCGGGCAGTCTAATTTCCGGGTGCTTTGCGTCAACTCAGCAGTGTCGAGAGTGCGGCCGGCGAGGTACGAATTCGACGCGTCGCGTGACATGTGAATGTGGAAGACGGACAAACAACGTAAATTCTCCCTGTCAAGATACGACATCTCTGTGTTACATTTTCGCTGTCGTCGGAGATACGAAGTCTGTGGTCTATTGACCATTGTTCCCGCACTGTCATACCCGAGAGAATGAGAATTTAATTTTAGGCTAATATTTGAGACTTACCGATAGCTCGAACTGACGTCTGAAGGAAGCGGGAGAACGCTTTGCAATTCAATCAATTCACCGTTATAAAATTATTGTCCTGACACATTGCCGATGCGGAATTTGAGCTGAGAATCACAAAATCGCTTGAGACCGCTCGAGATCGCTGGAGTAGGCTGGATGTTATGTGGTCTTGCAAACAAAGTATCCTATTGCGCCTGCATCAACTATGGACCCGCTCAGGGCCCAGAAGTCCAAAACTGAGAGCTGAGAACGAGAACTCACATATTCGCTTCTCGTCCCGCGCCCATATGACACTAGAATTCAGTTGTTGGAAATGTCCGGAAATATACGCAAACCGAGCCTTCTGAGTTCTCGTGATCGCGTACTGGCCGGAGCACCGCAATATTATCATCGACTTCAGACACAGAACACGGAGAGATTATGTGGCGAACTGTCCATGTCTCCTATAATGTTCGACCGCTATCCACGGCCGCAAAGGGTCATGCCATCTGAATGGAAATATCGCGACAAATTCGCGCTCTGCGACTGGATATTGGGATACAGTCAACTCTGTAATAACCCATACCTCTATAAGGACATACCACCCCATAAGCCATAGGTTTGTTCGTCTACCGATGTGCATATTCCCCTCAAATTCCTCTCTTTAAACCCATACTCCCTCATAACCCATAGCGCCGAGTGGGAACCGAGGGGTATGGGTTATTACAGAGTCGACTGTATGCCAGGCCTAGGTACTTGGTCCTTATCAGATGCTCGTTGTCCCTGCAGAAATTTGAATTAAAGCGACGTGGAAGGAAACACAAACACCGCCCATACCCTGTACACGCCACGACCGTTGGCTTCACTAGCATCCGGACATCGATCCTTCACCCGAGTCCCTCCAAGGACGTGCCGCTCGAGGTGCTGCAGATACACAGGAGGAAGAGCATATTCTCGATCCCGCTTAGCGAGGAGACCAACTGATATCATTATATGCAGCACTGAGCGCCGAAACCTAGTCGCACATCATCGTTTGTGTGATGAAAGAAGCAACTCTTACCTGAATTACCATCTACGCCCAGCACATATTCTCTCTCACTCAGGATGTAAAGGGCCATTACTTTCTCTAGGTGTCAAATTCAGCGAAGGGTCCATCATACACAAAATTTGCTACTCACCGACGAGTGCTGGTTCCAAACATCCTCGAAACTGTGTATAAAATGCTCCTTCTGATGATCCGAGCTTGAATTGTGCACCAAAAATCGACGACCGGATGTAGAGCAATTAATGATGGTGGTAAGAAGCCAGGTTTGACGATGTCGATTTGGGTCATTCCGACCGCCATCATGGCGGCTCTCCTTCAACGTTTCTCGGCGTCTCCATTGCCATGGTCCAACGTCGACTTACAGGCCCAATTGTTCGAAGACACTGTGGCGAAATCAGTTTCTCTTTAGCGAGCGCGGCGGTCAACCGGAGCCACCGCCATTTCTATCGCTGCGACACACAACCGAACGAAGTTCAACCGACGTCCCTGTACTGTGGCCACCACGCCTGCCAGTCACCATCACTGTGCATCGCTAAAATGCTCGCCAAGATCGCAGAAGACAGGATTGGTCCCGTCTGCTCCGTATCGTGTGGTGGAACTCTGCATCAAGGACCCTTGTCGGGATGCTGCTTGGTTCTTTCGACAGACAGGACAATGAAACGTTTGGCATCGTATGCAGCAGAGCTGGACAGTCAACGTTCAATCTTTGTTCTTCCATTACTTGTCGGCAAAAATGCTGTTGTCCCTCTCGGCTCAAAAAACGAATTGCGCTATGACCGTCATTCATTCTCGCCACTTCTTCCACGATGACCCTACCAATACGGCGACGGTTTACGAGACAACCAAATATCCCACCCAGCTTCTTTCGCGGCGCGGAGCAGCCGCGAATCTCCAGAATCATTGCAGAATACATTTCAGTTTGCATTTTCTATCTCTCGCGTAAAAATGCTGGTTCGCCACATCAGTAGGAGCATCCTCTCAAGGTATGTGTCAGACTTTCTTCATCGTCGCCCTGTCTAAGCTTTGTTTAGGGTAAATCTTCTCCATCCCCCGATAGCAACTATAACTCCTCGCAACACCCTTGGCCAATTACAGCCACACTTGAACCACACTCATGTTTTACCCCATGCCACCATGGACGACGGGCAAATGATGAGAGGTGACGGGATGATAAGCGAGCACGTCGCTGCTTAGTCGCTTCCTCTTACTTGTCGCTTTTATGGGGCGGCTCAGAAGAATTTCACTGGCTGGACCTCCGAGAAGCTTAGGTCGCGCGTGTCTGATATACTATTCTCAACGGTAAGCGCTTTGTTTTTGAGGCATGCCGGCGCTCATACGAACCCTCCAGATATATGTGTTCTATTGCGTGATTCTGGTTGTATGGCGAACGTTAATCGACGAAGGCTTGCGTCGAGATTGATACTAGTGAGCCTCGTTTACTTTCTTGTTGTTCGCGTTCTCAACAGGGCGCCTCTAGCTTCGAATAACTGCCTAGCATTTTCTGTCAATCAGAACATTCAGCTAGTCCCACAGAACACTCTGCATTCAAGTTGTATACCCTGAAAACCTCCCGGTAATGGTGAACTCCAAGCGGTGTCATCAGAGCGATGCCGTTCGTCCAACATGCATGCAAAATCCATGCGCTTGCTGACCTCCTGATCCCATGGTGCTTCAATGAACTCGCATTCAGACTGACCGTCGACGGTTGGTCGACGGGAAGTGTTGGAAAACCAGCTTCGGCTGACCGGTTCGGATTTACCGGTGCCAGGTTTGCTCTGGTGGGCAAGTCGAAAACAATTTCGTCGCGTCGTATTCTCTTTCATTTTTTATTGTATCACTCTAGGACTCAGAGATGATGCTCAAGGCATGCAAATAATTCTTGGTCACAACCAGTATGTTATTGTCTCTGTATCAATATTGCCCTCGGCCCGTTCTTCGGGATTCGCTGGATATACTACAAAGGCTCCAGTGCGTAGTTCTCTGCGCTCTGCAAAAGTGGGTACTCCCACGGTCCATATTATTCTTGAATATTGTGTACCACAGGACCTGCGATGAGAGTTGTCGATGCCGTACTATAAAGAAATCACAAAGATATGCCTGCCATCTCAAATAAGAAAGACCTTAGCCGTCGTAACAACGCCGAGTTTTTCCAATTTTTCCACTTCCTCCAAGTCAGTCATCTCAAAAACCGACACTTTCTCAAACTTCTCATCTGACTGTCTTCGCCCAACTACCCAGAATTGGCCCTGGAGCTGGCTATATGGGCCATCAGTCCATCGCCGATTGCCTAGCAGCACATATGAGCCATCGGGTATTTGGTACTGGTGGCTAGTGAAGATTTTAAATGTCTGCGTTTCTCTGGCAGCATCTTGGACGGTCAGCTCTCCTTGTCGATGCTTCCCCTCTGGTGACCCTGCGGCAAATCCCGACACACAACCCGATTCAATGCAGCGTCCCTCATACCAGTCAGCACCGATCTCCTTTGTTCGGTCAACCAGAGCTACTCGCTTTTGAAGATGAAGATGTGATGGCAGCTCCTTCATGACTTGACTCCACGATGGTCGCCAAACTTTGTTTCCGTCCCCAGGTCGAGGACACAGGAAGAATAAATCACCCCGCTCCCACACGAGCAACAGATCCACTAATGATGTCCATGCATACTCGAGAGACTGCATTTCATAGTACGCGGGGATTTCGCGCACTCCATCCACAAGATATGCCATCGCCGCTATTTTATCCACCTCAGAGGTAGATTCTCGATGCTGCAGGAGCGACAATGCTTCAAACACGCCAACGGGCCTCTCCGTACACTCTGAAATTCTCTCTAGCAACAGTGGATCCTTGTCAAACTGTGCTTGGATTTCCTTTTTCATGGCCTTATTACCTGTAACCCCGCCGGAGAACCTCCGCTCGGCGATCTCCTGCAGTGTCCACACACGTCTGAACCAACTCCGATCACTCTCAAAGTCACTCGCCTCCATGTGCAAAGGCCGGCCGAGCCCGCTGAAGTAGTACACCACAGGATGGTCGCTGTCATAAGCTGATCCAATGGTGGGTACGTCCAGTTGCCTCTCTTCCCTGTACAGGTCCTCCCTCAGTCCTCCTTTCTGTCTCAAACAGAGGACATCTAACCACACATACTCCGCACCCAGATTGAGCATCTCAATGCGGATAAGGCCCAGGTTGGCATCCCTTGGCATCGGTACGGGCCATTCACCCTTGTTGATGGGTGTCTCCACATCAGAGCGATCCTTCTCATCCATCCAAGCATGTGAGATTCTCCATGGCCACCGTTTTGCGGTCCACCATGGCACCACCCGATTGCTATACAGATCCCAGATGCGTCGAGGAGGTACTATGCGGTTGAGGACCCTGTTATTGACAAGTACACTTTCCCGCATCTCCCGGTCCCATTCTTCGCGCGTACGTAGTTCGCCTTCAACATCGGTTAAATTCTCGCACTCGCACAAAACGGGGCGGAGATATCCATAGGCAGTGCCAAAGTCATATTCCTGGACGATGCAGGCTTCAAGAACAGAGGATAGGAAATGGGTTTCCAGAGTGTATGGCTTGCGAAGCGTGATGCTGAGCTTTTTTAACAGACCAGCTACACCGAGATCGGCGCAGGGAATATTTGCGAGAGAGACGATATAACAGGCTTGGTACCGCGGTAGGACCGTTGAGCCGGAACTGAAATGGAGGATTCTGTTCGTCCAGGCTTGGTGAAGGCAGAAAGGGTGACCTCGGGGAGACTCTCATAATTGAGATTTGTCTGTCTTTTCTGCAGCTGCTAGATCTTTTTAATCTCCATGGCCCATATGTTTGTTTTTGCATCCTACCTCGTACTTCAAATCGAATAGGATTTCTTCGTAACGCTCGTCCCATGCCTCCTTATCCATTTCGAGAATTTTTAAAAAAAGTCTTAACAGAGCGACAACATGAAAATCTGACAGTAATACAACCCACAAATGCTTACTATTGCACGTTCCCTAGGGAGTAGTGTTGCTTCAAGTTGTACTTTCACTGAAAGTGTACGCAGAGGTTCGTAGCGCCTTATCCTCGTGGTGGGAAGTAGAGACAGTAGAAGCCGGCGCTGAGCGCTATCAAAACACACCTTTTCCCCAGAAACCTGTGCCAAGAATCAAGATGACGCCCCGGGATTTCATCCCGGCCCGCCCACTGATTTGCATGTTAATCCGAACTCACTGACATGTGAGCTGAATCGATCTTTGTGTTTCCTATTTTGCTGATACTGTATTCGACTTGAATCATCTGGGGCTGTACATAAATTACGGTCCACCGGTTGCGGTTTCGAAATATAGATACAAAAGATCCCGTAGCACAATTAGGCAGGAACGATATCTTCCGCGGATTGTTTTCTATCGTCTACCAAGAAAACAACTCAGAGTGAAATACTCCCGACCAGGTGCGTGTATCACCACTGCCAACGCAGGATAGAGCGGCCCACGCTTCGACGTCTAGAGATGAAAGCTTTCCACATGACGGTGCCTGGAATCCCAACCAGAGGGTACTCGCTCCATAAAACACGACTATGCTTAAGGGGTCAGGAAAAGAACCACGCGCTCACTACTGATTCTTTAGCTTTGCGTTCAACGAAGTCGATGTCCGACCCGAAAAATCCTGTGGCATCTCCGACGAGGACTTCCGAGTCCTGACCACTGACACACCCAGGCGGCACAGACCGTGCGAGCCTATTACCAACGACACAGGCAAGGATGTAGTACTACGGTACCTCCCCACAACAACTTCCAGCACAGCACCGATCTTACCCTCACGTCGCATCCTCTTCAATCAATGCTGACTGATTCCCTGCTCGTACTCCTCGTGTCTAGTCCAGTTTCGTGGCAATGGCATTCATTGATTAGATGCATTTACCTGCCAGTGGCATGCAGTTCATGCTTGGTTCATGCGATCGATGATCGGCCCGGGGTGTTTGTTTGGCCTCGTTCTGGTTTGTTTGTACGTAATGGGCTCATCATTTTCCTTCTGAGTGCTATCTAGTATCGTATCTTCGGATGGAGAATATGGTTTCTTCCTGTGCTTCTGCATCCGTTGAGGAAAGGGCCCCCGAAAACGATGCTGCCTTCTTCAAGCAGCATTGGCCGAAAGTCATCGATATGCTCAGCGGGTTCCGGTTGACGTTGAAGAAGGTCTAGACTAGACGCTGGACATGCTTGTGTTATCAATGATGGATGCATATTTGGCTCAAAGTCATGTGTTATGCTTTCTTCTTCGTCACTTGACTGCTAGACCTGAACCGGTCCCTCTTCTTACGAGCTAAACCTCGCTAGAGGGACCTGTAAAACTCGCGCCGATCATGGCACAGACATTTACGGGATTTGCCGGTGTCCAAATTGGGGAGGCGTTTCCGGATTTGGGTTTTGGTATAGCTACGATCATTTACACGTCGCGTCGCGTATATACCTCTCGTCTGTCTGCCGACTGCTTCGTATCTCGTCATGGAGCCTCAGAGAAGGTACCAAGATGTATTTAGATTAGAAAACTTCACTCCCAACACAAATTCCTTTCCCAATCCCATCCAAATGACCCCGGACTTGTTCTCCCAGCAATCAGTCTTTGCTGTAGATAATACTCGATGTATACCTTCTCAGCCTTCTTTCAGGACGACTAACTATCAAAGTAGTACATACATAAGGTACTATCGAAGTCTTATTCACTGCCGTGATGTTCACATTGTTTTAGCAATAATTCAACCAGTCCAATGTCACCTCTCACCGAAATAGCACTACTGGAGCCGTTCACTCCCTCCTCACATCCCGAAAATCAATTTTCTGGTCTACTACTCTCTGAAGGATACCCAGCTTCTCCGCATGACCCGCATACATTATCGCTAGCGCATTGATCCCGTATTTGCTCTTGAAGTCGGAGACCTAGGTGTAACTATTTGTAAGTACAAAGAATGAACACGACTTTTGAATAATAAAAGTGAACCTGAGTGACTTGCAAACGTTTAAGAGGTGATATTGTAATAACTACTCGCTTTTCGTCGTCGTTGAGAAGAATTAGAAGAGCCATGACGTGAGTCTTGCCAGAACCAGTGCCTGCAATGAAAAGAGAATCTTGTTCTACTGCAGATAGCGCTGCTCGGAGCTGTAGTTCTCTGGGAACTTCGGTCCCATGCGTAGAGTACCAGGCCAATAGGCAGAATCGAAAGGCAGTTGTGCGATCCTGGTCGTTTAGCGACGCGAAAAAAGTAGACGAAGGAAGCAGCTCTGTGGGTATATGTTGAATTTGAGCCTCAAGATCATCATAGAGAGCATTTCTGATGGTTCTGAGGGACTCTAGCATTGTCAAGTGGTATACCGGCGCCTCCATTGCGAGTAATTAGGGTGTCGAAGTCAGGAATACATGAATGTAAGAAGACAAACGCGACGCGACGCGATTCCCCACCAAAACCCAAATCCGGAAACACCTCCCCAATTCGGACACCGGCAAAGCCCGTAAATGTCTCTGCCATGATCGGCGCGAGTTTTACCAAGCCCTCTAACGAGGTTCTCCTTGTTAGAGGGTTTGGTTACCAGGCTACTTGACTGCTTGTATCTTCTCCATCTCGAAATCCAGCCGCCGACTATACAACTATAACTCCTCGCATTGCACTTGGCTGATCCCAACCACGCTTGAATCACACTCATGTTTCTTCTTATGTCACCATGGACAATCGTATAGTTGAACGTTAATCGACAAAGGCGTGCGTCGAGATTGATACCGATGAGCCTTGTTTGTTTTCCACCTGTTCGCCTTCTCAAAACCAATAAGGTGCCTCCAGCTTCGAATAACTGCCTAGCATTTTCTGTCAATCAGAACATTCGACAGAATACCGACGTTCTTCTGCATACAAGTTGTATCCCCTGAAACCTTTCGTAATGGTGAACTCCAATCGGTGCCATCAGAACGATACCGCTCGTCAAGCACGCACGCTGAACTCGTGCGCTTGCTGATCTCCTGACCCCATGGTGCTTCGATGGCTTTGTACCCATACCAGAAGACCGGCCTATACCAACGTCCCAATACCAGACGCGACAAGTCACGGACACGTGAACAGAGTAACGCCGGTTTTTCTGATAGACCGTCTTTCTCCCAATCTCAGAACAAGCGCATTTGGCTGATGTGATGTTTCGCTCTTTGGACCCCGTCTTCTTTGATACGGGCCATGTCCACCCTCCTTCGCCGTTGCTTTCTCTTCGATATTGTCGACCACGAGTTGTGTCATTGCTGATTGGCAGGAGCGGAATGCACAAATTTTTTACATAGGTAGTAGGGGTGTTGAGATTCTCTCTGCATTTTGCGTTCACTCTTTTGTATCATACCTAGAATACACATATCTAGACTTAAAGTGTTGGCTGGGTGTTTCCCTCTCCACCAATAAAGTAGGCATAATTTTTGGCAGTGAACTCGATGTCTTATAACATCCACAAAGGACTGGTATATTTACTTACCTTGTCAAAGCAACACTACGGAAACCCGTACCACAAATGTGACACTCCGACCTCCTCAATCCGCGATTCAGCAAATTCACGATCTTCTTCGGCTTCAGCGGTTAATACGCTACAACGCGACCGGTCAAAATCGATGAGTCGCCATCTATGATAGCAGTTATGGCGGGGACAAAAAAGGCCTTGGTTGACCACGCGAAGGACATTGTTGAAGCGCATATCAGCGTGGACGAACCCAGCCTGGCCCAAGTCATACACAACGTTGCACAGGTCTTCCTTGAGATCATGTGAGAACGGAAAATCAGTCGCTTTGACTACGCGTACCTCTCATGCGGTGGATCATCGCCCGGGAAATCCTGATAGTACGGCTCTCCCAGCTGACTCCTTCTCCATCACCAGAACAGCGACGAGTGACTGATCATGAGCGCACTTCCACTTGTCCCAAAGAGAACCAGCCTTGTAACCCCTATCGTCCGGGTCGAAACAATAATCGTACACGTCGTCTGGCAACCAATCATCGCTATCGGTTCTTCTCCATTGATACGCAGTTCCAAGGAATGCAGCCGGCTATCGGGACAGTGAAAATACCAAAGCAGCGAGGTATGGCGTTGCCTTGCAGGGTCTCCGGTCGGGAGTAGAACCATGCCTCTCCGGCAAGACTGCGGCAGCGCCGGGGCTTCGCGATCTTGATACACAGCTCCGGGAGGCCTGGACATCCAAGACCTGCACAGAGTGAACGAGCCCTATCCGGCCCTCTGCCACCTTGTCGAGGAGAGCGTATTTCGAGATGGCGGTCGATGGTAGGAACTGGAGCGGGTGGCGGCCATTGGTCGCTTGGGATAGAGAGTGTGGGTTCAGCGGTATATCGCAGAGACGGAAAAGATGCCGCCTTGTGCATCGTGACTGGCCCACGTTCTGTGCAAAAGTCGTGGATGGTGAGCGACGAAAATGTGGACATGTCGATATTCTGTGGTCAAGTTAGAAACAATCTACAACGGAGGATCTAAATATTGACAGTCATGTTGCTAAAGTTGTCATTTTCGGGTCTAAAAAAATAAGATGATGGTGTCCTCCGACAAGTTGCTAGCCCATTATGAACAAACAAACACCCGATCAAGGAACCAAGGCGCGGCAACTAAGATCTTGCAGACACGATCACGAAGGCCATTTCATAGAACAAATATCTTGATAATAGCAGCTCCAAAGTCCAAAATACGACCATCACGACCTCCTCAAAACAGAATTCGCAGTCCGAATCTCCAAAACATCCACCATAGAACTCAAAATCGCGTTCTCGATACCAACACACTCATCCCGGTGGTACATCCAATTACCCGTATTATACTCAACGCTCCCAAGAGAGACATCACACCCGCACCCCAAGCACACCACCTTGTCCGATTCGATCCTGTTCACATCAAGCCAAGGCTCGCGCTCGAGAAAAAGTCGCCTCCGCTCCGCGTCGTCCCGGCAGTCCCGATAGAGCGGATTCAAGAATGTTTTCAGGAAGCTCACTTCAGAACCATTCTGCGATACCATGAACGTCGCCTTTTGGGACACGCTGAGTTTCCGCGGGGTAGTTCTATAGGGAAGGATGAGTACTGGCTGGAGATTAGACTCAATGACATTATACTGACTGGGATCCTTGGGGTTGAATTGGGAACGGGAGAACTTCGTGGACGGCGATCATTAGGCGGTGGGGGTAGAAGAATCGCCACCTGCACGTTCCGCGGCCACAGCGGCATGGACGACTGGTCTGTCTCGATGGAGCACTCCAACCTAAAGGCGAGTGAGAAGCTGTGGACAGCGTCGAGTTTGGAGACAGAGCGAGCGTTTGAAGCCCACGGAAAGCTTGCTGGGAACGAATCTGGAGATTCGTGACTGCTCCGTACGTTGGCGCCACGAAAGAAGCTGAGGTAGAAGTGGGGAAACATAGTTGGCTCGTAAAACCGCTGCTGGTGGGATAGCTGAGTCCGTTCATAGTGAAAGGAGCAC
Source organism: Armillaria solidipes (assembly GCA_022818035.1). Classification (NCBI taxonomy): domain Eukaryota; kingdom Fungi; phylum Basidiomycota; class Agaricomycetes; order Agaricales; family Physalacriaceae; genus Armillaria; species Armillaria solidipes. The sequence goes on along the minus strand of JAIWYQ010000001.1, from coordinate 2,875,273 downwards.
TTGCGAGAATGGACGTAGTGGAATCATGGATTGTTTATAAACTGGTCAATGTAGGGGGACAAAGCCAACATTTATGTCGAAAGGCAGCGGGAGAACAAAAATAGGGTCGGCGGGTCTAAGCTCCGGATGGTGCACAACAAAGACCCCGAGTGCCGCCATTCATCGTCAGGCTTGTCAGCTGTGTTCTGATACCTGTAGGCTCCATTGATGCCAAATGTTTCAATGATTTGTCTGTTGGTCCGGGAGATAGACAGAGGTATTGCGCGCCACGCAAGTTTCGTCCAGAGAACGTCGCCTTCCGACCTAGAATTCGCCCAAGTCAACAATACGCAAAGACAATTCAAATCTTATAACCTACTTAAATTTACCCCTGGCAATCAACTGTGCGGTTCGCTCATACCATTCCTCCACGACATGACCCCTGCGCTCTGATCTTACCATCCACTTAAAGGATGAAATGCCGCAGCCGTCTTCGAGTTCCCGTTTTGCAATTTCAGACGCGTCCAAATTCTCTCCAACGGCGAAGTAATGGTCGACAGTACGCTCGCGGCGAAAAAGAGATTAGACACGGTGGACATGGCCCATCTCGATGAAGACGGTGTCTCGTTATTGAAGCCAAAGAGCCAGGCGTTACATTACGGATTGGGAGCCGGAGAACGGCGGGATCAGGGAAAGAACGTTATTCTATTCACGTGGCCGTGACATGTCGCGTCGAGACTCGAAGCATATAGGTGCTTGACGAAATTGTTCTGCCGGATTTGGCACAATAGCACCGCCTAGAGTTCACCGTTGCAACTTGAAGGAAGGATCTTTTGGTCGTCGGAGAACATCATCTAACGCGACCTGCTGTTGTTTTGACTAGCTGACGAACACATCGGTTGACAGCAAGATACTAGGCATTTCTTTGAAGCTGCAGATTCCCTGCTGGGCGTAAGGAGACGAACCTGACGAGGGAAACAAACGAGACTCACTGGCTTTTCTGGGTGATCAATATCGACGTTGACACGCCTCTATCGGTTAACGTCCACCATTCAAACTGATATAACGCATATATCTGGAGAGTTTGACGTGAGCGCCAGCACGCCTAAAAAGCAAGCACTTACAGCTGAGAATAGGATATCCAGACACATGCACTGCTGGCCGGCGATTGGGTGCCGAGATGGAGACGATTTGTGTATTTCTCGATGAGAGCCATCCCTATACAAAATTTAGTCAAAGCAACGAAGAAGAAAACATAATACACACCTTCCCGTGAGAAAAGATGCATGGGATATCCAGCATCACATCTTCCAACCCGCTGAACATATTGATAACTTTGCTTGAAGAAGGCCATGTCGTTTCCTGGGGTCCTTTCCTCGAACGAGTGCACAAGAGGAAACCATATCCCCGATCCGACGATACAACGGCATGAAGGCCAGCAACTCGAAAGGCGGAAGGATATATGATGTCGAACCCTGGTCACCGTGCACCTGACAGCATACGCTCTTCCAGTCAGGGTGACGAGGGATACCAGCTTCTCCAAGTGACAAAAATCAGCAAAAAGACAGATCATACGTGCGCTTTTATTGCTCACCGACTAGTACCACTTCCAAACATCCTAGTACTCGAAGCAAATTCTCTTCCTGGTGCGCTAAAAAGTAGAGGCGAGATGTATGACAATTGATGATGATGGTAAGAAGCCAAGCCGGATGACGCTTGATCCGTACCGCCATCACGGCGTCAGCGACTCTCTTCATCTCTTCCTTCGTTCTCAGCGTCTCCATCTCTGTGGTCCGACGTCCGATGCCGATACTTTTCTACGAGCAGGCGTAAGGACCGTACGATGTTCCGACAAAATTCGGTCTCCTTTAGCGAGCACAGAGGTGACTCGTGCTGTTCTAATCGTGTTGAAGGTCAGGCCGGTGAATATTAAACGTCTCTCTGTACACAATAGGCAGGGATACTGTAGTCCAAAGTATGTTTATTTCACTTCTGCCTCCGTAACTTTGTTGCCTTTTCATTTGAACAGAGTTCAGTATGCCGTATCGGCGTTTCAAGCCTCAAAATTCTATAGCTATTATAAATGCAGATTTACATCAAACAAGATGATACGTAGTTTCCTCGTCTACACCCAGCTGCATCAATCTATCTACTTCGACCAGATCGGTTATTGCAAAAACTGAGATTTTCTCGAACCGGTGCTCTGGCAGCCTTCGTCCAACAGCCCAATGTTGCGACCGTGTTCCATGGTACGATTCTGGATTGCTACCAAGCAGCGTGTACGTGCCTTCGGGTATCGGGCACTGGTGGGTAGCAATGACGTTGAAGGCATGTTTTATCCCGTCCTGGCCTTTGACCATCAACTCTCCGCGTCGATTAACATCCTCCCCGCCTAAACCGGCGCCTGTTCAATGCAGCGCACTTCGCACCAATCATCATCGGCCACTTCATCACGATAAACCTCTGCAACGCAGTCAGAATCCACAGGCAGAGGTGTTGTCGTGACCTGATTCAACGACAGTCTCCACTGCTTGCGTGTGTCTCCCGGCCGAGGATACAGGAAGAACACCTGTGCCCGAAACCGCGGATGCATTCTATTCACTAGTGCTGTCCAGGCATCCTCGAGTACCTGGATCTCATAGTACGCTGGGATCCCGCTCGACTTGAAAATATGTGCGAGCCCTGCAATTTTATCCGCTGGGTAGACGGATACCCTATTCTGCATCTCCGCCAGCGCAACGAACGTACGTAGTGAGACGTGGTCCAGGCTCCCCAACTGCTTGTGAAATCTAGTCAGGATCCCGGTCTCATAGTTCCCGTACTCGTCTATTGGCTTGGCGTGGAGTGGCCCACCAGGCGTATCCCCAGCGATGATCCTCGTTTGGCCGACCTCCTGTAACGTCCACGCACGCTTGAACCAACACCGTTCATTGTCAAAGTAACCCGTCTTCAAACGCAAAGGTCGTCCCAGGCCATTCAAGTAGCACACCACTCTCCGACCGTCATACACCGATCCAATGGTGGGCCCATCCAGCCTCCACTCTTCCGCATGCAGGTCTTCGCTCTGCCCACCCCTCTGTCTCAAACAGAGCACATCTAGCCATGCATACTCCGCACCCAGATTCAGCATCTCGATCCGGATGAGGTTGAGGTTGGTTTCTTTGGGAATGGGCACGGGCCATTCAAATCCATTGATGCTTGTCGACGCTTTGACACAATCCGCCTCATCCATCCACGCATGTGATATTGGTACTAGTGGTGACTGTTGCTCATGATTGGCCCAGACAATCCACCACCACGGCACCACGCGATTACTGTACAGATCCCAAACACGGCGAGGTGGTATGCGTGGGTTGACGATCTGGGTACCAATGAGTGCTTTTTGTCGTTCATCCCGTTCTTGCTCTTCCCGCCTGACCAGCTCGGCTTGAATGGTGCCCCAGTCCTTGAACCATATAGGACGGAGGAATGCGTATGCAGTGCCGAAGTTGTAATCTTTCGCGATACAATGTTCGAGAAGGTCGGTGAGGACTTCACTTTGCAAGGTGTAGGAGGTTCCGAGGGTAGCGTTGAGTTGCTCCAAGAAGCCCAAAATGCCAAGGGTACCACATGGAGTGTCGGCGAGGGAGGATGATATAACGGGCTCTTTACTGGTGTGTTTCCGTTGCAATGGAACAATGACAGATGATTCAGCTTGGCCGGTTTCTGTCTGCGCGGAAATCGTGACTTCGGGAAGACTCGCGAAGGCAATATCGCGCTTGCGGCGTTCCTGTAGTAGGGTTATGTATCGTCCCCTCCGCTCATTCTCCCCGTACTCACTATGAACTCTGGATCTGACTCGAGACGACATTGCCCACACGGCGGCCACTGCGATATAGGATACCTGTGATACAGTTGGGGTTATCAATATTTCAAATGATTTAATCAGCGAACCTGCTTGTGTATGTGTATGTATACAACGGTCCCTTCACAGATCTTGGAGAGCCAAGATGCCCACAGGGGGCGCGACCCATTGGAGATGATGTCGAACTGATGAGGTCCAAGATATTGGTTCAAGGCGTTGTTGCATCGAGGCGCCAGGATCATGCGTGTTTTCCTAGCTTCACGTGTAGGGCTGTATGCGCCGGGCCGAAACCACCAGTGCTCTGACCTGTTCTAATTCCAATTTGAACGAAATTAATATTGACGGTAAACAACCGCAACCTTATCGAGGTCATCTCGTGGCTCCTACAGTAAGAAATGTAGACTTGTTTGGTACCCAAATTACTCGAAGTTGGAACACATTCCCGCCAAAGTATCCTCATTTAATCTCGACATTTTGGTGATAAGCTGGTAGTATTTCAGGGCTGACGAAACTACGTTGGCACAGATAGTTTTGAAATAAGTAGAGTAAGAAATTTACCATTTCTAAATTCAGCGATGAATTCCGTGACCCACCTGTGTTTAATAATAGCCCCCTGCACGATGAACGTTTTTAAATATATGAGGCTTGAGAGATGACGGCCAAGGAGATGAACGAAGACCGAGAAACTGATAGGCCAACCTCAGTTCGGGCGATCCACGTACTATTTATCCAAGTACTTACCTGTACGTATGCCCAGGTGTCGGTAAAAATGCTGGTTTGTCCCTCTGCATAGATCGGCTTAAAAACAGTTTACGCACATCTATGGCCACTGCTCCTTCCACGATGAACGGACTCGGCCATCCTACTGGCGACGGTTTACGAGCCAACCACTTTTTCCACCCAGCTTCTTTCACGGCGCCAACGTATGGAGCAGCCACGAAACACCAGACTCATCGCAGAATGCTGCTTTTAGTGGGCTTCAGACACTTGCTCCATCCCGACTTCGACACTATCTATGGCTCCTCATTAGTATCTTCGACTGCGCCATTTTAAACAACTGTTTAACCTGGCAGAGGGAGGAAGGTGTTCTTATTTTTAATACTGTCCTGAGAAGGACACGGACTAGTATATGTAGCGTGAACTCTAGCGAAATCCTCCGTAATCCGAGCAGCTGATGGATGATGGTCACAAGGGAACGGGTGATCGGGACGGAAAAGGCATTACTTAGTACGTCTGTTTAACGTTATGTTAGTTGACTCCCTTTCTTTCCGTTTGTCAATCATTTCGTTCGCGCTTCAGGAGAGTGGTGGAGCAAAAGAATTTCCATGAATAAATAATAAACATGTAATCATATCAATCAGGGAAACGGCGGCGGCTAAAGATTGTCAGAGCCAAAAAAGAAAGTTCAACAAAGTAAATAACAAATTCAAGCATGACACTTGCATTTGCTGCAGGAAGCATCCTAAAGAACTTCTTAGAGCGTGTCGTTGTATTTGGGACAGAGTTGATCCCATTGATCTTCGGTGTTGATAAGTCAGGATAATACCCGGCCGCGAGGAGGAAGGGGACATACGAGTTGGGTGGATGGTATCGTTCCACTTCTTCGTGGCTTCGGCAAAGACAATCGCGAATCCACTATCAGAGAAAGTCATTAGCACGTTAGCTGTAGAGTAAGAGGACGCACGCCTCCAAGTGCCAATCAATATGGCTGCAGAGAAATGTTAGCTAGTTATCAATCTAAGGCAGTAGAAGGCAACCCACCAGTGAAGAAACCACGGTCCAGGATTATCGGTGGTAAACCGGATTGTCACATTGTCGTCCGGGTTACCGGTGCTGACGACATCTCGTCTCACAGGATTCTCATAGTTGTACCCCTGACTACCTGCGCTTCGGACGACATCGAAGGTGTGCTGGTCGGAATAAATTCTTGAGAATGAACAATTAACAATTATTTGAATGAGAACATACGCCGTGTAAGTGGAATGGATGCTAGTGTCGTTGAGATCGGATCACATAGTCCATCAGTACGAAGACGCTCACCGATTCATTTCTGACACCGCCCGGCATAGAGATTTCGATAGTAGAATTCAAAGGGAGAGAATAAATAGACCCCTTGGGAAGGAGGTTGTCAGGTTTCTGTGCACCGCTCAAGATCTGCAAAAGAACTGGAGTTGTCGGGGGAATAAATGAGTAGTTGTTGATTGTGAAATTTCCGGAATCTTGCTGTATGACTACAATTAGAAAAGACGACGAGATGCGGAGGAGAGAAGATGTACAGGGCCAGAAAAATTGAAGGCTAGGTTAAGCGCAACATCGACGCCTCCAATTTCGGGCAATCCAGGCTATTAAAGGTCAGACAATGGATGGGTGTCAGTAAAGGTATACGGAACATACAGCTCCTGGATTCTCGAGAGGCTTCCAGAAGATGCTCGTCAGTTCCGGAGGGTATTTTAATCAAACTACTTACCACCAACTGACTCTCGTCCATTATCGGTGTCCTCGGAAGGAGGGGAGTATCAGGCTCCACGTTATCGGCACCGTTGTATCGGAGGATGGCAGAGTTAATACCACCTTCGTACCCGGGCGTACCAACGCTGGGATTGGCACGGATCCCTGAGATGTTGTCAAAGAATGCTTTGTAATGGCGAAAAAAGGATAGACGCACAGTAGTTTCCAATGTTCTGGTTCGCGTTCAACTGGGTGATATATCAGTAACTCTTGAATTTTTACAAAAAGAAGCCAAGACGGACGACAAACGAGTATCGTTGACCTACAGAAGGAGAAAGAAGACGTGTTCTCTCATCTCTTCACCTCCAAAGGATGACGATAAAAAACATACCGGAAAAGATATCCATTTGTTCCACGGTGTACGGGACGTGGTTTATACCGTCGACTTCAATGATTGTCCTGCCAATTACCGGTCAATGAAAGAACCATCGAATGCAAAAAAAGGTGCGTAATCACATTGTGTGGTTATCAATGGAGAATCTGAACGACGCTTCACAACCGAGATTAATCATCCGAATGCGATACCTACACTGTACTCATCAGAAGGACCTTCAAAGACACACAGAGAAAAATGTGTACCGTGTCCCCTTCTTGACCTTCACGACAGCTAAGTCGTGCGTGGAGGTTTCGTTCAGACTAAGTCACCAATCAATGTCTAGGAGATTCCAGACATGAAGTTAGCATACCGTCCCAGGCCATTGATAAGTGTAGAATTCGGCCCGGTGCTATGAGTTGATTATCAGCCATCACATTCACCTGGTAGAACGGAGAAATAAGATTACGGTAAGCCCAATAATTTTGCACGTGTATCGTACCAGTCCGACAATGTCAAGATGCTAGTACTGTCTGTGGCACGTCATTTTACAATCTAAACAAGAAGATATGTCATCGTACCATCATCGATGTCATACAAGTGGGCATGTGGATCGTGGGGGTCGTAGATGATGAAAGGCCCACGAAGCCCGTCACAGTATTGAGTAGCTACAGCGATCAATCAACTCCTGGGCAGGTATAATGAAGAATGTTCGTACTCAAGTGAGAATGGTACCAGAACGTTCCAGCTTGATTGGCAGAATCAAAATTGTAGAGAAAAGAGTCCCCTGTCACGATAGGGCACTGTGTTTTGATTAGTAACAGTGGTTGGTGATATCAATCGCTCCATATTACCTGGTTCACAAAGGCGGGCCCGTCAGCCCAGGCGGTTCCCTTCTGGAAAAGGCCGTGCCAGTGCTGGAGGAACGTATGAGATGCGGAGTTGGAGTAGCAGGGAACCAACGTACGATAGAGGTGCTCTGTACAAACGTATTGTTGTCGAGTTCATTGACGACGTTAATTCGGAATTTATCGCCCTGAACACAACATTCGTAAATGGCAACATGGAAGGGTGGCTGAGAGACCAACCTTGTTTCCCCTGATGAGCGTGTTGTCTATCTGCGAGTTTGCCAATACTGCGTAGCGCTTGAAGCCATCGGGACTGACTTCCCCGTTGGAGATGACAAGGTCGCCCACGGGCCCGATAGTTCCCTGTCGGTGCCCGAAAGAGCTAGGGAGAACGAGGACGAGAGCTAGCAGAGAAAAGAGAGAAAAAGTCATGTCGACTTGTAGAGCCAGACAGACCTTTCCAGTCACTTTATACCTACGTTGAAAAGTGTGCGAGTGCCAAGCCTCGGATGTGAGCTTTCTACGCAATCTATTGAACATGCTAGGGTGTGATGTTCGCGATACTAGCGCTCGGTAAAGATCCGTTACTAAACACGAGAGTCGTACCTCTCTAGACTTCATAGGCGATATGGACTGCATCAAAATGCCTCAAGCAGACCACGACGAATGCGGAGTAATTGTATTGCACGTGGATTAATCAGGAGCAGTTCGCGCTAGAGGCATTGTTATTTTTGGTCATGTAGAAAGGTACAGAGGTACGAGATAATGTCCGTACTTTTACAGTAACCCGTAGATATGTGGTTTTCACAGCCAAATTGGCGTTACCGAGCCACCTTGTAATCTGAATACCATAAACAAAGCCATGTGAGACAGAATGGCTCATAGACGTACATGCTTCCCTGCAGTCTTCACGTACTCGCGCTGAAGCAGAAGGTATCATCAGGGTGTCGGTTCCCAGAAGAGCTTCTAGTCATCCACGGAATGCTAGGAACACACGCTTGTCACTCCGGTAACTAAAGTATTAGAATGCAGACACAAATCGAGAAATAGACCTGGACGAGTACTTGCGCAGCTGTTCCGGATGTCAAGGCAGGATCTAAGCCCTCTTAAATTACTCGGCCAGAAGAAATATGCGAAAACCATTGAGGTATCATCATACTATATCAAAATGTTCAATGTTACGCATGCACTTTAAACATACCGATCAGGAGAGGCTTGGCATTGGCCAAATGTGTGCGAGAATGCTCGAGTAGCATCGTTCTCTAAAACACTATACCTACACTGGTCCGGTTGTGAAATCCCACAGTCTCTACTTCACCTTGTCAGCAAACCAGTAGAAGCAAAGTTGAAATTGGCGTACATGAGCTTGTTATTAAGAGTTAATCTTTGCGCAACTTCAATGTAAGCAGAATCTCTCGGGCATTTAGGCTCGCCATTCTAGTCCGGGATTTTGCAGGAACATTGGTCCAGAAGATCCGTATAAGTATAGCAAGGGAGGAACACTTGGACTCAATATGAGCGCGGTTCACCATGATAGTGGCTGGCGAGCCGCGAACTTCGGCCATTATTGATCAACCAAAGCTCTTGGCAGAGAAGACTTGGCAGATTTTGAACGATTCATACGAGTCTAGCGATGAAATGTATTGGGTTGAAACTTGTAGAAAAACCGGAGATGGCGTCACTGCCAAGGAGGAGGCGTTGTTTGTTCTTATTTCTTGATCGATGCAGACGCGTCAGTTATGTAAGTAAACGCGATTTTTCTCAAGCCCCTGATTTGCCCCGGACAGACAATTAATGGAAGTGTTTCAATATCTGTTTCTTCCTCGGAGAACTGCTAACAAACGAAGGTAGATCTCGACATCGAGGAAGAAGATGTAGGGTGCCTTATTAAAAACGGCATATCATAGAATGGAGCTTCGCATCTGTGGCTTCCTCCAAAAGGGAAGTAAGTGAATAAGTAAGACTCATTCACTTGAACTGATATCAAGTATGTACAGGAGGAACATCCGCCCAAAGGGGGATGCTACCGCATGTTTAATGATCTAGAAGATCACAGTTTTCACGGCTTGGCATCAAGAGCCTCATTATTAAGTTACCGTGCCAGGTCCCCCTGCAACTGTGCATGAGATGCAGGAAATTTAACGTTCACAAATCCATTCTGGGTGTTACCGTTGTGGAACTGTAAGCACGACAGCCCCGTCTGGATGCCTCTTTCCGATACTTACGGACATTGAAAGGCACGTGCAGTACTCATGTCTGCGCCGTCACGGTGTGTTTATGTTGCGACCCAACTCAATTACCACTAGCGGTCGTCGGTCGACGACTTTTATACCGCGTCGCGTTACTAAGGTTGCGATTGTAGACCCACAGAGACCTTGACAAGCAAGGCAATCCAGGGGGCTACCCGGTCGAAGGGGGGAGGCGCTGAAGGTAAGCACTTCTTAACGTTCTTGTTTATCCATCCTGAAACATTTCGCAAGACCCTATCGATGGCGACGGATCGTCTACCGTTGTTCATGCTAATTACTCTTTTCAAAGAAAGTTTGTTCCCATCGGTGAGCAGGCGAAGAAGGAAATGGCGACCCACTTAGCACTAACAACGATCCCAGAAATCGGGCTCCTTGTGTGGTGTGAGTGCATGCACTGCAGTAGCCATGCCATTCTGAAGTCCGGAATTCCAGCCAGGCGACCCCAAGAATACACTTCGGACTACGTCCTGACTCCTCTCGCAGTAGCTGGATTTTTTATGTTTATCTGTATCTCCAATTGGTACTGCTCATTGGGAACAAACTGGACTAGCGAGTTGGGAGGACTTCGGTCCGGATAGCTGACATCAGGTTCTCTTCCTCCATTTCCATCAAGTACACTCACGCAATGATGGACGACCTCTTACTCATTCCCAGCACATAGATGGCAGGACCAATTTTCCTACCCTTTTTCACAATCTTTCTATCCTCAACTAAATCACACTCTCTGGAATAAGCTAGAAACCGTTATTTCAACGATTCATTGATTCTCTAGCGTCCAAAATTCCAGCGTTTTTGAAAATTTACTGTGCTCGGTGTCTGTATCTGCCCGCGACCGTCACTACATTTTCCATCTTGGACCTGCCTCGTCTTAATCTGATACTCAAGTCAATATTATGGACACTGCCGTGCAATGCTATATTATCACTACGAGATTTTTTTCCCTTTTCCAATGACGAGGACGATATAGTCTAAGAATAGAAAATGGAGCAAATTCACACGCTTGCGCTTCGTGGCGGTGCAACGCAGCTGCGAACAACTCTTGTACCTCAACCACCACCATGGAAGGCTGGAGCAAGCTTCAATCAAGCATCGGCAGTCTCAATCTCGGTCAGAGTGCAAATAAACTGGCCAAGGGCTTCAATTCGAGCGTCCAGGCGACAAAGGAGCGATTGGGCCAGGTAGCGCCAGAGGAGATTACCGAGCTTCCACAGGGTGAGCATCTGTGTTCGTGACACGATAGAACCACGGCCAACTAGCGATGCACTGCAGAGTACAAGGATCTCGAGAACCGTGTCGATTCCTTGCGGAATGCCCATATTGCCTTGCTCAAGCGAGTAGTCATTCAGCGTCCATTCTTACCCTAATGCTAATTACCGTACAGGATAACGAAGGTCTACGAGCATGAAGGCTATGATTACCCCACCCAGATCCAAGAGTCCATTTCCGAGTTGTCCACGTCCATCGGTGCAGGCCTGACCAACTTTGCCGCCAACAACCTCAAGGGAACCAATCTGCCAACTCCGGCGCCCGTCGTAGCACCCCAGGCCCAGCACAAGACGCTGCCTCATGCGTTAGGGCGGGCGGCGACGAGTGCGGCGCAGGGGCTGGGTTCCGAGGACAGGCTGGGCAGGGCGCTGGCACTTTATGCAGGAGGATACGACAAGGTTGCGACGGCGAGGCTACAGCAGGACGAGAGCATCGGTGTAGGGTTCCTCCACCCGTGGCAAACGACCTTGAGCACCTCAATCCAGGTTGCGATGAGGGCGCGGCAGGCGGTCAAAGTTAGCCGCCTGGAGCTGGATGCTGCTAAGCAAACGTACGTCGTCATTTTATCGATTTTTGTGCTCTATCTGACCGGTGTCTGCAGGCTGAAGAATGCTAACCCGTCTAAGCAGGAACATGCTAGACTGGAGGTCGAGAATGCGGAGGATGATCTGGTGCAGAAGACCGAGGTGGCTATTACTCTGATGAAGACGGTGTTGGAGAACGTCAGTCTCTTATCCCCACTTTGCTTTTACTTTGCTCATTGTTATTGTGCAGCCGGAACCCCTTAAGAACCTCAATGAACTTGCCAAGTCGCAGCTGATGTTCTACGCGGCCGCAGCCGAAGCATTGTCGAGCGTACAAGGTGAAATTGAGGAGCTGAGTGTTGCAGCAGAAGGAGAGTATAGGTGAATTTTATTGCCACAAGTACTATCACCATCTCTCAAACTCTCGCCCTAGGAAGTCCCGTGACCACTGAAGTCCCTCTGAACTAAGTAGTCCAAGTTTATGCTTGCTTCGGTCAATTCTATTCTATTTTCTGTTCTCTCACAATACCATGGACGTTTGGAAGATTGTTTTATTTTGTCTAACTAAACATATTTCTTTTTGCTCAGTGACCGGCTGGTCGGTATCGTATTCTCCTATTACCAGATGCAAAGAAAATAACAATAACGGCTTCGGTGATGCTCTATCAACATGGTAAAAATGGACCGCGATGTACAATTTTCGTGGGCCTATTGCTTGAGGGATGCACGAAAAATGAGATACTTACTATTGATTTCAGTGTTACAGAATGCGTTGGGATGTGGAAAACGCCTTAGCTTTTGGGATCGGAACTGACTTCAAAAGGAGTCGGTTCCACGTCAGCCGATTCCCGAAGTCCGTACCAATATTTGGCTATCAAAAAACCTAAAACAGACAGGAAGGAAGACCCGCTCGTCCAAATCCATTCATTTTGGTACCAAAAGACGTCTCTTCACGTTCTGTTTTAATTCCGCTTTGTCACACTGTCACAAAATATACTCATGTGACACCTTCCAGAATTGTTGACTTCGGCTTGTGACCAGCCATGCATCGCCACGTGGCTGCGCTTACTACAGTCATCACCCGGTCCGTTGTACAGGCAAATTTCCGGTGGATTCCAAAGCCTCCCTGATCCAACCTTCATCCAGAAAAGTATGTCATAATGTCAATAATATGTTTAAGAGTGTACATTATAAGTTTTGGGCGATTCCATAATGATTTGATAGTGTGGTGAATTTTTTCGATGAAAGTCCAAATTTACCGGTTACCGGGACGTCTGTACACCGGTTTCCGCGCGCCAAATTTGGGCCACTTTTTCCCGATTTGGACTACTTTCTCACGGCTCTGAAGAGCGGTTCTAGCTCGTTTTGCCTATAGCACCACAACGAGTAGTCTCTGGCCCATAGTTTCGCAGAAGAAATCTGTCCTTATAGCTAGTAAAACAATTTCTGATGCCAATTTATGCAGCCCAGTTCCCTCACTCTTGTCTAATCCTGTATTTGTGTTTTTCCAAAATTCATATCAGTCACTATTGATTTTTTCCTGACCGATACAAGCTTCCTTGACTTGATTTTTGTTGGTAATATGATGGCCTATATTGTACTCTATAAGATAAAAATAAAATCGGAACCATAACACAGCAGAAAGAGAAGCTATATTCAAATGTACAAAGGAATAGTGGTGTACAACGGACCGGGTGATGACTGTATCGATCACCTAGAAGTGCAACCGAAAATGTTGGCCCGTATCATTTTCATCAATTCTGACCTACTCCTCTGGATATTTAGTAGAACTCACCTTTATATACTATATTTTCATTCCAGAAAGCCTTGGATTTTTTTGTTGTTGTCAGTAGGGATGCCGTCGTGGTGGGTCAAAATGGCGGGGAAGTGCAACTGTGACGGGACGTGACCCGAAATGCCGATGCTGCCGGTACACCGCAATCGCGACTAAGCCGTGATCGGCTCAAGCGCGGAGCGGCTGAGCTTGTCACACTGGATTGCACTTCTAGCTTCGACTGCATGTGCAAACTTTACTTCGAGTCTGCTCCCCTTCGTTTTTTTGTCAAAACACTCTAAAAATACATACCAAGCTTGTATAAATCTCTCAGAATCACCCGGCATCTCACTGTATCGATACGAGGCAAGAACACGATGTGCAACTCATTTTTGAGTCGATTGGGCGCAATGTAGAAATTCCTGATTATAATCATCTCAACGGAAAACCGATCTGACTTAATAGACTTGTAGGTATCATCTATAGGTACTCTAAAATAAATTTACAGCAGGAACAGGTAATAAATGCGGCCTGTAGGAGGTCGACATTGGCGAAAGTTGCACTTCTGACCAGAGTTGCACTTCCCATCGATCGATAGTATCACTTTGGCTTCGAAGTTCGTAACTTACTAGTAGTACTATCGATCACCTAGAAGTGCAACCGAAAATGTTGGCCCGTAAGTAGTGACTATGGGCAATCCTCACCAAGATTCAAACTCCGACCGTGACTTACCCTTTATGGATTTCCAGCCAAAAAGTGAGCTTGCGTTGTCTGCACCTAGTGTAGGCCGAACGACTGACATTGGCGTATGCTTTCAGTGATCAAAGTTAATCAGCATGCAATTCTACATGTATTCTTTGAAGCATAATTTTTATAAATGCCTAATATACCCGATTTTGCTCATATATCTGGTGCTTACAATTCCTTTTTTGCGTATATTTTACAAAGAATACACGTAGTTTACTCAGATATGGCCTAGTATGACTTTTTTGGCCGTAATCTGTCCATGTGGAAGCCATAACTGGGTGCATTAAATTGGCCCAGCAAAATGCATGTTAACAAGGCCAAATAAACGCGACGTGCCAATTATTAATTATTACAAGGCCATTTTCCACCAAGTAAGATCACAGTTCAAATGGTTTAATGCCATGATGGTATCTATTGCATACACTAGTGGTGAGGGCTGCAAATCAAGGCTAACGAGAGCCGAAGGTGAGATGAAGCATTTTGCCATCAAAAGGACCGATCTCTGCTTAGTCAGCGCACGATTTCTTAACCGGCGTTGCCCCCAGTCACTAGACTAGTACTACTAGTAGGCTCATGCCCCTTGATCTCGTGATGTGAGCCGAAGAAGGAAACTTGGTTGCGAGTCTAACTTCGGCTGCCCCGATTTTTTGACGGTTGCACTTCGGTCACCGCACGATACCTACCCAATGAATTCTCCCAGAATATCTATATTGGCATCGAAAAACATTCAGGGAGATAATTACGAAAATTTCAAGGAAATGGGCAGCAGGTGAGAGCTACACAAAATCATTCATCGAAAATTTGCACATAGCGACAGTAGCGAAATAGAACGAGAAGCTTGATGGCAAATATAGCCGACAAGGTAAGCAAAACAAGCACGTTCAAGTACTAAATGCGAGACGATTGATCACTCTCAAGCAGAGACAATCTCTTGTCTGTCAGGACAGAGAACTGCAGTGCGACGACTCCGATGGCATGACACGCTTGTTGAACGTTGAACCCCCATATTTGAAAGGAATCACGAGAAGTTAATTCCATAACTCTTGCCACTTTCAGGGGGGGTACTATCAGCTGAGTTCTGGTCCCTTATCCCTACCATTCAAACTACTCACTGGCAGTCCGCCTTTGTTCTTAGGCCGTCATACTTACGTGCGTTAATTATGCCTGAGACGTGCAGCCATAGGGCCTTGCCAAGTGCTCAAGCGGCTGCGGTAGGTTATCTGACTCTTATTGAATGGTGAAGATTGCATTTACCGTAATCAAGACGGCCATAGAGGGCTTAGACTTCGATCTTCTTAGCGCTGTGGAGCCAAATACTCCTGGCGGTTACAAAATTTTACAGCACTGTTCGTAACAACGTTAGCACGCGAAGTCTTAAACCCTTCTAAACCACCCCATGACCCATACTTTCTGACGTGTTTCTGTTCGCTTTCGGTAGTGAACGTTCGCTGAATGAAGTATAAAAGCTACCTCGCTTCGAACGAATGAATATCTAAACGTCTCTGAAACTACTATGCGTCCTATCCTTTCACGACTCGTTTTGTTCATCTTGGCTGCCGCCCAACTACCTGGATTACTGCTGATATCTGCTAAACGTTGCAGTGCACGGTCGGACCGTACAAAGCCAACCACTCGCGTGGACTGGTCCGTATTTATTTTTCTCAATACTTGTGCCCTCTCAACGCTTCCTGCAGGAACACTTTGACTGAAGAAGAGAAAACAGACTACCTTGCAGCGGAACTTTGTCTGCTCGCAGCGCCTGCACAGACAGGCATAGTTGATGCTGTTTCGCGCTACGGCGATCTCGTCAGTCCTGCCAGTACATATGTTTCCAATGGCACACATTGATCTGTCTTCACCTAGGTTGGTGTACATGCACAGCAAAGCGACATGCCAGGCGGCAATGATCTCTGGCACGTTACTGGACAGTCGGTGACCTTATGTTAATGGTTGCAAACTTTGCTTAGCACTGCTCTCCCTGCAGATTCTTACACGCATGAATCTCGCTTTTATTATCGACAGATGATCTAATCTCATGAATCAGGTCCACCGTTACTTCGTCTTTGCACACGAAACACTTCTCCGTACCGAATGCGGATATACTGGCGCTGTACGTCTCTGTTTTTCACGCTAGTTCCAACTTCCGCCACCAATCCCATTTCACCGACTTCAGCTTCCGTACTGGAACGAAGTTGTCGACGCGGGTGCGTTTGCCACCTCCCCCGTGGTGCTCGACTTTGGAGGAGAGGGCGCGGAGGAAAATGACTGGGTTGTCGTTGATGGGCCTTTTGCTAACCTGACTCTGTATCTGGGACTTGGAACGACGAATACAGTCCATCCCCTTACACGGCAGGTGAATGAGACACAGTCGGTCCAAGCAGGGCAACAGTTCGTAGACGCGCTGTTGTCAGTGGACACCTTTGCAAAGTTCAAGGACACGATGAAGCCTGGACTCCATGCTGCTGGACATAAGGGTGTCGGAGGAGAGGTGCGTCATGGCAGTTTTCCTGTTCATGATATTCTCGTGTTTGTCTTTTGGTAGATGGGCAACGTCGTGACATCGCCTAATGACCCGATGTTCTGGCTGCATCATGGCTATGTTGACTACGTGCGCACAATCTTGGGTCTTTTGTTTATGACTCTAGCCAGACTGATATGAACTATCTCTTGTAGATTTGGTGGAAGTGGCAGGGTGGCAACGAGGCGCGCATCAACGACCTCGAGGGGATCGGGTATGAGACACAGAGAGAGCCAGATACCGGTTATGTCGTACGTGTTACCTTTTGGAAGGGTAGAAAATTTGCTCAACAATGTACTACCAGGAAACCAACGCAGGCACTGTGTTGTATTTTTATGATGTTCTCCCTAATGCGACGGTATGATCTGGCTTTATCCATTGCCAATCATTCTGACGTATTCATTGCAGGTTGCTGACGTGTCGGATACGAAGGGCGGATTTTTGTGTTACACTTATGTTTAAGGGTGGATCACTTGTGTGCTGATGCTATGAACTAGAATCTTATCTGTCTACTTGCGCTCGGCATAGTGTGATACGCTCGTCATTGGGAAAGGCAAAAAAACTCATAATAATCTTATACAAAAATACCCGAATTAGCTATAGCGGGTCAGCGGTCAGCCGGTGAAAGTGTGTAGAGGTCAGCGACTATGTTTGGTCTCCTCTGGATCATCTTCACTTGCTTTCACTGGGTCGTCATCAATGTCGGCTCTACGTGCCGAAGTCGAAGCCTGGCCGGCCTCGATAGTCTGTTCTAGTTGCCCATTCTTCTTTCTCTCGTCTCTTCGAAGAAGGAATTGTATGAGAAGAGTCCAAAGAACTGCACAGATTCATCGTCAGTGATTTGTTCCGGATCGAAACACGATGGAAAGCTTACTCAGAAGTACTTGGAGAACTGTCGAAGGCGTTTATAGAACAGACATAGAATGACAACATAAATGAGGCGTACTGATAGACCAATGGTAACCTTTCGTGGCTCGCGGGAAATCCGTCGTCTTCCAGACAAAATTGGGTGCAACAGCCTGTACGACATACGCAAGATCGTTTCCGAGGGCAACGCAGAGTGCCCGAAGTTCATTCTACATTCAATAAATCATAAAATGATGCACAGCGTAAAGGAAAAGCAAGTACTGACATCTGCTTGCGTTATTTCGCTGGCCCAGTTTAATATCAACGGCCCGGCTGTGGTCTGAATATTTTGGTTAGAGGACAATTAGGAGACGAAGAAGATCAAGACAAACCCCAGTGGTCATAAGGCAAAAGTAGGCAAAATGGCCTGGTATGTTCTTGTACAGGGGCATGGCGAGCCAAGCGATATTAAATATAAGATTGAGCACCGCGCCGAGATATATGAATGGATATCTTTTGCCTTTGGGAAAATCAGCGTTGACCAGGATGATAGGGACAACCAACCTTTGAACGGTCCGTCGCTTTGCCAAGCTAAGAACCACGCTGTGACGACGAAGACGGCAGTTGCAGGAAGAGGTACTGTGGGAATTTGAGAAAAGGAGAAAAGGGAACGAGGGAACGGGTCGACTTACACAGCTGTATCTGAGAGACAGTGTATTTCTTCCCCGGAACAGGAGCGGGTATGGTGTTAAAGCTCTTGAGCCAGTATTGCATAGGAGATTGTGCACCGCCATTGTTCCACAGGACATATTCTATAGGCAGGATCCAGATGTACCACGAGGTGAGAATCCGACGAAGCTACGCTATGTCAGGACGGGAGATATGAGAAGCACTGTTTCCGACCTTTGCCCACGTCCATGATTCTGCTTCCTTCCGCCCTACGGCTTTCATTCGGGCACGGGCTAGAGCGATATCCTGCAGGAATACCCCTGGTGAGCGAAATGCATTCGTGAAGGGATCGATGATCGAGAAAGCGTACATCTGGACTAAGAAGGAACGACTTCTTAGCGTTGAATGGGAGATCTGGAAGGAAAACGAATCCAAGTAGGGCGACAGGAAGTGTTCTGTGACGGTTCTTAGTACGTATACAAAAATGTGTTTTGAGACGCACATGACAGCGTCTACAATCATGAGCCATCTAGAAGTAGGTTAGTTAGATTCGACCTCAGTGATATGCCCTCGACTTACCGCCATCCACTCAATCCATGTATACCGTTCAAATTCTTGTATGCTGCGGTCTGCAAAAAACCTGAGAACATTGGTACCAAGTGATCCTGCGGTCCAGAACATCACAGATCGCTTTGCCAGCTCCCGTGGGGTATACCTAGGCCAGAAATTGAGGGGCGGTTGATAAAGAGGTGTTGCAAGACCAACCATGACCCAAGGATGAAGTGCATTCTGTCGTCGAAGAGGAGCTCAGGCTTAGGTGACGTTGAAACTAGACAAAGCATACCCTGGATAAAACCCGCTCTCGAAGAGACCAACTAGAGCGGTGATCAGGACTAGGAAAATATAGAAGATCCACAATACTTACCTAGGAAGCGAAGCGCAAATAGTGACTGTACGTTCTTTACTGCATACGTGCCGAGCGTTGCGAGTCCCCACGCGAGTTCGAGCTGGGATGAAGAAGGAAGATATAGGTTTTTATGAGATGCGATAGAAGGAAACCTCTTACGACGGGGATAACGTAGCGAGGAGATACTCTGGTAAGAAGTAGGTTTGAGGGCACTTGACCGATGACGTATCTAGAGGTGCTGGTTTGAACATCGATTACAAATGTGATGTTCCCTTCTTACCCGGCAGTCCAATAAGATGTTGCGTGAACGAGTTCGTTTCCATACATTCCCCTGAAGATAAAAGTCAGATACAGATATCAATCAATTGATTGGCTAAGGCAACGTACAACTCTTCGCGCATGCCAGCAAAATACTATAAGGGCAAAAATGAGCATCCATTGTGCCGAGGACTTTAGATGGAACGCACCGCACTGGTGATATTAGTCTGAGGGAAAGGTCGAACAGTAAGATGCATGTTAGGTGCAGCTACACGATACATACTTGATCCAAATTCTTAATGAAGTAACCCAGCTAAAACAAGATTAGGTTGTAGCTAGATCCTGAGAAAACAGTACTCACAGAAGCAAAAATAAGCACCGAAGCATCTACTTTGAACAAGAGACGCCTCTCCTCAGGACTGAGATCCGCGGTATCCCAAAGGTACCCCAACAGAGATTGCTTTTGCTTCTTCTGGTCGACGACATTGGGAAGTTCGGGAAGTGAGTCCACCACAGTAGCCGCATCGTCGAGCTTGGACGCCATGTCTGCAAGACGAAAGGAAAGACCTCTAACTTATGGGATGCCGTTATCTCGTTCTGTTATCATTTGCGTGCTAATGCCAGGGGATTACTGCTAGTGCAGTCGACCGGCTGCTTCCGTGGTTTAGTGAAATGAAGGCGAGAAAACGCGCCATCGAGAAAGCTGATTGATTGGTACCGGATGGGGCAAGCTTTGGTTCTGTAGGTCCATCTCAGTGATGGTTGGCTGTGCTGTTGTGTGAGTGGAGCTTCTCATACAAGCAAGCCTGAGCCCTGGAAGCAGTTCCCAAGAAGCTTGTACGCCAAGGTACAGCGGTTTCAAGAAACGAGGTGTATCTCATGTGTTTTCCGTTCTCCGTAAGATGTTCTGCCAATGGGGAATTTGCGTAGAATCCAATCGCAAAGTGCGACATCCCGCGTCTAGTTGGACATATGGTGGCGGCAGGGGGGAAATTGATGGCGGTTCGGCGGTTCGGACCAAGTTCGGATAGGTCGGATGCCGGCCCGACGCGCAGTCACCAACCAACCACCACCACCCGATTGTTGACCTTGGAAAATGCGCGCCAGAAGCCCTGAGAGACGTGCAAAAACGTATCTGAATGACGGAATTTAACTGCGTTCCTGTGAGTTTCATCAGTTTTTTCCGCTGCACCAATATGGACTAGTGCGGTTGGCGGCTAGCCAAGTTCCAAAGGTACCAGTCTGTTTCGAGCAAAGTAAGAATACCATTGGTTAAGCGTCGGTGTCCTGAATGCCAATTTTAGCTTTTATCAGAAAATTTACCGCTTAGGCCTAGAGAACTGTAATTTTCAATCGGTTTAATAGATGCTCAGTGAACACGAACCCTACGCAGTCGATAACTGTCTCCCTGCTGCAAGCGCCCGTTTCGGGAGGTGAATAATGGTCGCGTTAATATAGGCCGATATAGCTCTTCGTCATTTGACGGTTAACCAAGTCATGAGACCTCGGGTTCTTTCAATCTTGGCCTGGTATGCGTCATTTCCACAGCTGGTCGCCTCATAGCAGACCATTTCAAACTGAATTGCGTGCAACTCTCCTTATCTATTCTCTGTAATCATCTTTGTAAGGCAGCATTCGAAGAGGTATATTATACCTGTTACAACTCTTCATCTTGACACAGTACTCACACTACTACAATGGCACCAGTCGCTACAGCTCCCACTCCCGTGATCTCCAACCAGCCTATCAAGCCTGTGTATCCGAAGGAAGATGCCAATTTCAAGCTTCCCCCGGCCAACACCCTTAAACGGTACGAAAAAGCTGGTGTCGATATTTCCCGTACGTTCTATTTCTACTCTTTGGTTCGGCCGTTTCATTCATCGGTCATCTTTATAGAGGGCTACCCTTTCTACCCGCCCAAGCCCGACTTCTATCAAGACGTAGCGAAATTGCAAACCGATCTTCGAGACTACGTCGACCCAGCAACCAGGGCAGACCCTGAGAAGAAGGCTCTTTTCGGAGCCGCGAAGGAAGTTAGAGACCTTTCCATCCACATTGGAGTACGTGCCTGTCAGCCTTATCTCTTGGTCTTTTTTGCTCATTTTTACAGACCGAGATTGTTGGCTTGCAACTCTCAGAGCTTACCGACAAGCAGCGTGATGAGCTCGCCCTTTTGGTCGCGTAAGTTTGCGCTTTGATCGACTTCGCTTTAAACTCACGCTGTAATACTTCAGTGAACGCTCCGTTGTCTGTACGTCCTAAGCATCCTAGCTTTCACACTGACTGATGTCTTTGTAGTTTTCCGTGACCAAGATCTGTCTCCCCAGAAGCAGAGGGAGTTGGGCCTCTATCTCGGTCAGGATGAAGTCGAAGTTCACCCTCAGGTCGCTCAGGTTCCCGGATTGCCGGGCGTCTCTCTCATCTGGGAAGCTGGTCGCAAGGACAAAGAATACAAGGAGTTTTCGAAGGCCGGCCGCAGAGGCTTTAGACATGCCTATCCCTCGGGTAGCTATGGTTGGCACACTGATCTCGTTCATCTCGCTTTCCCTCCGGGCTACACCCATCTCCACCAGGTGAGGTGTTCGCTTATCTACACTGCCTCAATGAACCTAATCGTTCTCCCTTAGGATACTGTCCCGCCTGTTGGAGGTGACACACTTTGGGTACGATAAAAAGTCGCATCCAGTGATGTCAAACTGAGTAATCTGTCTCGTAGGCTTCTGGTTACTCCGCGTACGATAAGTTCTCTCCGGCGTTCAGGAAGCTTCTCGACGGCCTTAAGTTAGTTGTTCCAATTTAATTCCATGACTACCACTGATGAAATATCTAGTGGAATCTACCGATCCGCACACCAGTACAAAGACGCGAATGACCCTGATGCTCCTCCTCGTCATGTGGAAACTGTGCATCCCTTGGTGCGAACCCACCCCGTGACTGGTTTCAAGACCGTCTTCGCCAACCGCAGTATGACTGTCGGCATTGAGGGCTTCGACAAGGCGGAAAGTGATGCTATCTTGAACCATATCCATGAGTGAGCGATTAACTTTCAC
Source organism: Armillaria solidipes (assembly GCA_022818035.1). NCBI lineage: Eukaryota > Fungi > Basidiomycota > Agaricomycetes > Agaricales > Physalacriaceae > Armillaria > Armillaria solidipes. The sequence continues at coordinate 2,852,973 of JAIWYQ010000001.1, read as the reverse complement.
TTGGCAACTGGGGTCTTCTGTGCTAACATATGGAAGTGTTTACGAAAGGTCGACGGACATCCAGATCAGATGGCACTGGACTCCTGGAACTTCTGCGATGTGAGCCTCTACTTTATCCAAATTTAGAGTGTTCTCATTGACTATTTCTAGCTGGGACAACCGTATCACGATTCACACCGTCTCTTACGACTACGAAGGGAAGCCTGAGCGCCATGGTACTCGGGTCAGTTCGCTTGCTGAGAAGCCCTTCTTTGATCCGTCGTCCAAGTCCAGAAGGGAGGCATTAAAACTCGATGATTGATTCAATGTAAATACAAACGTAACATGTACCAGTAAACAAGAAGTTAACGGCCACAGAGCCTGCCATGTGTCACCTTTTGAACCGTAACCCTGAAAGAAAACACACCCTCTTGAACTGGCCTCATAATCATGACAATTGTTTTACGCCCTAGACGGTATTGCCTGGCCTTGACCGTCCCGGGGAAACTAAGTCTGTTAGTGAAATATCGGAATCTGAGGCATCGCGGCTAGCCTCGAGGTTCTGTTTGAGGCGAAAAGCGCTCTTCTTTCGGTCCCGCCGTAGAAGGAAGAGTATAAGAGTTGTCCAAAGGACTGTGTGGAAAGATGAGCACGAGTCCTTCTAGTGGTAGCATATGAACTCACTCAAAACGAACTGAAGAACTGGGAAATGACGTATTAGAATCCGGTGCACGATCAAAGTGACAGTAGTGATAGAACATACTAAGTGAATAGTGATAACCCGTTCGCGCCCGAGGAAAGTCGACGGTTTTCCAGACGAAGTTGGGCATAATTGCTTGAACCACATAAGCAAGATCATTCCCGAGTGCTACGCAGAGTGCTCGGAGCTCGGTCTGCAACAGTGTGAGCCACATTGTTCGCTGCCGATACGAAATCTCTCACATCTCCGCCGGTAATTTCGGTGATCCAGTTCAGGGTCAGTGAACCAGCAGGCCCCTGATTTACTCTTGTCAGATGTCTTGACAGGCAGTGAGGAAATACATACAGTGATTGCCCCCAAATAGAAATAGGCGAAATGAGCGGGAATGTTCTTGTATAACGGCATGGAAAGCCAAACGGTGTTCAGGGCGAGATGTAGAATGGCGCTATAATAAATAAAAGGGTATCTGCGCCCTTTCAAGACGGTTAAAAGAGCACCGACACACAAAAAGAGACTACGATTTGCATACCCTTGAGAGGACCGTCACTTATGCAAGCAAAGGTAAAGGCGCAGATGATGCCGATTGGGGTTCCCACAAGCGGGACTACATGGGGAAATCAGGCAGTTAGTTACGAACAACAATCAGGTGTAGATTAACTTTGACGTACGTAGCTGAATTTGGCTGACGCTGAAGCGCTTCCCGGGAACCGGTGGAGGATTGAGGTTGAAACTCTTCAGCCAATATTGCATGGGTGATTGAACGCCACCGTTTGCCAATAGAACGTATTCAATGGGTAAGACCCAGATATACCAGGAGCTGAAGATGCGGCGTAGCTGCCGTTTACTTGTCAGTATGGCCAATAGAACGCGGTAGGCAGCTACGTACCTTCTCTCGTGACCACGGTTCGGTCTCCTTGCGACCTATAGCTCTCATTCTGTCCCGCGCCAGAGTTATGTCCTAGGATGATTGAAAAAGAAATTTTGATCAAGCAAAACTTAGATCTAAACAGAGACGTACGTCCTTATTAAGGATAAAAGTAGGTTTCGCATTGTAAGGAAGCTCTGGAAGGCACATGAATCCGAGAAGGGCAACAGGGAATGTGCTTCCTTTCCGTTTCAATACTTTCTTAGCTTGTAGCGGCAAAGAAAAACGTACATGGCGGCATCTACAATCATCAGCCATCTGTGAACATGTCAGAATACAAGGAAATGCAATTGGTCCGACAGCTTACCGCCAGCCAGCGAGTCCGTGTGCTCCGTTCAAAGTCTTGTAGGTGGCAGTTTGCAGAAAACTTGAAGATACCGATCCAAGAGTACCGGCAACGCCAAAAGCAACGGATCGCTTAGCTAGCTCACGAGGAGTATACCTAAGGCAATTGCTGGTAGTCAGCATGCTGATATTCTCGACACACACGAAACCATACCATGAGCCAAGAATGAAGTGCATGCTAAGAGAAGCATTAGCAACGGCGCATTCGGATTCACAACAAACATACCCCGGGTAGAATCCGCTCTCAAACAGACCGACTGTCATTAGATGTGAGAGTAAGTACAAGAGTATAATTGATAACGAACCAAGAAATCTGATGGCGAAAAGTTGGTTCACGTTCTTTACTGCAAAGGTTCCTAGGGTAGCTAACCCCCACGCGAGCTCGAGCTGATTAGAAGCATCATAGGTATATGTAATGTGTCAGAGAAGGCAGACTGACAACAGGGATAACGTAGCGAGGAGAGACCCTCGTGAGGAGTAGGTTCGATGGTATTTGCCCGATAACATATCTGCCATTACCGACAGAATCAGCTAGATTGTAACGCTAATTTTGAACTGTACGTACCCGGCAGCCCAGCAGGAGGATATATGGACAAGTTGGTTGCCGTACATGCCTCTGAATTACATCATGAAAGACGAAGTAGCTAGAAGAAATCTTCGACTTACAAGTCCTCGCGCATTCCAGCAAAGTACTGCACGAATTTTTATAATTTAGTGTCCATAAAAATGTCCCAACGAAGTGCATGGCTCACTGCACTGGAAATATTGCTCTGCGCGAAGGGTCAATAAAGGTACGTTTTACTGCAAGACTGATACTATACTCACTTGATCCAAATTTTTGATGAAATATCCCAGCTTCGAGACTGTCAGGATCGTATGTGAGCATGGAGAAAACTACGGACCGAAGCAAAAATGAGGACGGAGATGTCGATTTTGAGCAACAGACGTCTCTCCGCAGAACTCGACGAGGGCACCAGACGCTGAATGAATGACTTTTTCTGCTTGTCGCTGTCAATCACTTCGGGTATGGATTCTACAAAGGTAGTGTTGGTATTCGAGGCCATGTCGAGTTGCTGAATGAAGTAGGGCTAACCCTTCATTTTATACTTCCCCGCAATCGATAAGTCAATTGGATCCAGTTGTCGATTCTAGTTCTGGTCGCTTCCGGGGGTGTTCATCAGAGAGCACACCATTAAGATAACTTATTTTCGTCGAACTTGGGGTTCGTATGAGAACACTACGTATCTGACAAATGTTTTGACGAAACAAGTCCCAGACGTCGCAGCCTTGTGAGTCTTTGCAAAACCAATCACCCACAGCTCTACCAAAAGAAAGAAAATCAAGACGGCAGAAAATCCCGATGATGACTGAAGTCCTCCTAGAAATATCCGGACATTTGGTTTTGAAGAGCGAGAAAAGAGACCAGCAATTATCTAGTGCTGCAAAAAAAAGTCGCCGTCAAAAGCTAGCCAACTTGGAATTATGTGGCGTTGCTTCTGCACCGCGTACTAGAAGTAGACCATTACACTTCGTTCATGTTGTGATGAACTTTGTTCTCAGAGCTCAAGAATACAGAGAGCGTTCACCAAAGTAACTTGACATCAAGAAAGAGGAACCCGAGATGGTTATTCGGGGTGGAGCGGACTTGCGGCCCGATAGCCGTCGCGAAAAAGGATTACCGTGGTCCGTGACGAATCCTTTCTAACAAATACCAAAGCAATCAGGACTCGGCAACGAATGCCATAGCTATTATGCTAATGCGCACTGTACACAGGGTCGCCAACATGATAATATATTCAATGGAGTACTCAACGAGAGCCTTTCCAATAATACCTCCTGCAACGTTAGTGTTTTATAACAGCAACCTCTCTGTCGAGAGCTTGAACGGCAGGCTCTCGGCTCGTTCTTCGTTCTACAACACTCGTGGTTAGCCTCCCGAAGCTCTGATGCATAGCTCGGCCGTTACTCGGACTCGGGCCAGTCCCCCCTGATCATTATTGTCTGGGCTCGTACACGAGTTCATGAGTACATTTGGAGTCAAGGCGGAATAACAATCCTCGCAACAGAATTCGCTGCAGTCCAAACGACGTTTCTTTCTATTCAGCGGCACGATCATGAGGGCCAGGAAGCCTGATTCTAGGTTTCTAATCACACTGGTACTCAAACAAAGCTCGACGAATTTCATGATGCTTTATCTTGGGCTTGGTGCCCTCGATGGTGTACGGTTTGAAGGTTTATTGAAGGTAGATTAGTACAAAATGAGCGGCGAAAGTTAGTGTCACCGTCTTTTTTTAGAATGTGACGCTGAACGAAGACGTTTCAGTGTAAGTATATCAGCGGTCGACGGACGCCGCCCACATCATAATGGACTATGACCTAGCTTCTGCGATACATGTATCCCGTTTAATTTGCTCGTGTTTCTTGACGGTATCGTAGAAACTCCCCAACGTAGTCCATGCGGTAACTCCAACGAGCAGAGGACTTCGTTTGCAGACCAAACTTTTGCCGTCGATTCTAGGAAGAGGTAGCGTGGGGTTCTGTTATGGTTATCGTGAGTAGAACAAAAGGGTATTTGAGCGAAAATGCCTTTGCTACCAAATGTAACTTCGCTAATACAACTCTGTCTATAACAACATTAACAAGAACTAACATGATAGTGATAGTCCAGCGTGATACAGATGGATACTTCGGGGAGCCCCTTCTGATGTTCTTCTTTTGCCAGGGATACTTGCCAGACAATGGACATAATCCGCCGCAATATTAATCTCCAGTTTACCTTCGTCTATCGACCCCCACATTCCCAAGTAGAAGGTAGTTGAGATAGGCTACCACCTATGCGACGGGCTGTAACTCAATCAGGAACGACCGCGTCCACAAATATTCCGGACATCCTTTCTCATCTCAGCGCGCAGAGTACAGACTAATGATCTACATTGCGTGGAGCTAGTCTCAAGAGTGAACGTACTGCTTAGGTTGCCGTCGGCTACTGAGGTAGGGACTTGACTTCTTTCCTAAGGATATTGTGGTATTATACACGATTCATCCAACATCTCTAATTTATACTATGATACATCTCACGCGCACATTACGATGGGAATACTTAGCACAAATTACTAGTACTCCTGCTACAGAAGTGCGCCTGTGTTAACTGCGCTTTGGAAGAAGCTGAACGACTCGATGAACCTGAACTTCGGCAGCAGCTTCACCAAAGTAGCGGGGCGTAATGAACGACCAGTCATCATCCGTGCATACCCAATATGCCATGCCGAGAACATACTTCCGCACGTATGTGGCAGTGGGCTCAGGAAATACCGGGATGCGCTTCATATCCTCCAGAAACTCTTTCGATACCTGAGTGTAACGTTCCGCGATGCAATCAATGGCCTGCTGAATTGACAGTCCCTTTTCAGCCATTGTAACAGATACGATATTGTGGTTTTCGTCGCCGTAAGACTGCTCAACGTTGAACGAATAAATGTCCTAAATTCTTTGGTAAGCAAGTGGTTTCCCTTCCGTACACTAATAAAGAAGAGGACCTACGTTCGCAAGGATACACATATCAATGACACTCAGAACCAACTTTTCTACAAGCGGGTGCCGTATAGCTTCATCTGGTACATCTTCTGAGAGAAGGAAGAACTCCAGTGAAGGTCGAACGCCGACGGTTCCGCGTCGCATAACAAGGTACTCCTCGATGGGACGGATTCGTCCGAGATCACGATCCTCGGCTTGTTGAACAACGGCATCTGTGTATTCCGCAAATGTCTCTGTGAAACGCTTTGCGGTCGATGGACTGGTGCGACCTTCCTCAAGGGCTCGGATCCAAAAGCTAAGTTAAAGTAAGTCAGCAGACGGAAGGATGGGGATACAAATCCAAGCCATACTCTCGTGCCATGATGCCAAGGATGTGTTCATTCGGAGGAGGAGGAGCGTAAGGATTTCTGAAAAACAAGTACTAGTCAGCAAACGAATAACTGAGACAAAGAACCAAGTTACTTTAATGAGTTCATGATGGCATCAACTTGCTTTCGCACTGTAGGGCCGTCCGCCTTGTCGCTCAGCTCATCGAAGACAAAGTAGAAATTGATCAAGTCCACGCCAGCGCGGTATTGGGCCTGACCAACTTTCGAGTACGCGAGTGCAGCGAAAGCCCCGAAATTCCATTGATCAAAAATGGCTTGATCTTTGGCGCTGAATACACCATAGCTTGCGACCCATGCCGCGCTTTCAGCGTTAATCTTCGCAGCATGCGGGTTGGGAGTAGCTTTGAAGGGCCAGCCAGCCAACAGATTGGGAACAGTGTAGGTTTGGGGCGTCGACATTATTCAAGGGCGAAAAGCAGGAAATGCAGTGCGTCTGGGTTGATGCATAATTCTTTTATACGACTCATCACCAACACGAAAAATCCATCTTGCCGCTCCCGCGACGGTCGAGGCGTTCGGCTGACCTAAAATGACTCCGGGAAGAAGGGTAAATGGATAAAGGCCGGTAACACTCTGGACAAAAGCCCTCAGCTGGCGTCAAGTGCATGATGTGGCATTCACAACATTCCTAGAGTTTGATAGGTACCCTTAGAAAACCGCAAGTCTAGTATCAGAGCTGACTTACCTTCGCATTTATAGCCAGTCCAATTGGAGAACCCGTATCCCAGAGCGCAGTAGGTCTTGTCTGTTTTGCTGAGCGTCGGTCCCAGCGCAGGTGACTCAGCTATGGTAATATGGACTCCGAGATCTTCCCGCATTTACCGATGTCACGTAGTCTAGGTTGATGTCGAGCCTCCATTCTTCGGAAAATTATTCAAAAAATCAGCAGGTTAAATCAAGAAGAGCGGGGATCACTTTCAGTACGCTATGCCGCCTTTCCTTGCCGTGATCCTTACAAGGGCATTGCCTACCTAGGTCAAGCGGCGCGCAGCTGGGGGATGAGATAAGGTGGCTGTCTTTGATCCGCCTGGCAGGCAGAGGAGCATGAGGGCGTATTGAAACCATAATCGTGGATGTTATCAAAACCAGCACGCCCAAAGAGAAAAACACCTACGTCTGGCGAGATTTCCTTATTTCCTCCGTTTGACGTGAGATGGACGTAAAAATTTGGAGCAAGAGGAAAAAACTTTATGAAACCCTCTGGTCTTAGACAGTGTACTTCAGTATGAAAAGATGAGATACGAGCTTTTCAAATTTCTAGCTTGCGAAAGCATATGGTCAATTACTAAGTAAGGATCGAGTGGAAATATACTAACAGCCTAGTTGAATAGTACTTCAGCGACGGCCCCTGGGTTGAACAAGGGATTTCTCTTTCGCTTTCGTCGGTAGCCTTAGAACAACACCGGGTAATGCGCCGCTAGGCAAATCTCGTCGCTAAGGGAAATAACGCGATTTATCCATGCAGCGCAATGGATGAATCTGGCGCATTCTTGATCTTACGCGATCAGAAGTAGCAGCATGCTATGGCGGTGCACCGCAGATACCAGAGTCCAGTTAAGCGAGCCCTTTCTGGACCCCGCCGATGGCTCATCGACAATGGCGTTAACGAGGACTGCAGAAAACATGCCAGGGACTACATACATGTTTGGCAGTCATAGTGATGCCAACCAGCGACCGAAATTTACGGGGAATACGACACCAATGTCCCAATGTATAACGGACATTTGTGGCTGATCAGCAGTGCGATTCGAGCTTGGCGATGAGATTATGCAACCCCAGAAAAGGAGATAATTCGATGAGGAGTGGTGAATTGACCGCACCACTAAATGCTGTGCATCAACAGGACTATAATGTCTTGTATCTTTCAGTGAGGGATCAACTGAAATAGAGCTAAACATACTACGTTCCGGTCCATATGATATCCGCTGATATGCTTACACTGAAACGTATTCGTCAAGTGGGGCATTCTAAATAAAGAAAATTAACATTATATCAACATTATATTCATAAAAAGCGCCAGCACAGACTTTTCCGCCGTCATTGTGCCAGCTTCGTCAGTTTCAATAACCCTTGGCTCCAGCTCGTACACCATCCAGGTCACCGCGACTAAGTCGACAAGTATTCGTCGAATCTGATATACGCACTAACGTGATCAGAAACCTTCCTGACCATCGTGACCGTGCCACCAAATGGCAAGAAACGGCGTTTGGACTACGACGGATTCTGTTGCGACGATTGCCATTCCGCCTTGACTCCAAATGTACTCATGAACGAGTCCAGACAGTAATGATCAGGCGGGTATTGGTCCGGGTCCGAGCCCGAGAAACGGCTGGGCCAGGATGCATCAGAGCTTCGGAAGGGTAACCATGAAAGGTGCAGAACGAAGAACGAGCCAAGAGCCCCGAAAACAGAGGTCGGCGTTTGCAGCGGGTACTGTTGAAAAGCTTCTCGATGATTGCCATTGAACATATTTTCGGCTTTGTGGCACTATGTAGTGTGCACTGGTGAAGTAGCTGCAGCAGTTGTGTTCGAATCCTGATAGCTTTGGGTGTGTACCGGCACAATCCGAACAGGGAACGGCCGGCACAAGCCTCAGACGGATACCGGGACGGAATCCCGCTCAGTACCGACAAACCATCTCGAGCTTCCTGACATCAAGCTAAGCACTCTGGTGGACGCTGTCCGTAATACTGAGCTCGAAAACAAAGTTAATCACAACATGAACCAAGAGTAATGGACCACTTCTAGTTCGCGATGCAGAAGCAACGCCGCAGAATTCCAAGTTGGATAGCGTTTGACGGCGACGGTTTTGCAACACAAGGTGATTGTCGGTCTCCTTTCTTGATCCTCAAAATTCAATACATATAGGATACTAATAGAGGGCTCCAATTGTGTTCGAAACTTTCTGCCGTCGTGTTCTCCCTTTTGTGATAGAGCTTTGGCTTAGGTGACCATGGCAGCTAGCTATGCTATTTGTGCGGATGCGCATAAGTACCGCGACGTTGAATGTTTTCTTGACAAGACATCCGGAAGATACGTAAAGCTCTCATATGAACCCTCAAGTTCGACAGAAATAAATCTTCTCAACGGTGCGCTCTGTCGCCTTCTTGGAAGCGACCAGAACTATGAAAGTAGCACGCGGACTACAGCTGGACGCAAGAAACTATCGGTTGCGGGGGAGTATAAAAACGATGAACGAGTGATTTTCTATTCAGCAGCTCGACATGGCTTCAAGTACCACCTTGGTAGGCTCCATACCTGAAGTGATTGACAGCGACAAGCAGAAAAAGTCAATCCTCCAGCGTCTGGTGCCCTCGTCATGTTCTGCGGAGAGACGTCTTTTGCTCAAAATCGACATCTCCGTCCTCATTTTTGCCTCGGTCCGTAGTTTCTTTCATGCTCGCATACGATCCTGACGGTCACCCTTGAAGCTGGGATATTTCATCAAAAACTTGGATCAGGTAAGGATAGCATGTCCTTTTAAAAGGATACTCTCTCATCAACTCTTTATACAGAGTAATGTGTCCAGTGCAGTGAGCTATAGGCTTCGCATGGGAACCTCTTATCGATGCTGAATTTTGAACATCCATGCAGTACTTTGCTGGAATGCGCGAGGACTTGTAAGTCGAAGATTTCCTCTAGCTACTTCGTCTTTTATAATGCAATTCAGAGGCATGTACGGCAACCAACTTGTTCACGTAACCTCCTGCTGGGCTGCGGGGTAAGTACCGTCCAGAGATAGACCTATAGTCTAGCTGATTCTGTCGTCGATGGCAGATATGTTGTCGGACAAGTACCTTCAAACCTGCTCCTCACGAGGGTCTCTCCTCGCTATGTTATCCCTGTGGTCAGTACTCCTTCTCTGATACACTACGTATGCCCATAATATATCTCATCAGCTCGAGATCGCGTGGGGATTGGCCACCCTAGGAACCTTTGCAGTAAAGAACGTGAATCAACTCTTTGCCATCAGATTTCTGGGTTCGTTGCTTTCAGTTATATTTTTGTACTTACACTCACATCTGATGACAGTCGGTCTGTTTGAGAGCGGCTTCTATCCCGGGTATGTTTGTTGTCATTTTGAAAGCGTCGCTGCTAATATCTCTATCAGCATGCATTTCATTCTCGGCTCATGGTATATTTTCTCACGCACCGAGAAGATCGGCGCGCTGACTGCCACAATTACCTCAGGTATACCCCTCGTGAGCTGGCCAAGCGATCCGTTGCTTTTGGCATTGCTGGTACCCTTGGAACGGTATCTTCAAGCTTTTTTGCAACTGCCACTTACAAGAATTTGAACGGAGCACATGGACTCGCTGGCTGGCGGTAAGCTGACGGTCCAACTTTTGCCTTTTCTCCTACTTATATGTCCGCAGATGGTTGATGATTGTAGATGCCGCTATGTATGTTTCTCTTTACTGCTCCAAAATAGGTAAATTATTCAACGGAAGGAAGCACGTTCCCTGTTGCGCTTCTCGGATTCTTTTGCCTTCCGGATCTTCCTCACAGTGCGAAACCTAACATCCTTCTAAATCAGGATGTACGTCTATTTAGATCTAGGTTTCGTCTGATAGGATTCCTCATTCAATTTAACCATCTTTCTAGGACATAGCTCTAGCGCGGAACAGAATGAGGGCTTTAGGTCGCAAGGAGGCCGAACCGTGGTCACGAGAGAAGGTTCGTAGCTACCTATGGCGTTCTGGTAGCCATACTGACAAGTTAACGGCAGCTACGCCGCATCTTCAGCTCTTGGTACATTTGGATCTTGCCCATTGAATATGTTCTATGGCTCAACGGTGCCATTACAATACCCACACAATATTGGCTGAAGAGCTTCAATACGAGCCCTCCACCGGTTCCCGGGAGGAGTTTCAGCGTCACCCAAATTCAGCTACGTACGTCAATTTTAATCTGCATCTTCTTGATGCTCAACCGGTTGCCTTCTTATAGTCCCGCTTCCTACAACCGCAATCGCTATCGTCTGTGCCTTTACCTTTGCCTGTCTAAGTGACGGCCCCTTCAAGGGTATGCAGAACACAGTCGCTTCCTTAATCCTTGTGCCTTTTTGATCTTCTTGGCAGGGCGCAGATACCCTTTTGTTTACTATAGCGCCATTCTACACCTCATTTTGAACACCTTTTGGCTTTTAATGCCGTTATACAAGAATATTCCCGCTCATTTCGCCTATTTCTATTTGACTGGCCTCAGCGTATGCATTGTCTTACAGCCTGTCAGGGACATCTAGATCTAACAAGAATATCTATCTTAGGGCACTGCTGGCGCGTTGATCTTGAATTGGATCAACGAGATCACCGGGGGAGATGTGAGAGATTTTGGTTTCGGAGCAGTGTATAATGTTGCTTACCTTATTTCAGACTGAGCTCAGAGCACTCTGCGTAGCACTCGGGAATGATCTTGCTTATGTGGTTCAGGCAATTGCCCCCAACTTCGTGTGGAAAACCGCCGACTTTCCTCGGGCACAGAAGGGTTATCATTATTCTATCAGTATGTCCTCGTACTGTAACGATCGTGCGCCGGATTCTAATGCTTCGTTTCCCAGTTCTTCAGTTCCTTTTGAGTAAGTTCATATTTTACCACTAGAAGGACTCGCACTCTTATATTTCCACTCAGTCCTTTGGACGACTCTGATACTTTTCCTTCTCCGAAGAGACGAAAGGAAGCGTGCTGGTACCTTCAAACGAAATCTCGAGGCTAACCATGATGCCGCGGACTCTGATATTTCCCTAACTGACTTAGCTTCTCTCGGGACGGAGAGGATCCGCTGAATTATTGAGATGATTATATTTAAGGGTGATAAAAAGGTTGTAAAGGGTTGTATTTTTCCAGGCGGTATCGTCTAGGGTGAAAAGTATTGTCATGATCAAGTGGTGCGTTGAAGAGGGGATCGGTTCTCTTCCAGGCTTACGGTTCGAATGTTTACACATAGCAGGCTCTGTGGCCATAACTTGTTGTTTCCTTAGACTCGTTACATTTCTGTATATGCAATGAAATAAAAGCGGGGATCACGTACAGTGTGCTGCGCCGCCTCCCTTTTGCCGTTATCTTCACAATGGCACTGCCGATCTAGGTCAAGCGGTGGCTAGACTCGCGCTTAGCTGGGAGCAGGAAGGAAAATTTCCCAGTCTTACCTGACGTGGCTCCTGGAGAGAAACGTGCCGGCGTCCGTAACTAACTGCAACCTAGACTAGTTAGTGGGTTCAGGACTGCTACGGTGACCCGACCCAGCCCTACGTACGCGTTAATAAAGTCCGGTCGTGAATACTCGCCCGTCACCTCATAGTAGGTGGTTAATTAACAGCAGAGGAACAGAATTTTACACTGTAAAAAAACGCGGCTAAGAGTGTCGTAGCGGAAGCTTTGCGACAACCCTCCTTCATCGTAGCAAGACGGCCTTGCGACAGATTGGTATAAATCAAGGTGGGCGACGTAGTAAGAAGCATCGCAACTATTCGGGCGTTACCCATATGTTTCGCGCGCCATCCATCCAAATAACTGCTCTCTGAGCGACCTGCGACACCGCGCGGTACACTCAGAAGCCATTCGTAAGATAGGGCCACGGTGTTCAAGCAGAGAAGTCAGAGGCCATTCCTTTGGGTATCGATATGGCAAATCACAGGTGCCGTCAAAACCGGTGTACTCATTGAAAGTAAGTACACCCAAAGAGGAATGCAGGTATTTCTGGGAAGGCTCGTATTCTCAGTCAGCTGGTGCAAGATGGATAGATGGGTGATCGAACATAAGAGAGAAGATTTCGGCACTTTCAGCCTTCAGGGCATTCTGGTATTGACCGGTGCATTTTATAAGTATCAGCGAGCTCCGCAGGTTCAATCTCGTCGGTTTGATTTCTGGAGCTTTTCGAAATTTCAGAATGCAGAAACAGTCAGTTAGACAGGGATCAAGATAGGGGAGGTGCTTGCGACCTCGTCCAGATATTTCAGTGATGGTCGTGTACTTATCCGAGACGGGAGTGCTTCTTCGTTGATCATCAGCAGCCTTGGAATAATGATATGGTTAATTCGCCGCCGAGCAAATCTAGGCGCCAAGGGAAAGATAGATAGATAGATAGATAACCGGACAAGGTCCCAAAAAGGAACGCCGGGGTTCTGTGCCGCCACTAAACGTGTCACAGACCACAACACCCCATGCCGCTGTGATACCCTCAGTTGCCAGCCAAGGACGTCTCACGGATTTAAAGTGTTATAGGGACAAGGAAACCACACCAAAAAAACACCAATAACTGGCGATGCATTCCGCAATAACATGCCATATCCATCATACGCAATCTCGTCGCGTTCACATGCCTCCTTCGGACGCAGCAGTCTAAAGATTGAGCGGCGGAATATATACCGTGACGCTTCGGAAGATTTTAAATACATGATGAACAAATTGTGCACGTAGAGGCTCGGTGGCAGGTAACTGAAGCAAGGAAGCCAGTCGGTCATCGGCACCAAGCCCGTTGCATGCGAAATGCAATTGCAGGAATATACGAAGGAAGTCAACCGCATATGGTCAGAACGATACAAATGTCTGGGAGAACACCAGTGCAATATGCGGAAGTGTGAGCGAAAGGAATACGAAAAGACGAAAAGAGATCTGCTGATGTGGAACCCGCTTCAATTACCTCGATCCTCCGCAGGACAGTCAGCGAAATGATAGACATTTATCAGCGCCTGAAGAGGATCCCAGATGGGTCAGAGAGCAGACCCCAGGAGGGGTCAGTAATCAGAAGAGCAAAATCCCATGAAATTAAAAATACACGATGTGCACGCTACGGGCGACATTTAGTGTGAAGAATGTGAACATATCACGGCAGAAGCATGGAACAGACGAAACAGAGAAAACGCGACACAACGATAACACGCAGTAGTAACACAGAAAGAACCTGCTGGGGCCACCACTGGATACGAGGAGCCCAAAAGGGTAACAAATCCCTCGTACCAGCGTCCAGGACCGTAACAGGAAGGGCGCCCTTCAGTTAGACTGAAGCATTGCGCGCACATAAAGTCGCCCTTCAGTGAAACTGAAGCATTGCGCAATGTCCACTAGCAAAGACAGATGAACAGACAAAAGAATCAAGGCACTGATGTACGGCGAGAAGTTGTGGGTTGCTAATTTGGCGGCTGGGGTCTTAAACCCGGGTAGTCGTCGACCCATTCAGCTCCCTTGCAGAATACAAGGTAGAATGGTGGGACGTTAGATATCTTCTCTCCTTTGTGTTTGCCAAAGTTAAACATGTACTCCGTTGAAGACGAGGTTGCAGGAGCTTTCGGCATGGTTGTTGAAGTGGGGGATGGAAAGAATGCGACTTACCCATGCTGCGCTGCGGGTAAATCTAGCTCGTGACCTTGCGCGATCCGAAGTATTATAGTACACCGAATACAGGAGTAGGTTAGCATGCTCTTTCTGGACCTCGCAGTTAGATGGCGCTTTCCCTCAGCAATGAGACTACCGAGGACTGCAGAAAAAATGGTGCCAGGTACTACTTGCTTGACAATCATAGTAATACCGATAAACGACCATACTTTGTGGGGGAGGATGTCGGACGTTTCGAACGTTCGTGCTAGCGGCGTCACATTTAAGGTGCTTGGATATGACGTTCTGTAGCAATGAATCAGCCTCAGAAAAAGAGTATACTCGAAGACGCATTGTGAATTGACGCACCACTGGATGCTGTGCATCCGTAGACCCATTTCGTCTCATCAGAACTTCGCAGTCCTTATCCTGTGAGTTTGTGAGCGCATGCCAACAATGAAATTAGAGCCAAAAATACATTGCAAACAGAGGTATCCATTCTACATTCATCTTTGAATTTTGGTGTGACTGAATTCCAGCTGTGTCCTTCTGGCCAACTTTCGGCGCAGCGACTCAAACCGGACCGGTAACTCACTGCTCGGTAATTGGGATTTCCCAGCCCCGGCAAATGCCGTACTATCTCTCACCGCAACCGCCGTGCGCATGAACGCGTTTATCCACCTCATAGACTACTTTGGACCACCTGCGCCTCGTGAGCCAGAGAATTGGCTTCAGAGACACTTACGACGTCAAAAAAATCCGCTATGGCGCCTCCATCAAAGATTGCATAGGTGGAAAACCAATATTGAAATCAAAGTCTGCTCGAGCCTTCGGTTTTTATGGCGCAGTACGTGTCTGGCCAAGAATATAAGGATGCCTTTACTGACAGCTACCCTGATAGTTTCTTTTGGACGCTGGCTGTACGCCAAAATACGATCTCATTCTCGGGTTGAAGTAGCTTCGATGCGCTTCATTACTGAAAACACGTCTATTCCGGTCCCCAAAGTCTGGTTGCACTTTCAATGGAAGCAGCTTGATTACATTGTTATGCAGCGAATGCCAGGACAGTGCCTAGATTCCATCTGGCCTGACCTCTCGGACGAATCCAAAGAGATTATTGTCGAACAGCTCGCAAGATATGTCCGCGAAATGCGGTCTATCCCTTCTCCTGCTGGCACCCAGATCTGTTCAGTGTTGGGTGGACCTATCCGTAACTACCGAATGTATGATGATGGCAACACAGGCCCGTTTCGTGATGAAGCCCATCTTAATCTCCAACTTCGTTGTCGACATCCGGTCGAAGAAAGCGTGCCTATCGTCGCCGTCGCTCATGCTAAGCCCCACCCTTTGGTGTTCACCCACGGAGATTTAATGGCTCGTAATATCATGGTTCAAGGAACCAGAGTTATAGCCATCATCGATTGGGAGTGTGCTGGGTGGTTTCCGGCTCATATTGAGTACTGCATGGCGATGAATTGGCAAAATTGGAAGTTGGTGCATGAGCCGTGGCGACCGTGGGTTCACAAATTCATTCCAGTGTACAAAGTCGAAGCTGAAGCGGATGAGGCATTGTTATCGCAATACTTCGTTCCGATGATGCATGCCCCTTAGGCTTTTGGAGGCTTCAGTTTATGTTGGTAATGCGTGAGTAGATTCACAATCGTTCGAAGAAAGTGTCACTGACATTTCATAGATACAGATGTAGTACCCAGTACTACAATGAATGTAGTGGAGATCTGTTTGTGCATTGCGATTGATCAGTACCTGATATCATGATCGTGGTCGATAATAATGATACCGCCGCTCTTGGGAAGTCTCTCGCCTAACATTCCTAATGCGCAGATCTTCCTGTAGAAATGGGCCCCAAGAGCAGCCGTTCCCAGCTCGACATCCAGCAAACCGCCTTCCGAGAGTTGCGACAAAATCCTAATGCACCACTGTGCACAAGTCCATCTCTGATGGGTCTGCAGGAGCGGCGTATATCCTTGTTCAGCAGGCTGCTCAGCAACAAAGGCGTACAGTTGCTTCAGTTCGATATCGATGATTGGCAGATGGATGCAACATGCCAATCGATTACTCTGGGCTAGGTTGGCGTCGGTACGATGGGCGAGTGTCCATCTAGCGTCCTCATTGGCGTTGCTGATTTGGAACGCTGGTACTGCCAGCGAAGCAATGGGATCCAACACTTCCTTCGTAGGAACAAGAGCCCAATGGTAGGCGCCTAGATTCCCAGTTTTGTAGAGGGCGATATAAAGATGCATTTCCTGCCGACACTTGAACCTGTGAATAGTACTTTGATCCAAAAATTACTTACGAGGGTGGTCCTATTTCGCCTTGATGGGAGGAGCCGTAGCTCAGCGCAATCTCAAGTTCCTATAAGGTGCCAACGGGACCATTGCGGACTTGATATCATCGGCAATCAGATCGTCGCCGAATGACTATGTGGGCGTCAAATGGCTACTTGTCGGGAAAATGCGGGATTGGCCGTTTCCGTGGTGTATTGTAATTTATAGCCACTAGCGGGGACCCGTAAAGATCTGAAGAAGGTCATTGAGGTACAGTACAGAAGATTAGAAATGACAATTGCATGATCTTTACAATATTATTCTCGAAAATTATCAACGGAAGGCAAACTCCTTCGATGTGACAACTGTTCGGAGTCGCAATTCAATATTCAATTCCCCCCGCACGTTTCAACGCCCAGAAGGACCATTTGAAACCAGATAAGGAACATTTCGGGCGGTTCAGGTATATAAGCACGCTCATCACAGTGATCACACCGAACGGGCATCCGCGCGAATGGTACCCATACATCCAATCTGCCGAGGGCCCAACTGAATGCCGATACCCGATAGATATTCCAGATCTTCACTTGGTACACTTTCTCCGGGAACGGAAAAATAGTAGAGATTAGAAGAGGGAACTACTTATAGTTGGAAGGATATTTCTCTCCGCATCGCGAGAGCAGTGGCAGCTAATAACAGCATTCAGCAGTAACAGTTCATACTAAAGCATCAGCACTACTAGTACATAGTAAACGGAGTATACAACGCTGTAGAGGTCCCGAGCCATGAGACTGCACTTTGTAAAGAATAAATCCTAGCTAGTAACAAGTTAGCTCAGCACATAAGTACCGAAGGGAGGTCAAAGCACAGAAAGCTGTGATCTATCAAAGTTGACAGTTGGAATGACAGGTATGGCATCAAAGATAAACACAGAAGATATATACCATGACAGAAGGGACTATAAGAGGTAGAGAGAACCCAGAGAAGTTGCAAAGTTAAGAAGATGCGTCGCTGTATGATGTAAGGGTCGAAATATACTATGGGTGCCAATTCCGGTATGTATCCCTTATGTCACAAAATGATCTAGACTCCATAGCTAAGTGGTTATAGCATGAGATTGCAGTAGTAAAAACAATGTATTGATTATCTAATCTCGGGGTCGTGCGTTCGAGTCGCACTGGGGTCTTTTTCTCTCAATTTGTTCATCTTGGAGGTTGAACCTGTCAAGGAACGAGTCTTGAAGCAACTTGCTTCTCAGGGCAAACCAGTTTACTGTATTCGCGGATGTCCGGTCTGATGTCAGGCTTTAGGTTCCTTGTGTTCTGTTTACGTATACACTGATTTCCGGATAAACAGTCACCAAGTTCAAGGCACTCGCAACTGAGTCCTTTGTTTCTGGTTGCAGAGGATCAATCACATCGATCGGAACTGTCGTTGGTGTTGTTGTCTGCACCAGCTGGTCCCAATTAGGAACTGTACAACGCTTTGTCTTCGGACTCGCACGTCGTGTTTGACCATGGCTCTCCTTCAAGATATACTGGAAGAAATATTAAGCCATCTCCACTTGGATTTCTCCTCCCTCAAAGTCTGCTCATTGACCCATTCCTCCTTTCTTCCTCCGAGAAACAGGCTCCTTTTTGCGAAAGTACGGGCCCGGGATTCCCATGGACCTCTAACGGATATCTGTCTGGAGCTCCGAAAAGTCCTCGAAGCTTCGAAATATATGATGGTATCTATCCGTTCTCTTATCTTGGACTTCGGTTAGTATCCGGAAGAGAACGGCACTGGCATCTTCCCGTTGCTACTGCAGCTCCTCCCTAACCTCCAAAGGCTCTTCATACACTTGGCAAGGGGAAACGTTTCCATAACACTGGCTCCTTTGCTTCGGCTCATTTGATCACCAGCGTTCGAACCCTTATCTTGTCCAAGATAGCGTTTGACACTGTCCCTCAACTCCCTTCTTTCCAGCTTTCATAACCTTGAGGTTATCACTATGAATGTGATTCGGATCAATGACGCCAATGCTACGACCGATCTGGTTCAGAGCCATCAATGTTGTTCCCCTTCTACCCTAGAACTCAATCTGGATGGGCCCATCTTAGATACTCTGCTCTTCCCACAGGTCCACAGTATCCACAGTGAAACTCCGCGTTCTCAGCATCTTCTCAGTGTAGGACCAGGAAGTTATTACCGCCTCGTCTACTTAGACTCTTTTCAGTCAGCTCCTCTTTGGAGGCTTTGACATTGCTCCTCCCGGTCACAGAATGGCGTGGATCTCGTAAGTTGCATCTTCTCTTGTCGCATTCATTGATGGTATATCTCTTCATAGACCTCGTAGATTTAAGGCACCTGAGCCGACTTTGCAGCATCCGCACTAGCCTCTACTTTGATAGTCACTGGACTTCCGTTGCTAAGATTCCATCTAATTGACAAGGGCCTTTTCCATGGGCGCACCCGTTCTTCAAGGGGCTCCCTTCGTCCGTGGAAGATATCATTCTCGAGGTTGTTTTGTGCCCATACGATGCCTTCCTTTTGCCTCATTTTCTATCGGATTGGCAAGAGCTTGACCATATCCTTGCTAGCCATCCATGGATATATTCAATACTACTCGAGCTATATGTTGATTATAACTTTCGAGATCCTAGCGTCGAAGACTATTGTTACGATGAGTGGTCAAGGCCCGGTGATCTCCATGAACATTTTCGAGAATTCTTACAGTATGAAGGCCTGCGCGAAATGAATGGCATGGGACGCTTGCATTTCGAAATCAAGAAAAGTGCGTTGGCTTCCTTTAATACGAAACTTGGACTAATGAATTTACATATAGGACCAATCGAACTCTCCGTTCGGTGAAGGCACTTGTACTTTTCAAAATTCGAACTAGTACATATTGTCACGATGAGCTGGTATTTCATCGGACAGTGACTTCATTACTAGTGCTTATCGCCGCCACCACAAGCATGTAACTGGGGAGTATGGAAATCTATTTTGACAAAACATACTCGTGTTTCCTCATTGCTCGCCGCTTTCAAATTCCAACCTAAGCATCGTACCACTACCTGTACAGTACGAAGTTCGAATCACGCTCATCTGAACATCCATCCAGAATCTCTTTCCTATGGTAAGTCTAAACGCCTCTTATCCTCAGATATGATTCTCGTTCTTTACATAGGCCAGATCCACGAATCATACGAAACTACTCGCCAATTTACAGTTTGATGCTGCAGCCTGCCAAAAATTGCCATCCAGTATTCAGACGGAGGAGATGCACGAGGATCTTCAACGAGAGGATGGCGACACACGATTGACTCGTCGCTTCAGCGTTCTGATGATATGATGGCATTGACATTCCTTGTGCGCTGTTTTTGCCTAGGCGAGCTTCGTGACTGCGTCGCGACCATGTCTGGACAGCCGAAGCTGCAGGCGGCACCAGAGCATGCCTTGACTGACGACATGACGGTGACTATATTGTTGATTTCGACTCCAAAAACCTTCAGTCGCTGCACGGCTCACCAACTTCACTACTGTCTGCTGAACTTGAAGACGTCCCGAAGGCTCATAATAGCCTTCCCTCTGCGAATCCTTGCAAAACCACATTTGTGTCGATCAACGAGGCCCACGATGTTGTTTCAAATCTACGTCGCGACTTATAAAAAACAACCGACTTCGTTTTTCGACGACGATGGTTACTTATCGTCAGCCTTGCCCAGAATGTTACCGAAGTTGGGGTCCCTATGATTGTTTCCTCCTTTGACTGCGGCGATGGCCCAGCGTGGAATCGACCCGGATTCGAAAAGGAACTCCTAACATCCGATGAAAATTTTCGAATCC
This sequence comes from Armillaria solidipes, assembly GCA_022818035.1. NCBI lineage: Eukaryota > Fungi > Basidiomycota > Agaricomycetes > Agaricales > Physalacriaceae > Armillaria > Armillaria solidipes. The sequence continues at coordinate 2,832,672 of JAIWYQ010000001.1, read as the reverse complement.
TTTGGACTGATCGACTTTCAGCACCTCCAAGGATCAAGACTGTTCCGTCACCTTTTGAGCTCGTCGGGACGATTTTCAACAGGCTTAGCCACCGAGACAGAAGGAGGAAATCGACAGACTCATGGATGGATGTAAATACACGCAGTCCACTTGGACCCGAGGCACTAAGCTATGGGAGCTCTGTGATGCTGAGCTTCAGCTGTGATTAAATGGGCTTCGCTGTCGTGAAAGACACTCTGGGAGTCACGAAAAGCTCTTGTCTGGCATGCGAGATGACGCTCCCCGTTCTCACGTCTAAACTCCTCGTATCATCTGGGTCGATGAAACCGTTTGCTCTTTGGGCCCGTCCTGATCGAGCTTCCACGTCAATAGCGGGCGGCATCATGGAAAAATGAAGGCGATTTTGCTCAACGCCGTCACCCAGGGACCACCTGTACTTTCCGGGGTCAAAATGACAGCGCCGTTCATCATGAAACGAAAGCTAACCTTCTTGGACACCTGTTACGGGAGTGTCCCAGGCGGCGAAGGACAGATGATATTGTTGGGCCTTGGCCGATGTGTATTCGGCGAAACTTCAAGAGTGCATTGACACTTGACGTAGCGGCAGCTTCGAGTGTCCATACTTGGCGATGTCGAGTCAAACCTTAGTTTTCGACCGACATCAATTTGCTGCATACTTTATTACAACGCGTCGACAAGCTGGCATCTTGTATCGGCGTCAGTGAAACAAATTAAATCTATGAGATGGTTCTGTATATCATTAGCTCTACCTTTCAACTTGCGAATTAAAATTAAAAGCAATATGTACATCTAAAGATCGGAAGTTACTGAACGGCGACTGGTACGAGGAGGGCCACTGGCATACCTGAGTACTACTTACAGTCGCGGCGGCCTGAGCGAGGCGATTCAGTGCTGGTGCCATCGAGACAAATCAAGGCATAGATGGATTACCGGTTATCAGCATAGAACTCAACAATGAAAATACTTCATGGGTTGAAGTCAACTTGTAGTTGAACAAAGGCTAGCAAAGTCCTGGAGCTCGGACCTGAGCGGTCACATGCGTGTGACGTGTCACAAAGACTTCAAATTTTCCTCTCTTCTTTGTTTTATACCATGACAAACGCCATGGGACGAACCAGTACGTTGTATCTGTTTCTCTGTACCTCACTGTTGCAATGGGAACTATATAGGATCCAAGAAACCGGTTGTCCCGTTGAAATCGAGTGAGTAGTAAATTACCAGAGTTCGACGTTCCTAACAACACCTCAGAACTGAAGAAAGACCCGGGAGTGCCCCGTCTACCCGACCTCAAAGTCAAAAATGCAGCCAAGCAGCTTCTCAATGGTGTAGGTTGCAAGAATTTTCGGAAAAGCCAGTACTGAGAATTATCTTTCAAGCCAAAGCCACCGCCGCAACGACCAGACGATGACTCAATAATGGCCTCGGAACCGACACTATCATCGCTAGCACGTCTTGCCTCGGAAACGACAGATGTTACTCAAGATCCGTCGTCGTCAACAAGCGGCGGCAAGACCAAGGAACAAATGCGCAAACATTACGTGCGTACATTGCACAAAGTCATCGACGAGAGCGATATTGTCATCCTCGTATTGGATGCGCGCGACCCAGAAGGTTGCAGGAGTCGATTGGTGGAGGAAGAAGTACGGAGGCGCGAGAGCGAGGGCAAGAAGCTGGTCTTTGTCCTCAACAAAGTGGGTACGTGCCGTATCCAATCACTTCCGGGTTCCTTACTGGAATGTTGTGTACAGATCTCATCCCAAAAGACAATGCTCAACTTTGGCTCAAACATCTACGGCATTCTACGCCCACGCTCCCTTTTTTGTCTCCCAGCTCGGCTCAGCACCAACGAACAAATATATCGTCGGGAACCGCGCCGGCACTAATAAGACTCCTTAAGGCCTACAAGCCCAAAGCGAGCAGTGTTACTATCGGTGTTGTAGGATACCCTAATGTCGGAAAGAGTAGCCTGATCAACAGCTTGAAACGAAGCAAGGTAACACACTTCCTGTCGTCCTTCTTACTTTCGCCGAATGTATCCGTAGGCATGCGCCGTGGCTGCTCAACCAGGCCACACAAAGGAACTACAGTCAGTGCAGCTAGAGCGTGGCATGCGCATTGTTGACTCTCCCGGAGTTGTGTTCGATGAGGATGACCTGATAGACAAGGGCGGGAAGAAAGGAAGCGTACTCCTAAGGAATGTGGTCAAAGTGGAGGATGTAGATGATCCTATCGCTGTCGGTACGTCCCATCATGGATAACCCTATCGCAGCCATTGACCATGTAATTGCAGTGGAGCAGATTCTTTCGAGAACTGCAAAGGAAGCTATACAGAAAATATACGATCTTCCGGACTATTCTGAAACTCTGGAGCTCCTGACCATGCTAGCGCTCAAAAGCGGAAGACTATTCAAGGTTAGTGTCTGCTTCGGGATATGGCCTATCTATGTTTACAACCATCTTTTCCAGGGCGGCACACCAGATCTTCTCGCCGCAGCTCGTCAAGTTTTAACCGACTGGAACCACCAAAAGATCCCGTACTTCAGCATTCCTCCCACAGTCCACCCTTCTTCAATCCCATCCACAAGTAAGTTCACTCCCTTCTTGTGCCTAATGTCAGTATTCATACCCATCTAGTTAATGCAACAACTATCGCACCCGGCGCCGAAAATGTCGGTCAGGCCCAGATTGTCGATACATTTTCCAAGCCCTTCGAACTCGAGGGTCTTTTCGGGGCGGCCGACGCCGGCGCTTTCGGGGATGATGTGAATATGGACCAAGAGGATGATGCGGATGAGATGTTTTGGGATGCCAACGAATCGTTCGATATGCAGACAGACGAGTCGCCAGGAAGTAGGAGACAGTCACTCAAGCGACCGCGCTCTCCGTCTCCTCAGCCCCCAACACCTAACGCCATGCAGATTACGGACTCGGAGCGTGACAAGAACGTGCGCCAGCCGAAACGGCAGCGCAAGTCCAAGTTGGTACCGGCCTATGACGACCCCCCGGATGAGCATGTGTTGCAGAGGATGGGAAAGAGCAATCCTCTGAACAGGAAGGTTCTCAAACGGGAAAAGAAGAGGGAGCGTAAGCTCCAGCGAATGAAGGACAGAGCGATCGCCGCTGAACGACCAGGAGGCATGGAGATAGACGGTGAGGACCTCCAGTTTACGTTCATGGCATGAAATGGCCGTGTTGTGTAGGATTATTGTATTAGCTAGGGTTGAACGTGTACATGTAATAACACTTAATGTAGGTTATTCTATGTTATACGATGGTGTGACTGTTCAACCATCGCTCATAATTGAAGGAGATAGGGAGTGGTTCTTTCCTTCCCTGTCCCTCGTGATACTGTACGGAACCGTATTCAACGTACCCAATATACACACTGGACTCATCATCTATGTCTTGCGACTCTGTCATATCACCCGCGGCCATACGTACAGCTGCCATGTACACCTCCAGATCCTTCCTCTCGCTCCTCGTGCTTGGAGCATCAAGGAGCTCCTCATACTGATCAATATATCTGCAATTACGTCATTAGAGCTCATTCAGGGTCGTGGCAGATAGAACTCACCCTTGGTATTCTGCTTCCTCTGTTTCTGATACGAAAGGCTCGAGCATCTGCTTCGCAATAGCCTCTGTCGACAACGAGTGACGATCAAATTCGGGCTCGAAAGAAGCTTTCCGAGCCTCGGTCCTTGCGGTTGGCTTCCCATTTGTTTTCTTTGGGGTTGTGACGTTCTGCGATCCTATCCATTTCCTGACGCCTTGTACGACACTGCACGCACGATTGTGAATAGATAACGATAGGAGTGGGAAAACATAAGACTTACCTAGATGGTCTATGACGCGAGCTCGTTTCAAAGGGACTGTGATTCATATCTTTGGCAGTCTTCCTAAAGCCGTTTCAGATCAGATCGTACATTCAGGCATCAAGCGTACCCTGGCAATTTCAATGTGCTGTTCATCGAATATGCGAAATGCTTCCCAAGAGATGTGAACAGCAAAGGTCGGTAATACTCGATCCAAAAGTCACCCTTCGTTTTCACAAAGTCTCGCAGCTTCTTGTCACAGTCATCGATTACATATGCAGGTTCGAGGTGCTCCGGGTTGAACCATTGTCTGTAACCGCTCCGCACAGGACGGTGGGTGATGGCACGCTCGCTCTGGACGCCCAGGAAGAGGCTGATAGCTGTTTGCTTATCAGCATCTGCTGTCACATCAAAAGCTGGAATACATGAAACAGAGAAGCGCCCACCTAACAGGGAATTGGTGTAGAACCGGCGGATGTTCTCAATGATATCCCGGGAGTGACTGTTCCAGTGAGGCATACGTCGGTAGGTTTCCACGCGATTCACAAGGGCGCTTCCGGTGTACTGGAGAGCAATAGCTAAACAAGAAGTTAGCACGGCTGCAATTTGATAAGGAATAATAAAACATGACGAACTATCGCCATGATCGTGGTACATTTCAGTCAGCATATTGACTGCATCAGAGTCGAATGCGAGATTCGGATTCTCTACGACCCCGAGCGCGTAAAGTTGGTGCCCGAGTGCGCGCTTCCCAAAGACAAACTGTGCAGCGTTAGTGCGATCTAGGCAATCAACACAATTTGTCCGGCAGATCCCATTCTGTAAGGAGATGGTGCTTCGCCAGGTTCTTGAAAAAACAGATTAATTGACAGTCTCCGTGAACGGCGGGTTTTACTTACTCTGAGTCACTCTGTAGATAATGCGAATACGGTTCTGGTCCTGAATGGAAGAAACCTGTAACTTGGATGGACTCTTCCGCTATATCCTCCAAATAGCTTATGACGTCCTGCGTCTTCCTATGACAGCCCACGTCAGAGAAGCCAATGAAATGGAAGGAATACCGACTCTTTGTATGCTCTGGACATATCCCAGGCTCTATAAATCATTTGTTTATCCCTCGGAAGGAACTGGTTAAGGTATCTGACGCAAAGAGTATATTCTTCCAGCAACTTGGACTCTCGAGGTACGGGTTCCCTTCTTTTGATGAGATTGAGAATCGTTATGGGCGCGCCATATCTTTTAAAAAGGTCATCAAAATGGCGAGATGCTGCTGTGTAAAAAGGGTCTACAACATTGACTAGGAACGCAGCATAATTAACTCAAGGTACAATCGTGACAGGGATAATGGAACGGCTTACTCTCAATGGGCGGCCGCGGAGTCATGCTGTTCGTTTCTTGTGTCCAGTAGATAGGAATACTCCCGCGATACTGCGTATCATGAGCAATGAGGCAAGGATAGATGGGAAAACCAGTACCTGTAGATAGCTGGTATAGTTAGGGCTAGGTCGACGACTGCACTTGTTTCCTGAGGAGTTCCTCGGGGCTGGGTAATAGAACGGCGTCGTGAGAGCCTCCGAAACTATCTGCTCCGTTTCAACTTCATTTGCGACATTGCCCTGAAAGAGAGTAAGCGATGAAAGGCTTGACAGTGAGCTGTCCGACCTCATCGTTGACCCCGCGTTTGAGATATCGTGCCCCTGCGAAGTGGCGTGAACGTCTTGCGATCAACGTAATAAAAACGACGCGGCCCAGAACGGTGAGTTCTACTACAGCTGAGAAAGCCGACGTGTAGACAGACATGCATCACGTACTAGCTTGATCTACATGTCCGTGAAGCAGGGGCAGAAGCCAGTGCGGACTCGCCAAGCCGTCCGAGTGTTCAAAAGGAGTTGCGATCATGTTGAAGTTCCATGCATATCTGTCGTTGAAGGCCCATTTCCCGTGAACAGAACGACTGGAGCCAGTGAGATTGTGCTGCAAGGACGAAGTCAGGTCATAGGTATAGCTGACAACGATCAATTTCCATAGTACCGACACGACAAATAGCATACCTGAAGTAAAAGTTCTTTGACATGTCAACTTGCTTATAGATGTTGATGAGTCGCTGCTCCTCCGCCGCCTTCTCAATCTTTTGGTTAAAGCAGACCGGAATGATCTCAGTGTTTTCACAGTGATAGAGATAGTGGCCGCCGAGCAGGGCGACTACAGAACGCTTCGTGATGATAACCATGTACCACCCCGCAGTGAAACGGACGAATCCTAGGCGTCATTGTAATTGCAGTCGCTAATAAGGACAAACCCAACCCGCTCACCTGCAATCCCAAAGAACATCTTCGCCTTCCCAAGCCCTCCAGAGCTCTTGTTTCCGTCGTCGAGCATCTTGAGCATGGCGCTCATCTGCTTTCCGCTATACTCTGCTTCATCTTCAACGACGGAAAGTTCATCTTGACTTGTGCGGTCAATCTTGATAATTCTGTGCCTCGAGTCGGCGGTATTGGAAGCAATAACAAAGAATCGCAGCCTGTTCTCGTACAAAATGTACTTGTTAAATGCTGCTGAGCGTTGTACTGCGGGTGCTGGGTCGCTCATGATGGATATCACCGCAGCCTTGCCGCATTAAGCCCTCTAGAGAACAACGCTCACAGACTCGTTGATTCGGTGCTGGCAGTCGTAACGGAGGTGACGATTAGAGAACGAGCGGGACGAGCGCGTTGCCTCCCGTTTGCGTGACTGTCGTGACCGTGACATCGCGGTAGTCCCACGTGATTCAGACGTGGGTGAATCGGGCCGAATGAGCTGAGTAACGGTTAACCTACACAGTAACGACTCAGAAGCGATACTTGTATCTGTGCACGACTCTGAGAAATTTGCCTAATCAATCACCGTTACATGGTCTGCTCGATAATCCATGGACGCTTCAACACCCACTCTCAAATAGTAGCCGTTTCACACTAACTTGAAGTCGGTACTAGTGTTAGACTGGAAATTCACTCGTGACAAGTCTACAGTCCACATGTCCTAATTCAAGTTTGTTCATTTCGGCCTTGCGTTCAAACTGCATAAAATTGTAAAAATAGTCCCCCATACCCCCGTAAGCTGACCATTCACCATCGAAGGATTCTGCATGTACCAAGTCTGAATAGTACCGTTCGACGTATATTCCAAGTCGGACTGCGGAAAACAGCGGACGTCTAGCGAAGATATGATCCAGCTCTTGCCAATCCTTAGGCAACATGAGAATACGTAGACCACTTAGATATCGTAGACTGCGGGGAGAACAAACGCTCGACAGTGGGGCCGGCTAACTGTAACTCCAGCACGGAGGGACGACATGGATCAGATGGAGCCAGACAGTTCGGAGAACCGACGTCCTCTACAATTATTCCGGAAATAGTGTCGGTGTCGAGCTGTTCGAAGCTGGAGAATAGGGAAAACGAACACTAGAGATTGAATGGGACGAATGAAACGAGCCAACGTTGAGCTTGCTCGGTGACAAAAATATTTTAAGGCGTTGAGGGAGCCGCAGGAGGGAGAGAAACATGCACAGATCATCATTGCAGACACCAGTAAGTAATCCAAGATCACGTAGTGAATCGATGATGTCATATAACTGTGAAGCCATTATAGCATCGCGAAACTTGAGACAGCTGTCGACTTGATGATGACAATGAAGAATTTTCAGTCTTAAAGAAGAGCCTGTGCCAACTGGGAGGAGGAAAGGAAGAAAGAGTTAATAAACAGGCTTTGAGAGCGAAAATCGAGCGAAGGGGTTCAAAAATTTCCTCTAGTATATCTTGATGGACGGCCACAACGGATGACGGTATATGGCAAGACTTAGCCGACTAGAACCGTCGACGAACTTTGCTTATGCCGGTACATCGGGCCGTTCCACGTGGTTGAAGGTGCGGTCCCGACACACATCCGCCTCGTCCACGCAACGCCCACGATGTCACGGCTCGGGTCCCACAATCTCGTACGTACAAATCTGCTCGAATTTTCTTTGTCAGTGTGCTGAATCGGGGCCATTCCATTGAACACGGTGGGTGATTTGGGGTCATTCATATTTTAGCTTTAACGTTACCGTGTTTATGGTCAAGGACCAAGTGCTTGTTGAAATCTTAATTTCAGGGCTAATGACTCCGGTTCCTTCTGGTTGGAGTGTATTAAACGACGTCGGCTTGGGAAATCACCTTCCTACTTAGTACTGCATCCTGGCATCACATCACGCAGGTAGTACCAAGAGACGGAAATTTCTCGAGGTACACAAGGTAAGCAACTTCGTAGAAGAAATTTGGACCATCAGGCACCGACAGGCAAGCCACAGCCATCGGACCGACGAGCCGTGGTCCCTTTATCCCTTTTAAGTCAATTTTAAGTTCCAAGCAGGTAAAATTCATGCAAAGTTCATGTGGTGTTCTAAGTAGCCGTGCTCGCTTGGACAAGCGACTGTCCTTATGCGAGTCTTTTTGCTTGTTTTTTTTCTTTTCCAAAAGGACGCTCATGGAATTTAGTTGTTGCTGCCGCGCAGCCGCCGGTTAGTAATAAAAGTTTCAGAATGATACACGCGTCCCAAAGGCGCGCGCGCAGCTAGTGGCGCTATTTCCGAGTCGGAGGTATACGCAATGGGCGGCATTTGGTGCTGGTCGTCGTTCTTATACCACGATAAATTGGAAAAGTAAGCATCTACCCTGACAATGAACCGCGTTGGCATCATCCTTAGCGCCATCCATGCAAACCCTCGTAGCACAATACTCCTTGGCGTTATTGGGCTCTCAGTCCCCTGGCTCCTCGAAGACTACCATCGATGGCTTAGGCTCGGGAAATCCGCCCTGCCGTACAACCCCATAGGCTGGCTACTCGCCGTCTCGCTCAAACCATTCCGCCGCGAAACGCTTTCCACCATCGAATACTCTCAGGACCCGAACGACGCCGCCTGGCTCGACCCCGCCACGATTCCTGAACGCCGGGGCTCGAGACCGTTTACGGGATGGCATTTTGCACCCCACAGACAACTGGATCGGATCCCCGACGATCTTACCCGCAAGGTCAGAGTCAGGGTCACCGGCTATTTCTTCAATTTTCATTTAACGTGTCCGTCGGTAGAAACTCGAAGCGGTATTCGCGAAGCACGCGGAGGCTAACCAGGGCGTGGTGGAAATATATACATCGTGTCATGAGAGATTAGGCGATGGAATGCATCTTCGTTCCTCTGTCCCTGCGCCACACGGTCCGGCGTTGCAAGCACAGCTTGAGATGGGACATATTCATTCCAAGGACTCTTCCATGCATTTCATGCTGTCGCCTAGAGATTGTAAACTCGGTGAGTACCGTTTGCAGTTAGTGGCGTCCATATTCACTGGTATGATCCCGATCAGTTATTGAACAGGGCTGGGGAGAGAGACACCCTCTTAGTGGAGTAAGCAAGTGGATCCCGATGCCAAAGGAGTATTTATTAATCTATGCGCCGCGAAACGACGAAGAGCTCGCTGTCATAGAATATATAATGATGGCCAGCATTGGATACATGTCGAATAGTCAAAATGCGATTGAAAGTCTATGAATCGTGGTTATTTAATTTATATCGTCAAGTAATACTCTAATCAAGCTGCCAAAAAAGTGTCCGTGTCGTGGACCTAATACACGTGCTTATAAATTAGACGTGGGTATATTAACATCGTTCCCACATTTTCACCGAATCACTGAATAGAAACAAAGTTCCGTTCAGCAGGGAAAAACAAGGGACACGAAAAAAGGCACATACATCACAAAGGCGCGCTGTTCCACGTCCTCCGGCCAGGTCGCATACCAAGTGTCTTTCTTGTTGTAAAAGTCCCTCATCGCAGCTGATCCCCATCAATCAGTCAATGTAAATCATTTATCCAGCCAGGCCCATCACTCACTCGAAGACCCATCTAGCCACGGCTTGTCACCGTACCCATCATCAAACCATCCGTTTGTCCCACCAATAGCAATGTCCAATATGAGATAGAACCCTATCAAACATATATGGTCAGCAGGTTGTGCCAGGAAAGTTGAGAGAAGCCTACTTTGATCAAACGGTGCCGATGTAGATCCATTTACCCACGGGTTCTGTAGTGCGATGGTCTCAGATCCGTTGGTGGTAGTCGACGGAAATTCTCCGAGGTCCCAGAAGGATTCTTTTATACTCATCTGGAACATGTGATGCAGACGAGAGTCGACGTAAATCCGACTGGAGGAGGAAGTTAGGAACCTGATAGCTGGGTAAGAACTCGAACGTACATGAACTTGTCGGTCCATTCAATGGAATACGTATGGAAGTCGTCCGCGTAGCTACCTCGTCGGAGGGTCCACCATCCGTAAGTCTTAGCCACAGCATTAAACCAAGAGACCGGACCCCAGTTGAGCGAGCCGCGAACATAGTTGGATCCCCTAGCAGACGACGTTAACAAATGTAACAAGGAAACAAGGAGGAAAGGCTCATACTGTCTAGGATATGAAATGCCGTTTCCTCGAGATTCCATGATATCGATTTCGCCTGTAAGATTAGGGATGAGACGTAAAGTAGGGTAAAACGAAGCCAGTTACTCACCGCTTAGAGGCCACATTCCGTACGCATTGTCAACGGGAAGCATCCAAATCGCAGGCCACATCTGTCCCAGCAGTCAGTATGTAGAAGGGCACGAAGCGGGAAGCGGAGATACGAACCCAGTCCCTGAAGAGCCTATCAGTCTTCGATACAGCACGACAAAAGTGAAAACTTACCCAGTTGGAATCTTAGCCCTGACCTCGACCTTTCCGTACCGAATATTAGCGCTACTCCTCGTACTCAATCTCGCACTCTGAACAGGGTTTATGATTTGTCCCGTCGTAGAGTTGCTTACGGCTGAACAGGCAGCGAGGTAGGATTTGGTATCGAAACTCTGGTCACTACCAATTGCAGTGGTACCTGTGGTCGTCGACGAGGTCGACGAGTCGGTGTAAGACTGTCCCTGAGTGATGTTGTACGTGCAATCGGTAATATTGAAAACGTGTCCATCGAGTATCGCATCCCTGCCAATGCTGTCCTCGGTCAGCGTGGGGAGGATGTACAGGCGATTGTTCGAAACAAAAGAATTATTAAGCGAAGAAGTGGTCATTTCGAATTGGCCGTTCCTAAAGGATACGAACGTCTCGGTTAGAAGTGGCACGGACGAGATAGAAGGTGCTTACCCGAAGCCACTCATATCGACCTCTCGGAAGAAGACACCATTGTCACCAAAGACGTCATTTCCGCTTGAGAAATCCTCATCAAGGACCGAGCACAAGTTACCGGTCATAACGGGAAGAGATTTGTAGTCAAAGTAGATCTTCAGGGCACTGGCGACAATTCCTAGGAAGGCCACACCGTAGGTCGCGAAGTACGCAACGGTAGCACGACTATCCTTTTTCTCCACCCATGGCTTCTCGAGAAGATCGCTACTGGTGAGCCTGGTTGACTTGGGACGTTCCCTCGTCACCTTCGTGGGGGAGGGGTATGGTACAGAGTGAGGGGCCGTGAAGGGGGGGAGGTGAACGCCTCCCGCGAACGTGCAAGATAGCTGGCCCTCGGAGATTCGGACGTAGGCGGGCGGCTACCCAAATACGACGAGGTACGGTGCAAATCAGCCACACTTGTGGCGACCGATGTAATGCCGCTCCTCGGTGCAGTGTCTGGGAACGGATACTGAGTTGGGATAAATCCCGGTGTCTGCATAGGCGTCTCTGTGGGGGTGCTGAAGCTAAGCACGCTGGCTGGTGGTGAGAAGGGATTCCTCGCCGTTGACTGGGTGAAGCTGTTGGTACGAGGCGTCTGGGGGGGCGAGTCCATAGGACGGTTATTGAAGTGCGAACGGTAGGGAGTTGGCACCTCAGGGAGCGTGTCGTTTTCCTCACCATCAGACTCGATGATAAAGTGCGCATGGGCACGAGGCGCTGTCGCATCGTCGTTAGGTCCAACGATGGGTGAAGACGATGGGAGTTGTGCTGAAGGAGGCATCGTCGGCTGGGGTCCGAAGCTTCAAAAGTCCTTTGACGTTTACGATTCGTTATAAGACCACGGGATAGCGGACGCCTAGGTCCGCATCAGCACTTCTATTCGAACTTTTCCATCCAGGTCGTGCCAACATCAGCCCCGATGAGCATGTTGATGATCTCGTTCCTCGAAGGAACCGATCTCGCCTGTGTACGTATACCCACGCCCTGTCAGTGCAGCTTGATGGAGATTCGAAGACGTCGGCATATATGGTGTAACGCCATCATCTGATTGAATTAGATGGTGATGACTCTTTTATGACCAAAATTCACATGGACCGTTCGCAGCGCTCCCGGTCGGACTAGGGAGCTATGGTGTGATTTTTCGAAGATACGTCCAACTCAGTGAAAAGCCATGACCGGAGATTTGACTCCAAAAGTCACCGTGCTGCAAATCCGGCCCGGTCATTCCTGCCCGACGTAAGGGTCGGAGATATTGTTGCCCCAACACGGATATGTAGATCAGTTAACTTGATGCCAATTTGCGATTCAAGGAGATAAAGGCCCGTTCATCGCGACAGACAAAAGTTATTTAGCCTAGCCGGATTCTCGAGTATATCGTCCCAGGTATACCGAGAATTCGCTCTACCGCCATCCGAAACACAACTAGTCACAGTCGTTTAAAGTGCACGCATAACAAAAAGTTCGTCTAGAGCCGTTGATGTCGGAGCCAGGCGGGCATTGCTTTGTTAGGGTCTGCATAGTAGGTCACCGTTACGCAGTGATGCAGATAAGTCGCCAGAGAACAAGCTCCACAATGAAAAGGACTAAGTGCATCCGGTATCTTGCCAGTGCTACTAAGCAGTGACTGCTGCTAGCTCCCGTGGCCCTGTTCTCAATTTTCCATTAGTGGGCATTGCCCTGGCATCAGTGACAGAGGTCAGAATCCAGGTGCACTGGGCATCAATAATCTATAATGAAGTGAAGAACGGAATCGGGTCCATGTGGAACACATGGGAAAACCCGCCGGAACGAGGATTACATGTCGTCCTCCGAGGCCAGATAGACTCACGGTCGGAAGAAACGTCAACGAAAGGCCAAAAAAATTAAAGACGTGCTTACTGCGGATGCGCATATAGCTGTGATGGTGTATAGAAAGTTATTGAGCGCGACTACTTCCTACCCCATTTGTCCAAGGCGCGGATAGGGGCAGTTGAATCGCTGAACATGTCAAACGACGAACTGAGCTCAGCCTGACTGAATTGGAGAGATAAGAAATTGTAGCCGCGGTATCTTCATGGGAATGGTGACAGTAGCGAAGGCGGGTAACACATGAGGCCCCGATAGCAAGCATCTTGTCAAAAATAGCTGATAATCTGTTGGTGCGAGTACAGCGAGCAGCGGTCCAACGGTCAATTGATTCGCTGCCGAAGTCTCTGCACGCCTTCCGCTAATGATAGATAGGGCGTTGAATGGAGACGGCACCAATGACGCCAGTGAACGAGTTTTACTCGGAACTAGGGATATCAAAGAGAAGACTGAGAAGATTGCAGTTGTCACGCAGATCCTGGAATCAAGAGAGGAACGTTAATATGGCACCAGCGTCTAGTTCTGGGGGAACAAACGTTGCTTTGACAATCGTGTGTAAAGAACCTGAAGCAAGGATGCGGGAAGCGCGCCATGTAGGCACCGGGGCTAATGAATGAGAATAATTGAAAGATTGGGAAGTTCCAACTCAGAGCATCAAATTCGAGAAGGAACGTTCTGAAAAGATAGGACTTAGTTAGCTCAGTATAGTAGACAAGACGACACGTTCCGGGAGCGGATGCCGCCTCGAGAAGTTACTCACTTACGCATATGCGTTGTATACGGATGAAATAATGCTAAGTTGGGCTGTAAGAACTGCGATATCAGTGGCACAACTTGTTTTCTGGATCAACCAGCGTCGCTTCTGCCTTATCATTGTGTATCGACGGCGGAATCGAAAGACCTGCTGTCCGCAATACCCGCGACAAATAATCAAGCTCGACGAGTACGGCATCTGGTCGAGGGATACACATCGATCATGATCAGAGTGGCGCCAGACTGAATAAACGAACTATTGCACAAATTTAGCTAACCAAGGGTAAGAGGGGCTTTTACGGAAGTATCAGGATGATACAGATAGTAAGATATGTATCGTCTGGATACACAGATGTATATGAGCACGATTGCCGTACGCAGGTAGTCAGTTGCCGCCGATAGTCGGTTGCCTCCGGTTGAGTCTTGAGCATTTGGCCGTACTGAGCACAGCCATATGATGCGGGTGTCGGTGAGTATACGCCAAGTGCGTCGTCGTGGAGCGATCGCACGATCGATTGATCACCCCATTTTGGAGACAAAGCAAACAAGTGCAATCAAACGACAATATGTTTTTTTTCCATTCTCCACTTTGTCATTTCTTCCAGATCCTCTCTCCAGACTCCAAGGGCGTTGCGGAGCGCCGAGCCTGCGAGTGTTCGGCTCCAAACACGGCGCGAGGATTTAATCGACATGAAGGCCTCATTGTAGCCACCGTTCGCAATTCGATAATCGAGCGCTCGACGATAATGATTCTTGGACTTGGTCCTGATTGTTTGAATTTGACGAACCAAATGTAGTCCGTGCAGTTATTGAAGGGCTAAACGGTGACAGACTTCTTGACGCAAGAAGGCTGGGTGTTCGCAGAAATGTTGTGACCGCTCTCTTTCCACATTTTTTCCCATGGTGGGATGGGCCGGTGGATTCGATCAAGATGGCTAGGTACAAGTCGTGCATGCGGTCGTATTGTACCTGGCTTTTTTTATGCCGCCTGATGCTTGTGGATCGGCCTGTCACTACTTTTCCTGTCACTGCGATGGGCTCTTCCGTCTTCTCAGCCGTAATCACGGCTTGGTGAATTATCCCTGCACTGCTCCAAAGCCTGATCGGCCTTTAAAGACTTCATCCCTTCGCGGAATCGATTCTTTCAGTTGCTGCTCCTCCGGTTTTTGCTTCACTCACTTTCTTTTACCTTCCCCTCACGTCTTGGGTATCATGGACTACGACAACTATGATGCCGTCCTTCATTATGTTTGGGGTCGTGTAAGTTCTCGCTATTACATATCCCCGTCCACCTCCCCCATTATTCTTACTTTCTTGTTAACTTTAACTTTTTTCTAGACGCAAGGAGACGCTTGGTTCAAGCCCTCAGAAGAAAATGTAGCAGCCGGTGTCTGTCTCCGTGTCGCGCCAGGCCAATTCCGCGTGTTTCCGTACGAAAACCGCTACCTGGCACCATTCGAAGCAGCCGTCCGTGTCCTCAACCCCCTCATCGCTGTCAAAGTCAGGAGCGCCGCCGTCAATGCTGCCCTGTCCACTGTGTACGTCCTGGAATGATTAACTGCTCTCCTGGCTCACATGTCGCAATAGGGCCGAAGATGCTGCGTGCATGTACCTCGATTCCGACACACGAATTCAAGTACTCGATACAATGAGCCATCTGGTCCGCGCGGACAAGGAACAGTGCGGTGCCTTTCTGGTGTGTTGTACCTTCGCCCTTGAATCAATTGATGCCTAATATGATTCGATTTCAGCGTGATGAGCGTGTCCTGGTCGTGTGGTCCGACGACCTCGACAATATTATTCCACTGTGTTCGGATTTCGAAGAGAAATTGATGAAGCTTGTCTGGCGGTCCCGCGGAACCATCGCTTCGTCAATTACAGGAACATCTGCCGCCCCATCGACTACTGCATCCGACGACAATCTCAATGCTGGAACCAAAGCCGCCGAAGCTGCTGCCGTGGCCTCGGAGGCTGTTGCTGTTGCTGTTCTTAATGAACGAGAGAAACAGCCTGGACAGAAAACGTCGACCGGTTTCTGGAGCTGGAAACTGTCTGGCAAGTCAAAGACAGCGGATCAGTCAGATCCAGAAAAAGGTTCGCGCAAGTCTGCTCGACCTATTCGACTCTTTGGGCCTGTATATGGAGGTCTTGGTGCGGGACTGTCTCTGTGTGAGTTATTTGTGCCTTTTTAATTTACTTTTGGTCGTTCCTGACATAATTGGGATTAGACTTTATTGGAAGCGGTATTTCGACCATGATTTCCGAGGCCCGGCTCGACGGAGACTACACGAGATTTGCGTTGCTCGCCGCAAGTCCGTTTCTCATTTGTGTGTCGCTGGTAAGTTGCTTCTTTAAAACTTCAATTCAATACCTAATTCATATGTTTCCAGTTCTTCGCCCTTCAAATCATCACGAATATCAGTTTCGCGTAAGTATTCCCCTTCTATTATTAATAACTCCCAAGTGACCTTCCCTCAGCCTTGGTCCCGTTGCGCAATACCATGAAAACTCTCGCTATTACTCTGCCGTCGTACCCGAACCTAATCCGGAACTGGACGCGAAGCTCCCTCACGTCACAGTTGAGATGCCAGTCTACAAGGAGAGTCTGGAGGAGACCATGTGAGCCACTAGAACCCGCGTCTCCGATTTAGTCTTTTGATCCGGCCTGTCTTCTCTAGTGCTCCCTCGGTAATGTCCCTAAAGAAGGCCATGCAGACTTACGCTCGTCAGGGAGGCACCTCCGCTATCCTTATTCATGATGATGGTATTCAGCTTATTAACGAAGCCGAGAGGGAGAAGCGAATAGCGTTTTATGCTAACCACAACATTGGCTGGGTTGGGCGTCCCGGACACTCGAGTGAACCTGATGGTTTCAAACGAGCAGGTCGCTTCAAGAAGGCATCGAACATGAACTATGGATTGGCTCTCTCTCTTAAGCTAGAGGAGAAGCTTGCTGAGCTCGAGGCTTCGGAAAAGGCGGGGACCGGCTCAGATGATGATCACGAATCTTTGGAGGACAAAGCACTCAAGCTTGCGATTGAGGACATCTACGAAGCGAACGGTAAACGGTGGAAGCCTTGGGCCTCTAATGGCAAATCACTCAGAATGGGCGATGTCATTTTGATCGTGGACTCCGACACTATTGTTCCCGAGGTACGTCGTGACATGTTTTGCGGCGCGTGATTGGGGCGTTGACGATCTTTATTCTTTCTCCTCCAGGATTGCTTCAGAGATGCCGCACGAGAGCTAGCTGAGTGTCCCGAGGTCGCCATCATCCAGCATGAGTCAGGTGAGCAAGAGCCTTTCTCCGAAGCCGAGCTGGGTGTCTGACGGGGGTTTCTCTTTTCATAGATGTTATGCAGGTCGCACACCATTACTTCGAGAACGGAATCACACATTTCACGCGCCGGGTCAACAGGTGTATCTCCATGGCCTGCGCAAACGGCGAAGTGGCCCCGTTCGTGGGACACAACGCCTTCTTGAGGTGGTCTGCGATCCAAGATGCGGCTTTCGTCGACGAAGATGATGGCGTCAAGAAGATTTGGTCGGAAAGCAACGTCTCCGAAGACTTTGACATGGCGCTTCGACTCCAGGTACGCCCGGACCCGTTGTCTGGTTTTTTCTATTGTTAGTTCGCGAACTGAGATCATGCAGCTGAAAGGATACGTTATTCGATGGGCAACATATTCCGAGAACGGTTTCAAGGAGGGTGTATCGCTTACTGTCGATGATGAGCTCAACCGCTGGCAGAAATACTCTTATGGTGCGTGCCTTGATTCACCCTCCCGATGTCCGGACTGTTATATTCATTCACGCCTTCACATCTTTGTTCTGACAGGCTGTAACGAACTGTTGTTTAACCCGCTGGTATCTTGGTGGCGACTTGGTCCTATCACCAAGCAGTTGCGCACATTCATCTGGTCAGCTGCACCGCCCCATTACAAAATCAGCATGATGGCATATATGTTTTCCTACTATGGAATTGCTGCGTCGGCCATGTTATCGGTGCTCAACTACCTCCTCCTTGGCTGGGCTCTCGACGTCGACGGATACTACATGCACAGTTTCGAAATTTGGTTGGCTTGTACCGTTGTTTTCCCAGGCGCCGGAAATATTGGGTATACGTTACTGGAATACCGTCTCGGGAAGAGGAGCATCTTGTCCTCTTTCCTCGAGAATATCACCTGGATACCATTCTTGTGAGCCTTCCACTTCTAACTTGTTAGTTCCTGACTGAGATTTTGTTCGATGTAGCTTTTTCTTCTTCGGAGGCCTCAGCATTCATCTCTCTGTTGCATTACTCGCGCATTTGTTCTCTTATAATATTACGTGGGGTGCCACTGCGAAGGTTAGTCATCTCTACTTTGTATGAATCAGTCGGGATTGACGGTGACCATAGGAAGTCGAAAGATCTAACTTCTTCCTTGAAGTTCCCAAGATCTGGAAGCGCTACTGGCCCGTTATCCTTCTGGCGCTCATTGGTATTGGTGCGATGATCGTTCTGTCTCTATCATTTATTCCGGAAGGCTGGCGTATTCCGGGGACTTCTTGGGCTGTAATCTTCCCTCTTGCGTGAGTGCTCCGGTCTGGCATTCATCGTTATGTTCTGTTGCTCATATTATCTGTTCTAGCATCGTGATCTCGGGGCATCTTCTATTCCCTGTGAGTACTTCGTTGAATATGTTGGCGTGCATCGTACTAATCTAGGCCCTTCAGGTCGTTCTCAACCCGTGGCTCATGATTTTCGCATACTAAGCTACTCCCACAAATGGCTGTATGGCAACGATATCCTGCAACTTATATTACTATTGGTTAGACGATTTTGGACTCCCTGTGTCGATAGACTTATTATCAGCTTTATCTATAATCTCAACTGTACAGTACTACATACAGTAGGCTCCGGTATCTTCTTGTTTGTGCGCTCATTATAGCTTGCCTTCTTTTCCTTCACTGTCTTTGCGCACATACCCTATCCTACAATTTTATTTGGATATCCAGAAGCATAACGTGGACAGTGGTATACACAATAAATTTTAGATGTTTTGTGTTTTCACCATCAATATACTTTATGGATGCGATGGTCATGTTGTGAAAAGGTTTTGACATGAGTGAGTCGACGCGAATTGTTGATCATCACGCCACCCAAAGCGCAGTTTGGCTTCACGAAGGCGAAGCAGCACTGATAGGCGCTTGGCAGATCAAGTATTCGATGACGCATAACTAGCGTCCCTTGCAGATTCGCCACGGCGCCGCCGCAAGAGACGTATCGGTGATGCGTCGCTTCGTAGTTTCGCTTCTGAGTACCTATCTTCTCACCTTCCTCCTTCGCCCCCACTTTCAACCGCCTCCGCCGCATAATAACTCGGTTTCGAGTTCCGAAGCGACGTTCGGGCTCATCAAAGTCGGGATACATGGTAAATCCGTTTTTAACTCTAACGCAGATCTGTCAGGAAGGGGATACCACTTTGAGGCCCTCGTGCCGGCAGAGTAACCGGCTTTGATCCTTTCTTGTTTCACCATTGTTTCGCAAGATGAACCGCTTCTCCACAATGGAAGCCCCCCCTCCTCCTCAGGTTCAAGATTTGAAGCGACGTCGCGTAAAGGAACGAAGTAAATATGACAAGCTGAATTTCTGCGGAGGTCGGACCCTCCTAGTAGCATCTTTGCCACGCATCTTCCCACTACATCAAAGCGTACTGGAGTTAGAAACCTCTCAAATGACTGTTTCATGAATCATCTGCCATCCGTTATGTCGCTCCGGCCATTGTGGCGCGCGTTGTAGAGGCGTTTGTGACCAGCAGTAGGATCCAGTGTTAGTTCGCAAAACGTAATATCATTTGGCGGTCTCGTGTTCACTGCGAAACCCAATGAATGCTTCACGCCACAAAAGAGTCTTCGCCGACTGCATAAGGTCAGATAACTTGCCAACTGCACATAGACATAGAAGAGGGCACAAAACTTGTACCTTTCTCTTCGATACATCTATCTCCTTGTCACTGTACAAGACTTATCTGATCTGTGTAAATATAACCACTTGCTTCTTGTTCCTGCAAGACGCTTCGTTGGAATGAACGCTTCTCTCGCCATCGATGGGTAGCGGAGGCTCGTGCACACCGCAAGTTCAGTATGACGGCATGACGGACCGAAGATGAATTGCTGTCTGGGAGATCCTCATATCGTCAAGCAGAACGAAGGTGGCCCGCCCAGTACGGGTTTATACAGCGTCCCGATACTGTATCTCCAACTTTAAAGCTTAAGCTTAAACATCCAAGAACGCACATTCGTCGTCGTGGGCGGGGATCGTCGGCACTACCGCCAATAGAACGTCTCATTGACGTTTCTCTGATAATCGGACATTTCTAGCCACCGCCGACATCGTTTACGTTGAACGAGTGACCGCCTTTCTGGCGTTCCCATTTCACAGCGCCTCAGTGCGCATCTTTGAGGGACTGCAAGACACTCGCTTGTTTCGATCAATCGTCCGAGACCCGCGACAAGGAAAAGAAGGGCGTATGTGACTATTGGATAGACGTACGAATTATGCTCATATCGTGTTGGTCGGTATGAGTCTTCATTTGTCACAATACATTTCGCCACGACGTTTGTTTCAGTAGACAAAACCCCACTCGTCTTCTTCATCAGATTCGCTAGGAAGGCGATCAAAATAAGTTAGAGCCACAGAATTCATGTTTACCTGTCGCCGAAATCTTTGGTGAAAGAAAGAGCCCCCTTCTGGACGAGGCGAGGCATGGAGTCTCTGATGACATTCTCTGTCACGTCCAATATTCTTGATATTTCTCCAAGGGGGGAATCCTCACCCCCCATTAAACGGATCATTAATCTCCGGAGTGGATAACTTTCATCCCCCAGGACTGAATCGAGGTTCGCCCAAGCCTCTTTACCTGCGGTGGAAGAACACTGGGTGCTCTTGTCATCGAGATATAGCTGTATTCTTAGAGATTCCAGACGAGTCGGGACATTACGCGATGGTCTGAGCGCGTTCGTCCACCACCCTAGGATAGGAAGCGGATTGACTTCCAATATATCTGGGAAATCTCCTAGGTCCACGGATAGCGCACGCAGGTGAGATACAGGAAGATCGAAGGGGGGAGGGGTGCGGCCATCGATGCATGCCTGCATGAACAAGGCTGAGACGCTGATTAGCGCGTCGCGATCACGGTTGAGATCTATAATTCTTTTAAACAGCGAAAGGTTCTCTACGCTCAAATGGTCATAAGG
Organism: Armillaria solidipes; assembly: GCA_022818035.1. Taxonomy (NCBI): domain Eukaryota; kingdom Fungi; phylum Basidiomycota; class Agaricomycetes; order Agaricales; family Physalacriaceae; genus Armillaria; species Armillaria solidipes. The sequence goes on along the minus strand of JAIWYQ010000001.1, from coordinate 2,811,787 downwards.
ATCGCCGTCGAATTGCATATGCATGGTGAGATGCTCAAGCCTGTCGATACACACGGGTGGAGTGGAGTAGGTAAGGATCGTGTCCAGTAGACGTCGGGAACCCGGCGTACATGTAATGATGAGATGTCGAAGGGAAGGAATGGTAGAGGGATCATCGTCCTCACGAAGGGGGGCGTCAGGCTGGTTGCCTGTAAGAATAAGATTGCCAGATATTGACAAAGTATGGAGGTGATGACAACCGCGAAGGAACGAACATAACTCCTGGGCATCGTCGACCGTTAAATCCTCAAGTGCTAGGGTCTTCAGTCTGTATGAGCAAAGCCTGACTATAACTCCCATGGAAAGATCACGGAATGACATGTTTTCCAATGACAGAGATTCGAGGTTAACTAGGGCTTTTACGATGGGCATGAAATGCTCATCCGCCGTGACACTCCAGCTTGAAAATTCCTGTAAGTATAGGCGCTTTACGCAATAGGATATTTCTGGAGATTCCGTGCAGATAGCATGGAATCCTCGGATATCATCTGCGTTGTCGAACGCAATGCCAGAGAATATTCGCCTGCGCGACGGGGAAAGAAAGGAGCGGCAGGCAAGAGAACAAGCAAGCAAAGAGCTGATGTCTTCTTCGAGTTCGTCGATGATCATGTCCGTTAGCTCTTGGGGTAGAGGAAACCCTGCTACTGATAAGGCCGATAAAGTCATGGAAATTCTATCTATACGTAAGTGATTTCGCATAATGATTCACTGGGGTCAATACAGTTACTTACCAACGTTCCAGCAGCACTTTTATACAGGTTGTACACTTCGAGGACTGGCAAAATCCTCTAGTTCGTCGTTTTGACAAATTGAGTTCAAAAATATTACCAAAAATGTGTCACGGTAGCCTCATCTCACGTGAAGTGACATCACCCAAATTCTTGCTTTTCCTCCATTGCCAACCACGTTCGCGACGACAGCGCTGATCCTACTTTGCCTGGAAATGGAAACAATTGAGCAATTACTACTGCCGTGCACGTCTCTTTCCTTCCGCCACCATGATTGGCGACCGCAAGCGCTTCATTTCGCATGAATGGCCTCGCGATCCTCATGGACAAGTTCTTCCAGAACCGCCACCGAAAGGCGTTCGTACGCCCAACAATATCCCTTGGGGACATACAATGGATGATTTTTACTGGTACGTAAACCGATTTTGCTCCATGCATTGAACTCAGTGTATTGTAGGATTCGTCGTCTGCCCGACTCGGATGTAAAGCCGATTTGGACTCGAAGCATGTTGGATGAATTCGGCGAGAACTTTGGTGACGAACTTCCAATAACACGAATTGAACCGCGCCGCTTGAGACCATGGCCGCTGCTCAAGGTCCCGAACGATGACTCTCTTTTTGGGTTGGTAGATGAGATGTGCAATGGAGATCATTCTCTCAAGCCGCGACTTTTCGATGGTACGTCAACATTGCCGTTCTTAATTGGCCTTAGTGACACGTTTTCTAGCGGTCAAGGACGCTCATCCGTTCGCAGGCTTTGAGTCCTCGGAGAAAGGGGTAGAATTACCCGTGGAGCCGATACTGGCAAACGGCAATGTAGCTGCCTCAACTGGAGAATCCGTCGTCGAAAGAGCTGTAAAGTTGCGTGACAAACATCCTCTACTAACAGGTAAGAAAGGTATACCACGTTGACAGAAATTTGACTACCAATCAAAAACCGATGCCAAGGACGATGATAAGGGCTCGCCCAAAAGTGAGGAATTTGTTCCTGTTAGTCTTCATGTCTAACTTTGGCCCATAGTTTTAGTCCAGGCTGATGATATAGCGAGTGACGCTATGTCAGTCGAAATTTTTAACGTAGAAAGAAAGGCTAGCGACGTACAGAGTTTGCCAACTGGTAGCAAAGGTGTATCATCCCCGCCACCTCTTCTTACAGGAGTTACAAAGGCGGAGAACGATGCTCTCAAAGGTGACCAGAGCTTGTTTCTGCCATCCTGACTAAGGGTGATCTGACGAGTGAAGCAGTTATGTCAGTCGAAGAATGCGATGTCGAAGGAAAGAGCGGAACCAGCCATCATCTATCAGCAGGTTCTACAAAGAACGATACCAAGGGCGATGAAATAGATACTCCCAAAGGTGATGGGTTTGTTTCTGCCATTTTTCTGTCTAACCTGAGCGATAGTTTTTGTCCTAACTGATATTGATATGACGGGTGGCTCGGGCGAAGGATCTAACACGGAAGGAAAGGTCGGAGACGGACAACTTTGTACAGGTTTGCTTCACATCTGCCTGTTCTTACCGAGACCTGACAATAAAAGCAGAGGATGGCGTCTCGGAAGGTGCACAGATCTTCTTCTGTATTTTCCGGGTCTAACTGCGATAATAGTAAGCGTCGAAACTGCCATGTCGGCTGAAGAATCCAAAATAAAAGGAAACACCGTAGGCAACTATACATTGCCCATGGGTGGTAAGTACGGCCGTCTATTCCGACACCAATCTGACAACAAAAACAGAGAACGATGCATGCAAAGGTGACCAAAGTTTGTTTCCGCCATGACTCATGTCTAACTTGGATAGTAGTTCCAATCGTCGTAGAAGGAAAGGCCGGAGACCGACATAACCTGACAACGGGTCTGTTTCCATATATGTCTCCTAATAGAAATCTGAAGATGAAACAGATACTGGTGCAACGGACAATGAACCCAATAAAGGTAACCAGACTGTTTCTGCCAGGTATAAAATCTGACTTCTGTAATAGTTTTCGTCGAGAATGATAATGCTCTGATGGGTAACACAACTATGTCAGCCGTACAGGGGAGGGCCAGGGACATTCACGATCTGGCAATGGGTAGTAATGGTCTTTACAGCTGTCTCTCCTGACCGGGTCTGACGATAAAAGCAGAAAACGACACCAAGATCAATAAAATAGACACTCCCACAGGTGACGAAAGTTGCTTTCCATCTTTTCATTGCTAATTTCGATGATAGTTGACGTCGAGACTGACGATGATCTAACACCAGCGGAACGACGGGCAATGGAGGTCAGTAGCATGACATTGTTCCGTTGGCATCTAAAGATCAAAAACGTAGCCCCATTTAACTACGAACTACGAGACCATTCAGAAGCTTGAGGAACGTATCCCCGAAGAATATTTTCCTGATATACTCCTCGTCAACGACCCTTCCAGTGCCACCATAAGCGGTTTTTCGCTGCCTGACCGTCGGCCATGTTCGCTAATTGTACGCTATAAACGCGTGTGGCCAAAACTGGAGCGCGATGGCAAGCCAGCCACGCTCTTTAATAATGACTTTGATTGCCGTTCAGCGTTCCACTGGACACCGACCAAGGAGGAGAGGTACGCTGCCAGTGCCTCTCGGCGAATTGCTACGCTCAACCTTTCGGGTGCACCACGCCTCGGCAAGGGCAGTCATTCCGTCGTCCTCAAGGCTGCCCTACGCCTCCTGACGCCTCTAAAAATGCAAACAGGCGACCCGTGCGTTTCTGTAGCTGCAAAATTAGCGTTAATCAATTGTGCTGACCGGGAGTTGCTTGAAAATGTGGGGCGGATATACGATGCGTTCCCCGAGCATCTTCAGGAGAGCTACTGCGGCTACAACTTAGTAGACCCCATGGACCACCCTGTTCCCGTGGGCGCTTGCGTGCCCAAGTTCTTTGGGTATTATGTACCGGTGCAGGAGGGAAGAGAAGCGACGTGGAGGCGGAAGGCGCTGAAGAGGATCAAGGAACAGGTGGATGGAAGACGGGCACGAGAGGCGAAGAGAGAAGCTAAGAAGAAGGGTGTAGATGGGGCGGTAGAAACTGGAGAAGCTGCCGATGCAAGCGTGAAATTGGCGGAAGAAGAAGAGGACAATGACAGTAGTGATGATGACTTCTGCTGCTACGACTACGACTATTCACCGCCACCACGGGTCAAAGAAGTTCGTTCCCCCATTCTCTTGCTCGAAGAGTGCGGTACGCCTATCGAACCGGAACAGTTCTCAGAAGATGAGAGGTATTCTAGTTTCATTATGCTTGTTGCTTCTACTCCGTGCTGATGGCGCATCTTCAGATCTGAATGCTTCTCACTAGTGTTCCGCCTTCACCATGCAGACTTTGTGCAGAACTCGCTCTACACACGCAACATCTTGCGACAGCCAGGTCCTCTCACCGTGCGACCATCGGAGCGGTCGTTGAAGACGCCGAGTTTCAGGATTATTGATTTTGGGAGGGGAGCGTTCGGACCGTGGTATATAGAGAGAAAACTTGGGGTACAGGGAGGAAGACCAGGTCCACCAACCGTTCCGACGAGAGAAGAAATGACCAAGCGCAAAGAGGCGGAAACGGATAGGAAACTTGGAGCCAAAAAGGCGATGGCGATTGGTTGGCATGATGAAAATATGAAATACGAAACGCGGAAAGCCATGGGAGCAATGGTCGTGGATTATAGGTTGTAAAGTGTTTTTGTACATTAATGTACTACTGTATCGTAAGTCGCTGAATTGAAACAAGCACAGGTTCCTTAGAGTCCATTACGCTTTTAGTTAGATATACGGATGATACATCGCTACGAGAGATGATGTGGCACTTTTCGAAGCGGGAGAACAGTGAAAATGAGATGGTAATACATCGGGAAGACTATGTTTCATGAATCTTCAAAGTTCTACGCCCGGCGTCGAACATTTCCAACCCTCGTCGCAAAGGCCCCCATTTCACGGACACTCGTAACACTCGGATCTTGCTATAAGGCTCCCAGAGGAATCGAACCCCTGCAAATCGACCACGAGAGCGCGAAAGAAAGAAAGAAATGAGAGAAAATCAAGTCCAAGTCCAAGCAATGCAAGACAACCACAAAAATCCCAAGAAAATCATAGTCCCAAGAAAACCATAACCCGAAGAAAAACAATATCCACGAAAGCTAAAGTACAAGAAACCCCCAAGAGTCCCAAAGAAAAGAGGCAATGTCCGTGATGTCCGAGAGAGAGAGGGAGATAGAACCAAAAGTCCATTATATGAAGGAAGAAGTGAAGAGACCAGTCCATGCAAAGTCCAAAAACTGGGAAAAGATAATGGAAAAACGAAACGCAAAGAGAAAGATATTAAGAAAAATGTCTGTCCGAATTCCAGGCAATCATGTTTGAAAGAGAGAGAGAGCTGAAGCAAATCAAACTGAAGAAGGAAGAAGGGAAAGAAAAACAACGTCAAAGCACCGCGAGCAAGCAAATCATGAGTGTGCGCGAACAGGAGGAGACATAACCAAGCGAAGCGCACCGGCACTCGCACGAGCCCGAGTCAGCACAGGCGGCTGCATTGCTAACTGTTGACGTGGGACGGGAGGAGTGATTTGGAGGATCTTCGGAGACGGCTGCACAAGGAAGCTGAAATCGATACCCAAACCTAATCCAATCGGCGCCGTGCGAGGAGGAGGCATCGTCGAAGCACAGAAAGATTGATTGACGTCCTTGACTCTTGCAGGAGCATTGACAAGTTCGGCGTCCGTGAGGAAGAACCGATCAATTTTGCTAATCTCGGCGCGGAGTTCAGGGAGGGTGATACGTTTCGAAGAGCGTAAGTCGAAGACGCGGAGCAGGACCTGGTTGACGGCGGGGGTGATAGGAAAGATTTTGAGAAAATAGTCGGGATTGCAGAGGAAATAGTTGAAGCATGGATCTGAAATCTTGGCGGCGAGCCAAGGGTTTCGCCCAACCATCATATTGATGAGGACGACACCTAGAGCCCAGACGTCGCTGCTCCTGGTCGAGTAGGTCGGCGATTTAAAATCCTCGCCTAAGCATTCTACGTAGAAAACATTAGACGAATAAAATGATTAATCAGGGGGGAACTCACCAGGACTCTTGTACGGCAGGGTGCCTGCCCCGCGGAACCGGTAGTCGTCTTCGCAAGTAGCTAGACCAAAGTCAGCAAGGAATACCTGCGTCCCATCTTCCGAGCAGAGGATATTCTCAGGTTTGATGTCGCGATGGAATATTTGATTGGCGTGGCAATGCTGCACAGCATCGACTACCTGAAGGAAGACCTGCTTCACCAGTGAGTCATTGCGATAAAATACCTTCTGTTCCCGGATGGCGTTGTGCAATTCGCCGCCCGGGCAGTAGTCCATGACCATAAAGATATAATCTTCCTCGACCCATGTAGATCGGTATGTGACGATATTGGGATGTCGAGAGACAGCGGCATGTGAAGCGATTTCCTTGCTGACTGCTGTAGCCCTTTTGGAACCGTCAATCTCGATACATTTGACAGCGAAATAAGAAAAATTATTGATGGCCTCGACATCCAGGGCCTTGTAAACCTGCCCGTAGTTACCAGAACCGAGCAGGTCGACGAGGATGAGGCTCCCGTTAGCGATGGACCGGCCGACGAGGTGGGGGACCCTGCTGAAAGGCATAGTATGTGCAATAGAAAAAGATGTGTGCAAGAAGCAGAGATATAACACGACTTTCAAAGTCGAGAAGGTGGTGGTAGGAAGTAAGGAGTATTGTGGGGGAGCTCCTATTCACGGGAACGTGATATCTTCCACGCTCCCAGACCCCCCAAAACGGCCGGTAGCACCGGACCGGAACAAAATGCACTGCTTAACCTTACAGACGTGGACGAAGAAGCCGTTCGGGCCGAATGTCAGGAGAGCCACGGGGATTCTTCGCATTTTCATTACAAGTAGACGATTGACCATTCATACAAAAGGGACACATAATTGGGAAAAGGCGAGAGGCAGGGAGCTACACAGACATTCGTAGGCATGGCACAAGAAACGAAAGGTGATACACTAAGAGCAGAGGCGAAATTTAGAGACCGAGTGCGCGAAAGAGACCGAGTATATGCTATATCGTCCAGAGAGAAAAACGCTGCTCATTTCGAAATGCTGGATGCGGCGAGAAAAGGGGCGAGAAATGCAAGGGATACAGAAGAAAGGGTGGGTTCTAGACAACGCGACTGAGTGAGTCTGTGATCCGTAAGGGAAAGAACTAACCTCAATCAACAGGGACTGGCACGGTGTGTTTCAGGCAGTAGCCATCGACGTTGTAGTCTTTGGATTCGACGTTATTGCATCGCACGTTCGTGCCCTCTCGCTCAGGACATTGCTTGAAATACTTGCCGGCGTGTTTGCAGCCACAAGTGTAAATGACGGTTTGATCTGAGCACACTGGAAATAAGAATTCAGTTAGCATTTAATGGAGCACTGAAAAGCGGCGCACTGGTGAAAAAGAGGCTGTAAGAATCTGATTTGACGGTGATGGTGGTGGTAAGAGGCAAGTTGGGAAGCTGGATCGCCGGCGACTCAGATGTCTCCGCAAGCATGGACAAATACCAGCAGCCGGATCTCCTATGAGACCCATACAATGACGTATTAACTTCGGGCATCCAGGATCCCACCCATTTCACGCGCACGGTAGCTGAGAATCCGGTCGCAACACTAGGGAGGCTCGCAACGAGCTCCTGGACGACATGATCTCCAAATTCTGCGATATCTAGACTATCGTCACTCCTTTTCACTCGTCAATAGGGGTGCCAGGAAGGCAGTGGTGCCTCGACGACCTGTATGATGCTCTCTGCTACAATTCTTCCTGCGGCTTATGTGGCAGTCTTGGCTCTCTTCTCTGGCTACTCGGGTGCCGACGATGCAGTATGCCCTGTCTTCATTCACCAGGGCTCCGTCCCATCAACGCGACCAAGCTGTTCGGACTATCGAAAGCTGCATTAGCGAACGTACCTGCCGTGCGTTCTGAAAGCGGCTGGGACGATTTCCAGGATCTCCGGCGTCTACAGAGCTTCGTGCAGCAACGGTCGAAGATGCGGGAGGCGAGGCCCAATTCGTGGATCGCATCGACTCCAACCCCCAGCGCAGAGCAGCATATGACTCTTATATCTCTCAGTCGCGCAATTCGTGAAGGAGGCTCAAGGCTCAGTGCATGGTAGCCGCCCCTCTGCCGTATTTCAACAGACGTTCGGGCAAGATCGTCCTGCCTAGGCTGTCAATGGTCGATGCAATCGGGAGACACCATCCACGGGGAATGTCGACGGTATGATACGGTTTATACGATTTCGGGCCTCATCAATCACGTACAGACAGACTGTCAACACGGGCAGCGGATATGGAAGAGGCGGTCGAAATAAGGAAATGAATACAATATTCAATAGGTTTATAGATGCGGTATGCGCACCTATACGTACAGGTTGTGATCTTAGGATGTAACATACAGTGCCTATGCAATGCAAATTATAACAGAGCTCGGAAGACAACACAGCCAGACAAGACATAGACAGCAAGGACATACGGATAACACACCAAAGTACGCGTATTTTTATGCCCGTCCTGCGGGAATGCAGGGAGGGTGGAAGAGTGTCAGGACCCTAGCAACATATATATGACGATGGAAAAGACCATGGACTTTAGGGCATCGACTGAGGGACGACGAACGCGCTGCTGTCCAGTACCCAGCAGTCTATGTATCTCCTATCCTTAACACGAATCTAGGCTCCTCGTCTCCCTACACCACTACAGCCTCATCCTCCTGTCTTTTATCGAGGTAAGTTTCCTTCCTTTGCCTGTAATCAGTATCGTTGTCCCTCGCTCCCAGAGCATAGGCTTTGGGGAGATCTTGTACTGCCACCCATGCGTGCGCTCACCCTCTTATTTTCTTAACTACTTAGGTGATTAGCATTGGCTAATTGTCCGGACTCGTATTATCGTGTCCGCAATGGAAGCAGATATCACTCATATTTCACTTAGTGTTGAACAAATAGTCTAAACTACGAGTCTCAGCTTACCTTGCGCTTAGACTCCTAGCACGGAAGGATGGTCGAGCGAAGGTCCGGAAAACAAGCACCATGAAGTGCAAAAACATCTCTTCATTTGTTCTCGCCGCGCTCTTCGGTCGAAATGATACAATTTTTCATTAGCTCTGAAAACGACCCCATTTAGAATCTCGAATACGTATGTCCAAATACAACCCACCTTGTGATAACAGATCAGCCTCTCCTGGCAACGAGGGTTCTGGGCCGCTTTGAACCTCACCAGCATGCCAACCAGCACAACCCCGCATCGCCCCAAAGGGCGGCATAGGCATAGTGAAGGGGATAGGCGGGTTGATGCGCGAAAACACCATGGAAGCCACTTCAAGGTATTCCCAGTCCTTTATCGACAACCTCTCTTGCAGTGCTGGGTAAAACTCTGCGAACTGCGACACCGTAAGGCTCAGGATGTCTTTACTGAGCTTCCGTTCAACAAGCTGGGCAAGGATTGGATGGAGCGTGCTATGCAGAGCTGTGAGCATATCGGTGTCAGGCGTAGCGGTCATGGCAAATTGGCGATTGTATGGATGCTGCTCGTGAAAGACTTAGCGGCCGGAGAGTTTATATAGCAAATTCTCACCTGCTATGGAACCCTAGTCAAGCGTCGTCGTGGAAGAAAAGGGGTTGTTTTGTGTAGTCAGACTCAGACCGTGCAATACCCTTCTCTATTTGTCTCAGCCGGATGGAGGAGATGCGCGAGGTGGTGGGGCATGCCAAGGAAGGGGTTTCTGGCAACTAATAGTAAATGTTCAGGCGAATGAATGACCAAAGTTTGGGAACGGTTTTGAGGACGTCATGTTTTCTTTTTCCGGAGATCAGAGCATATAAAGTCATAGAGAATTTTAGCATCGGATGAAGGATAGCCTTTGCATCAACGACATTCTGGCCCTGTTCCAGCTGAGAGACGGCGTTGACCTTCGATCAAGAACAGCACGCCTCCTGAAATCACAGATTTTAGGTAGGAGTGTTGGTAATCCGTAGGAGGGCTATTGTGACCGGGTAGTTCAGTGATTGGTGCAGATCGAATTGGCTGGTGAAAGTCTGGAGGAAGGACGCAATGCTGGGATCAAACCGAGTCTTATCGATTCGCGACATACTCAGTTCAAAGAAAAGCACTGTAGAAATTACCAAGAGCAGAAAGATATTCGAAGCTTCCAGGAGAGCTGTCGTGACGGTGACAACTTAAAGGAGAAACAGCAAATACACTGAAACATCTCATTGAGGTTATCTCATGGCAAAACCATAACTACGTACTGACGATTCGTTTTGTTAATGTAACGAGTCTCCGCTGTTACCAGCACTTTCGCAAGCACACCGACAAGAGTCCTGTTCACCGGGGGTGAATATCCCTTTGGAAGAAGTGGGCGGCCCAAACACCAACATTGAAACGTATGCCTGCACACACCGGAAACATCGGTTAATTCTTCGAAGCTCCAGAGGAAAGATGAGTACCTTGAAGAGTGATACCACTCTACGCAGATCCTCAAGTCTTCATCCTCCCTTTCGAGCCAGTACCAGTGCCAAGCTCCTTCCACCACTGCGTCTTCTGCGGGACGCCGCCCCCATCTTTACGTCGAACGACCGTCGCCAACCCCGAACTCACGTCCTTCCTCCCACCACCGGGGAACCCATCATCATCCTTGTCGGTATCCTGCCTCTTCCGCTTCTTACCCTCAGGCTTCTTCTGCAGCGTGCCCTTTTCCCACTCTTTACGATGCAGCCGGTAAACCGCCATCGTCGCTCGCGCGTCGGTCAACTATAACAGAGACGTCAGACGTGCCGGAGGAGAGAAGAACGCGACGTACACTTGAATGCTCTCCATCCTGTATAGTCATATCCAGCTCCTGTTTCACTAGATTTCGAAGGGCGACAAAACGGCTCTTCACCACTTTGAATTTTCCAGCATAGTGCTGTGTATCGCGAAGCTGGCTTCGCGGGTGTGAGAGAAGGAGGACCTGGGGGTGTCTTGTATAAGCTCAAGCACCTGCCTCACAACACTGAGCACCACACCTTCAAATCATTATATACCGCATGTCCCACCAATATCCTGTCCTGCAGCAGGTCCGATACCTGTTTTTGCACCTCCTCGAATGGTTTTGCTGATCGCCGTACATAAGCCAAGAGAACATCACAACATACACGACAGACGCACCTTTGATCATATCCGACGGACGTATCCCACTGTACCGCGTCCGATAATCCACCACTCTTTCCTTCTGCCTCACAAACTCATCCATCTGCACCGCCCCGTAGAAATTGACCACCGTCACCCGCGCCAACGAGGACTCGGACCCATCAATGCCTATACCCACCATCTCGCAATCTATCGAGAGGTATTTGCCTGGCCTGCTTTCCCTCAGTCTCAATGCAGAGACGACGGTACAGAACTCACATTTTCTGCGCATCAGTGTAGGAGACCTCGCCTGCGACCATACGCCGCAGAGCAGAGAGTGATTCCCCATTCTTCAAATCTGAAGTAGCAGGCGGTGGTGGCTCTGGCACTTCTTCAGGAAGCGCAAGAGAGGCAAATGAGTTGACGCTGGGAGACTGCGAGTGTTCTGTCTTCCGCCGTTTTCTGGGCTGTTCGTGGGACGTTGAGCTAGGCAATTTCTTCCTATTCAATGAGCAGACGATACCGTAAGAATTGACCCAACAATACCTTCTGAAGCGCAAGCCAATTTGACGACGCCGACGGTCGTTTTTTCTGCGTTCCCGTTTTCACCTCGCCTCCCATTGTCGTTTGAATAGGTCGTCAGTCGTTACACGGTGATGGTGGTCGAAAGAAAAGAGCTTGCACGCTCCGAGATGGTGGTACAGAATCAAGATGTATATTTGAATAAATAAATAATAAAAATAGCCCAATCTTCTTGCTCGCACATAAATTCTACTCTCTGCACAAAAAGGATACACTGATCATGAAAGTCGTGATTGTTGCGTGCCTCTAAAAATACTATTGTACTGCTGATGATACTTGTAAATGTATGGACAAATTGACAAATAAGTAACAAATGTGCTAGAAAAAAGAAGTCCGATGCAATGCAAATGCAATGAGGAACGAAAACTTGGATGGTGCGTGAGTTGACTGAGAAGAAAAATCCAGATACACCAACGGCCTGGCCCGCAGGTCTTATATCTTGAGTTCCCGGAAGCCTCTTACGTCGACTCGCCCGCTGCCGTTGCGCCGCCATTCCTCGTCTTCGGCGTCAGCGTTGTTCACCTGGACACCACCTCTTGGGACATAACGTCCTCCCGGGATGATGATTTTTCCAGCACTCGGACGGCTCTTGGGTAGCCCCAATCGTTTCCGTTGTCGCCGTGTCATCGGTTTCTCCGCAACAACAGGTGCAGGAGAACCTCGTGATGACGATGACTCTGAGGACGAAGCGGCCGAGGAGGCAGGTGATAATGACGGCGTAGTGCGCGGCGGTGACTGCTCGTCGTCGTCATCTTCTGATTCAGACGAGGAAAGTTCTGACAACGGTTCATCAAAATCATCGATGATCGTTTGGATGATACGTGTTCGTTTAGCTCGTCCTTCACGCTCATCCTCTTCTTGAGACTTGGACGTATCTGTGGTTTCGGATGAGCCCGATGCTGATGTCTCGTCGAATGACCGCTTGGGTGACCGTTGCAGCCGGGCAGGCGGAAGTAATGTGTTAAGATTAGGAGGAGCGGGGGTAGGCGAAGTCGACGGTGGAGGAGGCGTGTATGTCGAAACAGGAGAAACCGAGCGTGCTGGGGTGACGGGTAGAGGTACTTGACTGGGATCCGCTGGCGAAGGATGTGACAGGCGCAGTTTAACTTTAGCCACGGTCTTCCTCTTCATTGCGTTCTTTAGTTCCCGCTTCTTCGCATTCTTCGATATTGCCGGAGACGAAGGGATGATATCGCCGTCCTCATCGGACACCTGCGTTTCCTGAATACATGGCAACCCAACATGGGGGCCTCGAAGGTTACGGATAGAAGAGAAATGTTCCCAGTCATGGTATCTAAGAAATATAAGACCATTGAAGTGATATGAATGGAGATGTTGACTGACGCAACATAAATTGTTGGCCCACTGGTACCGTCCTCGTGTTCACCATCTGGGGGTTCTCCTTCTTCCTCGACGTCGTCAGCGCGCCGCTTCTCTCGTCTTAGCCTCCTACGGTCGCGATCGTTGAATCCATCAAGGTCCATCGGCTGCTCATCCTCCTCTTGCTTGATGATGGATGCAGGAGCGAGCGACGTCTTGGGGCTTTCGCACTGGATGACATAGACCAGGCCGGGCTGGACGACCTTGATGTTCCGTTTAGTAAGATGCGCAAACGCAGAAAGTTCCATATGGCCGCCGTAAGTAGCTGAAAACGTAAATTAAACATAATCCAAGGCGGACGTAAACGAATGGCATACTTACCATTCTCCCGCATGCCCCGCAAGTACCCTTCCAAGCCCTCCTTGCCGCTCCCGAACTCGTCCACGTCGACAAAGCCCTCGTATCGCTCGCGGTGTTGAGCAATCCAATCACACACGTCGCGCCTCACTTGCGCATGTCGCGACGGAGAGCCGTAGTACTGGTCGGAAAGAGCACGAAAAAGGCAATTCCCGTCACCGACTGTCGGTGCCGCATAGAGGCCCAGTGACCGCAGCTGGCTCTGTAATTCAGCGGTGGACGAAGTGGGATCGGTCAAAAGCTGTATATTGCCATATAAGGATCCTTGACCTATCATGGTTAAAAAAATAGCTGAATGAACACACCTTGGCTTTCGACGAGCGAGTCGTTCGAGAGCGTACTGCGAGCCCGATATTAGCTGAAAACAGCCGGCAGGAAAGGAAAACTGACAGTTACTTCGCCTTGCAGAGCCCATGGTAGAGGTGATGGTAGTAAATGTTCAAGAGGGGATTCTCAAATCGGGGTCTCGCCTGATCAGAAAAAGCCCCCGGATACTCCATCGGTGGCAATGTTTGGCGGTGCTTCTGCTGAATGCCTCCGCTGCCGAGCCTCGGCACCATTCGCTTGCTCCACCCAGAACGCTGCTCTCTATTTGGAGCTAGCGTGCACAGGGTATACAGCGCCCCCCCTAAGGTGCCGTAGCTCCCAGTGCCAGCAAATGCCAGCAAGCGCCACTGTTTTCCCGGTCGAGACCGCGAAGCCGTGAGCCGCCTGTGACAGATTGATCATGATAAATGATGACCTGAGACTTCGGACAGCTCATGTGGGCGTTATGTCTCTGTTTTGAACATGATCTGAAACTGCGGGAACGGTTCCCAAGGTGAAATATTTTCGTCGTCTGATTGTGTCACGGTCATACGCACAAGACGCGAAATTTAGGGAAATCCCAATAATGAGCGATCCAGGCAGCAAGGAGCGTCGCGTATCGTTCCGGATCGATGCGACACAGCACGCCATGAACGCGTGTATGTCTATTTCGAGAAGTCTTAAATTTTCATTTGATGATCAGCCAAGGCCGATCAATCTCACCATCATTTCATCCTGACTCAGAATAATGTCCCAGCCTCTAAGTGCGTACTGCTATACTTTTCCAGATCGAAAACATCATAATAGGTATCTGAAGTATTCGTCACCGGCAACGCCAACAAACTCAAGGAGGTCAAAGCCATCCTGTCGTCTGGCCCTGTACCAGTCGAGATTGACTCCAAAAGTCTAGACAGTGCGTCATAAGTATCCTTCGGCTGTCCTCCCATAACGACCGGCCTTTTCAGTCGAAGAAATACAGGGCACCACCCAAGAGGTAGCCAGAGCCAAATGCAGCAAAGCTGCAGAACTGGTGAGCCTTACCCAGGCCACCAAAAACCCGTACGCTGATCGTCTACTAGCTTAACGGACCATGCATAACGGAAGACACCGCCCTCTGTTTCGAGGCTCTTAAAGGTCTCCCAGGTCCATACATCAAGTATTTCCTAGCCGACCTTGGCCACGAAGGCTTGAACAATCTCCTGGTTGGCTTCTCCACAAAGGCTGCGTGGGCCTTGTGCACTTTTGCGTATTGCGAAGGACCAGGTCATCCACTGTCATCCATTTTCCGTTTAATACACCCGCCTTATTGATATATAATCACAGGGAAGGAAGTATACCTCTTCGAAGGACGAACGAACGGCTCCATCGTGCCTGCAAGAGGGCCAGGAGTATTCGGATGGGACGCCGTGTTCCAACCCGATGGCAGCGACTTAACGTGAGTGCACTCTGCTCTTTATCGGCGATCATCCTACTCAATGGATTTATCGCAGATACGCTGAAATGCCATCTGAGGCGAAGAATAAGATTTCGCATCGATATAGAGCGCTTGAAAAGCTTCGTGTCTACCTTCAATCTATAGATCAGTGAACTGTAGATTCAACATAGAATATACCAGAAATCCGGCAAATAATAAGGTCGAGTTATATGCAGCCCCGGGCCCATGATTCCGACACGGACACTCTCGGATTCAGTATTTGAGCTTCAGTGCGTATTATACTGCTGATGGTGATACATAGATATGTTCTGGCGCTAGTCTAGGTTCGCTTCATTTGAGTGTTTTACTGGTTTATCATCTATGATCTTGTATTGCCAACCTCTGCAGCCGCTGATGTCGTCTTCCGCTTTTTGGAGAGTATTCTTGGCTTGTGTATGGGCTCACGCCTCTTCTTGCATTTTCTTGTTCTTCTCCTGCTCGCCTTCATCAAAATCTGGCCCATACATTTCAATACGGACAAATGTGAGCATCAGTATTATCGTGAATAAATTATAAGCTCACCTCAAATTCGGATTGAAATATAATACCTGACAGCACACAAATGATAGCCGAACATTAACGCAAGTGGAATATAGGCCTTGTCGAGCAAAACAACGCCCTTTTTCGCGCACGCAAACGCATCAGGACCTGGCCTACACATTGAACGCATCAACGCGATTTTTACTCACGCGTGCAAATGCAGTAAATGCAGGAATGCGTCGGGTAAGCGCGAAGTTCACCGTGCCCAGCAAGAATGACATCGAGGACTTTGGGGAGACTCGAGTCTTTGTCGTCATAGAAGACAGCGGATAACACATCTAAATCTGAATGATTACAGCGGTCACAAAAAAGTATGTCATTGATGGGTTGAATTTTGAGCGTTTGTGTTTATTTGACGCGTGAAGGTGCGAGAGTGATCAGTATGCAAGCTGTGTTTGGACTTGGTACTTTTTGTTTTTCTCTTGCAGGCTTGATATATTGATATTTGGAGCCTTCTATCTAAGGTACTACAACATGCAAATGACATCAATTCTAATTTTAAGACGAGTTATTATCAGAATAATGACGCTGGCTGTAGGGCTGATGAACCGGGGTAGGTCCGATAACGTACTAATCTGAAACGTACCAGGTCGTACCCAACGCATCCTTTAAAGCGGAACACAAGAAAAAGAGAGCAAAAAATCATCACAAAAACGCGGAGCTCTCCCAGTCTGAGTAATATCATGAATAGCTAGTTGTATAGTAGAATATAGCGAGTCCATATGCTCAGTATAGGATGTGTAATAGACTAGTCTGACTTGGCGCCTTTGCTGCGGATGATCATCATATCTTTCTGCACCTCGTCTGCTATTCTCCTCGCCGTAAACAGCCCAATTGCCTGCTGCGGCCTGACACGTTCCCACCAGCCCTCAGGAAGCCTTTCTTGACCAAAGAACTCTCTCATCCTCTCCACCGGCACCGTAGCCGTGTTGTCACTACCATCGCGGAACAACAACCACGAAAGTGCACTCTCGCCTAGAGCCACCTGCTCATGCCACCAATTTATCGGCTTCTCAAGCGCGGCCTCGCGTTTGACACGGACCTCAGCAAAGTCACGTATGGACAGCCCGGAAGGACAGGCGCTAATCAAGGATTCAAGAAGCTCAGGGTCAGGGCAGTGAGATGGGTGGTTGACATGAACGAGAGAGGCTCGGTGCGCAAGTCTGGAGGCGCCAAAGTCTGAAAGCGCCGCCAGACTCAATACCCAAGTCCATCTCCACGGCCAGCCTGTGAAATGGAAGGTACCGTAGAGAAGGTAGCCAGGGAGGGCGAGAAAAAGGGCGAGCGGGATGGAAACGTTGTAGACATGTACAATGGCTCTAATGAGGTCGAAAAAGGCGATGTCTTGGCCATCTCTGGAGCTGGAGCACCATACAATGAGCTACGAACGATAATAAAAATGTAGAGCACTTACACATATCCATGATTTGCAAGGGTGTTCAACGCAGGGCACGGCGCTCTGCACCGGCGCGAGGACGGTGCGGAAATGAAAGCATGGCTGAGAACTTTGGATTCTTCATCAATTCGTGACGAGCGAGATGGATAGATAGACATCGTCAAGAAAATGTTCGGAAATTTATGCTGCCTGAGATAGTTGTACCAGAGGAATAGAATTTACGCCTGCGAGATCAATTCGAGGAGTTTTCGAGAAGAAGAAAGGACGGCCGGCGACAGGTGAACCAAGAAGTGAAAACAGAAAGAGCGAGATAGAGTAGGATGAGCACAAGATGAGGGAGTAGGATGTTCGTGTTCAAGGAGCAAGTCGCGTCCGCCGCGTGCTTTAAAGCACTTCGGCTTGCCGATCCGGGATCCGACGCGATGGTAGCATTACGTCATCACCTTTTCTTTTCAACCACATCGAGTGAAGTCTTTTTTTGATGGCAATGGATCTCTGTTTGGGCCTTGTTTTTCATGATTTGCGTACAATATGAGTCGCTACATTGAAAAATTATATTCTTCCAGGCAGATGGAGGCTCGAAATCACCAAGCAGGTAGGGCATCATTTATACCACAGTACCACTCGAAATTTGATACAATGTTCATGAAGAAGCTACGGTTACCGGACCACTAGACTCGAACCAGTCTACGAGGCCGTGTAGCTCCTATTGAGGGGATGAAGGGCGGAATAACGACCAGATGTAACTATTAGGTGACAGGTAGGTTGGTATCGAGCCTACCGGTCCACCGGTCCGCTACGGTTTCTACTTGTGATGCTCTTACGATAGAAAATGGCCGGTAAAAGAATGTTCAGATGATCTCCTGCACCACTTTTCGCGGCGCCCATAATGATATAAGATATCCCGCGGACCGTAGAAGAACAGTGACCCTAGACGAACCGGAAATATTAATTCTGCTTCTTTTCTTCCCCCGCATTTCCCCACTACCCCACCCCCACAACGAACATGTGGATTATGCCATTGCGAGGGAAATATATGGTGTGGGCCATAACGGGTACGCCGATACGGTTTATTCAACAAAGTATCTTGTTCATTGGGTACTCCAGCTTGCTGTTGTCAAGGCTTCCTCCTCCTTGGATACGATCAAGGCGTTATGAGTGGAATCGTGGGTAGAAAAGTCAGCTCTCGTTCGAGTACCTAACAAAATATGCCCTCTCTATAGATCGGCGCAGACAACCAGTTCGGAAAGGATTTCAATCGTCCTGACGCAACAGCTCAAGGAACCATCGTGAGTTGTTGATTTATACCACGGCCAGCAAGTCCTGAGTATCGTGTATCGTAGGTAGCAATCTACGTGCGTAACTTGTGCTACACCAAGCACCCCTCAACTCTGAACGTACTCTGTAGGACATCGGCTGCGCGGTCGGGAGCCTTGTAGTCTTCTTCTGGGGCGAATCCGTTGGGCGAAAGCGAATGATCATGTCAGGTGCTACCATCATGCTTATTGGTACCGTGAGTCGGGCAATCGCTTTTCCTCGCATCATATTCTGAGGTACCTCTTCCAGGCCATTCTGGCGAGCTCGACGACGAGAGCTCAGCTGTATGTGGGGCGCATTGTGACTGGCTTCGTACGTTGATGTTGTCTGAGGAATTGTGTCACTGATATCGCGGTATAGGGTAACGGGTTTAATTCTTCTTCCATTCCGGTTTATCAGTCAGAAACCTGTGCTGGACATATCCGAGGAGCTTTGGTATGCTTAAACTCTACGATCACGATCGTAGGACTGGTCATAGTATGATTCTGATTCATGTTTGCTCGTCATCTGACTGACTTCTATCATGTAGGCGTATTGGCTGGACTACGGTATGAGCTTCGTTGCAGGTCCGCTCTCATCTACAAGTCCGTTCGCTTTTTCTTACCTACTCGCATCTCAAGGACCAAGCCAATGGCGTCTACCTATCGGCTTTCAAGCCGTCTTCGCGCTATGTCTTCTGCTCCAAGCTATGGTGCTTCCCGACTCGCCTAGGTGGCTCATTGCTCATGGGTACAAAGAAGAAGGTGCACGAGTCATCGCCATGCTCGAAGATCGCGATAGTCCGGATCATCCAGATGTCGTAAGAGCACAGAGGGAAATAGAACTCTCTTTGGAGCAGGAGAGTGCTGGAGGCACGTCGAGTTTTGTGTCATCGCATTCGTTTCTTTGACGCGCCCTCCAGGATCGTTTAGGTATAAAGAGTTGCTAGAGAACGGTCCCATTGGCAATTTCCGGAGGATATGCCTCTGTATAGGTATAAACGTTATGCAACAGTTTACCGGGTACGTCCTTGAGGTCTGTTATTATTGAAAATGAAATTCTGACTTAAGAATCCTAGTTCGAATATGATCAAGTACGTCAGATGTGACCACAACGGCTTTCATTTCATTCTCTGACCATTCAATGTTAGTTACCTCGCACCTGTGGTATATCAGAACACGATGGGCCTTTCGCGAAACCTCTCTCTAATACTGGGAGGATGCACTTCGATCACCTACATGTTCGCTTCATTCATCCCTCTTTGGGTCCGTCATCTCGACTTTTCGTATGCTACCTCCACACTGACTCTTAGAGAACAGACTGTCGATCGCTATGGCCGGAGGCCCTTGCTCATGATATCTGCTGCCGGCCTTTCAACATGTTTTATCATAGCCTCTGTCCTTTTGTCGACTGGAAGTAGATCCGCGGCCTATGGCGCCACAGCTATGGTGTTCATATTCCAGATATTTCTCGGGATTGGATTCCTCCCTATCGTGAGCCTATACGTATCGAGTACCGCTTTCTGGTTTCTTACATGCGCATTTGCAGCCATGGCTTTATCCAGCGGAGGTATGTGTAGACTTGATTGCACGCCAGGGATGCTTTGGAACTGACGGGCGTAGATCAGCACCACCCGCATTCGTGCTCGAGGATCTGCGATATCAAGTTTCTTCAACTGGATGTGAGTTTCGTTTATACCATTTCTTGATTATTTCTTCATCGCTATATACAGGTGTGTCTTTGCCGTTGTCGAAATGACACCACCTGCTATCCAGAATATCGATTGGCGTGTCTTCATCATCTTCGCGATATTCAACGCTTGCTGGGTTCCGATTGTCTATTTCGTGCGTAAACTTCCTTCGTTGTAGTGAATGAGATTTTCATCGTCGTGGCACTCAGTTCTTCCCCGAAACGCGTGGCCTAGAGTTGGAAGCTATAGATCATATCTTTGAGAAGGGAGGTATCACCGGAGGAGTTTGGAGCAGCCGTGGGCGCACTGTTATGGGCAACCCGGTGGCCGAAGCGGTGAAAGCAGAAGCCGAAATCGATCTCAAAGAGGATGCGACAAAGGAAGAAGCGTAGTAGGAATTGCGGTAGTGTTTTATGTCAGTGGTGTTCATGAGACTCTGAGTCTCTGTAGATAACCTTCTTTTTTGCCTTTATGACAATAGTTTTTTGAACTCTCTCCATCAAACTTTCCCGCATCAATCCTCGGGAGGGCATTGGAGGAGGCAGACGAGACCGGTGCTCCTGCCTGCAAACTGGAAATACAAGAAAAACAAGTTTCATCGCTGGTGAGAATGCGGACGAACGTGAGGTTTTTACACGTTCCGTATCATCATAAAATCCGTTTCGATAATAGCGCATTGATTTACCGCTACCATTGAAATAATTTTTCTTCTTGTGATCCTTCACGCTCTCTATCGATACGTTGTTTATTCAAATAGGTCATATCATTCTTGTAAAACTACTGTCAGGGTTTGTTTTGGCACCGCATCAAATGCCAATGTGGATGAACGTACTCCAACGTTCAATAGGGACACCTCTATCACGCATGGCTTTGACGGCGGCGTGTAGTGCCATTGCTGACTTCAGGAAATCAGCGTGTGCAATGCCATGTTGCAGTAAATAGCCGTAGAATTCTCGAGTAAGAACTGGCCCATCTGCATCTGCCATTGTCCAAAGGGTTGCAATGACACAGCGATAGCCGATAGCCTGCATGACAGCGGCTAGGCTTATCATCTCGTCTGGAGCTAATTCAGACTCGCCCGTGCCACTATGACAGGCAGCCAGAAATGCCAGTTCACCGTGCGAGGCGGTAGCACCTGCCAGAATCTTCTCCACTGATAGACTTCCACTGTGCAAGGTAAAGTATGATTGTAACGGGTTTTCAACGTTAAGAAATCCGTGGCATGCGAAATGTAACCAGGGTGTGGTGGATGCGCCGGCGAGTAACACATCAGCGTTGGATTCATGACCGTCTAGCAGGGTTGCTGTGTCAGCGAACATATTTCGAAGTTGTTCAAACTCCAATTTGACCTGCATCACAAAGCATGTAAAAAATATCTCCACCGGATACGGTGGTTGGACTGCTGCTTACCTGGGGCAAGGTATTGGACTGACCGAAAGCAAGGAGCTCCACACCTTTCGGAGATAGGTCGTGACTCCTCGTGCGAGCATTGATCAAGGCAGACAAAGTTGGTGTATAGGAAGAGACGAAGATGTCTATCAAATTTCTCTCTCCTTCGTTATACGGCCCTGCGGAATGGATAGGTAGCGACAAAAGTGCGCCCGTTGGACACCACCAAATGCGAGACTGTTCCGCGACACCTGAAGCAAGTAAATGTCCAACGACAGGCTGGCAGATGTCCTTCCAAAGGACACGAAGAATCCTGATTAGTGCGCTGGAGGTGCCATCCCTGCCACCAGTCCATGGCCTGCTTCCCCGTGCGGTCTGCTTCATACCCTCCAGTGTCTCAACGATTCTGGAAAGCGTCTGTGGAAGGTGCGGAGAAAGAGGAACCAAGCTAGGTGCACCCTCACTGCGTAAGATGATCGCGTCGGAGCGATGACTGTCGATGTTGATGAAGATGATAGGTCCGCCACTCGCAGCCGTCTGGAGAGTGCTAAACGGTTTGATGCGGAGAAAGTCCTGAAATCCATCAAGCTGTCTGATCTTCTTCAGTGTATCAGCCCATTGTTCCCATTTGAGACGACGATACTCGATCCGACTAGTCTCCTCAACAACGTCATACAAGTTGCTGGGGGAAATGGAAAGAAGCATCAGTTGTACACAGACTTCCCGGAAAGCATCTGTCAATTCTTCGGATATCGCAGGAAGCTCGTTCAGAGGATATGTGTAATCTCGTATCTTGGCCCATATTTGACCGCGGCCCTGCTCGAGTATCTCGATCGCGGTATCCAGTGCTCCATGCTGGATAGCCCATGAGGCTGCATGGGACGGAAGTTGACGAATATCTGGCCGTGAAAGGAAACGATGCTGGGACTCGTTCGTGAACCGCACATTAAGTACTCGTTCAACGAGCATCATGGCAAGTCTATATGCACGTAGAACGAGAGAGCTATAATGTATGCGAGCCAAGTTGGCCAACGCGAGTGCTACCTCAAATCTCTCCTCAGCGCTCGCGTTGGGATAGGCGGATAGCTTGTCGGCAATGGGAACGCTGGGGTCCGAAAGAGTGACACAGTGGTGAAACCAGAGTAAGTAAGGATGATCGATGGCTATCGCAAGCCCTTCAGCCTCCTCAGCGAGACTGACTGCTTCTTCGAGATCCTCTGTTCGACCATCCTGCTCGAAACGAGTTTTGAGAGCAATAGAGAGATTATGAAGATGCGAGATGCGTTCGGGGTGGCCGCCCGGACAATGCTTCAGCATTTTTCGGCCTTGAAAGACTGTGTCAACGATGGGATTCCTTTGCGACATGAGGAGACGATATAGGCGATGAATGCCCTTTTCGGTCGATCACCTTTTCGGCTAGATCTTGACACTCGAATCTGATCAAGTATCATCGATGTTACATATTTCCTAAGACTCTGAACTGAGTCTGACCTGCTCATATACATACGATATCCTGTCAGAACTGAGCGATATGTTGCAGGCAAGAATAGTCTGCGGAAAAGACTCACACCAAGAAAGGCATTTGAGAAGGAAGCGACTGGGAAGCTTTGTGTCAATTGATTCTTGCTCATGGTATCCGACGAGACTGGCTGGAAGGCTTACACATTAAATAGTGATGGGATAGTACTATGTCGCACGCTGTCCACGGAACATTACAGAAGCAATCATTTCCGTAAAGCCCTCACAAACCAACTAGGAAGAATACCAATCCTTGCATCGTCTCTATTTAACGATCGAACCTCCTCAGGATTCAAAGCACGAATGGTAGGTCTCCGTAGTCGTTTTTTGGTTAGAACCCTCCAAATCGGATTGCCTTCCTTTTCCATAATGTGCGTCATGCAGTGCCGTCGCAAGGAGGCAAGGAATATGGCAGCATTGTCGTACCGTTGTTGCAGAGCTGTTTCATCGAACATGGTAGCAACATTGATCACATCGACCGTCGTCAACACACCATCTTTATGCCAACCCAGGATAATGGTTGGGACACCGATAAGAGACGATTGGAAGTACCATCGAAGTTTCGCAGGTGACCATCTACGATGCATCGTTATCACTGTTTGACACCCGAGGTTGTGATATTGATCGACTTACTTCAAATCCTGACATTTCGTTTTCAGCTCTAAGCAGTCTTTTGCCTGCCCCGTGACGTTTGCTAAGGAAGTAGAGATCAGAAACGATATCCTCACACGCAAGTAATACGCAGCTCACAATCTTTTTGGCAGTCGACCTCGCCAGCAAGGACTACCTTTAGATTTCCGAGATTGAACGTGACACCTGCATACCACCGCGCATGCAAGTTATGAATACCGTTAGGAGATTCACCAGTGCACAACGCTTCGAAGTTGGATCTGGAGATATTTTTAATATAGGGCACTTGATCTATGGACGAAAATAGCAGACCCAATGCATTCGCCGTCGCGGACAAAGGTGTGGATGCTGGATAGTAATAAGATTGGAGCTACTCTATTCATTCAACTTGTTTACCGGTCAGGTTCGGGATCGTACTCTTCAATGTACATCACTCCTTTGAAGAAAAAGACATTCAGCTGTTGAGCGGTTCCATATAATAGCCTGGTATGAATCAGTCCATGACTCTAATATCGGTAGCATCCGCTTACTTGATCATAATACTGCGGTGTGTTACGATTTGAGATGCTATGATCTCATCTACAGAGCCGGAGTCAAGACACATTTTCAATGTGCGATCAAGACGATTCGGATGATCATGAAAAGGATCTGATCCCACGCGCCTCCGGTATTGGCTCAGTCCAGCTTTGAGATTAATTCCGATTGGCGGTGGTATAAATGTACCCAAAGACTCCGTGCTGTTTGCGTGGACCTCACGATCCTCGGAGAGCGACATACAAGCAAACTGGGTAGGGGGTGTTCTGATAGCCGGCAGCGACACATTGGAGCAGTCAGAGAGATTGAGATCCATATCGACAGACCTGTGTCCGATAGGAAGATAGGAAGGAGTGGGCGGCTATTCGAGATCTCAAGAGTTTAGGTTTACGCAGTTTGCCGGGATTCGCGCCGTGTACTCTATGTGGTGGCTGCGGCCAGTGGATATGTAACTTTCATTTTGTGCTCAGCCAGTATGGAAGATCAGAAATATAGACTGCATGCTTGAGGTATACTGCCCTCCAGAGCATTTCGACCAGAGAGTACAGGCAGGTGGTGGTGGAGAATCAACAAGAGAGTGACGCGGAAAGCGGCCCGAAAGTCCGATTTCAGCCTGAGAATTTGCCTGGCCTGACTTGCTTTCACCATGATCAAGTACCGCTAGCTTGCGCTTCTAATTTATCCGAATCATCCTTATTTATCCTTGTCTGGATATCAAAAAATGAGTTGCTTCTTGTCGTTTGCACTGCCAGCACTCTAGGAAGTCCACTGTCTATGGTACTTTCGCCGCCACGTTTGGATGTGGAAGTGCCTCGCTAGCACTGTAACGATCCTTCTATGGTCTAGTATCTTGGAACACTGATGATTTTTTCCCTTCGTGTTTTTCCCAGCTCTTCTAGTCGATCCTTGGCGAACTGTCTAGAGCTATCACCCGTCTCACCGTTGCCCAGTTTCCAAAGCACACTGCTTTAGACAATAGATGCTGTAATGCTTCTGGGCCTCTTGAGAACCAGTACTTACTCTCTGGGTACTGGACGTCTTGCTTCGACACACACTTCCGTCTTGTCGCTATGGTTCTCGTTCCATGGCCCAGCCAACCAGCTCATATAGAACTGTTGTCAGATTGATGGGAAAATGCTTTAGGACTGATGATCTATAGTTGCTTCGAGGACTCAACGATGTCATTGAAGGTGAGTTTGACGATTTGCAACAAGACACAAACTAAAACTTTGACCCCAGAACAAGAAAGCATGTATTGTAACAATGTTTTCGCCTTTACGGGTCCCTAACAACTTTACAGTGCCCTACCCTCCTGCTTGGGGGCTTTTTCCCTCCTACGTGTTTATTTATAGAGGCTCGAGGGCGTCAAAAACCGCATGCGTCGGAGGTCGAAGAAATGCGTTTGGTATACTGTATGATGCTATTAAGGCGCATCCGGCAGAGACCGTCGAAGCCCCCAGCAACTTTCATTACGCTGTGGGCAGTCAAAGGTATTTTAAACGGCGCAGATAGCATACCATTCTGAGAGGGTGAGGTAAAACGAAGGTAATTCGCCGAACGTCGCGTGGCCCATCAGATGAATTGCCAGAAGTGCAGTAGCATGAAATACTTGAACTGCTGCCTCGCGCCGTCGAAGGAGTGCGTGTGTCCCCTTCTTCTCAGTAATCGGCCCGAGGCTTTAGCTTGCCATGGTGGTACGACCTGACGTTGATATTCAAACCATGCACCAACTTGCAGGGCCTAATTCAGCATCGTAGCGGATCTTTAACTCGGAAGTGGGTGAGTTTGTAACAAGACAGCAATTACAAAAACTGAAACTCTACTTATCGGTCTGCTATCGCCCTAAACTGCCAGCTAGCAAGAAGCAGTCATTTTCTTTTGCGTAGTTCCGGCTGATAGTGCACCCGTGGGATGGTCTACGCCCTTGATATGACGTAGATGCGGGGCGAACAGTTGAATGTGATTGCAGATCGTGCGGAATCGTCACCTCCGGTATACCTCCTCTCTGCCGGCCCGAGCGAGCTGTATTAATCATCCAAAGTGCTTACCAGATGGTGTCTCGTCGGCCGTAGCAAGCATTTATAAAGACCAAAGGCTTTAATCATTCGCCAGCGAGCCCTCTCCAGACTCTACTTCCATGTCACCAATCACCAACGGTACTCTTCTATTCAACGAAATTCCCCAGGGTGCGGCTTCACGTTCAAAATTCCCGGAATATAACGCATGATTATTTTAGGTTACCCTGAACCGGGGAAAACGACGGTTTACGACACGACGCAGACAATCGACCTGGAAAATGTTCCATTGAATGGGGGAATTTTGATCAAGGCTCTCGTGCTATCAGTTGATCCGTATCTGCGCGGTAAGATGCGTGATCCTAGTATTGAATCGTATTCCGTGAGTTTTCTGTTAGTATCATGGTATAACAAACATATTCACTGAAACCACCCAGCCGCCATTCCACATTGGCCAGCCGTGAGTACATATACTCGAGCCTTCTCTGCATAACTGAAA
Organism: Armillaria solidipes; assembly: GCA_022818035.1. Taxonomy (NCBI): domain Eukaryota; kingdom Fungi; phylum Basidiomycota; class Agaricomycetes; order Agaricales; family Physalacriaceae; genus Armillaria; species Armillaria solidipes. Next base: position 2,785,269 of record JAIWYQ010000001.1, on the reverse strand, counting down.
CTATACTATCGAACGCATGTAGACTGACCAGCTATGGAGTGGGGTTGGTATTGCGCTCTGAGAATCTAGATATCAAAGTTGGAGAACATATTGCTGGACTTATCAGTAAGCTACCTTCGTATCTCTTTATCTCATGTTCTGATTCCGGAGACTAGATTTCCAGCAATACAGTGTCATCACCGACTTGAAACTTTCCAGAGTCATGGTCATAACCAAGACGGAAGAATCTATCCCCTGGTCAGCTTATGTCGGGGTGCTTGGCATGCCAGGTGAGGATCATAGTGTTATGTATTTCGAACTGCACGGATGCCCATTCCTGTTGAACTCCAGCTAGGACGGCCTTTTACGCATGGAAAGAGTATTCCAAAGCAAAGAAGGTAAGAATATCAGCCCTTCATTTTGTATGTTGCTGATCTTGAACAATCAGGGCGAAGTCGCATTCGTCAGTTCCGGAGCAGGTATGCTATCATATTGTTGTCGCCGTCCTCATTTTGAAGCGTTCCAACTTCCTGTTGTAGGTGCTGTCGGAAGCATGGTCATTCAACTCGCAAAGCTCGACGGGCTTAGAGTCATTGCTTCTGCCGGTTCGGACGAAAAAGTCGAATTCATGAAACAACTTGGGGCAGATGTCGCCTTCAACTACAAGGCGGATGATACTGTGTCCGTTCTAAAGAAGGAAGGCCCTATTGACATGTGAGTTAAACCATGTTTCTTGTACTTATCTCATTGTCTTCTGGCAGATATTGGGATAATGTCGGTGGCGCGACCCTTGATGCCGCCTTTGGCTCTGCGAATAGGCACGCTCGATTCCTGGAATGCGGTATGATAACCACGTACAATTTCAAAGACGGGTATCCGTTCAAGGTTCGTCACTTCCACGTTCACGTTCTTCTCTCTTTGACAATACCATGTAGAACATCTTCGAGATTGTGTCTAAGCGTATCACTATTAACGGCTTCATCGAATTCGACTTGACGGACAAGTGGAAAGACGAGTTTTACCGTGTGGTTCCGAAGAAAATTGCTTCAGGGGAGTTTAAGTATGCCGAAGATATCACCAACGGGCTTGAACATGCTGGGGAGGCCATCAGACGCATCCAGACAGGACAAAATATTGCTAAAAGTGTCGTCCTAGTTGCTGAGGATAAGCCATAAATAAACACGGTTTTACAACGCATTTGTAGTACACACACAATCACATCTACCCATAACTTCCTTCCTTCCATAACAGTATTTGCAATCAAGACGGAAAAGGGGCCATCACAATGGGTGAAATTTCTGAAAGCTCGCCATCCTCTTCTCTTGACCTGGACCTCAATGACCCAGAGACTTTACGCTCCTACTATGAAGACCTTTTAAAGTACCGTGAACTGGCGTACGAGAACTCCCTGACCACGGGCTGGTCATTCATGGCTACACTTGATCCCCATCCGTCCGCATCCAGTCAATCTTCTCGCCCCCTCCCCACATTCGCGACCGAGGGTGGCTCCTACATACTATCCTTGTCTTATCCGGTCAAGCCATATCGACATGAAATACAGTACTCTCAAATCTGGATCGCAGACGTTTTCAAACCCCAATCCCGATGTCTGGGCCAAGTCATTTTGAAGATCTTTCAACCCTCCTTGATGCCTCTTCCTGATATCGATGACCGTGACAATTATCGGTTATTCGAGTATGTTAGACCGGGGGTAATGTCTTCCACGGAGGACAACGCATATCGGGAGCTCCAGCCATCATTACAGGGAACGACGGTACCGTATTACTATGGAATGTATACGGTTGCTTCTTCCTTTTTGTGTTTCCGGAAATACTTACTGATTTTCTGTCTTCTGTGTATAGCTTACAATGCCGAACGGAGAAGACGCTGATGTACTAATTATGGAGTATGTCAAAGGTGAAACACTCGAGCAGTGGCTCTCAGGGCGGCCCGAGCATACGAAGCCTGAAGATTTGGGAAATGCTGATGCTGAGTACGTCGCTGATACCAAAATCATGGTGAGTTTTATCATCAACAGTTGCCAGTTGTATGCTTATCAGTGTCTAGTTCAAGAAGGTGTTGACTGCCGTCCACTCTATCAACAGACTGGGTGTTGCCCATCGCGATGTGTGCCCGTCATGCATCATTCTCACCCCCAATCCTTCTGGAACACCTGTCTTCATTGATTTCGCGCTTGCTGCTTGTAATGTCGATTTGAAACTCATTCGGCGGAAATACGAAAACAACATACAAGCAATTGATCCTCTACGAGAGTGCTGTCGGCCACACAGGGATGGCATTTTGAAGTGGGCGAAGGAGGAACTGGCAAACTCTGGCAATACGTGGATTAAATTCAACATTGATTAGTCCTAGTGAATCAATTTCCTATTGTAAGGGATGCTTTTTGTACATGTATTATGTGCAGCTTCAATTTACTTTTTCAGTTACTTTATAATAAGCTGAAGTCTGACTCTCTACCCAGCGCCATGGATTAGCTGTGGCAACTGAGCGACCGACATTTTGACCTGAATGACAAGGATTGCCGTCTGGACCAGATTCAGATACGATGGACGCATGAAGATGACGTAGGAAACTTGTTCAACCCAGAAGTCTATGAATGGTTCCCACTGATTGCATCAGAGTACTGCATCGAAGATATCTCAGTGAGGTGGGCAAGCAGACACATCCAGACAGGATAGAATATCGCCAAGAGCGTGGTCCTAGTGGCTGAAGATAAGCCATAAATAAAGACAGAGTTACAATGCATTTGTAGTACACACACAATCACATTTACCCATAACAGTAGCAATTTGATAGCAATCACAATCATATCCTCCCGCATCGCGTCCCTTATTTACAAACGACGTCCTCCAAGCCGAACGCCTTCACCAATGTCTCCTCGCAAGGACCCTGAAAAGAAAACTCGGCGATCCGATCCGTATATGTCTTCTCGATATTGAACACCGCGACCCTCCCGCCATTACCACGAACGATATCGCCAAAAATCCCCGACGGGAGGACCTCCGCCGAAGTCCCGACGACCAAAAACAAATCGCACTCCTTATCGACCATACTGGCGATCTCCTCCAGGTCACGCACGCCCTCCCCGAACCACACCACGTCCGGCCTCAGCAGGCCCCCACACCGCGCACACCGTGGGAGATCTTTCTCGTCAATGACCGGATCCTTGGCGTGGTTCACGGCGGTTTCGAAAGACCGTTCTGTCCCAGCCAGGCCGGGGCAGATGGGGCTCTTCGTGTTCACTTCGATGTGACTGCACCGGGTGCACCGGGTACGGCATATATTTCCGTGCATCTCCATGGGGCGCGCGGATAGTGGAGCATTGGGAGGTAAGGCGCGTGTGGAGAGGTTGTCAATATTTTGTGTCACGAGACGGAACGTCGCGGAGGGTGCGACGCGTTTGAGTATCTCCGGTGATGAGGAAAGCAGTGCGAGAACACGGTGTCCGGGATTAGGCTTCGCTTTGATTACTCTGCCAAGACATGGGTTATATGATGAGCCTCCGAGTCGGAAGAATTCGCACTCACAGTTCTCGACGGTAATGGTAGAATTGCCAAACAAGAGATGGGTCTCTATGGAAGGCTTCTGGCGTCGCGAGGAGGGTAGCGTCCTGGGGGGCAGGCGAGCAATGGATAAGCTACTATGCGAAGTTACAGCGCTTAGCACTTACATGGCGTCTCCATAATCCTTTTTCCCCTCTAAATGTTGGAATCCCTGCGATAAGGTGAGCACTGTATCCAATCCATAGGCTCAAAACCACTCACCCGAAGCAACAGATAGTCCCGCCCCAGCGAGGACAACAATATGGCGGGCTTCACATACCGCCTTGCGGAATCCTTCGTAGTCATTAGTAGCCTTCATTTCGTGGTTCTGACAGATCTCGCCCTCCTAGCTTATATTGTGGAGAATATATGTGAGCGTGACTGATAGTGCCACATATAAGTGGTCCCAGGCCTGTCGGCGGCGCAAGGATAACGCAGACGCGCGTATACGGATCATGTTTGGATACAGCGTGATCGATCATCCTGTGGCTCGGATTCTGGAGAAACGTGGGTTAGCCGTAGCATAGTGATTACAGGTTGGAGGGCATACATACGCCGAGACGGACAAGATTTTTACGGATATAAAGACATGAAAATTAAACGGTGGTATACAACAAACAGCGTGATAGCCGCAGGAATCATCAACCCCGCTGACAGGCCTAGATCGGTCGAAACCGGGCCTCTAAAGGCTAACCGTAGCCAAAGATTATCCCGAAGACGTCTTTCCAACCTCGCCTAACAACAATCTGTGCCCCCCCACCGTATTCCTGCCCTAACCACTCGAGATATTTGGCATCTACACCACTGAGTGGACCCAGCTCAAAGAGTAATACATCTCTGGGCGTAAGCTGCACAATGCTTTTCGGACGGTCCGGAAGTGGCGGGAGAAATGTCTCCAGCGTGGATACCTGGAACGAAGTATGTGCGTGGAAGGTCTGGAGCAGCGCCAGGGTCGTTAACAGCTGACCATCTGTACGTACTGCTTCATCTCTGTCCCCAGGTTGTTGCTGTCCGTCTGGGGTGGAACCAGAAGGAGAAGCCCTTTCGCTTGACCACGACATACCGCTTGATCTCCGCATCGGCCTGTTACTGCTGGACCCAGAAGGGCGACCTTCGATTCCTAGGCCTAAACTTCGGACGTGATCAGACCCGTTGATTGCAGTGAGAGTAAGGTCGTCGTCTCCTTCTAGCCGAACGCTTCCCCAATTTGCAGACCCATTCGCAGTGGAATATGATGAAGGCGAGTTTCCTCTCCATGAACCTATCCATAGTCCGGCACAGATAATACAGACGTCTTCGTAGACTCGCCACACATCCGTCCATGCAGTAATGAGTTTCGATTTCGGATCAGGAGAAGATGATGATGATGATGATGACGGCGAACAACAAGAAGTATCAGCGCATTGCGAGGAATCAAGTTGAAGTATGCGATCAAGCTCGTTCCACTACGAAGAAGCAGTCAGTACCTTGATGGGCATTCAATATTAAATTGAGATATGACATACGAGCTTGATGTCACTCCATGCAAATCTGACCGATGATAGTCGATGTGTAGGACTGCGAGAAGACATTCCCGATGGTGGAACTGGTCGCGACGAAAAGAACGCTGGCCGAGTCGCTTTGTTTGGAGTGGATGCAGTCAGGTCAATGAGGAGATCATATTGAGACGGTTTTTCGAGAAATATTGCGTCCGTCGTGCCTGGCGAATTCATGGATAAATAATGAGATAAAGTGGAAAGAAGTGGACAGCGTACAAGCAATCCACCCGCGACCAGAAGCACCCTCCTTCTGCATCCTGTCCAGATCGCTTAGAGTCACCATGCCCAACACGTTAATGCCCTCCTTGCATTTGCCTTGCAGACGCCCTGCAGTGCTGTTGGGAGTTGCCTCTTGGTACTCATAACACATGTCCGCGGCAACGTGACACAAAATGCAGGCGGCCTGAACCGGAGGAAGTGTGAAAATGAGGATGCGCTTTCTGCCTATAACGTGCTTGTATAGGGTCAGCGACGACGGCCCCAGTATCCTTAAGAGATGCGGTAGATGAAGAGTAGGGTTACCGACGGGCCCTTCATTCTCATCCTGTCAAACGTTAGCACAGAATCCGGACAGAGAGAAACTGTAGATACGTACTCCGTCAAACTCAAAACTCCACCCATTCCATTGCCCAGCGCCTCCGAGGTCGTCTTGCCTCACCTTGCGTTCTTCAAAAAAGATCCGGGCGGGTTCCCAGTCCTCGTCGTTAGGCTCGAGGATCTCAGACATCTCCAGGCGGGTATATATGGTCGCAACAAGATCCTTCAGGGCCGAAAGATGTCGCCACGGTTTTGAACGTGCAGACTTGGCTAGCAGAATTCCGAGGGAGGACAGCCGGAAGCCTCGATGTCCCTGCTCGGTCGTTTTCCTCCGACGAAAGACACAGACGCCATGGTGCTCGTCCTTGGTGAAGTAGCTGGGTAGAAATTAGTATGCGACGCCCAGGAATTGGGATGGAAACACACATGACATCCTGCTCTACCAAATGAAGGCCGCTAGGCAACGCGCTGAACTCGAGGTTATCCAGCGACACATCTGGCAGGCGATTAGAAAACGACACATTTCTTGTCTTGTGTACTTACCATCACTGGCCTTGATGCTCCAATCAATAACGTTGCCTTGAGTGGGATGGAATGAAGCGTGGAAAATAGCAACTGCCAGGGTCGTTGTTAGTGAGGGTCAGAAGATGCTGCAGGTAATAGAGCACCTATGTCCTGGGGGCACCTCAGCTCGGACATCGAGGCCCTCGATAACGATGACTACGCAGACGACGACGACGACGAGAATAAATAAGCAGTGGAGAAAGAGAGAGATTAATTTAGGGGTGAAAATAAAACAATTCAAGTGGTTTCGTCATAATGTGCCGGATTTGGGAATGCAATCGAGAAATTCAGTGCAAAACTATAGCCGATTACATCTTGCCTTCAAACGACGACGCGCTGTTCCCCCGCTTTTGTTCCTTGATTCCTATCCAATATGTCTGAAGCTCAGCAAGTAAATGTCGCGGATTTGGATCTCAGCCAGCTGGGTGATGTCCGGAAGCAGCTCGAAGAGGTCAGAAAAGCGATTCCCAACGTCCAAGGATGCTCTAACATTGAACTTGTAGGAGCTCGGCCACCTTACAAGCTCATTCGCCCAGCTGAAGCAAGCGCAAGTGAAATTCAAGACCTGCATTGAAAACATCGGCGACCTAAAGCCTCAGAATAAAGGTATGAGTGCCTCCCCGTTCCTTTGCCGTACTGACGCGAGACCTGGGTCTAGATAAGACTATACTGGTGCCTTTGACGAACTCTCTCTACGTTCCTGGTAAAATCTGTGACACCGAGAATGTTATCGTTGACGTTGGGACAGGATATTATGTGCAGAAGGTACGCGTATTTACCATATGACCTCGCTGAAGCTTACGATGTTGTTTAGTCGCGGGTTGAGGCACTGAAGCATTATTCTGACAAGGTGGAATACCTGAATGACAACCTCATCGTCCTCGAGGATACCATTAGCAAAAAGAGGGAGAATATGACATACCTTTTGAACGTCATGCAGTCCAAACTACAAGCAGAGGCGAAAACCGCTGTAAAATCATGACCAACATGACGATCGTATAGCGCTTGTCCATTGTATGTATGTACGTTGTGAGTGGCCTGCTTAATCCTTCATACCATACCAGACAACTAATGAATATGTTCTAGGCTATCTGTAATATTATATTGCTTCAATGGATACCACGGCATCTGTCATACCCTCAAAGCTTTCGATACCAGCCGAAGGTTGGACCTAGACCTAGACCTGACGATCTTCGGAATTCTGAGCTGTCTATCCTGCTGATCTGAGATCAATCAAGCTGTGTTGCAGGGACCTACAAGAGCCTACGGATTCAAACGGTCTAAAATACAGAAGAAATAAGAGTATCCTGATTCCAGGGAGATTTGTGCATACAGCTAACGTGCCTTTTACTAGTGAACGCTCTTCGACGGATCTGGCTTTCATTTCAGACGGTTCAGACAGAAACATACACCGGATCTTCCCAGGTCCCAGGCACTCGCTTCAAACCGTCGGGGTATCGCAGGAAACGTAGTCGCGTATGTCGGCTACTTATCCCAAGGCATCTTTTTTGCCATTACCTGGTGCGCAGCCCTACGTGGGTTGACCGGGTTCCTGACCAGCGAAACGGACAATTGCGAATAAAGGAATGAGGACAAAAGATACGAAAGCGTGGGCCAGCGTGGGCCCCGGTAATGTAGTACTTCTAACTGCGGCGACAAGTTCTCAGCCGAGTAGGTTCTGGGCTATACTAATACCGGGGAGTATAGGCCGTGAGGGAAAGAACTGCTTAACATTTGTGATACCGCGTACACGACGGGGCGCTTACTGGCATGCGTGCACAAATCATACCGGATCTTTCTTCTGCATTTTAGTTTCCCCCAAGAAAGTCTACCCTGCACCCTGGCGGGGTAAGGATGCTCCTAGATGAGCTCCGCCCCGAGACTTTTCGGATAAATGGCGAGCGATCCTCCCCAGTGTGGGGTACGTTTCGATATTATGGATGCAAAATTTTTGATTTTGAACACACTGCGAAAGGGGTAGTGACGGTAAATTTTTTCCGCGCCTCTATTACTTCCACGGCTCCGAGTTCAAGATTGGGGCCAGAGAATAAAGAGCCCGATATGCAGTGATGGAATCAACTAACCGGGCTACTGATAAAGAAGTAAATAGAAATCGGAACGGAGGTGAGTAATGGAAGAAGCCTGGATCCGGGAACTAAGAGATGGGGGGCAGCGAAGTAATTTGAAGGTGAAATTCAATGACTGGCAATTTCCTTTGCTCGAAATAGGAGGGCAAAACTTCAAAGCGATGAAAGCGGTTGTTTGGCTCTGTTACATTTGGATGCCGGTGGCTGTCACCATAGCGCTCTCGCTTGCTCCTCATCTACCATTCAGTTATGTCTTATTTCCTTCCGCACCTTCCCTCCGGCTGGCACGTCGATGAGGCTATCAAATCCGAGGAAGATCGCGTCGTTGTGATCCGATTTGGTCACGACTGGGACAGCCAATGCATGACTATGGACGAAACGCTGTACTCGGTTGCAGAGAAAGTGCAGAACTTTGCGGTGATATACCTTGTCGATATTACAGATGTTCCAGACTTCAACAAGGTCGGTGGCGTTTTGCGGTAATGATTGACTGCGCAGCTGATGGATTTGAAAGATGTACGAGCTGTACGACCCATGCACTGTGATGTTCTTCTACCGGTAAGTGTTGGTTATACCAGAAATTTCGCTGAGCTGATTATGCCGCATATCACAGAAACAAGCACATTATGATTGATTTGGGTACTGGTAACAATAACAAAATGTGAGTTGGTCATCACACTCAAACAGACCTTGAAATTGACAATTCTCGACCTTCTCAAGAAACTGGGCTATGGATAATAAGCAAGAAGTAAGCAACCTTGATGCATATGCCTTTCGATTACTCATCTGCTCATCCTCGTATAGTTAATTGATATAATTGAAACTGTGTATCGAGGTGCATCAAAAGGTCGTGGTCTCGTCGTGTCTCCTAAGGGTCGGTTACAATTCATTCCTGGCTATTTACTTACTCAATGGATCTCCAGACTACTCCACTCGCTACAGATATTAGGCACGCATATGCGCGCGCCCCGGATGATGCCTCGTGGCTGAGTAACGCTATATTCTCTGAGGACATGGTCCCGCTGAGTTTTCTATCTCTGTCTATCTGTTCCTCTATACAAATACAGTTTTTTCCCTGTTCTACGGTGCCAGTACCACCTGAGTTATCAAACCGTCGTCCGAGGCTTGCTGGCTTGCTCCCGATCGACTTGGCATCTCCAGATCTACAAGCGGCTCGAAGCTCCAAAAATAACTGTCAAAAAACTTTTTTCCGAAACATTTCGGCCCAAATCCTCCCGTATAAGTGTTCACTTTATTTATGGTCCGGTTTCCGTTGGACGCGGTTCCATGTGGTCGCTGCGTTTGCCACCGACTGCAGGTGAGACTGCTTACCCTTTTCCCAGAAATGACATCATCAAAACCCCGATCCCGTCTTATAAGCCGCCCGGTTCTCCAACCCCCACTTTCATCTTTTTTGAAACACTCATCACCCCACAAAAAATCGAAAATCGACTGCGATGGCGCTCTTCCATGTGTATGTCTTCCCCGCCTACGGTATTTTCTGCCACTTACTTGATACTCCAGGCAAGGAGTGCCCATCGGCGCGGTGGCCATCATGCTCGCCCTTGTGGCAAGTATGGGAGGCTTCATCTTTGGTTACGACACAGGTCAGATATCAGACATCCTTCTTATGGAGGATTTCAGGCTGCGGTTTGCTACATGTGGAATACCTGATGACGCCTCCACTTGTCACTTCAGCAACGTACGCTCTGGTCTGATTGTCGGCCTGTTGTCCATCGGTACCCTGTTTGGAGCTCTCTTCGGTGCCCCGTGCGTCTTTTCTCCGTTATACCTTTCTTACGATACTGACGGGGTGATTCAGAACTGCTGATTACCTCGGCCGTCGATATGCCATGGTCGTCGAGTGCGGGTTGTTCATCGTCGGCGTCATCATCCAGATATCCAGTAGCAGCGTGTGGCAACAATTTGCTGTCGGCCGTCTTGTCAGCGGTCTGGCCGTTGGAGCGCTCAGCGCTGCGGTTCCTATGGTCGGTCGCATTCCATTACAACTCGCCCCACCCTGATTTCCATTCTTTCTTTCTAGTACCAAGCCGAAACTGCTCCACCGCAGATTCGTGGAAGTCTGACGGCAACATACCAACTATTCATCACGCTCGGTATACTCGTTGCATGTCCGTAATCTTCTTGCACTATGGTTGTTGCCTCATTAACTCTTCGCAGATTGCATATCTATCGGCACACGCGATATCAACGGTCCAGGATCTTGGCGGGCTGTTGTGGGTATTGGCATCGCTTGGCCCTTCGTTTTAGCGATTGGAATTCTCTTCATGCCTGAAAGTCCTCGGTGGCTTGCAAAACACGGACACCTTGACAAGGCCGGAGATGCTATTGCCAGGACCCGCGGAATTCCGCTTTCAGAAGCCAAGTCAGATCCGATCGTCGTACGGGAAGTCGAAGAAATTCGGAGCAATGTGGAATACGAAAAGAACTTTTCGGGAGGTTGGCTGGATTGTTTCAAGCCCGGGAACAAGATTTTGTATCGAACACTCCTCGGTAAGCTGACTTGCTCGTGCGAATAACGCGTATTTCCTGATCGAGTTTTCCACAGGTATGGCCTTACAAAGCTTCCAGCAGTTAACCGGCGCGAATTACTTCTTCTAGTGCGTCTTCGAACTTAATTGACCCATCTTTATCTCATTCTATATTCAGTTATGGAGCCACCATCTTTTCATCAGTTGGTATTGAGGATTCTTACGTCACTCAAATCATTCTTGGCGCTGTCAACTTTGTATGCACGTTTGGAGGCATATATGTAATGGAGAAAGTGCGTCATATTCAACTGAGGATTTCACTCAAGACTGATCGTCGGCTTCTACCAGTTCGGACGACGTGTGCCTCTTATTGTAGGAGGTCTTTGGCAGGCGGGCTGGTTGTTCATCTTTGGGGCCGCCGGTACTGCAAAAGTTCCTGAAGACAATCCAGGAATCGGAAAGCGTGCGTCATCATTATGTTTGGTTGCATCGAGGCTGATTGTGGCTGTTGTACAGTCATGATTGTCTCTGCATGTATGTTTATTCTTGGATACGCTATGACATGGGCTCCGTACGTCTATTTGTTTTTCTTTCTCTATCGCTTACTCATTCTTTGAATGCAGCGGTGTCTGGATATTGATCGGAGAGACGTTCCCTACGAGGACCAGAGCTAAGCAGGGTGCATTGGCCACTGCTTCGAACTGGCTATGGAATTTTCTCCTCGCCTTCTTCACGCCTTTCATCGTCAGTGCCATTGAATTCCGGTATGGTTTCGTCTTTGCTTGTGAGTGTATCACCTTCTCCCGCACATTATTTGTTTGCTCATGCTTTGTCACAGCATGCAATCTCGCCGGAGCTGTGATCGTCTACTTCTTCTTGTACGAGTCTTCTGAGCTATCCTTGGAAGGCGTTGATCAGGTATTGGGCTTGGCCTCTGAAATATGTGACCTCATGCTTACTGCGGCATCAGATGTACAACGATCCCAAGTGCAAGCCATGGACTTCTCGCCAGTGGGCACCTCCTGGGTATAAGGACCGCCGCGATCTTGTCGAGCAAACACGCGCAGCTGAGGCCCACAAGACTATCGCTACAGTGGAACACAAGGAGAATGTGACGCCCTCCAGTAGCACCCATGCTGCGGAAAAGGTTTAACATAAATGTTATTCATGATTTTGATGCCGTTGCTGTCTTTCTCCATCATTCGTGGTGTAGATGTATTCTTAATGACCTTGGCTAAGGTAGACGGGAGATGTAAAGTACGCCATACACGTTAATAATGATATTGTTATGAGAACTTCCCGTTGATCGCAGTATATGTCATGGTAGTTTCTTGGCCGCATAAGTGAATATGACGACACGGTGGTGGGACTAAGGCTCGGATGAATATGTGGAGGCTTTAACCGATTGTCGCATAAGAGGATGGATACCGATAAGTACCGGGAAAATGGAGTTCACAGTGCTACGCACCATGTTCTTCCACTTTATCGAGCTTCTCTTCGTGGCGGGATTGTCCCCGAATGAGGTGGTCAGCGCGCCGCAGACCAATCTCCAGAGGCGCTTCAGGGGAGACGGCGACCATAATAACCAGACAAATCCCTATAACCAGACAGATCCCTACGCAGCCGCCGATAGTACCGCTGACGCCAGTTCCGATCATGCAAGGTGAGGTGTACCCCTTCAATCAAGTTTGCGTTCTAAACGTGTTTACTAGCCTCGTACGCCGGGCCGTCATTGGAAGCGTCGTGGGCGGGGTGGGGTTGATGTCGTTCCTATTTTTGGGGTTCTTCTTCCTTCGACGCCGTCGTCGAAGACGATTAGTTGCCTTGAAGGTGTTGGAAGAGGAAAAGGACGGAGCTGTGGTCCATCGTGACCTTCGCCATTCTGAATCGGAGGAGGGCACATCGACAGAGGAACATTTCGTGGTGATGGGGAAGAATATGGTTAGGTTGGTTCCTCCCCCTGGTCACGGTGAGTGGGATTGCGTCTTGAACATAAATGGGTACTTACCGGTGTGTTCCAAATCAGCGGACGAAGGACCGTCGGGTCGAAGGCATGACGAACCGCCTCCTGCTTATCACGGATAATCTGTTGCAACGATATGATGGTTTTTTGTACTACTAGTGTTCAATGTTTTACGATTTGTTTACGCTGTTTTACGCCAAATTGAAATTTTATGCCAAGTCCTCCAGTGAGTCCCGGGCCGGGAGTATCGGTCCGATTACCGATTACCGTCTTTGATTGCAACCATCAACATGTCATGTCGTGTGCTTTCTCTCAGCGAGTGTATGCACGGACTTTCCAGCGACCACCACCGGCGGCTCAGATAGAATGAAACCAGGAAATATCATACCTGATGGGAACGAGGAAGGTGGTTCACCCTCTGTTGATATACCAACGAACGATGCCAGAGGTAGGCGTCGCAAAGCTAAACGCTTTGGACTGCGTTCGCGTCGACGCTATGCTCGGTCTTACGGTATGTATATTATATCTCCAGCGCCGCCAGTTTCTGACTGTTTTCCTAGGTGTTAATACGTCGGATTACGAACAGAAATATCCAGAAGACGCCATGTATGAAGAGGCTGGTCCGTACGCCAGAGTCTGGCGGACATACCAGGATGAAACCCAGATCCATGATACAGCAATGGTTGAAGATTCCCGGGATTCGGTTGATGTACTTCTCGTCTTTGTAAGTCAACAGAACATTAATATACATCGGTGAACGGCGCTGATATCATTGAACAGGCTGGTCTTTTCTCTGCCGTCGTGACAACCTTTGTCGTTCAAACATCGCAGAACCTTCAGCTCGACTTCGGGGAGGTATCCGCCTCACTGCTGTTTGAGCTCGTTCTAATACAACGTGCCGTTGCGAGTGGCGTGAGCATAGACCAGGTTCCAGGATCTCGTTTAACCCCCACCACCATCTTCAGTCCTGTCGGTACGACTTTATGGGTTAACGGATTGTGGTTCATCAGCCTCTCCCTGAGCCTGGTGACTGCCCTCATTGCCGTACTGGTCAAGCAGTGGTTACATCAGTACATGTCCATTCCACCCGGTACGCCTCGCGATCACAGCCTTTTACGTCACTATCGATTTATGGGTCTGGAAGCCTGGCACGTCCCTATCATTATCGGTCTTCTACCTGTCCTCATGTACATCGCTCTCGCATTTTTCTTCCTGGGCCTTGTTGTGTTCCTTGTTCCTCTCAACATTGCTATTGCGTTGGTGGTAGCTGTTATTGGCGTTGTGTCATATACGGCATACGTTGCATCGAATATCCTTCCTCTTTGCTATTCCCAGTGCCCATACAAAACCCCGCTATCAAATATTCTCACCCGACTAGTCCGGCGCCGCTTGCGTCCTGTCGAGTACACCATAGCTACCACACAACATGTTGCAACAGATGCACTTCAGTGGCTCTTTACTGCGTCGTCAAACCCCACTGTGCAACACATTGTGTTGCAATCTCTTGGTGGTATTCCCGGGCGTTGCAGCGAGTATTTATCGAAGGAACTGGGTAGACACCGCTACAAAGTAGTGCCCACATATCTGCACATGATGCAGGAGCTGGTCGAAACGAATGCTTCGGGGGAATATGTCCTCAAGCAAGAGGAAGGATCACAATACAGGCTCGAGCGATTGCTACGATCCTTGTTCTTGACCGGAATACTCTCCAGTTCCCCCTTTACACAGATCCTAGCAAATTTGAAAATTCCCCACTGGACGTCTTTTGAACTTCAAACTATTCTGGCTATTTGCCAAGAGCAGCACCAAGCGGCCGTCGACCTTCCACTTGGTTCCACAGATATCTTCCTCCAGGGCACTCTTCATCTTCATCCCGCTATCTGGGCGGTTCTGTTACGATACATGCAGCGTACACTTCCCCTAATTGTTGGTACCAATGAAGATAACGTCAATTGGAATTTGTGCCTTCAATTTGTACGCATGCTCACTCAATCACCGTCCACGATCACTGTGAGCGATACAGTCTGATCACTATACCTGCTGCCATGACTTTCCGCGATGCTGTGAGGAACTCTCTTGTCGACAACGAGGTTGCTGTCGCTCTCCTGAGGATGTTCACCAAGTTTGACGTATCAAAAGATAATTCACTATCCATACTGCTGCGGCTTTCACTCGCGATGATTAATCTCTTTTCTGGTCACACCACAGTTCCTCAGCCCTTCTTGGAACCAGATATTATTCCCGTCCCTTCTATTCTTGACCCGTCACTCGACGAAGCAGGTTACGCAGGCTTACCTCTCAAAAGAAAGCTTTTTTCGGAAGCCCTTATACTTCTCGGTCGCTCGTCTTTCGAGTGGAGAGAGAATTGCGCTGCCCAGCGTGCTGTTTTTCTCACATTGCGTCAAGTAATCGACACGGATTTTTTCAGCCAATCAATTCAAACCAAGGGCCTACGGAGCCTTCATGTTCAGGTTTTGGACTTATGTGCATCCCTTTATGCGAACCACGTACCTGGTACAGCTCAATTCAAATGGGACGAAAACTCCGAATCTTTTCTGAATAAGATTTTTAACGTTCTATATATGTTGGTCTTCAATGCGTATTTATTATTTGATACTAACGTGAGTATCCAGGGAAGACGAGACGCAGGATCTTGCTTTGGCATCCGCAGATGTTTTCCGGCACGGATTCCTCTCGTCGGCGCCTCTTGCGTATCGAATCTTTCAGCGTCAAGACGGTTTTCGAGGGCTGTCAAGCCTTCAAATGGATTTAAAGTACCCCTTCATGAAGGCGTACGTTCAAGGGCTCTCCCGTGCAGTCAAACAGGGCATAGCAACAGAGTACCCTTGGGACCGTTTAGGCCTTGAGAAGCAAATAGACTATCTGTACAAGCCGGATAATCTATTCCAGGCTTGTACGGTTCTGGCAGTTGTCTCGGCATTGCCATGGAATGCTGGGGCGGACAACACAGGAGTGCTGGACTTGGCAAAACTACGGTCCGGTGACCGTTTAACGTGGAATAGCTGTCGTACCAGACTTGAGCATCTGGCCAGCAGTGATAGTTATTTCAGAATGCTCCAGATTCAGGCATTTCAAGGTAAACATAAATCGCGTCCTTTCAGTCACGAGGATATCGAGAGGGACCTGCGCAATGCGATCGTGGATTTGGATACATTCTTCCGTCCACCGGTTGTTTGGACGCGGTTATTGGGTTTCATTCCAAACTTTACTTGGAGAAACTCGGAAAAGGAAGATAGGATAGGGAAAGACAAAGTCATCACACCCAGCACGTTTGTATGAATCGCTATAGGTGTTCCAAACACGAACTGCTCACATTGCTTGCTTTATTTCGTCCACTTCGGAAAATTTGTGCGCATTCTTCATAGACAGCTTTCTTTCTTTGAGCGTCTGGGATGATGGATCGGTTCAATATTTATCCTTTCTGCGAAGATGTTCACTTAGGTGATCGAATGGTGTGCTATGTCATAGTGTCGAGCCATATCGGACCTTGGGAGCACGGGCGTTGCGAGGCAGCGCCTCATGGGCCATAGTAGTAGTACGATAGAATCACATATCTCAATCGTCCCATTGTCGGCTAAGACCTCCTAGTTCCAGAACCATGGCCGACGTGTCGTCAGAGCGTTCGGTATCGACAAGCTGAATTGAGTAATGGTTCACAGTATGACTTCAACAATATCGCCTGCTGAGTCAACAGAAGAATAGTGTTTACATCGTTAGACTCAGTTCCGGAATTCGTACTACTTGTAGAAAGGAATCATCCAATGAATTTAGCACGCTCATTGAATAAATAATACAGCAGGCAAGACAGGCTGCAGTCAATCAAGTGTTCATTACCAACAACTTCGCGCTCTTGACTTCCCAAGCATCCAACACAGAGCTTAAAATTTCATTCTCGATACCGACACACAAATCTCGATGGTGCATCCAATTACCAGGATCATACTCGATGCTCCCGAAAAAGACATCACAACCCACATCCCAAGCACACGACCTTGTCCGATTCGATTCTGTTCACATCAAGCCAAGGCTCGCGTTCGAGGAAAACTCGCACCCGCTCCGTGTTGTCCTAGCAGTACCGATATAGCGGAATGAAGAACGTCTTCAGGAAGCTCACTTCAAAACGGTGCTGCGACACCATGAACGTCGCCGTTTGGGACACGCTGAGGTTCCGTGGGGTAGTGCTATAGGGAAAAATCAGTACTGGCCGGAGATTAGACTCGATGAAAGTATACTGACTGGGATCCTTGGAGTTGGATTGGGAATGAGAGAGTTTCGTGGACGGCGATCATCATTCGGGTGGGGTAGAAGAATCGCCACCTGCACCTTCCGCGGCCACAGCGGCACGGGCGACTGGTTTGTCTCGATGGAGCGCTCCAGCCTAAAGGCGAGTGAGAGGCTGTGGATAGTGTCGAGGTTGGAAACGGAGCGAGCGTTCGAAGCTCAGGAGAAGCTTGCTGCGAATTAATCTGGAGATTTGTGGCTACTCCATTCGTTGGCGCGACGGGAGACGCCGAGGTAGGAGTTGAGAAATATGGTTGGCTTGCAAGACCATCGCCATATTGGTAGGGGGTAGGATAGCCGAGTCTGTTCATTGTGGAAGGAAAGGGTGGGAATGAATGTAGTGGATAAAGGTCATGGCCCAAATTGTTTTTAAATAGGTCTGCGCAGAAGGACAAAGCCAATATTCTTGCCGACAAGTGGCAGGAGAACAAAGATAGGGAATGCATCTCGGCTCAGGACGGTGGATAACAAAGACTAGTCCAAGTGCCACCATTCTTAGCCAGGTCTGTCTGCTGAGCTGGTAGCTCCGTCAATTAAACTATGCTGCACAGTGCAGGCTGGCTTCAATGGTCTGTCTGTCAGTGGAGGCAGAGGCAACGTCCCGTCTCACAGAAGCAACTACACATGTCTTCTTGACGAGTGTTTTGGGCTATAAATTCATCCAAGTCAACGACACGCCAAGAGCCTATTACAGCCGCTGCAACATACGTGATTTTTCCTTTGGTGACCAGCTGTATCGACGTCGAGAAGGACACCACGATTAGGGATAAATTTTGCCGCTGGATCGTCTTGAGAGGTATTGATATATAAGCTTTATTCAAGACACATGATTATTCGCAAGCATACCTTCGGCAGCATGGATCGGGAGTTTGCAACTACACCTTTCTACCCAGAGATAAAGGTAAGTAACCCTTCCATATCGTTCAAGATACTTTCTCGCCAGGTGCTTCTTATCTTTGGGCATCCATTTGTGCGGACGCCGGTAATTGTGTTTAATCAACCGGCAGACGAGCTTGCACCACTCGCACCGGTGCTGGAATTTGAGTAAATGTTGACACCGTTGACGTTAGATCTGTCTCCACGCAGGCGTTGTGTATGTGAACGGAGCTGACTCTGGACGATTCGGCCCAAATTGTGTCACCCAAGCCTGTTGGAACCACTCGACAGAAAACACCGTACTCCAACAGGTCTCGCAAACCAGCTTCCGTATTTCGGGCGGCACTTCAGGGTCCACAGCTGGAGAGCTGGTCGGAATGTTGGCCAAGTTGGGGGATTCAGCGTCGCTGGCAACTTGCAAGCCAGACAACGTAGGTAGGAGAAGGGACATCGGAAGGATACAGCCGCATCGTAATCAAGTCGTGGCAGCCTTTCTATGGTAAACTACCCTGAGGAGTGCTTAGCTTAGCACTGCTTAACAACTCACCATACTGCATAGGCGCTTACAGGCGTCCTCAACACAGTCCCTATCATCACAGCCTTCAATCCGGATAAAGCATCTATTCTTGGTATGGACGTGCCATTATGTCCAACTTGGCGAGCCTGATGCTGCCTGAACTTTGCAATTATTTAGCTTGACGTAATTCAAGTTCAAATCGACTTTACATCTGAGTCAGGTAGACAACGAATACCGGATACATTGAGTTCAAACCATGGAGAAAAATCAGTTTACGCACCAGTAGAAAGCATCCATTATATATTCCCAAGGGATATTGTTGGCGCCATACTCTTGAAGGGAATCGTCTGGTTGATCAAGAAAAACCGGATGAAAAGAAGCCGGTGGTAAGAAAGATCTTTTCGGCAAGATTCCCCCCCCACAGCAAGGCCACATAGAATGCGGCGTCCTGGGCGATCAAAAACCACGATTATTTGGGATTACCTTGCTGAAAGTAAGGTCTACCCCCTGAGCCACAGGTTTCCTCATCCATCCGACTGCAAATAAGTGTAAAAAATAAATATCCGGCAACAACGGCAAGAGCAGCAACATGAAATAATGTATACGGCTGCGACGGCATGCTCGAGATACTTAATTACATAATTAAAATAAATTAACAACTTTCTTGCAACTTTCGCATGGATCAGTTAGCTTTTTTCTGTCGCCAAAGCACTTAGCACTAGTACTCTTCACTCTTCACTCTGTCAAAATTCACGTAAGGTAAATTGTGCGCCTTGTATGCTTACTCTCTCTTAACAACGTATCCTACTTCTGCTTCTTATCCAACTTGTTCTATCGTCTTGCTTCATACTCAAAAACGACATCCCATCGAAGACAAGTGACGATATTCAGCAAGGTCGCCTCGCCCCGGCATGCGGAGAGCATTTGTACATATAAGACTCGGAATCCTTGCTGTGTAAGTATCCCATCTGAGTTCTTCCGGGAAATGACGCTCTCTCAAAAGGTATCACCCCATCTCGAGCATATCCATCTTATTGGGATGTACGAATCAGAGTTCGCCATCCTTGAATTTGCGAGGTCACTTGGCCAATTGGTAGTCTCGTTGCCATCCTGTTTATGGAGCAAGCTGTCGATATACCGTCATATACGGCTTGCTACATAGAAGGTACTATCCCACTAGCCAATTGGTACTCTATCGAATATCACCCTGGGAAAATTTTTTGTACATTCAAGGCTAAGACTGGTGGGCGCTTTGCGATATGGATAACAGTGGCCCGGGATTCACATTGGGACGGGTACAAGAATACGCGTGCTTGGGTTGATTGAGTGGCGAAGGAAATTGCTGGGAAAGTGGATTGCTGGGTTAAGCAGTGCATTTTGTTCCGGCCCGGTGCTACCGTCTATTTTTGAGGGTCTTGGAGCGTGGACGATATCACGTTCCCGTGAATAGGAGCCCCCCAGAATATTCTTTCCTTCCTACCACCACCTCCTCGACTTTGAAAGTCGTGTTATATCTCTGCTTCTTCCATATCTTTTTCTATTGCACATACTATGCCTTTCAGCAGGGTTCCCCACCTCGTCGGCCGGTCCATCGCTAACGGGAGCCTCATCCTCGTCGACCTGCTCGGTTCTGGTAACTACGGGCAGGTGTACAAAGCCCTGGACGTCGAGGCCATCAATAATTTTGCTTATTTCGCTGTTAAATGTATCGAGATTGACGGTTCCAAAAGGGCTACAGCAGTCAGCAAGGAAATCGTTTCGCATGCCACCGTCTCTCGACATCCCAATATCGTCACATACCGATCTACATGGGTCGAGGAAGACTATATCTTCATGGTCATGGACTATTGCCCTGGCGGCGAGCTGCACAACGCCATCCGGGAAAAGAAGGTAATTTATCGCAACGACTCATTGGTGAAGCAGGTCTTCCTTCAGGTCCTCGATGCTGTGCAACACTGCCACGCCAATCAAATCTTTCATCGTGATATCAAACCTGAGAACATCCTCTGTTCGGAAGATGGGACACAGGTATTCCTTGCTGACTTTGGTCTAGCAACTTGCGAAGACGACTACGCTTTCCGCGGGGCAGGCACCCTGCCGTACAAGAGCCCTGGTGAGCCTCCTTCCTGGTGACTTCTATTCCCCATCTAATCACTTCTCCCATTAGAATGCTTGGGCGAGGATTTCAAGTCCCCCACCTATTCGACGAGGAGCAGCGACGTCTGGGCTCTAGGTGTCGTCCTCATCAATATGATGGTTGGGCGAAACCCTTGGCTCGCCGCTAAGATTTCAGATCCATGCTTTAACTATTTCCTCTGCAATCCCGACTATTTTCTCAAAATCTTTCCTATCACGCCCTCCGTCAGCCAGGTCCTACTCCGCATCTTCGACCTGCGATCTTCGAAACGCATCACCCTCCCAGAACTCCGCTACGAGATCAGCAAAATCGATAGGTTTTTCCTCACGGACGCCGAACTCATCGAAGCTCCTTCAAGAGTCAAGGACGTTGATCAATCTTTCTGTACTTCGACGATGCCTCGTCCTCGCACCGCGCCGATTGGACTAGGTTTGGGGATCGATTTCAGCTTTCTTGTGCAGCCGTCTCCGAGGATCATTCAAGAATCACCTCCCATCCCGCGTAAAGAGCTCATGGTGCAGCCGCCTGTCTTAACTCGGGCTCGTGCGACTGTCGGTGCGCTTCGCTTGGTTCTGACTCCTCCTGATCGCACACTCTCATCATGATTTGCTTGCTTGCTCGCGGTGCTTTGACGCTGTTTTCCATCCTTTTTTCCTTCTTCGGTTAGATTTACTTCATCTCTCTCGGACTTGATTGCCTGCATTTTGTACAGACATTTTCGATTTCTCTCTCCTTGAGTTTCGTCACTTCAATTTTGTTTCTCTTTTCTTAGCTTTTGGACTTTGCATGGACTCGTATTTCTCCTTTCGTGTACTGTACTTTTGCTTCATCTCTCTCTCTGATATCGGACACAGTTTCGCCTACCTTTTTCCTTCTGCCCTGCATTTTGGACTTTTTCCCTGGTTTCTCTGCTCCATGTTTTTCCTTTCGGGTTCTGGGACTTCGTATTGACTTGGACTACATCTTTTTACGTCTTTTCCATGATTTCTAGAGGACTTCGTCTTTTTTTACTTGTTTCTTTGGGACTCTTGGGTTTTGGGTTTTATGGACTTTGCTTTTTTCGGCTTTCTTGGGACTATGGGTTTTTTGGGACCGTGGTTGTCTTATGCTGCTTGGACTGTTTTCCCTTTGTCTGTCTTGATTTTCTTTGATTTACTCTCTGTTTCCTTCCTCTCTTTGATTTTATTCTTCCTTTTCTTTTCTTTCCATGCTCTCGTGGTCGGTCTTCAGGGGTTCGATTCCTCTGGGAGCTATATTTATTCGCAGCAACAAGCTGCGAATGTACTCCAATGCCGCGCGTTTCTCTGTGTCTGAACTAGTTACGCCTTACACAGCTAAGAGCGGACAAACTTTGTAAACGCGCTTCCAGAAGGCTCTAGAGTAATTACCGACGGTTTCAAAATGAAATATTACATAACCTCTATCTATATAATTAGGCACAGGAAGATGGTGTCCGTTCGTCTACTAAGTATGCAATATCTTGTTCCATCATGACAACCGCCAATTAGTAGGCCCGACTCTCCAATTCGACAACACTGTCACTGGATTTTGAGGCGGCATTCGGGTCCCGTCCTAGGAGCCATCCTGGGTGGGCGAAGTTTATAGCATAGATTGCCAGCACGACCATAGCGCCATCGAGAACGTCTATTATCAATCCCGTTTTAGAACTGATGCATGAATGATAAGAGGAAGTGACGTACTGAAATATACTTCCGTGGTGATAATTCTCCCGTTCCATCCATCTGACAGTTCAATCGTTCGGTAGATTGCCCTGAAATATGATAAATGTCCAGGTTGAGCCTCGAATGCATGCTTGCAGCTTACCGGATATATAAACAAAGGATATTAAATGACAGAGCTATCATCATGAGCTTGATCTTCGGGGAGAGCTCGCCGTGGAAGTACTGCTCATTGCTGGCGAGTGTTACTTCGCTCTGTCTCGTTGTACTAGAGCCGATTCTAGAATATATGGGTCGGTTCTTGATGTACCGGGTGAAGAACTCAGCCGCGAGGATTGCGTAGCAAGTTATAACAACTGTGTAGAGTCGAATACGCTAGAAAACGGTGATATTTTGACGGCGTACCCATTTGGAAGACAATACCACCGAGCATGATATTACCGCCCAGTGTAGCGCCGTCATGGTCGTCTGCAGAAGCGGCTATGCCACCTCCAGCGCCTTGAATAATGAGGGAAACTATGTCCTGTAGTGCGAGTATTATTAGCCACTATATTCCGTGGTCACAAGCGCTACTTACGCAGCTAACGAAAATCCAAGAATCTGTCGTGTACCAGATTTGTCAATATGTAAAATAGAAGGAAGGGAATAACGTACAATATTTCGGGCTCAACCTGCTGTACGCAGGTCCTAGTAGGCTGATAATCCCGCCGAGAATGATGAAGTTACCCGCAACGAGAGGAGTTGGTCCAAGGATAGTCGTGACGATTCTGGGCGGGGATCAGTATACCAATATTGGAAGGTCGTTTCTTTGACACTTACTGTATCATATACGGAGTCCTCAACGTCGGCGAAAAGCTCGACCAAAGACGACCGCTCCACCCAAGGACTTCCATGACTCCGGCGAGAATAATAGTTGGGAATGGCCACCATATGCGGTAGTGCAGGCTTTGCACCGTGTGGGCGACTTTGAATATACGATTAACACGGGCGATTAAAGAACGCGACGAGGAGTACCCACAGGTAGAAGCCCCAAACAAGGCCACGAATATTATTGTGACATATTCTGTGGGAGTGTAGCCATAACGGTAGTCGTCTGCTGTTGACGAAGCGCGGGCAACTAGTACTGCTCAGAAGGGTCAGCTGAAATGTTATTCGAGAAGGAAAAGAAGATATGCTGACCTTGATCGAGAATCATTGGAATGAAAGAAGAAGGTTGTCGGTTCTTCTTAATTAACATGGATGTACCAGGTTTTATAACCCGTCAATGCAACTCGGGTATCCCGAGGCGCAGCGAATAATCATTTGCCAGCGATCTTTATCTGCATCGCCTCCTGGCGGCAACGCGGCTCGTAGTCAGATTTTCGTCACAACAGTGAGAGTTTCTTTGCATCCCAGGGTATGCATGAGCGAAGATACACTGCCGAGGGTCGTGTTGGCGGATGTCGATACTATAAAAGGCAATCGCAAGCGGGATGAGCAATTTCGTATGACAACACAGGCTAAACAGCCGGACAGCCGAAGGAGACCGTTCAATAAAACCAACCGCCATCATCGGTGCCAAGCAGTAAAGGCGTTTCAAGAGGAATACTCTTGCATTATTCAAGGTCCCGTTTCTAATTTCCGGGGATTGGATGATCCAAATCCCGATTCTGTGTACCTAATTTTCGCCCCACAATTACTTTGTGGAACAATCACAAAATGCGGGGACTTCTCCATTTCTTAAACACCTCTTCCTTAAAGAAGATGAGTGTATAATATTAATACGTCCAGTGGAAATGGTCACAATACCGTGGCGGACTTCAATTTTCAGTTTTCGAGCCGCTTTACACGCCTTGCCAGTCGAACGGGCACCATCCCAGCGTTGATGACGCCGGGCATACGTCCAAAAAGTATAATACGCGCAGTTTCAATGCGAGAACCCCCGGTGTGAAGGCTAGGGTAAATGGAAGCAATGAGCATACGCTTGGCGGCCTCAGAATGATAGACAATAAAGAGAGCACTTCTTTTTCAAATATATAAACTGTTCGCTTCAGCATAAGTACAAGAATAAGTCATCCCGGCTTTTTTGACGGTTCCGTATCTAACACTGCGTGTCGTTGTAGACCTGCGTCACAAAGCACTATCAAGAGATAAGTGTGCATGAAAGCAACATAGTGTGTACACATACATTGAAGTTATCTGCGTTCTGGATCTGCTGCGCTGCGGTGAGACGCTGATCAGTGGCACATCCGTAAGTGACGTCCACCGTATCAGCCACGGCGTGGGTGAGCTAGAAGAGATGAATGAGAACACTTCGACGCGGGAGGCACGAGTCGTCGCACCTCGTGCAGTAGGGTTCCACCACGAATGTTCCTCGCTGCGACGGTGGTGTTTCCACTGCAAAGATCGGTGGAAGGAACCTCATCGAAGAAGATGCCACAGAAGTAGATCTGTGGTAGTTTTTAGCAAATGATGTGTTGGCACTATGATGACCGTGCTCACGTCTGTGGTGGAGATGACCGTATATGCAATGACGTTTCCGTCGCACACCCCGTATTCATCTAAGCAGTTCAAGCTAGTAAAGTTAGCCGGGGAGAACTGCATAAGTGATATGCACTGACGTTCGCGAAGGGTCGTTCTCATCGGCGACGAGCTGGAGCTTATCAGTGACATTCTGGGCTGGGTTGGTGCTGAAATAGGCGGTCATTGTATTATTCGGGCTGTTGCCAAAGGTGCTAATATAATCCAACGAGATTAAGGCGAGTTCTTTTGCTTCGACGTAACTACAAAAAATTAGGTTCGACCGTTGAACGTTGAACGGCTGACAAGACCCACCTTGCATTAATGAACGCAGAAAGAGTTTCATTCGCGCAGACGTCCGTGGAGCGTTTGAGTGACCGCTTGGTGACCTTGCTGGTGACCTCGACTTCGATAACTTCGGCAATTGCTTTGAAGGCGGAGAGTTGAGACGCAACGCGCTCCTCCGCGCCGATCACTCGGAAGTCAGTGATGGGCTCAAAGGCAAACGTACCCTTGCCGGCGGAAGCAAAGTCGTAGAGATCCGCCACTGACAGTGATGGAAATGGGGTTAGTCAAGAAAAAAGTGCATATAGCCGAAGAAAGTCCTACCATTGTGCTCGACTGTGACATTTTCTCCGCTTGGGATGGTGGTATACGCGCTGTCACTCACAGCGACGTTGAGCTACGGTGAGTGAGTTAAGCGGGGGTTCGTTCGTTCAAAGTTGACCACACCTTGACGCCGGTAAAGTCAACCGGTACACCGTCCTTGGTGACGCTGAACGAGCGTGATGGGAGTCCATCAAGTACGGTACCGTACTTGAGAACCTTGACATCTCCTGCATTCGTGTTCGTGACTGTAGCGGAGAATTTCAGATCCTCGATTGAGCTGACTCTGCTTCCAGGTCCTGAGATATCGACAGTTAGACCATCTGACCTTCTGTAGGGATGGGCGAAGGTAGCAGTGGCTAAGATAGCGAGTGCAGGTAAGACGAACATGAAGAGAGAAGAAAGAGGCAGACAGGTGAAAGGTCTTCGCTGTCTAAATTGCCCGTTCTTTATGAGGGATTTCGGGATCAATGTAGTACCTCACGGCCAGCGCACGGAATTAATAACATAAAAGAGAAGGCAGCGATGATTTCCCATCTGACCAGGGTGAAGGAGGCGGCGCATGGACGTGATAGGCATACAACGCGGGGACAGAAGGCGAGGATGACTTGGATGTAACAGAATAACGGAATCTGGATGCTCCGCCACATGCGAAGACTATGTAATAGACTCTTATGAAAATGGACGATGGATCTCGGAACCTTTGTCCAGTCTGCTGATCTCGTTTGATGGACAACGGGTCGCATGAAGGACCTATTGGAATAAACAAGTTGGTGTTCTGCTCCCCAGTTAAAGATAAAGCTCGGACTAACCTTTGACGACAGTAGTAGTGACTGGGACGAAATGTCTCGATGAATATTCCAAAATATGGTTTAGGGTGTCGCCACAGGGTGTTGGAGCAGCCAAAGTGGTCGACAGTAGCTTTCAGCATTCTGTACGGCGAACTTCCGGTGTGTATTCTTCAATGGGCCCAGGTTGGTCACGTAATTCGTCGAGAGAAACTTCTGGAATGGTCATCTTTTGCATTTGAGCTTGTTGAGAGGAAACCTTGCATTGCACCTTCAACTACTGATGAAGATAATAATGAATAGCAAGCGCACCCAGTCGGATAGCGGCTGCTACTGGCCGTCGCTGAGAAAGCCAGTCCTGCACCCGCGACTGTACTACGCGTGGTGTTATGCAGGCCTTAGAAGATATCTACCCCTCCGCTCCCTCACCCCAAATCAATATCGCTGCCAAAGTACGTCCGAATCCCGGCGAACTCGAACATTTTGGAAATACCTGATACACAATGAACGGCATTGTTAAAGGACGGGCAGAGGGAACAAGCAAACGTACAAATTACTTTATTTTTTGCCGAACATCGCAGTTTCACGAAAACGGTGCCATCCTGTTACCCTGTTTTGGACTTGGACCAGACTGGATGTCTTTAAGCAGAAAATTAACTGTCGGTGGAGGTCGCCACGGCCGGGGATACGGGGACATGGTAGTAAGTGGAAAAGAGCGATGTCGCGGTAGCGGCCCGCCAAATCGATGCTTGTCCTCTACCGTTACCCGACATCCTCTCGCCATGATTCCCAGGCGCATAATGGACCGTTAGCTCTCATTTTCGGTCAAGAAATACCAATGAGGTCACCATCGGCACCTTTCTGCTGTTCAGGTGGGGCCGACGAGTCTGGAAAAGAAAAGGGCAACGACACGCATGGCACAACACGACGACGACACGGTCATGACAGACGGCCGGCAACAACATACACGGATAATGGAAAAATCTACAGCTCTAAGTACCTAGGCGATATGGACGCCGTACTTGGCGGTCTTGTCAGCTATGCCTTTATCCGACTATGTGCCGACTAGACTTCGGAAGAAAGTGCCGGTGCTTCATACGATTTTTTCTATTCCGGAGACTCATGCTAATGATATCTGTACAGACGGTCAGACCTTTGAGCACCTTAGTCATGCTGATACCAAGAGGGCATCGGCAGCCAAACTCATATATGCGTCGACTTCGACGACTCCTTCTTTCTTGAATCTCTCGAGCTCAATTAAAACGAGATAGAGACTACTACTGAGTCGGGCTTTGGATGACGGCTATGTGGCCGTCCAGCTTACGAATGTCGGTTTGACACGGGATACGAACCTAGGACAGATGAGCGCATATATGTCAATGCTGACTAGACAATCCATCAGGGCACGTGATATCGTTCCCATATGAGCGACATATCTTCCGGTTCATCCATAGATTCACTCTGTTCTGTTTCTGGGAGAGAACATAAGTCCAACATGGTCATGGAGCTGGCGATACGCTTGCCAATTAATAGCGTGACGGTCGAATCTCGCATTGTCTTCAATAGTAATACCAAGAGCGAATTCTAACTGACATCCCTTGCTTGACGGACTGAGATTCCCTTCCAAGCGGCGAGTCATCTCATATTACCCCTCGTTTTCCCTTTCCCCCATCTTCCGAGTCGGACTTGCTCGAGTTCCATACACGAAACTCTATTAAGAGAGGTCATCGTACGACGTCAGCGGCGTTTGCTATCTATATATAAGGACCGAGTTTCATTCAATTCACATCATGTCTCAAACTCACGAAATCCCCACACATATGAAAGCCATCGTCACCTTGGGGAATACCAAGGTAGCATTGAAGTCGGATGTTCCTGTACCAAAACCCGGTCCAGGACAGATTCTTGTTAAAGTAATTGCCGCGGCGCAGAATCCGCCTGATTGTGAGTTCTGTGTTGTATCGATGCGTACCAGTTCTTGATACGGCTATGCAGGTTTCTCGCTCCACCAGAACGTAACTACGGGTTTGGTGATAGGTCTCGATTACGCAGGCATAGTAGTCGATATTGGCCCGGACGTCCCTACTGGTCAGCGGCACGTCGGTGAACGAGTTGCGGGTTTTATCAATGGTGGTAAGTACCCCTTAATCAAAAATCACTCTCGGTTTATCGTCTATGGCCAGGTAGGACAAAAGAGTGGACTGGCACCTTTGCAGAGTACTGTTTGGCGGAGGCCCACTTGGTGCTAAATTTCCCCGAGTCGATGAGTTTTGAAGACGCCTCCAGTCTCGGACTCGCCGGGTTTACAGCGTGCCAGCTCCTCTGGCTTAACCATCGTGCTCTCCCAACGCCTGATGCACCAACGCAAAAGCCCTTTCCCGTACGTGTATGGTTTAGGTTTTGTTACGCCGCTCTTTAATCTTCCACCTCAGCTTCTAGTTTGGGGTGGCGCATCGTCTGTTGGCCAGTACACTATTCAGCTAGCCAAGCTCTCCGGTCTCACGGCCATCGCTACTGCCTCTCCTAAAAACTTTGATCTGGTCAAGTCTCTTGGTGCCGACGCTGTGTTTGACTACCGAGATCCGGATGTTAGTTCTAAGATCAAGGAGTTCACGAACGACGAGCTGTCTGAAGCTATCGATTGTGTGTCTACTAAGGATACCATCGTTCAAGTCGAGCAATCTCTGGGCAAGAACGGCGGCCACATAGCTACCGTCATGCCGGTGTCCGTGACGCGACCGGATGTGACTTGCGAATTCATGCTCGTGTATACGCTCCTCGGTCGGGTAAGTTGTATTCATTTCTGGCTTGCATGCAAACATTGACCAGCGTCTTTCGTAGGTCATCGATTTCAAGCCAGCCTATCAGTATCCCGTCGTTCCCAAGCATGTGCATGCCGGCCAACGTTTCGGGAAGACTATGAGTGAACTGTTGGTGGCGGGAAATTTGAGGCCGAATCCTCTCAAGATCGTACCTAATGGTTTAATGGATGTGCAACAGTGGATTGAATACCACGAGCAGGGAAAGGTTCGTCTCCTGTTTTACTACCTGGTCACACTTGTGCTAAGATGCGGTACAGCTAAGTGCGGAGAAGATTGTTTATCGGATTTCTGACACACTGTAATTGATATGTAGGAAGGACGGCGACACACATCTTGTGCATCTCTAATTCAAATTTTGTATAATACAGTTAATGTAGCACTAATTCACATCCCTCTCAATCGTTCAAACTCTGCGGAGTGCTTATACAGTTACAAGTATTAGGCCGATCATCGAATGCAATACTTAGACAGCGTGTCCCGAACTACCCAAGAGCTTATTGTAACCCTGCGTAGGTGAGTGTAGATATAATATTACATGGTCTTGCTAAAATCCTGTGCACCAGCGACCTCCGACTCTCGCAATAAATCTTCATTTCTTCCTTTTTTGACTTCTCTGTCTCCTATGCGTCTCAGACAGTCATTGCTAGCAGGCCCACACCCACACCTGCAATCACCATCCCGCCCGATACACCATTTTGAAGGGCAGCATTTGTACAGCCTGAGGTGCTTATACAAATACCGGCAGTAGACGCCGCGCTCGCAACGGAAGAGATTGAACCAAGCTCGATGGGAAACTGCTATATCATTCATTACTGTGAGTTCTTGCCATTACAAAGGACGCACAGTGGGATGACGCCGCTACTACAAAACTTAAGAATTTGATGCAAGACAGACAAACGGGTATGCTTTACCTTGGAAGAGATATGGAAGCGCTCGAGAGGAAGGAAGTCACCTCCGGCGGTAAGGATACTGTGATGGACTCGGAAGAGGAAGAGCTTTGTCCAATGATTTGAAGGGGAAGAACGACGAGGACGAGGAAACTAGTGAGTAAATTCATCTCAAGTTGTTGTGAGACCTCAGGTTGGTGCCAGAATTTATAGGATATTCTGCATGACGTAGTTTTGTCGTCGCGGAGGTAAACGAAAGAGGCAAGCCGCTGATCACCAGTCACTGGAGAAGAATTCGGTAACGAGAATCGAGATGCAAGAAGACACGACTGAGACACGAAGTTTTTTCCAAAAAAAAATTGCTCCGTTTAACTCAACAGAAGAGTAATTGAATTTTGGTTAGACCAATGCAATTTAATGGCCATTATTCGACAGCCTAGGTAGCAGAATGCGGCTGAACCATGATGAACTTGGTCAAAAAAGTCAGACAGCGGTTAGTCCCGGGCCGGTTATCTTCGGGACGGGTTTCCGAACTTGAACTTGGCTTAGCAGAGGTGGCCAATCAATCCAGTTTTCCAGTTTTCCAGGACGAAGACGGACCCCAGGACGACGATGAACCAGAATCAATCCCTGCAGGACAAGAATGGAAGATGTTTCACCACACATGATTCTCGAAAGTATGGATTCTGATTGTGGAGCCAAGCGAAGCACGTTTCTTCTTATCTGAACATCGTTTAGGCCTACAAGTTTCAATATCGATCCTCTGAGACTGCTTGGGCTTTCCTTTCTCCTCGTACGACTGGACTGCCTGTGTACTCTTTTCTGGTGACAATTTGACGAGATGTAAATGGTGTGCTGATGACCTCGACTCCTGAGTTTGAAAATATTTACTTGACTTCGAATCCGAGGTCAGTACTTATCCTTTCCAATTTGTGCATCCTTACACAAGAACATTTCCTCATACAGAACTCGAACGTATCTGATCACCAGGTTACCATGCATATCTCTCCTTTGTATTCGCAACCATAAGGAAAATCCGCGAGGCCGACATTAAAGACGCTATCAAGGCCAGACTTGAAGCTAATCCCGATATCGATGTCAATTCCCCCAACCATCTCACTGATGCAGAGTCTCATGAGAAGATATTCTCGGCTTATTTAGAGTCGGCGGAGGGCGCGGGCTCACCTTCGACACTCTCGGAGCTCCGTGTCGAAGATCATGTGGAGTATATCCTGTGGTGTAACCTGTATGTATGGCCCAACTAGCTCTGATGTGTTGAAGGCATCAGGGACGCGTCTGCCCCAAGAGATCACTATCAACCTATCAACTCAGATGATAAAGATGCGTCTCACCGACCCCGACCGGAATGGTGAGGAAATGTCTCTGTCTGGGGTTGCGGAGTAAGGAATTTTGGTGTTCAAGACGCAGGATGAGGGTTAGCAGTATCTTGATTTCAAGCCCTCTTCTATTGACGATATTCGCATTCAGAGCAAGTCCGATATGCTGGCTGTGGTGCATCACAAAATTATCTATACAAGGCCAAGTCGAGACTCGGCCCTATTTCCTCGAAGCAGGGCTCGACAATGGACGGGAACGGGACCTATGCAGTCACGAGCAGCTGATTGAAGCACACAACATAGCTAGTACGGCCGTGCTTCTGCTCCAACATGCCCTTCCAAGCATATTACGGTACGACACCAGGTCGATTGGGAGCAACGCAAACTTATAGAATGCCTGTCTGGGGGTTTCTGTGACTTCCCTGGATTGAGTGTGCTGTAACGATTATGGTCCACATGCGCTCTCGTTTCCACCAACACTTACCAGAGAGTGCTTCGGCCATCACAACTCTACCGCGGTTCCACAAGCAGCCTGGTTCCAAAGTTTAATTTGAGTTAGCTGGAAGCTGTATGTTTCTGTTGTCAAAGCTATTGATCGGCCTTTTTCCCCCACGGGCAGCATCTATATGATTTACTGTTGCTGATTCACGCTGTGTGAACTCGGTTCCTTATGGAACATCATATTTATACCATGATAAGGAAGACAGGTCAAATGGGTCCGGCGTAAGACGACAAGGCGTAAACGTGTGTCTAAACAGCCTTTTTGCAAAGCGCGGGGTAGAAAACGATACGGCAGCTAGTGACCAATGTCCCGTCTTGCATTAAATATTGTGGATATATATTATAGAGCCGGTGTGATGATCAGTTCAGCGAAGGTCTAAAACGATGCCAATATTCCGTATCTTGTGTAGGATGAGGCTGATTAAAGATTCAGTACTTGTTCGGGCAGAGATGGTCAGTATCATACTGCATTACTGACGCCCGAGGTGTCTTAAGTCAAAGAGAATAAGTGTCAGATTGGCGGTACGACAGAAGTTAACCAAACGTACGGGGTTTCAAACACTTGAAATAACACCCCCTCAATAATACCATGTGTCCCTCCAGGAAGATCTTGCCGGTTTCCCAGAACTTTACTTGGGACATCCATCCGAGAGGAGGGAAAGACATTGTAAGGGATGCGAAGGAGGGTGGGGATATCCTGTGGGTTGGGTATTTAAAGGGGTACCTGGCCGGTTAAACCGATAAATGGCAAGCTCTTTGTTGGCTGGAAGGGGGAATCATATGGTCGCATTTAGGATCCGTGTAAAGGCAGCGCGCGCTTATATAGTAGGATGCAAGAGCCGACCGGAATTGTGGCGAAACAACAGTCCAGGCAGAAGTGGAAGACGGAAGCCTCCCCGACTCGGATGTAGTACTTACTGATGAGCAAGCGTCCATCAAGTGCTGTGAATGTGGAATTTCACTTGAAATTTCGGGTACGAAGCATGTGTCTATTATGATGATTTATTCTCGGTTCGTGGCGCAGCAGTATGCATTGCCGCTAAGGAAATGCGTAGAAACGAGTCGGTAGCGTGGTAAGAACTTGCGTTCAACGTGGCTGTGTTGTGTCATTGTCCAGTGTTTACCTGAAGCTTTAACCTTCGGAAGCGACATGAGTCATTAGTCAGCAACCGAATTTTTTTGTCGCTGTCGTCGTATCCAAAAGCCATCCGAAAGGCCAATTACGCTTGTAAACTCCCCTTTGTCTCCCTGGCATCGATATTTTTCAGGCTAATCTCTCTTTTTCAGTCAACATGGCACCGTTTTCCAAGCCAGAAACAGTGCTGAAGCAGGCCGAAGGTCTGATTTCCGTCGGCCAGATGCACGCAGCCTTACAATCATTGACGGAAATGTTTACTTCAAAGCGATTTCGCTCGACCCCGCTGACGACTTTGGAACCTATAATGCACCGATACATCGAGCTATGCGTTGAAATGCGGAAAGGCCGTACGGCGAAGGAAGGATTAATGCAGTACAAGAATATTGCCCAGAATACGAGCGTGCAGAGCATCGAGGCGGTCATCACGCGTTTTGTGCAGTTGGCGGACGCGAAGGTCAGGGAGGCGCAGGAGAAGGCTGCGGTGCAGGTAGCTGTCGACGTCGACGATTTGGAAGCGAGCGAGACGCCGGAGAGCATCTTGCTGGGTGCTGTGAGTGGCGACCAGAGCAAGGACCGGACGGACCGAGCAGTGGTCACGCCTTGGCTCAAGTTCCTGTGGGAGAGCTACCGGACGTCCTTGGAGACGCTGAAGAATAATGCAAGGTTAGAGGTGATATACCAGGTGCGTCTCTAATGCCACGAAAAATATTATCTTTTCTTATACTTTCCTTTCAGCAAATTGCCCAGCAGGCATTCAAATTCTGTCTTAAACACCAGCGCAAGGTCGAGTTCCGCCGTCTCTGCGAGACGCTTCGCCTTCATCTTTCAAATGTGGCAAAATATTCGCATCAGCCGCATTCAATAAATCTATCCGACCCGGATACGCTACAACATCATCTGGATACACGATTCGCTCAGCTCAACACGTCAGTCGAGCTCGAACTATGGCAAGAAGCATTCCGCTCCGTGGAGGACATCCACAACCTGTTGACGATGGCCAAGAAGGCGCCGCGTCCTGCTATGATGGCCAATTATTATGAAAAGCTCACCAAAATCTTCCTCGTCAGCGGCAATGCCCTCTACCATGCTGCGGCATGGGCCAGATATTACTCCCTTGTGACGAGCATCGGAGGTAAATCGGACGAGGAACTGAGCAAGCTCGCCGGACAGGTGTTGGTGAGCGCCCTTGCTGTTCCGGTGGGTCGGCATACCGAGGAGCAGGATGAAGTGAAGGGAAAGCTCGGTCGGCTCACTGCTCTTCTGGGTCTCGCAAAAATGCCAACGCGAGCAGGTCTGCTCAAAGACGCGGTATGCCACCTCGGTTTCTATTTCAAGCTTTGCCTTACACATGCATCGTAGCTCTCACGAGACGTCCTTAAAATATCTCCAGCCTCTGTCAAGTCTCTCTATGACATGCTCGAAGTCACGTTCGATCCTCTCACACTCTGTTCTTCAATAGCACCTCTTTTAGAAACATTATCGTCCGACCCGCTCTATTCGTCTTACCTTCCTCTTCTTCATCAGGCCCTACTTTCGCGGCTTCTCTCCCATCTATCTGAGGTTTACTCATCGATCAAGATCTCTCACCTCCTCGAACTAGTTGCACCCTTGAAGGCGGCAGGTGTTGATGGTGCCTACGAGCCCGAGCAAGTCGAATCCTACGTGATGGGTTGTGCCAGGAGAGGTGAACTCAACATCCGCGTGGATCATTTAGACGGATGTATCATTTTCATCGATGAGGGCTTCACAGGCATCAGCGGTGAGGACACCGCTTACGTGCCCTCAGAAGGCGCCGTGCAGTCCTCCGTCTCGGAGCTCGTCAAGAGGAAACTAGGGAACGTCGCACTATGCTTGCATAATTCCCTCTGGGTCTTGGAAGGGTCTGAGAAGGAGTCTCTTTCGACAGAGGAACAACAAGCCAAGCTTCAGACGCTGGTTGCTGCCGTCGAGTCGGAGCGTAAGGCTCTACAACTACGCCGTGCCCTGGTCGCTCGCCGGAGGGAGCTTTTGAGTGAGCTCAGTGTCAGGAAGGAGAAGGAAGAGACGAGCCGTTTAGCTGAAATCAGTCGGAGGAGGAAAGAGGAGGATGCCAAGAAGGAGAAGGAATCTGTTCGCGCTAAAGAGCTTGAGAGGATAGCGAAGGAGAGAGAGAATATCCAAAAAATGGAGGCTGAGAAATACGCCAAGAGTCTTCTCACCATGGGTACCATCAAGGCTGACGATATTGCGGTATGCTTTTTTTACTGTAATTTTACTTATTTTCCTGACGCTTTTCTTTGCTAGAAACTTGACAAGTTTGATACCGAGAATCTTATCACGATGCAAGTTCAACAACTGGAAAAGGAGAAGAAAGAGACTGCTCAGCGTCTACGGATAATTCTCAAGCGCGTCGACCATCTCGAGCGTGCATATCGCAAGGAGGAGCGTCCTCTGCTCGCCCAAGACTACGAACAGCAACAAGCGCATGATAGGGAAACTTTCAACGCTATCCAACTCGCTCGTAAGGAGGCAGCAAAGGTTAATCATCAAGAAGACTTGGCTACCAAGAAACGGCTATCTCGGATGATGGCAGACTACTCTGTCCGACGTGACGTAATGATTGCGAAGAAGGGTGAAGAGTTTGCAAGGAAGAAGGACGCAGCTCATAGGAAGATCGAGGAGGAGAAGGCCAAGCGTAGAAAGGCCTTTTTACAAGCCAAGGAAGAGGAGAGAAAGCGGGCGGAAGAAGCGGAGCGTATCAAGAGAGAGGAGGAAGAAGAAGAGCGACGATTGGAGGCCGGTATGTGTCTTAACCTTTTGTTTCGCACTACGTTTACTGATACGAAACGAATATGCAGAGCGCTTGGCAGAAGAAGAGCGCCTACGCGCCGAAGCAGAGGCCAAAGCCGCTGCCGAAGAGCAGCTCAAACGCGAAGCCGAAGAGAAAGCAGCTGCTCTACGTAAAGCCCGCGACGCTGAGCGCGAAGCGGCCTTGGAACAAGCACGGCTGCAACAAAAGCGAGAAGAAGAGGCTGAGGCTCGCCGTGCGGCTCGTGCGGCTGAGCGTAACCGTGGACCGCCCACGATAAGTCGCACTAATGGTACGAGCGACGCGTGGAGGCGTAGTACGCCTACGAACTCCATGCCTCCGACGCCTACGCGCGCTGCTACCGTTGGTAGTGCGCCTCCTCGTCCAGAGAGCCCGAGCCCGGCTGCTAGCAAGTACAGACCTGCAGGCGGTCTCGGTGGTGGCGGAGGAGGGTGGAGAGCCCGTGAGGAGGCCAGACTTGCTGGCACTGGCTCAGGGACCAACACCCCCCGGCCTACCTCGCCTGCCCCAGCGAAGGAGGCGACGCAAAAAGATGACGATGGTTTCCAGACTGTGGCCAAGCCTGGTGTCTGGCGTCCGCGTAGGGGTCGGGGTTAGTTGGTAGTTATACCCTGTTTGATTGCTTTCGATTGCATTTTTTTCTTTTCCTCATTCAAATCCAGTTGCATGGTCCGATATTGAGCGTCATGATACTAATGTGCTGATAGTAATGTACACATGCTAATCTATGAAAACCGTCCTTACTGTAACGAGTCCGATCCAAACGAGTGTCTAGTTTTTGTTGAGGATATGGTTTCACAGCCACTGGGCCAACGGCTACGCCGTTTTTTTGTTTTACCTTATTTTGATTTTCGTACCGATCATTACCGCTTCTTGGCTTCGTACCACCACCTACGTATCTGTCCACAAATATACGTTCGTTCGAGCCACAACCTCTACGTCCATTGCCCTGCCGACGTCTATTCCCAACAGTTTTGAGCTTATAAAAACTTATCTCACAAACAGAGTCCGGAAAGTTCGGTCCATTATCCGACCGGCTATCCAGGGCGGCATATCGGCTCTTGGAGGTGAAACTGAGGTGAAACCCCACGAGCATCCTATCTCTTTCCCTCATGCCAGTCGGAGGCATGAGCACTTTGCAGCATTTTCATGAAGACTGGTGGGGAAATAACGACCTTCTCTGTGCCAACGTAGTCGTACACCTTCCGGCATTCTCAGACCTCCAAATCTTTGCTTTGCCCGGCCCTCGACTTTTGGTTCGCAAGGAATATATCTATCTCTTCGGACAGCTGCAGCGCTTTGGCCAGCATGAGAACTATTATTCTCGGGGTGTTGTTCTGAATGGGCATTCGGGAATTGGGAAGTCTATGTTCCTCTTCTACGCCCTCATCCGATGTCTGCAAGAGTCTTGGGATGTTATATTTTACTTCTTCCATCGAACACTCGTGTTCTCGAAAGATGGCGTCCAGGAAATCGACCTCAACAAATTCCCGCATCACTCCTTTCGCTCCCCTATATGGTGTCTCATAGATAGTTTTGACGGGGAGCATCCTCCAGTACAGTTCCTCAGACACGGGTATATCTTCCCTATACTCGCTTCATCACGGCCAGACGAGGCGTATTCCAGCTGGGCCAAAAGGAGGTGTGTTTGCGAGTACATTATGAATCCTTGGAGCGACGAGGAAATTTCCATAGGGTGTGCTTCCTGCTCGTCGTCTCTGTAGCCTTTTCCTGAACATCTTGAACAGGGTAGAACTTTTAAGTCGCGACGAGGCCTCACTCATCCTGTATCAATCGCTATTGCCACAAGTTTTGAACTTTTGTGGGCCTATCATACGGGACGTTTATAGTTGTCTCTCATCCCAGGGATCGACTGCTATCATCGACAATATCTATGGTCCTCATCCATGCGTTTATAACGCCGCTTCCCTCGTTCAAGTACTCACCACTTTTCACTGCTCTACATTGGACAATCTTGAAACGCCCTGTTCTGCGGCTCTAAAGTTTCGTCGACCTGCTCGAAGTGCCGCAGGGAGTGACGATATCTATCTCGATTTCCGCTCTCCTCGTCTTGCACAAGAAGTGTGGGATCAACTTGTTCATCTTGGATATGAAGATGCACGAGACTGCTTCTCCCGTTTTAGCTATAGTCCCACTCGAACTGTCGCTGGCCGATGGCTTTTCCAAGTCATTGCTTGGAAACAGATATGCCGGCAAACGACGCAATTCGAGCCTTTGGCCCCTCTTCAGGAAATGAGTCTGGCCGAGGGGACAAGGACCTTTATCGACCCCGAGATTCGTAATCATCACTGTCTTCCTATCAGTGGCGCCAAAAGGAGACCGGTCTTTTACTCCTCCGCAACGGAGATTGTTTGCGACGAGACATCCTTTTACATTCCCCGCAAAGTCACTAAAGACTTTCTCTTTAATGGATTATTCTTTGGCCATAGCCCGTCGCCTGAAATTTCAGGCCCAGATGGGGTGACCTCAGACCCAACAATTTTGTACATCTTGCGTATAACGACGGAAGGCGAGAACGAAGGTTCTGAGCTAGAGGTCAATGTGATCTGTGAAATCCTCCGTCGTTATCCAGATCTTGTGCCCATCTACCTCTTGGTGGTCCCATTACCGAAACCAAACAGTCTTTTCCTCACCGCGATGCTTTCCGACTCTCTGAAGAGGAGTTGGGTGATGCCGCAGAGCTGGTTTCAAAAGTGCCCCGGAAGAGTATTTTGTCAGTCAATTAAAACTGGTTGGCCATCTGTTTCTCGATCTCCATTTTTACTTTAACTCGTCTTAACTGTAGCCTAAAAAATAGACAGTGTTGTAGTGGCCACTGCGGTCCGCTTCGACGTGAGGGGGTACATCCTTACTTATGACCTGTTGTATCTCTGTCCTGAAACTATTGCGTGTACATATGATTCAATTAACCTATCTGCTTGTGCTCCTGTTCTTCTTCTCGTGCACTCTGTGAAGAATGGTATGGTATCCTTCAAACCGTCCACGTCGTATATCATCATTTACGCATGATCCGTTGGGCACCGATTTAACCACGTAATGTGGCAGACTTGGTCGATCTGGATCGTGTCCGTTCTCTGCTGAAGACCATTTCGCACCGACATCGCTTCTTGGCACACATGGAACAAAAACGGCTGTGAAGATTTGACTGGAAAGGTACGCGGTCTATCGTTATTAGTACAATGCCTGAGACGCAATCGGTAATAAGTGGAGATATTCCTGGCGAACTAGGAGATGTGTGCGACATGTCCAATTCAGGAAGGGCGATGACGGTGTTCGCGATGATCAGGTCAACTGAACACCACCACCTGTAGTTCAGTTACCGTAGCCACCGGACAGAATAGGACGCAGCCATCGTCCCGAGGCAAGTTGAAGTTGTGGTAGTTGGTAAGGTAGTGAATCTTAGCGAATCCGGGGTTGCGGAACGTTGTTCCGATACACGTGGAGGGTCGTTAAAAATAATTTTGCCTCATCAACAAAAATGAAGTGGTCTCGGTGGTGCCGGAGCAGGGTAAAGGACCCGCGAGGAGGCTAGACTTGCTGGCATTCGGATGGCTCTGGGACCGACACGGCTTGCCTCACTTACCCCAGCAAAGGCGATGCGAAAAGACAACGATTTCTAGACTCTGGCTGATGATGATGATGATCTGGATTGATGACCCGCAACACGCCTCGTGATGGGCGAAGACGCGGGGGTATAGTACTCTACAGCTATGTACGTCTATACCGCTGCTCGTTGTAATGCTATTCTACTGATCGGCTCTATGGAATGTGTAACACTAAGGTAAAATTCTACGTAGCTTTGGTTTCTAGACTCTGGCATCTGCGGTATACCGGCGTGTTTAATTGCTCTCGATTGCATTTTTCTTTTCCTCATTCAAATTCAGTTACATGGTCCAATATTGAGTGTCATGATACTAATGTGCTGATAGTAATTTACACATGCTAATCTATGAAAGCCGTCCTTAACGAGTCCGATCCCAAATGAGTGTCTAGTTTGTACAAACATATCACCGATTCCCCTCCTCTTTCACAGCTTCCGACATAAGATCTGTCATTGGCAAAGATTAGGCATTGACTGGAGAATGCACAGACCACGGATTACTGACCTCCCCAAATAGAATTTTGCATAGATGACGAGAAAGGATTCTCAGGATCATCCTCCAATATAGATGAATCCCGCCTGGGTAATAAATGAGAAGGATTCAACAAGACAGTCAAAGATATCCATACGGTAATTTGAAACTGAAATCGGTCCCTAGCATACTGATATCGCTGATCCTCCGACTGCTCCTCTGCAGGCCACGGCCAGGACTACCACCAATAAGCACGTCTGGAGGAGCGAATCGGTGTTCCGGTGTTGGACTCCCTGGCGCTGAACCATATCCAAGGGAAGATATATCGCGGGATGACAATAGAGGCGTCTCAGGCATTGCATCCACAACGATAGACGGAATTTCTGTTAAATGATTAGATTTTATAGAGTATGAATCAGTGTATACTGCGTACCTTTCGAGTCAAATCTTGACAGTCGTTTTTGTTCCATGTGTGCCAAGAAGCGACGTCGGTGAGAAATGGTCTTCAGCAAAGAACGGACACGATCCAGATTGACCAAGTCTGTCACAAGCTTATTGGTACGCGTCCGAGTAACAAGGTCATGTAATCTGTCCAAGGACGTTTTAGCGACCGCCGAGCCAAAGACAAAGGACTTACACCAGGGCCTCATGATCAACAATGAGCTTGTGGTGAGCCAGTAAAGTGAGCATTCCTGTGAACGAAATACCAACGCCTTGATGAGATACGCTTGCTTCGTGAGATAATCGACTGTAGACAGCTCTCCGTTTCCTGACAGCTGCGTAGTCGATCCCATCAAGGGTTTTAGACAACTTAGCGAGATCAATCCCCTCAACCTCTCTTGTATAGTGTTCTCCGGTAGCCTTCAAGGCGTTCATAATATTCGGTATACTGTACTCCGCGGGGTAGATCCTAACTTCGAAAATACCGCTGAGTCTCTAAAGGGGTGGAGGTGAGAAGCCAAACCGCTTCAGCACAGGGCTGAAACGAACCGAAAAGAATGCAGCAAAGCGGTTTCTCGGCAGATATCCCGTCTTCGGATCTGCAAACTCGGCCCATACCTTCTTGAAGGAACGCATTTGTTCTCGGGTAATGGACTTGGCACCACCAGATGTTTGAAAGACGTAGGAAAAGTTGTCGACGACAACACCTGTGGAAGATTAATCACCAACAGCATGAAACAAGACCTCCACAGTACCAGTAAACAGATTGACGAATATATACTAGACACATTAATCAGAATTATGAGCCTAAGATGAAGGAAGGAAAGAAAATGCACCATGCTTAGGACGTTCCATGCAATAAAGAGTGTAAAAGCCCATCCCACACTGCCACAATCTGAATCCGAAAGAGACGATGACGCATTTGTACAACGTGGGTATACAACGGCGCTGTGGTGATGTCAGACCAATGTATAGAGTATGATATGCAATCACCCACTAGTCATGCATATATTGATTCCACCCTTCCCTATGAAGAAATCGGTGTCATTAGCGCCATTGTTGAGGTATGCTAACCACTTACCCTGTGCTCATGAAGGCAAGCATAACAAGAGCATTGGCGACGGAGTTATAATTCTGATTTCTGTTCTCCGCAGAACCCCATTTTGTCAAACTAAAGACCTCCACGTAGAGAATAGCGAAGAACCCGAAGAAGACGAGCCATAGAATAAGCAGGTTCACGATGGCCATCAAGCTCGCCCTACAGGGTCTGTTAGTAATGTAAGCAGGCCACGGGCAAGTTCGCTCACATAACGGTTTTGAACAACTTATTAAGACTATTTGTCCGCTGCACCAGTTTGAATGCGATACTGACGAGAAATAACTTCTGTAGCTGCTGGGTCACAAACCCGCTTCGTCCGAACCGAACGATGATCGTTGTCACGAAACTACCTCCTGCAGAAATTATGCCGAAGATGTTCCAACCGTTGGCGCGGAAACTATGCCAGCCGAGTCCCAAAAATCGCACGGCGACATCGATGAGATAGACAAACGTTAGTCCCAGGAAGAAGTCATCTGCAAAGGCATTTTAAGTCAAAGAATAAGAATGAACTGTTAGGGGCGTACTGCGAAACGTGTCGGCCAAGTTTTGGTTGGTAAAGGTCTGAGTCCTGTGAAGGGTCAATACTGGTTCTATCTTCAGCCTAGTGTCACATACATGAGGGCAATGATGTGCAATATGTACAGCACAAGCATAACTCTCGCCCACCAGCCATGTTTATGCACCGCTCTGTCATAACACCAGGCGCGAAGAGCCCATGTTGGTCTTGACTTCGGTCTTTTCGAAGGTCTTTGACGGGTAATCAGCTTTTTTAAGTCAATCCACTCCCTTTGAGGCTTCGTGAGAAGGGCAGAACCAGTCTTCGAAGTGAAGTTCCCGATGATTATCCTGATAGCGACAGCTTCTTCAGTGGTGGATGAGAGGACAAGCTAGATTATTCTTACGAGACAAAGAGTGTCAAGATAATGACGCCTCCCAACAGGTTGTAGATCACAAAGAATATCGCGTTGTATTCGCTTGCATTCGTCGATGGTTGCTGGTTCGCGCCCGTGATACTGGTGGCGACACCCATTACGTCAATCCAGCCTTCCAAAGACACGATCTCAAAGAGGATAAGTAGAGAAGACTTGAAGTTGTCGAAGGAAAACGTGGTTGATGGCGACGGGTGGTCCCAGACTCGCGGAGCTACAAAACCGAATGCATTTCCATACACCGTAGTAGTGTATTCGTTGATGCAATCAGACAATCCTGATGCATCGTTGTCGTTGCATGTATTCATCTTTCCAGCAAACAGGTTGAGACCCCATACGGCATAAGGAATCATATACAGAATGGCCAAAACGGCGGCATCAAGGATACGGGAAGCACCGGAGATGATTAATGACCGGAAGGATGTCCTTGTCGCGTCAAACAACGTGATGAACCTGAGGACACGCAGCGCCTTGAGAGAGCGCGTCAGTCGACTCAGTCCTCCGATGAAGATCAAAGTGGTCGTTACGTTGACCAATAAACCGGCCAAGATGAAGAAGTCGATGACGTTCCATACACTGTGAATGTACGCGTTCGGAGTAAACATGAATCCGTCAGCGACAACTTTGATAAGAAACTCGACGAGGAGGGCGAATCCAAAGGCAACTTCTGCCATGTCAAACCAGGCCCCACGAGCAAGCCCATTTTCGATGAAGTAGTTGCGGCGAAACTTCGGCGTAGCGATGATCTCCACTACAATTCCGGCCAGCACAATCATGAACAAGATCGTCTGGAAAATGGTATGCGCGACAGGGGAATGGGGCTGGCCAAATATACGCTCTCCATTGGCCGGCATGACAAGCTTCTGACAGGCCTTTCGAAGGACGTTGTCCTGGGAAAAGAGCCAAAACGTTTGGTCATACGTGGGGTGATTTCGAATGAAGTCCGCCTTTCGTGCCTTTCGCTCATATAGTGCATCATTCAGATCTTCTGTCGCAGTAGCCTCGGGGTTTAGAGATGCTAAAAGTTCTCTAAAGAAAGTATCAGAAGGACGAATCCCTAATGATATCAGACAACATACAAATGCCGCTCCGTTTCTTCATCGTCGAGAACATGCTCTTCTCGGGTATATTGCTTCAGAGTTGCCAGTGGAACATCGTTGGACTCCGCCTTTCCAGCATACAACTGATGCAAAGACTTCAAAGACTTTGTAGCATAATGCCTTGCACCCTGAGCCGTACGTGATCCTGCAGTGGGCTGTGGCATAACAAGATCGATAAGAGAAAATATCGACAGAAGACCAAACGTACTGTGATCGGGGACTCAGGCTTGGGGACGCTGTAGTCTTGAACAAGCGACTTCTGCATCGGGAGGATCAAATTGGACGGCAGATTTTCCACCTTGACCTTGATGGGATTAGCCGGTACCCAACGATACGGGTTCAATCGCTTGAGCCATCCCGCACTGCTCTGTGTCTGATGAGTCGTCGCGTAGTAATTAGTCACCTGTTTGCCTTTCTTGGACTCTTCCGCGACATCAAAGTTCTCGTTGATAACAGCGATGAACATTTGGAGAACAATGACTGAAAAATCCTTTTGTCAAAGACCTCCACGACAGGGATACTCGAGCTTACAGTTGGCAAACAGCATCCAAGCGCAGATGAATATAACTACCACCACAGTTTGACCCAGCGCATCTTCCGCGCTAACGGCGCCGTATAAAACGTCTGTCCAGTTTTCCGACGAAAATACTTGATAAACATTCAAGAAGGCATTGAACAAGTTTGCAAAGTTTGCTGTATCATCTGAGTTATAATCTCCGCGTAGTAGTTGGACCGATACAAGGGCAGCGATGTAATTGATCAAGATCAAGAACAGAGTCATGTTCAGCAAACCGTACATGTTTCCGAAGACGGTCAACTGTGAGCGATATCATCAGTGGACGTAACTCGCAATGCGATTCCCAAGCAAACGTACCAAAAGGGGACGCATCCTGGGAACCTCCAAGATCACTCTGTAAAATCGCATTAGCTGCAAGATAGTCATCCAGGGATAGGCGGCGGAGTTGCGGATCACAGGTATCTGGATGATGCTCGTTCCAATAGCCAGGAAGGTGTCCAGATTATTCTGCGTTTCCTTGAAAAAGCTTCGCCAATCGGGGAGGGATGCCAGGATGCGTAGTATGATCTCTAGGTCGAAAATCAACGTGATCGCTAGTTCCCCGTAGTACATGACCATTTCGTGCACTTTTGAAACGTTCACAGTTCGCGTCGCTTGCAACGCAAGCGAGACCAGGGCAAGAAATACCCAAAGATATCGTGTATGCTCGTAGATTACTTTGGCGATATTTTTATGTTGCACCTGGCGACCATCTGTAGCGGGCCAACCATCATCTTGCTCGTCAGCGAGTTGTTCCGTTCTGGGACCGATTTTAACACCCTTCGACAACAAG
Source organism: Armillaria solidipes (assembly GCA_022818035.1). Lineage (NCBI taxonomy): Eukaryota > Fungi > Basidiomycota > Agaricomycetes > Agaricales > Physalacriaceae > Armillaria > Armillaria solidipes. The sequence continues at coordinate 2,740,636 of JAIWYQ010000001.1, read as the reverse complement.
TGAGGCGAATCATAACGTACGTTCCAGCACCAAAAGCACTCGTCTTGGTTTCCTTTCTGATTGCAGAAAAGGTGTTGGTAATGACAGCGACGAATAGATTGATGAGCCAGAAGTTGAGGATGATGACGCATATAATGAAGAACAAGCATGATATGAAGAACTCTGAATCAATCATTGAATACATCAGAGGTGACCACTAGCGGCTGAAGTAAGAACAACGAGCAATCTTTGGGAAATGGCCGCACGTACTCCGTTGGCTGAAGCGACAATAATGACTTGCAGAGCCGCATAGTACATCGTATCGAAACTTTCCACGTTGTTCTGTGGGTTGTCTTGCTCCTAAAAAGACCATCGATACGTCGCGCGCGAGCAAAGAGGAAGACAGGATCATACCCGACAAACTTGCCCTATAGGACATATGTAACCTTTACTCGTCGTTCCAGGTGTACCATCCAGCTGGATGTAATTGGTGATGTTGAGAGTATCTGGATCAATATAGCCTCCACAAAACTGATCATCTATCTGAATTTCATCTTCGCCAAGTGTCGGACTTAGGTAACAAGCTCTCCGAAGAGAGCCTTTAAAAGCTTGGACACCAATGATACTAGCGATCATCGTCAGAAAGTTCCGATAGAAAGGGATCCGAAGATGACTCACGAAAAGAGTATCATAGCAAATAAAACGAAGTAAGCAACACTTGTTAGTAGTGGCCGTGCTGTCTTCAGTGAATGCATGATGGTCTGCGGAACCAAATCGACTGAGTTTGGATCGTTTAAGGAACCAAAGGACTTACAGTAGTGCCGGACGTAACGGTCAACAGCCTCGCTGTCCTGATAACGCTCATTGCCCGAAAAATGCCAATGTGCTTAGAGCCACGTTCAACACCAGTGGAAGCAAGTATGAATGATATCCAAAAGCTGACTATGGCCACGAAATCTATCCGACACCAACTGTGCCGTAGATACGGGATATTCCTGTGCGTCTTGTCATGGGCCTGTTTAAGACTGAGCTGGAAAGGCAGTAGAACGTAATCCGACTTGACGGACGAGTGGAACGGGTTAATCTGCGATAAGAAAGTAGGCTTCGGTTCGAGGGTGAAACTTTGAGAGAACTGAACAGCATGTTTAGACTTTTCCAGTGCAGTCACATCATTTTCGGGGCCATTTACAGTGTTGTCGTCCACGAGGGTTGCGCGGCTAGAAGACAGGGCGAATGGGCGGCTCAAATTACGATTGAAGTTGCGCAGTCGCTGGGTGATGGAGAAATTGCGGGAGAGTGACGACTGCGCGGCTGCTGCAGAAGAAGACGCAGCAGGAGCGATGTTCGCGTCGCGGTGGGAGGAAAAGACGGTGAAGAGGGAGGATGCGGGAATTTCGGGATCAAATAGGAATCCAGATACACATATTCTAGCAAAAGCTTCCAAACTAAGCGATGTCAGTAGTTATTACCAGGACGAGTGTCAAGAACGCACGTAAATATAATAAATAGAACAAAAAGCACATAGTCTTCCCATGTTTGAAAATAGCCTTTGATGGTAGGGGGCGTTGAGTCGTCGTCTGCCAGCGTCAATGAAGGCGCGGCTTGGATGGTGAGTATGATAGCATTGAGGATAATTAACAGTAATATGACAGTTTCCGTCCACCTGAATGGATAGTCAGCCCAAGACGAGCAAAAAGCAATGCCTGACGCACGGATACACGAGCATTCTATACAATGCCAACCGAACCCTGCTCTGCGGTCCAAGACAGCATATAGTTCTGCCGCGTAGAGGCAGACGTTGAGTCAGGTCAGGTAGCTCCTCCTCTGTTTTGATCTCGTCTGGATCGTCGTCTGCGAGGCGCATCTGTGTCTCCAGGCCGGCACCAGCAAGATTGACAACGCGCAGGGACATACGGCGTATGTTCTGAGAGACAGACTTGATGGCCGTACCCGTCTTCCTCAAAGGAGAGGGCGTCGCACTGTATCTGACCGTTCTCCTGCGCGACCTAGGCGTGGCACCGGCACCGTTCTCCGGGTCGTTGGCGCGATATTCCGACCATCTTTCACTTGGAGGACTGCGCGACGTCAGCCCCACCTCGTCGTCGTCCTTCCCCCCGTCCCTCTGAACGCCTTGGGCCTGTATTAGCGAAGCGGTCGATGGTCCTGCCTGACCAGACGTATACATGTCATTTTGGCCGTCGTCGTAGTGATTCACGATGGATGAATATGAAAAATCTCGCGAAAAGGGTGCAATATCGTCCGTTGGCGAGTCGAAAGGATCGTCGTTGACCGTATATACGGCTGGCGTTGTCGATGTATTGGCTGCAAACGAATGTGTGTCGAGTCCGCTAAGAGGGTCCTGCCCTGCCTCCACCCTTCCCCAGCTTCGTCGTCGAGTGACACGGTCGGAAGTGTCGAGGGACGGAGAAGGACTAGGAGGCGCTGAAGCAATCCCTGCTGGGGTTCCTGTCAAGTCGATGGCAGAAGAGGATGAGTTGCGCGGTATTACAGGATGCTGGAGGTAACTTTCTTCCATTCAAGGACGTCGGCGTCGTCAGCGACAATGAGCAAAGGCGAAATATCAGAGTACGTTAGCGACCAAGATTCCGAGACCGAATATGGTGGCTGTGCCAACGTGGGAAAAAATGCTGTATGAATCGTGCAAAAAAGTAGAGAATAGTTGGAGAATGGGCAAACGTTGTAACAGAAATTTAATATAATCAAGTATTCTTCAGAATTTGTGGGTAGAAAAATACCGAGAGCACAAGGAAATATAATTCATCATGGAATCTGGATCAGCGTATACTAGCAGGAAGCTTTGCTAGTGCAGTAAGAGACACAGAATATATGTACATCATGCTAGGTAAAATTTGAATATAAAGATACAACGGGGCCAGAAGTAAGGAATTTTCTGCCGGCGTGATTGAAACCACAGTACTTGGCCAATTTTCAGTCTACATGTAAGACGAGTTAGCATAAAAATGAAGATAAAGGAACAAATGACAGACTAATTACTATCGACTGACAAAAGACTCTTCCGGGGCACTTCTGAAACCAGCTCTGCGGCATCGTCCAGGTCCTCTCTGGGTCTCGTACCATGAACTTGAAGGGGTTTGACATTCCCAGCGGTACCACGAAGAGGTAGATGGGCACGAGGCCTGGATAACGGCGGAGGATTTCACAGACCACCTCGACTCCCTGTTCAGAACCTTCGTTCTCGGTTTCTGCTGCTATCCGCACTATATACATGACTATTGGGTCTGGGGTGGCCGTATTCGGGTCTGAACAATCGTGCCATGGGTCATGCCCAAAGAATATTCCATTGAACAACAAATCTTGAACGACTTGTCGAGGAATATAAAAGCAAGTTGTGTCGAAAAGAATCTCTGTCGCTGAGGATTAGAACACTGGCGCTCTGGTAACGCCACAGATAGGAAGAGAATGGCGAGTACACGGAATTTCAGAAGAAATATAAGACCTTGTCCCCTCGATCAGATTCATTTCATGGAGAGGAGGTGAAGGTTTGGATTGCGTCGTTTGCCGGCATATCTGTTTGCGAGCAATGACTTGGAACAGCCATCGGCCAGCAACAGTTTCAGCGGGATGATAGCTAAAAGGGGAGAAGCAGGCCAGCGCATCTTCGTAGCTAATATGAGTAAGTTGGTCCCAAACTTCCTGCGCAAGACGAGGGGAGCGGAAGTCGAGATACGTTTTGTCACTCCATCTAGCAAAGTGACGATACATCAGAGCCTCGGAACATGGCCTACGTGGTGGAATTTTCCATGGCGCATCGTTGTGAAAACTGAGGAGTACTTGAACGAGGGAAGCCTGATTAGAAACATGTGGGTGATGGCTATATAGATGGTTCACGGCGCCCAATCCATGGGTTAAGAAAACGTTATAAATGTCCCGTATGATAGGCCCGCAATAGCTCAGAACTTGTGGTAACTGCGATCGATACAAATCGAGCGTGGCCTTGTCGATGTCTAAAAGCTTTACCCTGTCAAAGATATCAGAGATAAAATACGGAGACGATGAACAGGGAACACACGCCATGGAAATTTCCTGTTCACTCCAAGGATTCATAACGAGCCGAAATGGATATCTACTATCTATCCAAGCAGAGTACAGCTCCTCTGGCCGTGATGAAGCGAATATAGGCAAGATGTAACCGTGGTCGGTGAGTTCTATCGGAGGACATTCTCCATTGAAACTATCCATGAGACACCATATAGGCGCGCGAATGAGCTCATACAGGTCCTCGTAGATTTCTCTGACGCCATCTTTCGAGAAATGAACAACTTGATGGTAGAAGTAGAACATAACATCCCGCGATTCTTGCAGACATCGGACGAGGGCATATAATAGGAACATAGATTTTCCAATACCTGAATGCGCATCCAGAACGACTGCCCGCGAATAATTTTGTTTATACCCAGAAAAAGTCTGCAGCCGCTCGAAGAGATAGATGTATTCCTCGCGGACTAAAAGTCGGGAGCCGCAGCCTGAGGAGGTAAATTCGATATGGTTTGGGAAGGCCGGAAAATGTATAACCGTGTTGGCGATAAGAAAGTCGTCCTTTCCCCACCAGTAATCGTGAAATTGCTGCAAAGTAGTCATAAGGATCATCATGAAGGATAGGGTAAGGATAGGATGGTGGATCTTGTCAAAAGGGGTCTACGGACCGGATTCCCGTCACCAATGCATCACAAACAAGGATATACAGGATTCGAACTTCGACGATTGACATCAACCTTGTCCTTCCCTCCCTCTTTTTAAATGGTACTGCCTTCAAATGCATCTGGCGTCCGACCTATATATGTATTAGTGGCGCCCAGGGATGAGGGTAGAATATGGAAAATGCCAAGCAACTGGTACACCAAGTGTCGACTCCCGTCGAGGCCCTGTGTATTGTCATTGGTCAAACCGTCTCAATAGTGCGCTCCTCGTTTTATTTTGGACTCATCTAACATGACTGTGCTAATTATCGACCGCCGCCGTCACCGTCGTAATGTTCCTGTAGAACCGTAGAGTGTATTACTATACCATATGTTCCCCGTGATTGCGTGTTTTACACGCGTCTACCAAGTTCTTTTCCCCTAGTATCTTACTCATGCATACTACAGATCCGGATTTCCCGTTAGAAAATGGTGATGTTGAGGGACACCGGAGTCTTCAAGCCCGTCAGTTCGATTTCCTGGAGAACGTTCGCAAGATGGAACATAAAATATATACATGCTATAGTTTGAAAATAAGGATACAAAGTTCTGCGGAGTCACAAGTAAGGGTTACTTATTCCGTATGATGAAATGGTCCGTAGTCGATTCCAGTGGCTTCCACCACACTAGTCTACATTCAAAACGAGTTAGCGTATTAAGAACCGAAGATAAAGAAACAAATGGCAGACAAATTTCGATCGGCTGACAAAAGACCCTTCCAGGACACTTTTGAAACCAGCTTTGCGGCATTGTCCAGGTGCTCGTCGGGTCGTCTGCGGGAAAAGGGGACTTGTAAGTGGGCATTGGGTCCGGCAGTGGTACCACCAAGAGGTAGATAGGTATAAGACCTGGGTTACGGTGGAGGATTTCACAGATCATATCGACGCCCAGCTCAGAAGCTCCATTTTTAGCTTCCGTCGTTGTCTGCAAAATATACAGGACTGTCGGGTCTCCGGTCGAGCCGGGATAATCGGGCAATGGATCGTGCCCAAAGAATAATCCATCAAACATCAAGTCTTTACAGACCTTGCGGGGAATATAGAAGGAAGTGGTATTGCGTAGAATCTCCGTCGTGGAAGAGTAAAAGACCGGGGTCCTCTCGGCGCTATTGATAAGAGGACAGTGAAGATTAGGGATCCCAGTGTCGATAAAGGTTCTTGTCCCTTCGGCCAGACTCATTTCCTGGAAAGGAGCCAAAGGTACGAATTGCGCCGTTTGTCGGCATATCTGTTTGCCGGCAATTACTTGAAACAGCCAGCGGCCAGCGACTGTTGAACCGGGATTGAGACGAAAACGGGAGAAGAAGGCCAGCGCATCCTCGTATCCAAGATGAATAAGTTGTTCCCACACTTCTTGTGCAAGACGAGGGGAGCGGAAGTCGAAATACTCTATGTCACTCCCTCCGGCAGATCTAGCCGGTCGACGAAACATCAGAGCCGCAGAACAGGGCGTGTAGATATTTTTCCATGTAGAGCAGTGAAAAGTCTTAAGTGCTTGAACGAGGGAAGCGGGATTATAAACGCGTGGCTGAGGACCATATATCTGGTCAATGATAGTAGTCGCTCCCCCACATAAGAGACAATGACGAATGTCCTGTATGATAGGCCCGCAAAAGTTCAAAGCTTGTGGCAATAGAGATTGATACAGAACGAGCGAGGCCTCGTCGCGACTTAAAAGCTTTACCCTGTCAACATGTCAGAAATAGAATACGGAGACGACGAGCAGGAAGCAAACCCTATGGAAATTTCCTCGTCGCTCCAAGGATTAAGAATGATCTGAGAAGCATACTTCCTTTTAGCCCAAAGAGAACGCAGCTCGTCTGGCTGCGATGAAGCGAGTATAGGAAAGATATACGCGTGGCTGACGAGCTCGAGTGGAGGAGGCTCCTCGCCATAACTATCTATGAGACACCATATAGGGGAGCTGAAGGAGTCGTACTGGAAGTCGAGGCCAATTTCCTTCACACCGTCTTTCGAGAACACAAGGGTTCGACAGACGAAGTGAAAGATAACATCCTGAGACTTCTGCAGACATCGGATGAGGGCATAGAAGAGGAACACAGACTTCCCAATCCCCGAATGTCCGTCCAGGACGATGCCCCGTTTATAACACATAGGAGTCTCACAAAAGCGCTGCAGCCGCTCGAAGACATAGATATAATCCTTGCGGACCAAAAGCCGAGAGCGGGAAAAAGCAAAGATATGGAGGTCTGAGAAGACTGGAAGGTGTATAACTGTGTTTTCAGTGAGAGAACTGTCATTTCCCCACCAGTATTCATGGAAATCTTGCAAAGTGCTCATGCCAGTCGGAGGGGGAGGTGTAAGATGCTTTCGTCGGGTTTCACCTCAATTTCACCTCCAAGAGCCGAGATGCCGCCTTGTATAACCGGTCGGTTAACGGACCGAACTTTCCCGCTCTGGCTCATCGAAGGGGAAGGCGCGGCTAAAATCCGGCACATAGGACAGGGGAGGGGTCGGGGTCCGAGCCTTAAACGTGAAAGTGACATGCCCTATATTGGGCAGATAACGCTTGCAAGGCCCACATCAGGGGCAGAGCCTGCTACGTTTACTCTCCTTGAAGTATCTTTGTTACCCTTTCTGAATATACTTAAGTTCTGCCTTTAGAAGAGAGCTTCAATGATGGGTACTTAATTCTATTTCACACAAAGAACTTCCAAATCAGTGATCATTCAAACTGGCAGTACTAAGCGCGCGCTGTTCGAAAAAGATTCGCTCGGTGGCGGCTGACGCCGCCACCAGCTCACATTTTCTCACAGAATCCCGCAGACGAAGCTTCAGCTGATCAAATCCACGGCGAACGTGAGTATGGTGCGCTGTCTGATAAGTCAAACAGCAAATCGCGCAGGTAACCGAGATACTCAGAAGGCATAGCATTTATCTACAGCATCATCAATGAATGCTTGGTTAGTTTCTTCGGAAAGTGTTGCGCCGGCATTCCGCGTTGGAAAACTACTAACATACCAGAAACGGGACACGGAGTCGCGACAGGGGACTGAATCAAGCCCGATACTGGGACGATAAGCGGGCCGTCTGAATTCAAGAATGGAGAAGCTTACTAGACAATGTTTCAACCTCGTCAGTACAAGAGTCGAATCCGATTCCAAAGTATCTAAATGCACGGATCCGTGACCAAGAGGACTTAAGGTCAGCAATAGGCGGACTGTGGAGGAAGTAACAAGGGCCTGAAAAATTGTCGAGGGAGTCAAAAGAAACGAGAAGGAAACACATGAAAACCGTGGAGGCCAGAAGGGAGCAGCTCCCGAAGGAATTCAGACAGATATCCTGATTCCTCAGTGAACTCATCGGAGACCATGAATTCCACACAGACATCCCCACAATTTACCCCATGCTCCTACGCGGCGACGAAAAAACTCTGACGAGATACAACAGACAAATCTCACGGCATACGCGCCGACAAAATCGATTTAGAACATCAGAGAGACGAACGGGGTCGAGGACGACCCTGTTCACGTTAATGTAGCATGTAGAAAGACACGAGTTACGATGTAGCAGGCGAAAGAGTGAAAGAATGGCAGCGACGGAAAGGGGCAAGTGAACTGTGACACAGCGTGGGATCTCATTGGACGTGGTTGCGGCCGAACAAGTCCGCAAATAGCGTGATAGTAACGGATAGTCACGTGTAAACAGTGACAACTCAAGTCACTGCCACACCGAATATCTTACTTTCAAGGAAGTTTTTTTGCTCTGGGCCGCAAAAACTTTCCAGAAATAGAAGTTTTATTGACATCGGGCTTCGGATTTAAAACAAACCTCAGCGACCGTCTCCCCTCTATAAGACCTACTACTAACGTAGCAGGAATATACTTACTTATGTATAGCTCTAGGACTTATCTGGGGCCCAATTTATCTTTATTTAAATGACTTTTGACTTTGTATGAATACAAATAGTTTCATCCTAAAATACTCATCTTAGCCATGTTCCTCGCGAAAATGAGCTAGAGCCGCCAACTGGTAACTAAGATTGCGTTACTAAGCAGCCTAAGCAGCCCTAGTATGTACATATTACTGCCATATATGGCAGGAGGGGGGTCCAGCTCATCCTTAAACACGAAAATGTACGTCATGTGTCTTTCTTGAATCCCCCCCTCGTCGAAAATTGGGAGCAATAACAACAAACCTCACAAAGTGCGACCCGAATACCCAGTCAAATTCTATACTGAAGATACTGAACAAGTACTTACGTCTCGTTCATCTGGGCCATCCATGAGGGGCAATCCATGATCTTGGGGTAAAGGCTGATGGAGACAGAAGTAATGTGCGTATCCTGTTCAGAAGTATACTGTGGATGCCATAATTAACACTCTGAAGCTTCAGATCTGGATATCAGTAACGTCTCCATGCAAGACGAGTCATCGTGTCTACTAGCACGTTGGTCGAACGGTTATTGATCAACAGGACAGTACGATGTCAAAGGTCACTGGCTCTGCTCTCTCTGCTCCTCTCGCTGGTGGACGCGAAACTGGGTCCAATTCTATACAGGACAACCGATGATTGCTCCCTAGTAGCCGGACAAGGGGTAAGCATTGCTGCACATCAAGGCTCTCGTTACCCATTCTTTGCAAGCAAATCAATTGCAAGGGAGTTTGCGTACCTCTTCGGTCAATGTTCGTGTAAACCTCTCAGGTTGACTCTGTTGACCACGGGCGTTTTCACTTGCCGCCGTTAACAAGGCGTACGTCTTCTGTTCATCGTTGTTTTCAATGCCTCTCGTTTGTTCAAGGAAAAGCCTGATTAATCATCGACGATCATCGTGCGCTGGTACTCACATCTTGATAAGTAGGTGGACTGATTACCTGATAAGACTGAGTTGATAGTTTTCATTTAGTACTCTGTTCCCTCGGCGGAATTCGACTATCGTACAGTTGACGAGGCATCTCAAGTCACGCTTCCTAGCTGTCTTGGCGGTCAACTTTTTGTTGGCAGGCGGCTTCCGCTCCTTGTTGGATTTCGGTTATTGCTGAATATAGAACGCTGAGGCTCAAAACAAGGATGCACATCAAGGGGCGGAATGTCTCTGATGTCATCCTCATTCCAGTGTCGTTTATCTGACAGTATCGCATGAAACGATGCTGTCTAATAAACTTCATCTATGGTGACCGTCTATCCACTGGGAACCTTAAGCTGTGGCAATCCTTCCAAATCGCAATCAAGACCAATTGACCTCTACCTCGTGACAGGATGTCAGTACCCGAATCAAAGTTTCAACCCTGCCCCAATGCGCGGGTCCGACGTCAAGTTTCCTTCATCTGGAGCGTCGAGAGAACGAGTCGAGAATGAATTGAAGATCTGATGATTTCCAAGCTATAGTTTTCGCGCACATCGATCATAATATGAGAAAGGAAGGCTAGAAGTGAGAACTTTATAAGAGTCAAATTCGTAGCCTTAGCTTAAAGCAACAACTTAGCTTGCATGCCGTCACTCTCAAAATGCCGTTCCAGGATATTACAGCAGTTGCCATACAGGTTGACATGAACAACTCTATGGTAGTTCTGTGAATGAAAAAGAGAAGCATCGGACTTTGATCATAAACGTTCCGAGGTTTTAGGACTTGAGATTTGAAAGGCAGAAAAGGCACTCCGAGGTCCACGAAATTGTGCACTCGCTTCAATGACATGGCGTATTGGGACTATTTAATATACTTTTAAATTGTGATAAGAAATCTCTTCTCTTCATTCGATGACAAACGTGGAAAAATAAACAACAACAAAGCACCAGTTCCAGGCTCGTAACTGCACTTGCTTGCTTGCGACGACAAGTGTCCAGAGAGATGGTCACCAGTCTACACGAATTCTTCTGCACAGGTACTTCGAAGGTGTTGTAAATGTACTTAAATAATCCTGATCGGCATTCGGCATGCCGGCTGGATAAGGATTGATGTATGCCGGAATTGCTTCCAGAGCTGAGTTTGAACGTTAACACTCGGTCCACTCTTTTTATCAATATCGATCGGCGACCAGCAGTGTCAATTTCGATGCCTTTTTACTTGTATCAGTCCCTATTCTTTCCCATTTTACTTCAGAATTTTTCTAGGATACCTATTAATGGCCTTCACCGTTCCATCTCGTCATCTGGTGTGTCGCTCCCAGAAAATAATCAGGAGTTTTGCAAAGGTGCACCGATCAGACTTGATACTTTCCTGCCAAAATTGACCAATTACAACTCTGCAGGAGTTCGCATTCTCCTAAAGTTTTGAAAATTGATGCAGGTATGATATTTAATCTATCCTTCTAGCAGAATTTTGACGTAAAGTCTCGAAGTTGAGGAAACGAGCCGCTTCGAACATTTAGATTGACATGTCTACTGAGTTGATCGATAGTACAGGAAGAACGCCAAGTCATCATGCGAATGGAGGAATACAGTCAACTCCGCTTCGCAGAGCCCGCCTGATCGAACCCCATGGCCCTACTCAATAGCATCCCCCCGGTCAGCAGGGACTCCATACGTTGAAGGATAACGTCCTTCAGGTTGACGTCTTTAATGATGCGGCGATTGGTTGAATTTTATCATTTGCGTTGACTCAGTGATGTCGAGAGTGCGGCTGGCAAGTGACTCGTTCAGAAGAAGGGAATTTAGCAAGCCTATGGTCCCGAACTTGAAGGATATCAAGAATCCCTATATAAATCTCTACCCAATAAACTGGGTGTCCTATATTCCCTATCGCTATCCTCCACAATGCCGTTGAGACCTGACCTGACCAAAACTTTCGTCGTCGTACGTTGTCCTGGTAATCAAGGTGGTGGCCATATCATTGACCTCGTCTTGACCCACAGTCGGCTGCAGAGTTCCAGTACTTCAAGGACAGACCAGCCCCGACGGCGCCTGATGGTTTGTATGACTCTCAGGCTGCTGCGCAGAACGAGCAGAACGGACAGGACGACCATCACTCAATGCTCTACAACGTTGTCAATGGGGTCCAGCAGGCGGTGAAACGCGGGCCGATACTCCCAGACAAGCTAAAGGCCGCCGTGAGTTCATTTTCCCTCGTTCCCTCACGTAGACTTCTTACGGGTATTGTAGCAAGGTATCTTGGATATCGTGAACAGCCCCGACGCGATAAACGACCGGAAAGGGATCTTCACTACATCGTTGGCCGCCATCACGAGGCTTCCGCCAGGAGATGTACAGGACGGGCTCAACAACGAGGCTATAGCTTTGTTGTATAATACGTTGCCTCATCCACCGTCGACGTTCATCGGGCCGCAGTATCAATGGCGGAGCCCAGATGGCTTTGGGAACTGTGTTGAGAATCCTGAACTTGGGCGAGCGGGGACGCCGTACGCACGTAGCGTTCAGGGAAAGCATTCGCTTCCCAGTACATCGCTGCCAGATCCGGGTCTGGTTTTCGATACGCTACTTTGTGCACGCGATGTGAGTATTCCTTCTGACAGTGGAACGAAGTTTCGTCACTTACGGATGATGTGACAGTGGCAACAACATCCTGGGAAGAACTCCTCGTTGACCTTTGCCTTTGCGTCGGTCGTCACCCACTCGCTTTTCAGGACGGATCCTGTCGACTGGACGCGCAATAATACGTCGTCGTACCTTGATCTTTCGCCTTTGTATGGGTACAGCCAGGCTACGCAGGACCAGGTTCGCGATAAAGAGAAGGGCCGTGGGCTCCTCTACCCCGACACGTTCAGCGAGGAACGTCTGATCTTCATACCGCCCGCGGCGTCTGCGCTGCTTGTCATCTTCAGCAGGAACCACAACGTATGTCCTTAATTCTACCGTTTTTTTTCGGATAGTAGCATTCTGACTACTTACTGCAGTACATTGCCAACATATTATTGAAAATTAATGAAAGGAAGCGGTGGACCGACCCACCACCTGCCGACCCCCAGCAGCGTGCCCTGCAAGATGAAGAGATCTTCCAGACTGCGCGACATGTCAAGTCAGTTTCTCCTTACCAATGACCTTGCACATACTGACCAAACGGTCAGCTGCGGGCACTTCATATCCCTCATCTTTGGTGACTACGTCGCTGGTTTTCTTGGACTCCCTCGTGAGGGGAACACATGGAGTATGAATCCGTTCGATGTTCGTCCCCTTTTATGTCAAACTGTGTCGCCGGACTGATCAAGGTTTCAGCCCATCACGACAATGAAAGGCGAGAAAGTCACTCGAGGACATGGTAACCATGTCTCTGTCGAGTTCAACCTCCTCTACCGCGTAAGAACACCTTTGTTTTGAAATGCACTGGAGCTCACAAACATTATATTAGTGGCACGCGACGACTGCGAAAGAGGATATCAAATGGACGGAGGATCAGTTTGCGTCCCTTTTTGGTGCGATGGGGAAATCAACGGACCAGGTCACCCTCGATGATTTCAAGGTCGCTGCACCTCTTGCATTCAGCAAGATTGATTCGGAGCCCAGAAAGCGGGTGTTTGGCGGGTATGTCATAATAATTTTTGTCCAGTGTTTCTCACTAATTTACGTATGGACAGTATGGAGCGTCAGGCTGATGGGACATTTAAAGACGACGATCTCGCGCGGATCCTGCAGGATGCAACCGACAAGGCAGCTGGTGCGTACCGCGCTCGGGGGACGCCGGCGGCGCTGCGCACGATTGAGATCCTGGGCATAGAGCAAGGACGTCTGTGGGGGTGCTGCACCATGAACGAGTTCCGCGAATTCCTCGGTCTGGCCCGCTTCAAGTCGTTCTCGGAGTGGTCTACCAACCCCGAGATCGCACAGACAGCAGAGCTCCTCTATGGGCACATTGATAACCTTGAGCTCTATCCTGGCCTGCAGGCAGAGGACTGTATGGCGTTGGGACCTGGGAGCGGAATTTGCTGTGGGTACACGATGACGAGGGCGATCCTCGCAGACGCGATCGCGCTGGTGCGTGGCGATCGGTACTACACGACGGACTTCACACGTGAGCACCGTGTGCTTTTTATCAGTTTTGTGCTGACCGTGTACACCTAGCTGCAAACCTCACTTCATGGGGTATCCAGGATTGCGCCCGCAATACGGACAATGGCGCCTTCGGAGCGGAGCTGCCCAAGCTCCTCTTCCGTCACCTCCCCCGCCATTACCCTGGCAATAGTATCTACGGCCTATTCCCCTTCTTCACCCCCGCGGCCGTTAAAGAGAACCTCACCCACATTGGCCTCGATCTCTCGAATTACAACTTTGAGCGGCCAAAGCCAAAGCCAATCCCCATCGTGATCCATACGATATCGGCTATCCGACATGTGTTTAATGACTCCAACATCTACAAGCAAACGTACACGAGCGACATGAACTTGCTGACGCAAGGTTATGGGTATGTCCTTCTTGACCAACGCCTTTCTCTTGTGGTGACAGTTTTGTTCAGATTCATGCTCTCGTTTGACGAGAAAGAGAAACATGACTCCGATCGTGCAATGGTGAGTGAACTTCATGGTGATGCTCCAATAACATTTTTTCATCGGTACTCTGCAGACTCTAAAAGCTCTTTTCCCTGACCAAGAAACGAAGGCTAAATATGTTACATGGTATGGGGCCAAGACTCTTGAGCTTCTTAAAAAGAAATCGTTCAAGTGCGATCCGATCCCGTTCAGGTTGTCTTCCGAGCACTAACCTTCTGCAGATACCCCGGTTTGCCTGGAAACTATGTTGACATCATCAGGGATGTCGTCAATCTTGTTAGCGCTCATTGGGTTTCTGAAAACTTGGTGCGGTCGACATTTATCCTTCGCCTTGTGTAACTGACTTATCGTTCTGTGGCTAGATTGGCTTCCCATTGAAAACGAAGGAGAATCCATCAGGAGTACTCACAGAACAGGAGTTTTATCAGATGTTAGCGCTGCTCTTCACTTGCGTCTTCATAAATATCGACTCGGAGCACTGGTGGGCGCTCCGCTCCGGTGCGCAGAAGGTCAGCGAGGTCGTGACGGGTTTGATTGAACAAGGTATCACCAACGCCGCTGCTCAAAACGCAACCGTAAGTATTGAGATTCTCAAAATTCCGTCTTCTGATGATCCCTCCCTTGTAAATGATAGGATGCTCTTGTTGGCGTCAAGCTCACAAAGCTCAAGGACGCTATCAGGCCGCCAGGACATCAGGATTGTCCTAGCTTCCTTACTCATCTAACGGCATCTGGTAGATCGACGCGCGACCTTGCCGCTATCGTTACTGGGTTAGCCGTCGGCAGTTCCGTCAACTATGCCCAAGGTGAGTGATCTCAAGTCATTTCTATCATGTTTCAACTGAGCAATACACAGCTGTTTCGCATATCGTCGACTTCTACCTGGACGACAGCCGTGCTGCAGAGAGAGCTGCGCTCATTGATGTGTGCAAGCGCAATGATGCAAAGAGCTCGGAACTACTCAAGGGCTACGTCCGCGAGGCCATGCGCCTCAACCCGCAATTCGGTGGACTTTTCCGCTATGCTGTGAAGGATGATGTCATTCCCCAGGGACATGGCCTCCCGCCTGTTAGCGTACACCCAGGCAATATCATCTTCGCGAGCTTCAAGAACGCACACCGCAATGTACATTGGTTTTTTCTTGCCCTGGAAACCTCCTACTGATTGCATTTCTGTCCCAGCTGGATGACTTCCCGGATCCCTTAAAGGTCGACCCCACTCGCCCCCTAGATAACTACGAGCTCCAGGGATGTGGTTTCCACGGCTGCCCCGGCGTCGCTTTCGTGCAAGAGGCAATTCCAGCCATGCTCAAGGTCATTTTCAGCCTTCCTGGTATACGACGGGCGCCTGGACAGGCCGGAAGGCTTGCCGGGTTCACTCTCAACCAGTTTGAGGTTCGCAATCGTTCATCCTAAATATTAGCTCGTTAGTTGATCTCCTCCCGTGCAGACTGATAATAAAATGTACATTACGTCGACTGGTCAGTGGGGTCCGTGGCCGGGTTCCCTTCAGATTATGGTGCGTACCGTAACTTTTGACTAGCGCGATGTCTGATGTGTCGCTTCACAGTACGACGATGCTTGAAAATTCGCAGGCTTTGTCGAGTTCTGAAATAGTCGTTAATATTTCAAGGTTTTAACGGTAATTGGGTCGATCTCGACGCGACTTTGCTCAGTACATTTCGTTAGTCGTGATCCAAGAATCGAATTCATCACAAGAATATATCTCACATGTCTTCTGTATTCCCGTTTCATCCTCAGCTCCGCCAGCTCATCGACGATCCAAATACTACAGCCGCAGCAGGAGAAGTACCCCTCAGTTGCCTCGTTCTCAGTCGGGAGACGGCTGTTGCGAGCTGAACCACTATGTGTATCAGTCGATTCGTTACGTGTTCGGAACAGCCTCCATCTTTCTGGGACCATCCTATTACCTAAGAGACCGTAGGGTATTCAACGTAAGGCCCGAGCGCTTCGCTGTTCAACGTTCCTCAGACTGTCTCAAACTCAAAGTGAAGCTCAGGCAATTGCCTCCTTATACTAGAATTTGAAGGATCGATACAGTAGACCTACATTCACTCGAAATCCCATCAGAAGGGCACCCGGCAGCAATTGAAAGATAGGAATCTGGACGAACTTTAAACTGATCATCGATCAGATGCACAGCCGCATCTGAACCGCACTGGTTGCCATCATGATGTCTGGCCAGGTATGAAGCGCTAGAAGGCATTCAAAAGCAATCCAAGGGAACAGCACAACTATATCTTCAGTCATGTCTTCGTCACCAACCGAAAATGCCTCTTACTCGCTCGCGCTCGATCCTGGAGCACCGCGTCGTAAAAAGTCGGCGTGTAGCTGCTGCAAATGGACCGCGGTTGTCATCGGACTTTTGATAATTTTGCTTGTTTGCGTGACAGTTCTCAAATTTGGTATCGTATTTGTAGATAAAGTGCGCCATCCACACAGGGCACTATATCGCAATGGTTCGTTGGAGGAGCAAGCGGTTGTGCGGCCGCTGATTGACGGCGAGCAGCAGTTCGATATTGCAATTTCTGTCTGGTTGCGTGCTCCGAGGGAGGAAGAGGAGAAGTGGAGAAGACTGTCTCCTACCGTAGACGACGCCGAGGCATATCCGGAAGATGGGACTTTTCGGTTTCCTATCGACATCGACAACAAAGTCAAAGGACTCGGAACCAAGTTTGAAGTTCATCAAGTAGTCGAAAAATCTGACCCAAACTACGACATATACCTTAAAGGCGATAAAATGCTACTCTACACTCCCATCTATTCCGATATCGCCTTCCACGGAGTGAATCTCAAGGAAAAAAATGTATTTACCGACGTCCGTTTCCAAATTCCCACGTCCAGATTGTGCGCCACCACTCTCTGTTTGCTCAGGTCGCACATACTCACTTCTATTATAGCCTGGATAGAAATCTGACAACTTCGGACTTGAGAGGTACCTTCGTACTGATTCCAAGCTCTCAATCGCTCCTGAAGCACGTAACAAAATTTTCTTCGTGGATGCCCGATGCGGTTTATAACAATCTTCCGCCTGTCCGCTCTTGGCCGTAAGCATATATTATGAACCACAAGTTTCTGCTGAAGCAGCACCCATACAACTAGGTTTCCCCTCGGGTCGCCTTTCCATGCTGACAAGACCCTCTCTGACCTCGCTGTCGATTCATTCGGAATATCAATTCCCCTTATCCAGTTCTCTGAGATCCCAAGTCGATGCGGTAATTCCTCTACCAACATCACTGATCAAGCTTCGTCAACATCGAAGGACACTGCAACAACGAGTTTCGACTCGGTACAAGCAAAGCCGCTGAAGCAGATGAAAGAAGTCACCCCTGCGTACAAAAACCACCCTCACGTCGTGACAAGGTCAATTCATGTCCTCTTTGTGGCCAACATCCTTCACTTATCCACTCAAAATTAGAACGAAGCTTCATGTAGTTGATGAGACACATCTCTTCGACAAGGAAGCCTATGACAAGGCCCACCAAAGTCTTCGTTCCACATCTGTGTGTTTTCCTTTCGTTGTAACTAATATATACTGACTATGCGCATCAGTGCGGACAACATCCTGGTACATCTGCAAAACCAAGCAGAAACTTCTGTAAGCTCTCATTTTCCGAAGGTGGTGTCCTTCGGACATCTCTAGAGCTGGATGTGCCCAATGCGAATGGAGATTATGAGAGACGCTGGGCATACGGACCGTTCATGGATACCATACCCGCTTCCGCTGGCGCAAAGGCGAGTTACGATCCCAGTTCGCACATAGCCATTTCCTTATTCAACACAGGATACCATCCCGGTCCCGGTCAATAGAGAAAACTGTTCTGTTCCCGCGGATTGGCTTGTAGATGCTCCAGAAGGTGCACCCTGCGTGAATTCAAGGTTTTCTTGGCTGACCCTTTGTTTTTAGTACCGGAGCTGATGGACATCACGTGGCGTATCTCGTTCTCTGGGCGGTCGCCTGCCAAACATCTCTTAAGCACTGTCATACCCCCTCAACCAGTTGGCGTCAACAACAGTAGAACTGATTTCGAAAAGACGGCGGAACAAGACAGAGCTGCATTCATTGGTTCGTCTTCTACTTGAAGAACTTCATCCTACTTACCTTTGGCATTTCAACAGACGGCCTCCGAGGTGTTAGGTTCGACGATGAATCTCATCCAAGACGAAGACTCGTCTTTGGAACGATCCTGTAAGCTGATCTACTTTCCAAACGAAGGGTAAAAGGCTGACCAAGAACCAATGTCAGGTTAATTGCCGGCATTTCCGCATACGTTCTTGAGATATTATATTGGTTCACTCGGGTGCACACCGTGGCCATCAGCACCACCGGCGCTCTACTCCATGCCTCCTCTCTAGCTATTGAGTCTCCCTTGTCCTCGCCCTGAAGCCTAAGAATTCCACCTTCCAGCTTCTCGTCAATGTGGTGGTTTCCTTCCTATTTGGTTTCCAACTGCCCATCCTTATGTTCAAGATAGCTCTTCGTCTTGAGTTTGATTTCACGAGAAAAAGTATCCGTGGGATGCCATTGCTCGTTCCTGTGATCCGAAGGATGCCAAAAACTCACAAGGAACGCTCTAGTGAGCGTTTGGATAAGAGAACAAATTGGAAAATGGTTAGTAAATGTTTGATTTAGCCTAGTTCGCCCTTACGATAGTCCTTTCCTAGATCCTGTGTTTCATGCTAGTCATCTACTACGCTGTGAGACCTCTGAAACGCGATGTGATCGACGCGCTCCATCCCCCCATGCCAGAACAAGAGTTTTCTAAAATTGATGAATATGTTACTCCCGGCCTACATGCAATCAGCATCACGGCAATAATCCTTCAAATCATGCTAAACCACCGCAGCCAGGTCTTCGCCGGGAATTACAGGACTTCGGCGTATCTCAACTTCTTGGTCGTGATTCTTAGTTTGATGGAGTATGTTCCGGCATTTGTGGGAAGACCAGAATCGAGACCCAGTCTTTCCTTGCACATTTGTATTGGGTGGATCATTGGCATGGTTAAGGCATTCCAGGCTTTTATTCTGCCTAATGTACAGATGGAGGATGACGAAGATGACAAGTAGCAGGCTTGTACTATTCGATACTTTTGACATCGTTCGTCAGTGTAGAGTACGGGGTTTAACAACTGCAAGTATAGAATGTAAAGATATGTATAGTTATAGGATAGTCCTGTTATAACATCCAGAATAACGCTCGCATCCTAGTTAACAACAGTAGAGATCATGAATCTGACAAGAAGAGTAGCGCCAGAATTCTTTCCGGTCATATTTAGCATCCTGATGAACCGCCATCCTTGTTGCAAGTGATTCAAACGCGCACAGAAAACAACGATCTTGTCGTCCTTGCCAAATTCATCTTGCTTGATGCAGATCCTAAAACAGTTTGAGCATCTTGGGGTAGGATGGAGATAACCAAGGAGACGTACCTCACAAATGCGAGCTCATCGACATCAAACTCCCATTCGAACGTCTGATTCCACATGATATCGGCGCCCTGACCTGGCACGTCTTCAGTTTTGATGGACTTGGACTTCCACTTCTTGTCCCCGCTGCAGTGGAGGAGCTGCGCGTTGATATACGCCTTGTACTCTTTTCCTTCGCGATCGTTCGGAGGGGACAACGAGCTAACGCCCACGATTTCTCCAACAAGCCTGACTTTTCTGCCTTGCAGACATCCAAGGCCGTCAGGTTTTTGTACCCAACCGCCAGTTCCGACGAACATCCCTTCGTTGATCTGCATGCTCCTGTCGTAATGCTGCCAGTTGAGAGAGGCGACGTGTGTGCCGTTACGCCAGCACTTGAGAACGTCCATGTTGGCTGAGGTGATGCGGGTGCCTTTGGGGAAAACCCGACGGAGATGGTGGAGTCCATGATCAACAAGAGTCGAGAGAGAGTGGGGAAGGAGGCTTGAGATGGAAGATTCGGAAACGTTGATGAGAATATGACGCGGATTGGCGAGCCGCTCGTGTTGCCAGCCAGATTTGGGCTTCATACTTCGGGCGTAGTGGCCAAGGGACGCGAGTTCTGGGGATATTTTCGTGCAGTCATCAGAGATACCTAAGCCTTCGTCGGAGGATAAATCAGATGAAGAAGAGGACGATGAGGAGTCGCCGCTGGATGGAGGAGGGTAGTATTCTACCATCAGGAGGATTCGTCCACGGACGTCTCTAGGAGTGACTGTGTCATCATCAATGCCCTCGAGCTTCTTGTCGACCAGCTTGTCGCCCCAGGCGCCTTTCATAACACGGACTAGTTCTTCCTGGCCTTGGATGTTGACATGGCATTCCAGGCTGACCAGTACAGGCCAGTCCCCTGGTTGGATGGCATCTCCGATAGCGACACAGACACTTTGGAATGATACAGACTTGCTAAATGTATGGCCGTGGGTGACAATTAACCCGTTCGTGCTAGGCCAGACGTCGATTTCCACACAACGTCCATTCCGAGACAGTACGTGGGTATAGGAAGCAGGAGAAGAGCGACCCACTAACTGACGGGATAGCAAGTACGTGTTGTGAGAAGAACTGAAACTTTTTAAGTAAAAGACCAAGGAAAATGTTTTATCGGCACGCCTACGAGATGAAGTAATGAGTAAGAGGCAATGAATCATCAACCAACGGAGGTTTTACGACAGGAATTCGTAAAATATCCATTGTATACTGTCGGGTCCGGCGTCAGCAATGTGTCTGAATATCACATAAGGGCTCACCTCTCTCTGATCTTGCAAAAATTGCTGAATTTCAGGACTTACACGGACTGCAGCATCCTGAGGTTCAATATTGTGATTAGAATCGACGTGAAATACATGTTCAATTTGCAGACGCCATTCTTCGTCTGTCGGCTCCCCCATCGTGGTTCCAATGCAAGTTATACAGTATGATGTAGTGTGGCAGTGGTCGTCGTGGGATGCTTGTGGGGCTTCACCTCAATTTCACCTCCACAAGCCGGCTGCCGAGATGATGATGATGATGGTGATGATGATAACCGGTCGGATACCGGACCGAACTTTCCCGAGCTTTTTCATGACTTCAGCCTTCAGCCTTTCCGAAATTTACGAATAACGACAACAACGACGACAAAATGGCGACGAGCGGCCCTAAAGCTCAGTCCGAACACGATAATGCCTACACTGAACATGTCTCGTTTATCAGCTGGGTCATCGACTGGGAAGCAAGAGTGACCATCAGTAAACTTGAAGTCTCCGTGGAAGATGAGCCAGTCATCGTGGGTCCACCAGCACGTCTGTCGAGCAGCGTAATACGATGTCAAAGGAAGGCATCTCGTCAGTGACTCACCTCTTCAATCAATGCACAGGAATTGAACGTTGCGTCCACCTCTGTCACAAGGCGCACGCTTTCTTTCTAGTCGTTGTTTTCAATGCCTCTCGCTCGCTTCAAGGAGAGGCCAGACTAATGATTATATCGCACTTCAACGTTAAGGTACCTGTATCCCCGAAATACGGTATCTACCTTCGTTTTGGGCTATACCTTGTAAAGCTGAGCGAGAAATCCAAGTAATATACATAAGAGAACAACTTTGAAATACTTATACAGGAGACGAGAAATGTCCACAGAATTGAATATGGGTACAGCTGACCGACCAGATCCTTCAGCACATAATCATAGCTCCAGCTGACTCCAATCAGGTTTTGGAGCTTGCTGAGTGGCCATGCCCCTTGCCCAACGGCGGTGGGCTTGGGATAGCCGACATGTTCTCCGGCGAGAACTAGGTAGGTTTAAGTGAAGAATGTTCATGATTGTCACGTAGTGGTTAGACCGTACCCATTCCATCAACATCGCATAGATGTCCCGTACATTCGTTCTCCAGAAGTCCATTGCTTTGTCTCGGTTTAGTGGAGATCCATAACGCAGTTTGTACGGATTTCTACACGTTTCCCAGCGGTATGATACGACCTCAGGTGCCTCACCATCAGGAGGATTGTGCAGACTAGCTATCACCCAATCCTCAGAATTCGTCACGATGAACCGAACGTTCGGCAATCTTAAACAGATGGTAGAGTTGGTCTGATGGTTTCAGTCACTCACTCACTTGAACCGCGCACTCAAAGCAAGGGCTTGAGCCGATGCTTCTGCCAGCGGGTCGTCACGCAAGTCTCGTCGACATCCGTCTTCATCAATTGCGGTTTCGACAAAAATGAGCCGAGCCTCCAAGGATTCAGCCCAGGACAGCTGCGTGTAATAATGGTAGCATCCAGCATCCCGGATATTTACTGAATGAAAAAAGGGTCAACAGAAGTATAGCTTGCAATCAAATGAACCACAAACCTTCATCCAGCGTCTTGTATACGAACATTCCATAATCCACGACTCCGGACAGCGTGATCTTCCTGCCGTTCTGGTCGCGAAAAGAGGCACCAGGTTCGTCAGAATCAGGGTCGATAATAATGCCTGGTACAAGACGAATATGACAAGAATCCTTGACCCCATCAAGGTCTAGAAGTCCGCTTGGTGTTACGCGGTCGTTGTTCCACCAGATGAACTCCACTTTGTCGTCGACACTGAGGTCCTCGGACGTCGAGGGCACGCCAGCTTTCTCTCGCGACTCGAGGAAAGCTGAGAGCATCTGTTGGTACTGAGTACGGCGACCCAATGGCATCAGTGATTTTATATCGAAATCTGGGGTTGATTCGATTCTGGCCTTGATAGCAGCCTTGATTTGGATCTCGCGTTTTTCCTTGATGGATGCGATGACGAAGGAGAGAAAGGTGGTAGCGACCAGGCGGTATGCTGCTGCGACCTTTCGGACAAGGTAAGGTTCTTGTCGATACTTAAGACAAGGGTACTGACCTGGAACTCGGAAGATGCACAAATATTTTCGAGCTCACGAAGTAATGACTTGAGATTGTCCGTGTGATACTTAGATGTCGTCACGGTCAACCACATACCCTGGGAAGTCCAATCATGTTGGGAAAATCGAAAGCCTAAGCGATATTTTAAGACCACTCGTGTTACTTCGGAAAACTCGAAGGAAGTTTGTTCCTAAGAAATGTCCGGTTAAAGAGCTTGGAGAAGTATACTGATTTACTTCTTGGTCCGAGTCGTCATCCGTTGGTGCATCCAATATAAGTCTCACAACTTGCACCTTCTTGAGAAGAGCTTTGTATTGCCGAAGACCAAGTTCGGCAAGTTTCAAGCGTTTTGCGTTAGGAATCGTAGATTCATCGTCGTGCCCCCTTTTCTGTTGCATGGTAGACCAAGGAAAGGAGTGATCAGTGACGTCTTTTTACGCCGCTCATTTAACTGAAACCCGGTCAGCATCAAGGTCCCCGAGTCAAGTCAACATAACTGCTTCAATTAATGCTTGAACGGACAGCTTATCTGAGTCTTATGAGACCGCGATGAGAAGGTACAGTGGTATGCTCGGCCGTTATACAACCATCAACAACGCGTTATATTTGCGGTTCTAACTTTCAGGTGAATATGTATTGAGGCTGGAATCTGATATTAAAACTGGGAAAGGAAAACATCTGTAGTGAGAACTTACTTCTAAGCGGTAGAGGATTGGGACTCTGCATCCTCCAACAACGTTGCAGGGAAAGAATATGTTTTCTCTTGTCCCCCTTCATGCACAAACTTGTATTCCTTGCCTGGCGCGATCCCATATCGCCAAGGCGTCAGATTGGTAGAATGCGAAGGATCTTCAACTCCCATATCATCCATAGAGAAGGCGATATCTCCTTCGTTCTCGGGATCGCCAGGTATCCTTGGACCAATGATGATAGTGACCTTTTTACCAACAGCCTGGGGTTCGCCCTTCTCATCAACAAAATCCAATCCAAAGGCCTTGATAGGTTGTCCGGGCAGGCGAAACACATTGGAATCCCACACACGAATCCAAAGACTATCGGTAAAGGGGAACGTTCGGGAGGCGACGTTATTCGTGGGATTGGGAGGGTCCTAAGTGGCACTCAGCGTAGATCCCTCAGGCGACAAAGAGAATGTGGCGTACCCAGGATACTTTAACATCAGCAAGTCTCTTCATTTGACTATCGTAGTCCGTAGGTCCGATGTCGACACCACCATACAAAGAGGCGAAGATCGTGGGTGCCCATTTGTTGTAGTAGGCGACAGGATCTTTAGGATTGAAGATTTCATCGTAAACGACACCGTCAAAATCTTTATATCTAAGGGTGGTGCCGCCGCCTGGCATGTCGGGATGGTCTGCAGGGACGTCGATGGATTCGGGAGGAGGAACCCGAGCCCCCGGCGGGGTAGCGAGGGTAATCGTGATGGGTTGAGACGAATTCATGAGAGCGATGTTGAAAGGCAAGGACATCTTGAGAGTTGGATGAGGTGAGAGGACAAAGTGGCAGTCACTGGCACGTTCAAGGTTTAAATACGTCTGATCGATGTTCTTGTTTTGATATTCCTTTGTGGTCGCTGTACAAACATTGTTTACGTGATGTGCTTCGTGCTTCCTGGAGACAATGGGATCAAATTTCAAAATATCTTGTAAGGACCAAAATACGCACCAGAATCTTCCACCGCAGTAACCCAAGAAACAAAGCGCAACTTTTCGAAACAGGAATATCGTCGCTGCTCATAAAATCAATATTCGTATGCATACAAAATAGACTGTAAAGATCTGGCACCTCGAAAGGAAACAAAAAATTGGCATAGATGGATAACGATGAAGAGAAAAGAGAAAAGGAAATGGGGGGGGGGGGGAGGTAACTAGTGGGAGAGTCACATTCAGAGTCCGCCAGAAATCCATCCCGATATGAATCGGATTCAACCCGCAAACTCATTCAGAGCAGAGAGGTATGTACCGCTGGCTAAATCATCCATTTGTGGTGGGTCCTCCGTTCCGATGAGACCAAATTCCAATGGAGAAAACGGCCCGACCAGAGATCCAAGAAAGATGCTCCGGTTGCATGTATTGTATGCGAACGACGCCATAACCTTGAGGGCAAAACAACAGGGAAGATAGACACTGCTATGATCAATCTCGGCTAGCAAGAGCACTCGTCAGTACCGGATAAAAAGCGGGTGTAGCTGCTGCCTTACCAGGCCATGGAAATGCTGTCAGCCGGTTCCGCTAATAGGAATGATTTCCGCTGGATACCACTAAGGGTCGGGTTCTAACTTCTCTCCTCTGGCGAGTACCCTCACAACTTTGCTGGGCTGAGAAACCATTTCCATCATGGCCAAGACGGCAGGTGATCGCTCAACCATTCCACCTTTCGAAGAATCAATGGCGCCACCATTGGCCGGGCCCCGACGGCCTTTATTCACAGCAATCCTCTTCGGACGTTCCTCCTCGGAAGAGCTGCGAGCATTCCCACTCGGTGCAGGAGCGGCCGTAGGCTTGACATCAATGACTTGGAGACCCGCGCGTGCAGCCCAGTGAGCGACAAGGGACCCACTAGACCGCGGCTCATGCTTGTTATAGCTGTGTTGAGTGGGTGCTGGAAGCGGAACTGGTGTGAGAGCGGACTCGGTAGGCGACTCGGAGAGCTTCACAGGCACTAATTGAGGCGAGAGGCTGTGGGACGTAGTGCAGACGGCAACAATGACCTTCCGATCGGTCGATTTCGGGGACAGAATAGTCTTCTGAGCATGCTCAACTTCCCAACGAGCACTGCAAATCGTTCGACGGACCCACTCCGGAGAAACATGGGGGCTGTGCTCTGTAACCGAGTCTTCAGAGAGTGTGCCATCCTTGAAAGAAATCTTATCCCAAGGTACAAATGCATCGTCTTGTTGAACTCGAATGCGAGGGTTGGTGCCGACTTGAGCCTCAAGTATTCTGGATGCAGCTCTGGCTCGCTGAGCAAGCGTAGTGGACCCTTTCTTTAGAAGATCAAGAGTATTCAGGGCTGGTAATGTGTTAGCTACAGAAGAATGATAAAGGTTAGTAAACGGACCTTCGAGGGGCACAATTACGACCTCCTCTCTGCCGTTCCTACACCACTTCTTCAAGTTGTCCAGCGCATGGACGAGGACGCTAGCATCGACAATGACAACGTCTGCGTCCTTCTCATGCTTCTCTTCACCTGGAAAGCGCCTTTTCGGTGGGGCAAAGTCCAGGTTCCTGCCACCACGAGGTCCGGCGTCTCTCTCCTTCGGTGTCGAGATGTCACCACCTCTCCTCCGATTATTGGCCTTGTTGTTGGGAGAGTTTGCACCGCGCTTTTGTGGTGGTGTTGCCAAGTGTGGTTGCTTCCTGTCCCGCCAGTTGCCTGAGGCAGGTCCGTTCGAAACTACTGTCTTCTCGAGCTGTTCAACCTGGTGGTTCAAGAATGCAGCGCCGAGGGCACGAGACATTGCTACTTTGTTCGCTGCAGCATTCGGTACCTGAGAAGAGCATTGAGCAATAGAAATATCAGCAAGAAATAACCATACTTTTGTGTCCGCCATCGTGGTTCACTGACAAGGAAGAAGTTGCTGGAAGCTGCCGACGTTAACGAGGTTTGCTGACACAGCATTACGTCACATGATTCAGGCTGCGGGGAATTGCCATTTATGGGTCTATACACTTCTGGGCATCTCTTCCCCTCATGACTCCGACTGGAGTCTGCATGAGCACTGCGTAGGAAATCGACCTCGACTTCCCGTATGAATATATGACTCCTTTAGCTCCCCTATATGGTGTCTCATCAATAGTTATGGGAAGGTGAAACCCCATGAGCATCCTATCTCTTCCCCTCATGACTACTCCAACTGGCATGGGCGCTTTGCAGGATTTCTATGAATACTGGTGGGGAAATGACAGCTCTCTTGCTGAAAACACAGTTATACACCTTCCAGTATTCTCAGACCTCCTTATTTTTGCTTTTACCGACTCTCAGCTTTTAGTCCGCAAGGATTATATCTATATCTTTGATCGGCTGCAGCGCTTTTCTCAGACTGATATGTATTCTACTCGGGGCATCGTCTTGAATGGGCATTCTGGAATTGGGAAGTCTATGTTCCTTTTCTACGCCCTCATCCGATGTCTGCAGGAGTCTCGAGACGTTATCTTTTACTTCTTCCGTCGAACCCTTAGATTCTCGAAAGACGGCGTCCAGCGAATCGACCTTAACGACTTCCCGTATGATTCCATTCACTCCCCTATATGGTGTCTCATAGATAGCTTTTGTGGGGAGCGTCCTCCGCTACAGTTTATCAGGCACATATATGTCTTCCCTATACTTGCTTCATCGCGGCCAGACGAGCCGTATTCCAGCTGGGCCAAAAGAAGGATTGCTGCTCAGCTCGTTATGAATCCTTGGAGAGACCAGGAAATTGCCATAGGGTGGGCTTCTCGCTCATTGTCTCCGTATTCTATTTATGACATCTTGGACAGGGCAGAGCTTTTCAGTCACGACGAGGCCTCGCTCATCCTATATCAATCGCTATTGCCCCAAGTTTTGAACTTTTGCGGGCCTATCATACAGGTCATTCGTAATTGTCTCTTATCCGAGGGAGCGACTACTGTCATTGACCAGATCTATGGTCCTCATCCACGTGTTTATAATTCTACTTCCCTCGTTCAAGTACTTACTACCTTTCACTGCTCTACATGGAAAAATATTGATACCCCCTCCTCTACGGCTCTAATGTTTCGTCGACCGGCTGCATATGCCGGAGGGAGTGACGGTGTGTATCTCGACTTCCGCTCTCCTCGTCTTGCACAAGAAGTCTGGGAACAGCTCATTCATCTTGGATACGAGGATGCGCTGGCCTGCTTCTCCCGTTTTCGTCTCAACCTCGGTTCTTCAACAGTCGCTGGCCGATGGCTGTTTCAAGTCATTGCTCGCAAACAGATATGCCGACAAACGGTGCCATTCATACCTCTGGCTCCTCTCCAGGAAATGAGTCTGGCCGAAGGGACAAGAACCTTTATCGACACAGAGATCCGCAATCATCTTTGTCCTCCTATCAATAGCGCCGAGAGGACCCCGGTCTTTTACTCTTCCACGACGGAGATTCTATGCAATACAACATCCTTCTACATTCCCCGCAAGGTCTCTAAAGACTCATTGTTTGATGGATTATTCTTTGGACACGACCCATTGCCCGATTATCCAGGCTCGACCAGAGACCCGACAGTCCTGTATATTTTGCAGACAACGATGGAAGCTAAAAATGGAGCTTCTGAGCTGGGAGTTGACACGATCTGTGAAATCCTCCACCGTTATCCAGGCCTTGTACCTACCTACCTTTTGGTGGTACCACTACCGGACCCAATGACCACTTACAAGTCCCCTTTTCCTGCAGACAACCCGACGAGCACCTGGACAATGCCGCAGAGCTGGTTTCAAAACTGCCCTGGAAAGGTCTTTCGTCAGTCGATTGATATTTGTATGCTATTTATTTCTTTATCTTCGGTTTTCACGCTAACTCGTATTGAATGTAGGGTAGCCACTGGGATCAACTTCGGACTATTTCATTATACGCCGGCGGAGAAGCCCTTACTTGTGACTCCGCAGGACATTGTGCTTTTATCTTCAAACTATAGCATGTACTTATATATTTTATGTATCTTCTTGTGATTTTTCTCTAGGAACTTGAACTGACGGGCCTTACCAGTTACTCTGTATACGCCTTGTTCCCTGCAACCGGTTCGGTTCTGTGCTACATTGACGCACACCGCTCGACCTCTGCTCGCGCACATGGAATTATCACACACGTATCGAAAACGAAGATCAAACTTCAAAGAGACCAAGGAAAAAATAACGACCTTGAGAATGACTACCACTGCCCATTTGATAAAAGGAAACGGAACCATCTCGCCTGCTGCAGCAGTCAAATTTGCGATTTCGAGACATGAATTGATACCAGACATGGTGGTAGAGACGGTAACGGTTACCGGTAATAGGTATATACTATACACTATATTACTTGGTACTATTACTACAATTTTTCGACGAGCAAAATTTCGGATACGGGGGATCGAACCCCGAGCTGCCGCGCAACTATCATGATCAACCGTGTACATGAGAGGCGGCAATGTCAGCCGTTACACCATATCCGAATGACCAGTACGCTTCCCCTATCTTCTCAACCGACGCGCAAGTTCATACCAGTACGACTCCTTGACAAGCGCTCGGAAATTTCGGTCCGAGTCCGTGAGACTCACGTTCACGTTGTCATCGCTACACTGGCAAGGGCACACGACGGTATTGTAGCCTATAGGCACGTATCTCCTTGTCTGAAGACTTGTTCGAGTCAGCGTGAGTCAAGCCTATTGATACATTCTCAGAATATTTACCAAGCCGTTACTCAAACCTGTAGCAAATGCTCCGTCAACAATGCAAAAGCTTCTGACTCTCAGTGTCCCGAACCCTGAGCAAGGATCATATAACTTACTTCACAGCATCCGAGGATTTCTCCCTATGAAATCTCCGCAGTGATGCGCGCGCACAATAGAAGACGTAAACTGCGTACGCCACAATCCAGTCTCCCGACCCGTAGCAATTACCAAAAGTTTTGTCATCGAGGTTCATAAATGGGGTTTGTCGTCTGTCCAACATGTGGCCTTCCTTTTTTCCTTCGGTTAGTTCACTGCTACGTGTGAGGAGCTCACCTACGGGCCCCGGACGTCGTTGTCCAAGATGGACGCCCAGGAATACACCACCGTTGCGTTCAATGTATATGCGTCGAGATATGCAAGCAGTAAGTCGTTGTTTCGAAGTGTGTTTTCTATTTCCGTTTTAATGTTCGTATTTCAACAGTTGCCGGCTACGTGGTAAGCTGGACTTTACCATTTACGCGGCGAATGGGATGCTCATTGGGTCAGCTCATGCTCTACGACCACATATTGACGTTCGACGAGGAGGTTAGGTTCATATGGGCGGCTCCATGGACATTACCGAAGGCACTCTTTCTTATCATTCGTTATTTCGTTCCTGCCTTCGTCCTTATCCACCTCTGCCGTAAGTTGCTCCAGGATCAGTCTACGGACATTCAACGATTTGACGTGTGAATGAATTTTACAGAACTGACAGGACTGAGCACTTTCTCCGATATGGTGGGTACTTCCTTCGGTTTAGTATATGTATATTGCTAGTATACTGATGACTCCTTAGTTGTAAGTCTTATCGGGTTTCATGATCTCCGAACCTGACACCAGTAATGGACCAGCTGTAAAGTCTGGTTTAATGTATCCGTAAGTTTCGTCTCCATTGTTGAACAGGGTTATCTCTGATGTACGTTTGTAGGCCTCCATGGGTATCATCACCATCGCCATAGGAAATTGTAAACCGAACTTGTCACTTATTGTTGATTCCGTTCTCATCCGTCGTACGCAGTCTTGGCCCTTATGCATATATGGAATCTCTGGGAGAGAGATGGACGGCTAATGATTTTAACGTCATGTTTATTCGTGGCGACCCAGATAGCCAACATCATCTGCCTGACATTCTCCCTTGTACATATCACCGGTGCGTCCTGTACGGTAGGCTCTCAGACTCAAGCTTATCTCCGTTCCCATTATCAGAATCCGTCTACTTCAATTCGACTTTCTCAACGTGCATGCTAACAGACCGCCACTCGGCCGGAATCATTTGGGCACCAGGGGTAAGTATGCCATATTCTTGCTCTCCTGGATTTCGGTCTGACGCCTTTTTGGGTACTACTAGGTGGCGTTCGAAGCTGTCATATTTTCCGCTCTATTCTGGAACGCGCTCTCCCGACCTCGATATCTAGAGGATGATTTCACCAAAATCCTTTACAGAGATGGATTCGCGTATATTCTGGTCAGCTCACGTCTCTATTCGCATTGAATGCCATGTCTTAATCACCTTGCTATTTCACCTAGGTTGTCTTTGGTTCGTCCCTTTGAGCCACGTCTCTGGGTCTTTTCGTTGCCATGCTAAGCGCCGCCTCAGTTCTTCGATTAATGAATCTCATTCTATCTTTTGTCGCACCGGTAAGACGTCGTCCATTGGGTCCGCTCTATGTGCTTACGGCCCTGTTCAGCTCTCTCTTATTTTTCTGGGAATATTGTGCGTTCATCTACTCCTCGCGTACCGGGGCAAACTAACTTTGATCACAAATAGTTTTATCTGGTGTTCGACCACCATGACAGTGACACGGCTGGTTCTCAACGTCGCTGGGATGGCGGAGAAAAGGGCATTGCATATGTTCCAGATCGAGCTAACACAGTTTGAGTACATTGATGAGGATAGTGAACCGTGAAGGTGAAAACAGTCAATGAGGTACCAAGTGGGACAAGATACCACGTATTTAGTTGCGGGCTAGCATAAAATAAAACCCCGTATTGTTCGGTATATATTGATAAAAATGTATTTTAGAGGTCCTGGCCTGACGATTATGTGTGAATGAGGATAATAAGCAAAGGCTTGCTGGTGGAACAATAATACTATTACAAACTGATGTACGTGGGTGGATGGCAAGCAACAGTTGGCATAAGTTTGATGAATGAATGCAAATGCGATGCGATGAGAAAGAAACAGAAACTCCAGGAAAGGAGGAAGTCACATATGTTGAACCGACGAATGCGAATGAAGAAACAGTGGGACAAGGCGCACGGGACGAGATGGCTGCATTAGGCATCTGGGTTGTAGCCAGCGAAGTAAGGATGTTGCAAGACACGTTTGGCTGGGCGGAGATGTCAGACAAATTAGCAGATGGGAACTGCAATTAATGCACACACCTGAGATACGCCTCGCAGAATCGTAAGCGAGAAGACGCTGATCGTTTCAGAATTTATCAAAAGACAAACTTGATGAGATAGGGAGGAATCAACGAACTCTAAGAATATCAATCCCGGCGGGGTCCAGATCGGGGACGAGCCTAGAGATATCTTGGACGCCCCAACGGGGGAAAGTGGCCTTGTAATCAGGCAGATTGGAAACGCCAGGCCACATGTCTTCGTTCGGAGTGCCCAAAATTCTAAGGCGATGTGCCTGTTAGACTCGCAAGTAGCAAATTTCCGAGGAGGGGTACCTGAAAATCTTGAATATTTGATCGATTTCAGAGTCCCCCGGAAAGAGTGGCTGTCCTTGACAAGTCATCTCGGCAAAGATGGCTCCAACAGACCACATATCGATAGCAGTTGAGTAATGACGGGAGCCTAGGAGAACTTCAGGGGCCCGATACCAAAGGGTAACAACCTGGCGAGTAGCATGGTTAGAAACACTTGATGAATGAAAATAGCGCTCGTCTTACCTCATGGGTATATGTTCGCATGGGTATCCCAAAGGCGCGAGCAAGTCCAAAGTCTGCCAACTTGAGATTATTGTGCTTGTCAATGAGGAGATTCTGGGGCTTCAGATCTCGATGGAGGATCCGATGAGAATGGCAGTAGAGCAAACCGGAATTCAGCTGGTGAAAAAATTTCTACGACCAGAATGTATAGATTAGAACGCGTGATAGGAGACAGATGAGAAGAAAAAAGGAACGCGTCCTGGTCACGTGATACAGTTCCGCAGACAAGGGAAATGCCCGTGGAAGTAGGGAGACTCCAAGGGGTAGCGCGATAGCCCCAGATATAGGTAGGACAAGACGCCTAGGAGTCGTACCGGAATTAAAAGCATAGATATATGGGCGGGCAAGGACAGCGCCCATGACCCCTGGGTAGTCATTCCGGCCGAAATCTCGCGTCAGACGCGTCGAAAATTTCGCATCGGGCGTGTCGGATGGATAGGGCGCTCACACAGTCATGAAGGATGGTGGAAACTGTACCTTGGACATTTCCAGCGTAATAGGAGTATGGTTTTTGTTGGCAAGGTCCATATATCGCTTCAGGTCGACGTCGAGGAATTCGAATACCAGATAGAGCTTTTGGTCAGCGTGAACGATGTCAAGAAGGCTGGATAAGAGACTGAGAACCGATAACAATGAGTTAGGCCTTGAAACGTACCGAACGACATGGTCGTCCTTGAGCTCCTTGAGGAGACTAATCTCCCGGATAGCGGTGCTGGGTACGCCCTCGTCCTCGGCTTCGAGCCTGATTTTCTTGAGGGCGACTATCTGGTTGGTGCTGGTATCCCGGGCCTTGTATACGACGCCGTACGTGCCTGCCGGTCAGAGGTCGTCAGCGGAGCCGTCATCGATTGAGCAGTGTGCCGTACCTTCGCCTGCAGCAACGCCCAGCCCGGAATCATCAGCACCTTCGGAAAAGAGCACAACAGTCACCACGCACCGACTTTCTCTACTTTGGAGTATCTAGAAGTGCCCTAATCAGTTCCAGTCCGGTCTCGATACTGCATGGCTGCTCACCGTTCCATTTATTGGTATCGAGTGCAGGTCCTGGTATCGAGCTCAACGTCGAGCTTGGCGGCGAGAGATAGAGCGAGCTGAGCGCTACAGCGGACGATGAGGAAGGAAAGCAGCGGAAAGATACAGAGAGTGCATGGAGGAGTGGTGTACCGCTTTTATGCGTCAAATTATTGGATCTTGATTGATGACGTAATTTATGGGTATTGAATTCGTTGTACCCTTAACTTTTCTGCCGTCTGTGTACGATATGATTACATCTCTTAAGCGGTGTAATGTGCCACACAAATCGTACCAAGATAGCGACGTCGATTTGTGGCAAAAAAACGTACAATACTGTGCGACAAAGTACACCTCATGCCAGGCTCGTGGTTAATATCACCACACGATGGATCATCAGCTCCCTTCAAGGACCGTTGGCATGCCGTCGTCCATACAATATCCGTCTACTACGTTCGTCTCCCTGCACCGTGCGCGGATTCCGGATCCTCTGCGCTCAGCGCTCATCACTGACATTTTACAAATAGATGTGATCAGAATTGTGGCACTCATTTATCCGTGGATCTTACTCACTAGAATGTACAACTTGTAGGTCTTGTCGTACTCATCGGAAGAGCAGTGAACATAGTAATATAACGATGCATCCTCTAGCGCCTAATCGCGCCTGCTCCTGCATGTTTCTGAACTTTAATTCAGCTGCTGACTGAGAATTTCAAAGCGACGGCGACGACGAATGACATATCTTCATAGCCTTTCCTCCGCATTGACCCACCGGCTAAGTCGTCATGTTCAAGTCCAAATGTGTCACTTATGACTTTGGCAAGCATCGTACGACCGTCAACAACAGGCGGGTACGGGGGGGGGCCTCTTTAATAAAGCACAAGAACCGCAAGGGACGAGGACAAGGGAAGTCAAAGAAGCACAACTTGGCCAAGAAGCCAAGTCATACCGGAACAGCGGAAGCTCCAGCACTATTTTACAAGTCTCAACGACGAGCAGTGTCGCTGCCGGCGCGCGCGTAGGATATTCAGCATATGTTCCAATATGTTGTGCCGATATTCCGCCCTTCCGAGGTTTGCACAATATATTGGGCCTTCCAAGAACAAATACCGCCTGAGAACTCGTAGTCAAGAGACAAGTGGATCCTGCAGGCGTGGCGGCCATGAGGCAAGTGTAAGTGTGGATCAGCCGTCCGTCCGAGCAGCACAGTTTATACATGGAACCGCAGTAAAGCCTTGATGATACTGATTAAAGGTCGAGGGATAAGAAAAGCCCGCTCGTAACTCGAACCAGAGAATGATAGCGAAAATCACGGCAATCTTCACTTGATACTAGACAGTAGTAGCCGCAAAAAGGGTCAGAAATAATCTAGTCAAGAACTGCCGGGATGCGTAGCCATACTTATTTTGAATTAAGAAGGAGGGGCACATGGCGCCAGAGCGGGAGTGGAAGGATTTCCGTGTCAGTGTCAGTCGCGCGCCGTGTTTCAAGTCGAAATACACGAGAAGAATACCCGCCACAGGACTAGATGCCGAGGAGCTCACAACGCAGCGAGTAAATACTAAGAAGGTAGAATGAGAATGGAAATGATCAGATGCGAAATCCTGGATCCACCGAAAATCCTCGAAACCTACCGAAAAATGAAAACTTACCGAAAATGATGTGAGTTCCTGATTTGCCGTACTACGCGGCCTACGGACCGCCGCGGGTGGTCGTGGTGAGAACAAATCCAACAAAGGAGGGATGATGATGAAGGTCTGGATTGGTGACCCGCAACACGCCTCGTAGTGGGCGAAGACGCGGGGGTACAGTACTCTACTGCTATGTACGACTGTACCGCTACTCGTTGTGATACTAATCTACTTGTCAACTCTGTGGTATGTAAAACTCTCGGGTAAAATTCTATGTAGCTTCTTGTGTTTTAGGTGTCTATTCTTTGTTGTGTAAATCATTGTCTAGGGAAAGAGAGAGCATAAATAAAATAGATAAAGAAGAAAGGAAAAAGAAACAATGGGGGAAACCCGGTAGCGCTGTAATGGAGTGATCTATCCATCTTCCTCTTCTTCATGCGGCTCTGGTTCATCTTCCCAGAGTGGCATTCCCACCTCTCGCATTGGAGTTCCGGTCTTTGTAAAGGCTCCAGACTCCGCTAGGAACCTTGCGACCGCTTCGATGCCTTCTGTCGTGCCCAAAAGGTCGCACATCACCAGGTTCTGTGATCCTTCGCGTAGGATCTGTCGATGATCGCTGTATCGTGGGCAGGATCGTATGATGTGATCCAACAAAGGAGGGAACAAAGGAGGAAAAGCCATTGTCTGACAAAGCCGCAACGCACGTGACGGGCGCGGTACCGCGTTGGGAGGACGCGTTACCTAATTAGTCACTTCTTATTCTCTTTCACTCACCATCCACCGTTCGAGCCACTCACATTCATACTAAACAACCACTGAGATGGAGGCAATGTACGTTTTCTACTCATCTCAGCTTGTCTTGTTTCTTACACCTACCAGTCGCAGGAGGCTCATGGCCGAAATGGACCCGTGGGTCAAGCACGACAAATTTGGAGACATCGACGGTTCTCCAGTAGGCTCTTACTGGGATACCAGGTGTGCAGAATCTTTCAAAATTCTCAATGTCCTGACATCCTCTGAAGGAAAGAGTGCGCGAATGCTGGCGTACATACCCAGCATACCGCAGGAATAGTAGGCAGTTCCAATACGGGTGCTGCCTCGATCTGTACGTCCAGATACTACGGCGACGACGACCATGGGGATGTTCTGTAAGTTGCGTGAACGCGTTCTCCCTCAATGCTTACTTCGTCTTTCAGAATCTACGTTGGTACCGGTATGTGAGACTTCTCTGTGACTCAGCTCGTATTAACCAGGGTAACAAAGGAGGGCAGCGGAGCCAATTTGGTGTGCGTTCATTGTTCTTCGTGTATTGATATGCCCTGATAAATAGGAATAGATACCGACTGGAGAACAAATTGAGGATCAGTCCTTTGGGCACCCCAGCAATGCAGCTCTCGCGGTACGCTACCTTTTCCTTATCTACTTGTGTACTAAAAGCGATGTTAGCGGTCCAAAGAGACCCGAAATCCAGTGAGAGTGATTCGCGGACCCAGCAAGTCTATCTATGCTCCTGATAAGTAAGTGATACATCATCCCCATTACCCGCTGATGCTGATGCTTTCCAAGGGGGTATCGATATGATGGCCTTTACACGGTCGAAGATGTGAGCCACCCTTATTTTGTGGTTTACGTATTCTCATATCTCCATTCCACAGTACTGGTACGACAAAGGACCTCAGGGATTCCTGCAGTGCAAGTTCAGGCTTGTCGTACGTCACATGCACGTCCTTTTTCGCCGTCGCTTGTTCTCATCTTTCTGCCGAAGCGTAAACCGGGTCAACCTCCTCTGCCAGAGCCTCGCCCTCTTCCAAAGGGTCGAGGAACCTTCTAGTCAATGATGGAATACCTCATGACGCTCCTCCATCTATTCATCTCTTTTCCCATCTTTTTCACTTGGATAATAATCATATCGCATGTTGTCATTGTAGTTTGTAGCATTACTATTAGTCTGTACATACTTAGGTGAGAGCCACCTCCTTCACCTTGTTTTCGCTGCTCATCATATCTTCAGTCAGCAAATCTCATATGTATCTCTATCAAACTTAAATTGACAGTGTCTTTGTCTTTGTTGAACTTGAAACTCCACCTCGGTGAAAGGTGACCAGAGCATCTCGACAGAAGAACCTGGATTGGTGGTTGCATCAACACTATCTTTGATTGAACTAGCATGAAAAGGTCGAAAGGTGAAGCAGACTTCTCATATTTGCTGGGCTTTGAGGCTTTTGTCGTATTAACGAAGTTGAGCTTTTGGTTACGATCAGTAGCCGTAGGCCTGCCATCGCAAGCATGGAGAAACACATACCAGCGAAGCATCTTATTGATTTATTTAAGGGCTCTTGGCGGTGTATTCTTGCCTGAATGGATCATTCCGAGGTTTTCAGACGTTGACTTTATGGAAGTCTTTGAGCACGCGGTGACTAGGAAGAATGTGCCGATACAACGATCGATGGTACACAACAACTCCCGTGCCGAATTTGCTGGCGATGAGGCGTAGTAACGTATCGTCTTTGTCAAGGTGCCAGTCTCCGGTGAGCTTTCCGGGGAAGGTACTTGGTGGCAAAAAGCCCGGAAGAGAGCATCGGTAGGCAGAAGATCTGCCAAGCTGAACAGCCACATCACTTTGGAAAGGGCAACGTGATGAAGAAAAGCGCTTTTTTATTGGGTCGGGACTCGGGAGGGCGGGGTACAGTGTGCTAAGTAGGACAAATGGACACCCTCACTGCGAAAAAAAACTATTAGAATGTTGGTGGAGCGTCACCCAACAAGTGATATTTTAGTGCTAGTCACTCTTGAGGAGGTGCCGGAACAAAAATTTGAACGCGGTAGAATGTACCGTATCAAGCCTGGGGAAAAGGAGGACCGCACCCGATACTGTATTATTATTTTCATTCATCGATCTGCCCAGTTGGCGCAGGACAAACTTAAAATCACGAGAAGCGATGAAATCGCATGACGCTTTCTTCCGTCCAATCATTGCTTCAATACGGAGCACGAATGAGGGTGCTATATGGCAGTCGTGATGGACAGGCCGCATTAATATATTGAGGGTTGCGACGCTGCTCCTATAGATCATCACAAGTCGTGCTCCTGTACCCAAATTCATACATTAACATGACATCCTTGATACACTTTCATTTGCAAACTGCCAAGACATTACCCTTAAACCCATCTCTGAACGATAACACTATTCAAGAGTCCCGCACTCTCAACCGTCTGCGTGTTGTCGTCAAGGGTGCGATTCGGAAATGTCGTCCCGATAGAGTACGGCCTTGTAAGATTTTCAGGGCGAGATCTAGTGGTGTCATAAATTTCAAAACAGCGGATATTGACTAGTAGGACACCACTCACGCATTGATGAAATTGCGGATGTCAAGGACTGTATGTGTCAAGTTCATGCGGCAAACCATTCTGTATAGATTTTCAACACAAATGATACCTGGATGTATAATATGCTGGCATACCTCGTTCCGTCGGCCAGGCGGATTTGGATGCTTGTAGTTGGCTTTGATTGGTCGACTTCAAACTTGGTAGAGATACTCTCACGGGCACCCTCCGAGGAAGGAACAGGAGAAGAGGAGGACGGAAAACTTCCTGGCATCGACGAGCCGGATGCTTGTGAAGAGTTTCCACCCGGTACAGGAGCCCCGAGGCGATTACCACTCCCAGAAAAGCCAGTACGTTTCGGTGCTACATAATCTTCATCGGTATGCTTAGCAACGCGGAGTTCAACTGGCTGCCCCGGGAGCACATTGAGGATAGATGGTGGCGCGCGGCTAGGAC
Organism: Armillaria solidipes; assembly: GCA_022818035.1. Classification (NCBI taxonomy): domain Eukaryota; kingdom Fungi; phylum Basidiomycota; class Agaricomycetes; order Agaricales; family Physalacriaceae; genus Armillaria; species Armillaria solidipes. The sequence goes on along the minus strand of JAIWYQ010000001.1, from coordinate 2,701,921 downwards.
GTGATAAATTAGAACGCGTAGACGCTGAAAGACGGATAACCTCACCCAGAGTTGATTTCTGCAAGGATCTGTTCATTGTTCGGATCATCGTATCGCATGAGGTCGCCATCCTCAACAGTGAATCCGTCTCTCCAAAAGGTGAGATGGCGAATAGCGGTTTCTTCTGTGCCATCTACGCCACGTTTCAGAGACATTACTCAAGAAAAGGACGGAGATATGATACCATTTTCCTCAGCGTCCGGGTCAGGAATGAAAGTACTTGGTACTTCGTCACTTCCTAGTGTGTGTCCACCGCCAGTAAATACATTGGCTCTGTGTTCAGATCCCATCGCCACAGGTGGGGGGCCAGCTCTATCCCTTCGTATGAGAAATGCAGAGAGTGTTTGGCCAAAAGACGTACTCGGCAGCTCGACGGAGCAAATCGCGCACCATGTTACCGCCTGGAACTCCCCTAGCTCGGTCGGGATTCTGGATAGATATTCCACTACAATTGACCATTTGAGACACCGAAACAGCGACGAGACGACGATGAGAACATACCTTCTCTCACCACCGGCGAACCAGCTTTCCCTGTCTTCGCTTGGGCCATCCTCGTCGTCTTCATCTGAATCGCGCCCACCACTGCCGCCGCCAAAGGATTGCGGCGATGGCATCGATGGCGCGTTGATATCTCTAAGAGTGCCAAACCTTGACCCGCTCCCACCACCTCTTGAGCTGTTACTGGGCTGCCCGCTGTTAGAATAATGAGCATTCACCGGATACTCGATAATGAGATTCTACCTGGAACTACCCCATTCTCCTACACGTCCAACACGGCGTGTTTCCGCAGGGCGAGCCCACGACTCTGGCAAGGGTTCACTGGGACGTCCGTCCAGAGTATATCCTACGTTGTTTCCGTCCGACATGGCTGGTCAAAATAGCAGTGATGAGTGAACGCTGCGGCAGGCGACGCGTCACGGTCAGCAATGGCAATGATTTCTCACGCCAAATTGAACTTCCGCTTCGAGCTCCGACAAACCTCCCATCATCCCTCGCGTTCGCCTTCGGAGCCGTTAGAGAGTCAGAGTAGCTGGAAAGGCCTATTTTTTCTTTTTCATGACATATTGTTAAAAATTTCGACCCTCTGCCTGCTTGTCACTCTGTTTCCCCGAATAGCCAGAAACCATCCAGCTGCATCGATTCCACTATTCTACATCAGAACAATCAATTCGAAAATATGGTGTTCTAGAGTTCTAGTTGACCCTGCCTGAATTCCGCCCTCCTCCCTCTGTACATCTTGACCAATCTTTTATTGCTCTGTCCGATAATTGGGCACGCGCTGGTTTTCATTGAAAATCTCTACCCAAATCAAGGACGATCCACCAGTCAACGGATGTGAGTATAATTGAGAATTTGCTAATGTAAAGATGAAATTCGTTCGTCCTTCAAATTGTTTGGGCACGGGGCAGGGACTCGGCTTGCGATGAATTTCCTTCATCCATCCCCCGAGCCTACTTGAACCTTCGCAACTTCGTCGGTTGGCCATCGGAAAAGTACGGCCGCGAAGACAGCAAAAAACGTCGCCTTGAGCCAGGCAACGGAGGCGGCTACGATCGTAAGCCTCCGCGGCAAGGGCTGCTCCTTCCCTGCAGCGCCACAATGCTCAGACTGCGCTAAACGTTCTCCTCACATGTCCTAGTTCCGTCGCTGGCGTTCTAGGCGCGACTCCTCTCTTGTCGACATCTCCCAATACGAGTCGGCGCCGTCATGTTTCCTCACTTGGTTACCTCAAAGCGGTTTCGGCGATTTCATTTTGCGTACTTATCTGGCTGCCCTGGTGCCTTCGCATAAATGACAGGTTGAAATCCTTATTTCATGTGGTCACGGTTGCTACAGTTCACTTCTGAGCTCAAAGGTTGGATTCCTGCCAGAAGTTCAAGTTGGAGACACCAAGTTAGGTCATACTTTTCTGCTGCATTCTTTCTCTCTCCGGCAACACAGTGGCCTGGCAACGGTAGGGGCACGTAAACAAGTGTTTGTCCGCAAATCTATGCGATCAATCTCAAATCGATGGAGATAGGGGGTCAACTGTTACTGGTGGCGGTTATATAAATCTGGTATTCCAACCTGCCAGGTAGTGAAATAACTCCCCTTCCCGATGGCTTTGACTGCCGAGGAGCACAGCGACGCGGTATTTCTATTAGGTCCCTGGGTACGTGCTATTCGATGTTCTACACGTTGTCCAAGAACTCATGGATTTATACAGCTCATTGGCTGCTACCTGGAGATCTTCTTGCAGGGGATTTTGTGTTGCCAGGTCCGCCGTTCGTTCACCATGTTTGTCTCCGATCGTTAACCTATGCGCTATGCACCTAGTTTTCGCATTACTGGAGTTGGTATCACGATGACAAGCGGGCCTTGAAGTGGGCCGTCGGTGGTCTGATGCTTTTGACGACGCTCAAATCTATACAGTCGTTGTGAGTGCATACGAAATTGTGCTGTTACGTTTTTCTTAACTCTAGAGTGCTCCAGCGCTCTCATATGGATCCAAAGCATTTTGTACGTTAACGATCTTGCCGACGCCATCAATTTAAATTATACCGCATGGTGGCAATCGTATAACTCCTTCTTCGTGCGTATCGGACAAGCTTGACCTCTCTCCTCGCCTTAAGACTCTGAAAGGTCGCCACTATCGGCATATACGTGCAAGCATACTTCTGCTATCGACTCTATGTTATATCCAAAGGACCCTGGGTTGTTACACCAATCGCAATCCTGTGCGTGTATGCTTATATCTCTATGATCGTGGCAGTAAGTGCATATTTCCCTACATTTCATCAGTTTCTGAGGATGCCTTTTAGTGCTATTACATTACCAAGATCGACGAGGCAGCAATCGGAAAGTGGTGTAAGTAAAGGCGTCATATTTGCCAATACTGATGTGTTGACGAATCGACTACAGTCGCATCCCATCTTGGCTCTGTCTTTGGTATGGCTCTCGACTCTGTATCTGCGCATTCCATCGCTGACTTATCTCCTCCATAGCCGCAGATTTTACAATGACATTTGCCACGGCGTACTTCCTGATCCGCTCCAAGAAAAATGTTCTTCCTCAGTTCGTCACGCCTCTACTCTTTTTCCGTCTGTCCGGCTCAAATAATTTGTAGAACTGTTGGTTTGATTACCGCCCTCGTGCGCTTGACATTTCAGACCGCGGCCCCGGCTTCGATTTGGTAAGGCAGCGTTATCTCACAGACCCGCTTCGTTTGAAACTTACATTTCGTAACTTGTAGTGCTATGCTCAATCTCATTTTTTCCCAAATATACTCGGGTCAGGACAAGCTCGTATCGACGACCTTCAATCAGATCCTTCCTAAACTGTATGCGATTTCCATGATGTGGACATTGAATGCCCGTCGAAATATTCGCCTTGCATCGAGTAGAGGGACGAGCAGCCATGAACTATCGTCTTATAACCGATCGCGCCGTCGGGTAAGTGGTCAAGTCTAGATGCCGAGTGATCCACGCTGACGCCATGTACAGACTGACATGGAGTTGGGCGGGTTCAGCGGAGCCGGGATTCAAGTTAGGACAGTGCAAGAGACCATCAAGCATATCGATGTAAGTTCTGCCTGCTCCTTCTGTAGCTGACCAAGGTCTCACTCGCATGAACAGCTGGAGGATAGCGGCCGGATGAAGGATGGTTCTGATTTAAGGACAAATAGAGTAACCGGTAGCGACGATTACTCCGACTCCTACGACAAAGTCTGATGTCGCGTAAATTTCCTTTCGCTTCCCTCAGTGATACCTCATTTCTTGATGATTTACTGGTTGTTTATAGAAGGACTGCCTATACAATAGATGTACAAATTACGGATAACGTAGAATAGTCGTAAATGATATTCACCGCAGTCCGTGTAACTAGCACCAACTCCAATTACAATAAAATTCTCTGTATACGTACGTTACATTTACTGGGAGTCATCTTTGGAGTCGAGGGCGGCCAGCTGATCTACTAGATCTTCCATGACCGACTTCGATCGCTGCTGACTACTACTACCAGTCTGCGGCTCAGGGCCAGGGGTAGTGTGAGAGGGCGGGTTACTAACAGATCCTGTTTTCGTAGGCACCAAGACTGACCCGGCTGGCTCGAAGCCGGGGGCAATCTTCCGCAGTGCCTCGCGCTTACGCCGTTCCTTCTCGTCATCCCGCGCCCGGAGAAATGCTTCACGACGTGCGGTATGGGCAGCGAGTGTTGTTCGGCGTGACGATTCGACGGTAAGAATATGCGGTTCGATCGTGAATGGGTATACAAACTAAATTCGGGTCAAACCATGTTACTGCCAGTCCGTGGGACGTCTGACTCACATAGGCTGTCACAGAATCAGGCAGAGGGTGGATATCCTGGGGTATTTCGACCTGTTATCCGTGTTCATCAAATAGGCGCGTTTTTCTTGAGGGGGACCACTTACGGGTCGAGGGACTCGAAGACTTGGAGACTTTATCAGGGGAACATGAGCAGCGGCAGCGTATTGTGCTATCATTGTCAATCAGAGACCTAGACTAACTCGGTGTAGATAATTTACGTTGTTCTTGCATCCTACTGCAGAGAAACAGATGAGAGAGGCGCTGCCGTGTTGAGGAAACTAGTACTGGTGCAAGCTGGGTGCAAGTGATGGTGATCGGAGGCCGTCAGGTTTTCTTTCTAACAGAGACAAACAGCCTCCTGATTTCTACTGTCATCGTCAAATACCATCTGTTCATTCTTCCAGGGATTCCCTCGCCAACTGTGCCTTTGCGTGATACTAGAATGCCTCTGTCTGCATCGCAGAGCCTTATCAGTGAGGCGAAGCCCATATCTCAAGGTGCAGAGGCTGCAAGTCTCTTTGGTCTCGATGCATGGACTACGATTGATTTTGCCCGATAGAAAGTATATAAGGCATCTCTCAGCTCCGATGCCGTAGCCCCAATACTGCTCAAGTACCGATTCAAGAAGAAATACAGACATCCTTCGTTGGATGCAAACTTGACGCGGTCACGAGTAGCAGGGGAAGCGCGCGCAATACTAAAATGTCTACGATCTGGAGTGAGCGTACCGGGAATTCGTATGGTGGACGCTGCGGAGGGCGTTCTTGGCATTGAGTGGATTGACGGCCAGAGCGTTAGGAAGCTTCTACCTGGTGGTGTAGAGGAAGATGGTGAGGAGGGGGAGGATGAAGATGAAGGGCCGACGAATCCAGACTCATTGGAAGAATATGGCGTTTCTGCTGGTGGGATTGCCTTCCATTTATTGTCATACATGGCTAACTCGATATTCTTCAGATGAAATAATGCAATTCATCGGCACCGAGATCGCAAAAATGCACCTCGCCGACATCATCCACGGCGACCTCACGACATCGAATATGATGCTCCGACATCCTCGTCGTACAGGGCTGCCTGTGCAGATGGTGCGCCTATCTCCCTTTCAATGACCTTGATACTGATTTCTTCGGTAGTTCCTCGTGGACTTTGGCCTCGCGTACCACTCCAGCCTCACTGAAGACAAAGCTGTCGACTTATACGTTCTGGAGCGGGCCTTTTCTTCCACGCACCCGGAATCTGAACCTCTCTTTGCATCAGTGTTACAAGCATATGAAGTTCGAATGGGCAAGGAGTGGTCAGCTGTCAAACGTCGGCTAGATGATGGTCAGTCCTTTTATACGAAATTGGAGTATGTCATCCTTGGCGCAAGCACTGTATCTTGCCTCAAGTGTATGTCTTCGACGAGGCAGGACAACTTTCAACTTGAGGTTTCTCCCTTGTTTTACGATTATCGCTGACGACATTTTTTAGTTCGTCTTAGGGGAAGAAAACGCAGCATGGTGGGCTAACACAAACGCCCACATTCATTCGTTATGGCTAGATGACTTTGCCCCGCGAAGGGCGACCCTTGAAAACTGGATACACCATAATTCTAGGCATGATTTATGCTTGAATATGAAGCAAATGTACAGTTCATGTAGAAGGAATCATATAATAAGCAGTAGAAAGATGAAACCCATGTGCAGTAGCACATGTATATGAGCAGTACACTCAACGAAACAAAAACCAAAGAAGAGAACATGACAACGATACCAATTGAGATCAGGTAGATTACCACCAGCTGCTCTTTCGATACCAGCAGCCATCTTTTCCACCTAGACTTGTTCGCTAACTCGGACAAAGTCTTTGGCCATCTAGCTTTCAAAGAAGTATGCTGACTACGGACAAGAATTGGGTCTTTTTGGGCCTCAAATATGCAAATTTCTTGACACACCTTGGCAGGAGCTTCACGGGGCCTAGCGGCGTAAGATCAACCCTGGCCAAAGATCCGTCACTTTGGGGAACTTCATGGACAGGAAGCTCCAGATACACGGTGCCATATACATAGTCAGTATAAAGTCGTAGAAAATCCAGTTCGAGCGCTACTACCTGCGGCAGGGGTTTTCACTTGCGAAGAAATTTTGACTTTGAGCGAACTGATCGAGGAAACCAGAAACACCCAATTGATCAGTTGATTCAACTGAAGTAGTCCCCATGTCGGGCTTGCCACAGATGTGAGGCATTTCTGGTACTCACTTCGTTAAATTTCGTTTGAGTCAGCCCCATGATTCTAACTTAAGACTCAGAACTAGTACTTGTACTTGGAAACAAACTCATGTCATGAGCACGCGCATCCTTCCCGACTTCGCTCCTAACACTGTGCCCGCTTTCTCTCTCTTCAACTCGTCCTCACTGATATCCGTCAAAAATAATCGCCGTTGGTACTCACAGGTAAACTTGTACCCGTCTGTATCCTCGGGGGGGCCTCGCCTACAACCACCCGACATGCTATGCAATACACTGTCTCTAACGACCTCGGGAGGCGCATCAGCAGTAGAACACTGCAAGAATACTCCTCTGTATCACTAGAGACATCTGCGAGTCGATAAATTCGCTGCTTCGCTTTATCCCGAATAAACCAATGCGCGTCTTGTTTGAGAGTAGTATCTGCGAAATAGACAGCAGAGTATTCCGCGATCAACCCTTGAGGTGTACACAAAGCGTCGTACTGATCAGAAACGGATATAGAGATCCGCATGCCTGTCATCATAGTTTTAGGTGCCCATCGGAAGCCAGACTCGTTCAACTTTGGGCCCGGGATGAAAATGATATCGCTAGGCAATTTTTGAAGTCGAAGAAGCAGAGTCATCATCCTCTGAGAAGCTGGCAGGTTGACTAATTCAAACGCATCGATGTTCAACAAGCCAGATATGGCCAGCGTTTCGTCCCCCGCCCTACTGGTGGTTCTCCAACGAAGAGATCGTGCTACATCTCCTAGCCTAAAGCCATTGGAGGTGGCGTAGCGTTGATATTTTATGAGACGGAATATTTCGGAAGCTAGTTCCGTTAAAAGTACATCGAGCAGGTCCTCTTCCTCGTTAGGAATCAACTCGTCTAGTGTCGCGAAACCATCTGCGAACTCAAAAATGAGTTTCCGCGCTAATAGGCGTTCTTGAAGCGTCCGTTGACGCTGCATCCATCCCGAGGATATAATATGAAGTAGTCTCTCTTCTAGAGGGGCTGAAAGTGAGCAAGAGCGAATCCCGGAGTCAATCACCAGCACGGCGTCCGCATTCCTATACGTCTCTGCCATCAATCCGATGGCGCGTTTCCTCAGGTCCTTCTTTTCCGGAACACATAGTGCATCCATCCAAAATGCACCACTAGGAATCAGTCGACGGGCGATACTCGCCAGTCGATTGATTTGGCATGTAGGGAGTCCAACCTCGGTTGTGCTGCCGAGTCCATCAGCCCAAACATGAGATATTGCGATATACGGGGTCTTCGAGCCGTCGCTGGAGATTAAACCGTCGTTGGGCTGAAGCTGACGGACAACGGGGATTTCGCTATTTTCTAGAGAGCCACAGACTCGCTCTAAAGAAGGTTTCGAATATGCACAGGTGCATCCTTCCATGGCATGTCTATTGGAGTAACTGGAGGTATCGATTGTGTTGATAACGCAAGCGGTCATTTTGCATTTATGGTGCCCTTCAACGGCATCTCGAACGTATGGCTTGCGTGTGCTCGCGTAGCTCAACGCGCACATATCGTTGGCAAGGATTCCGATGATGAAAGGGCACCACCCATTGGAAACCATGATTTTCGTCATATGATCGAATACGGGAGGAAGAAGGAATGACCATGAAAATGGTGTATTCTGCGTCTGAGCCGACAATGGAAAGACACGCCGCGAACTCGTCACCGCTTCCGCAATACACGCTATGAGCCAGTAAATAGAAGCTATCTCTTCCATGCTGTCTCCGCTTTTGAGGAAAACGCGATGTTCTCTGTGGATGATTTCAATCTGAAGATCGTACATCTGCCGCAATGTCGTCTGCACACGACCTGCCCATTGGCGTTGGCGACTCTCATCGCTCTGTCGAATACGGTCCTGCCAGTTTTGCAGCAAGTCGGGAAGATATCTGTCAGTCATCACGATCTTCCCTTCAGCATCCTGGCGAAGAAGAGTACTCTCGGGTATCTTGACTTCCATCACAGACTCCAGTAGACCAAATGTGCAGAGGGATTGGTATAGGGCTACATACGCAATAGGATCTGAGTTTGGGGATGGAGTACCGCGCACTTTCATGTACTCGCTGAACGATGTGAGCGGATGCCCGTCGTGACTTCCGCCCAGCCAGATAGCCTCTTTGAAAATGAATCTCTTTCTCGGGGTGGGTGGAAAACTTGAAGGTAGCATAGTATGGGTATAGGTAGACTCGAACTAGTCTGACGAGGCCGTGTAGTTCCTATTTGGGGGATGAAGGACGGAATAACGACCAGAACTATTTAGGTGACAGGTAGGTTGGTATCGAGCTTAGGGTATGGGGTATGACGACAATAGAATGAAATCAAATATATGGGCTTGACAGTTATCTAGAGGAGCTGAGATGGTTAGACTATTAGAGTCGTACCAGTAGTAACGACGCACCGATATAGTAAATATGCGGGGTAGAAGGAAGGAGAACATGTCCGCATTAGGCTGTGAACGCTTCTCGGCAAAATCCGGCCTTGAGTCCACCGAACAACATCAGTTAGGATATCTGACCTCTGTCTCCGAGTCGCTCGCGTTCAGTCTTATAGATCAAATGAAGAAACACGCTTTTCTATGGAGAATATAGATGCGATACCAGTGCTACAAAAATGTCTTGAAGTCTGCCAGCAGTAAGTATTGTGTTTTTCTTTTCTTCCATCTCATTAGCTTGCGAAAAGACATCAAACATGCGTGCGCAACGTAAACACATCCGGTGATCTCCTTAGTGTGAGTCTTAATTGTTTATATGCATGATGCCATCTGATAGCTCGGCGACTAAAACCAACGGTCATCTACGAGAAACCACTCCATCTACTAGGTCGAGAAGATGAAACAGTCGATATCACATCCTCTGCGACCCCACAGCGATACCGCCTAGTGGACTGCAAGGTCCTTACCGAGGAGAAAGTCCTTCGCATCTGCGAATTCACCAACTTCCCTGTCGTGGCGTATTGTGCCATATCCTACGTCTGGCGCAATATACGAAGTAGCGACAGTTTCGTCACGGTGGAAGGCATCGAATTTGACGTCAAGGGCGCTGAAGAGGCGGATCCCATCAACACTGACGTGCTACACCACGCATGCATGGCGTCCCTCCGACGGGGCTGCACGTATCTCTGGCTGGATCGGTTATGCATAATGCAGACCAGCAAAGACGACAAGCGATGGCAGATCAAGGAGATGTACAGGATGTATCGGTCCTGTGAGGTGTGCGTCGTCCTCGCGGGCGGATTACAGTACATGGTGTCTCTCGAGGAGGAGACGGCATGGATCCACTGCGGTTGGACTCTCCAAGAAGCGCTGGCTCCGCCGATTATTGAAGTCCTTTTCGCGTGGAGGCTCCGCTCTGGCCAAGTAAGAGCTGGCGGAGACAATTGGAATGACGAGCGCCTAGAAGAAGTCGTTCCAAACCAATCTGCCGTCACTTCTTTGTCCCTCCTTCTCAAAACCTGCACCACCGGTGTCATGTAGTTCATTCGAGATGGGCACCCCGAGTCCAAATCATTAATGGCAGAAGCCAAAATCTTCAGTGCCTATCCAATGCAGCATACGTATAATGATATTCCCTTCTGGAGACCCACGCGCAAGATACTCTCGCCCAACGTCGCGGCGTTGTGTATTGCCATGGATACCGACATGGATGAGGACACGAAATTGTACGCAATCTGGCAGAGCGCACTCATGCGCACGTCCTCGCGTCCTGTAGACATGGTGTTCAGCATCATGGGTCTCTTCGGCGTCACCCTTGACTCCATCTGCTTCACGAAGGATGACCGGCTCAGCGCAACGGTCGCCCTTGCCCGTGCGATTCTCGACAAGGGAGGCCACGCAACATGGCTCGGAGCCTCATTCAAGCTCCCGCCATGCAAACAGCTCTCGACATTCTCGGTGTTTCCGCGAACGCAGGTCGCGGGAAAGGCGCTGGTTAAGGGACGGGAGGTGTCGGAGATGATGGATAGTGAATATCATTATTCGGGGGCGCTTATACCTTTCCCTCAGGGAAGTATGGACGGGAATGGATACTTGACGTTCACTGCTAAAGCGGTACGGGTCGTCGCTGCAACGGGAACAGATGTACCAAGCACTCCACCGTGTCCATCGATACTCAAGGCGAAAGATGGGTCTCTATGGCGGGTCTGTGACACCAACGATTCACGCGTTGCTCAGGGAACCGCATCCATAGTGCTCCTCGGATGGTTCAATGCTTACTTTCCGGGCCATACGCCTGCACACGATGCAGACAACATCCGGGCAATGCTCGTTATCGAACATGCGCCCGAAAAATTCCACGTGTGCTCGTATGTATTCTTGAGTATGAAATGCAAGCCCTGGGTGACTGGGTGGGAGGCGCGTAGTTTCTGTGTCGGTCCTGAGATGCTTTCAGATGCTGAAGCTGAAGTTGAAGAAGAGCTGGTTGAAGTGAGCAGGCCTGCAGATCTGCAGTTGCTGCGTTCTGCTCCGAACTTTCCAACAAGCCCGACACCGACTATGATGGATATTGCGATGCGACGGGCAAGATGGGCTGTTCCTCAGCATACACTGGAACGGCACTATGACTCATGAGAAGGATATCGATTCTTTGTGAATCACTACTTGTGCATCAGCAGTAATTATACCCTGGTGTAATATTCAAGGTTTTGGCTGTCGCATTACTAGGCAGACGGTGATAATGTCTTTTTGGTGACTCCCATGATCTCTGCATGGTGTTGTCTGGCCTGAGCTGCACGATCCGTGACTGGTCCTCTTTTAACCAAGCTACGCGCGCGCTTCAAGTCCAAAGATGGAGGAAGAGCCTGGCTTTCACTGGGCACCTAAATCTCTAATGTTTTGCGTGGGACACGAGTGTCGAGCAGTGTGCACGGTAGAAGGGCTGGAGGCAGAGTACTGCTGCGTTCGGTTTGCCCAAGTCGCCAGAGTCTCTGCTAGGTTTTCTGTGAGGTTTTTCGTCAAACTCACTCTCCAGGACCAGGGGGAGTACTACTACTACCCAAGTAACGATGGAAAGGGCAGACCGTTCCTACGCTTGCAGCGCCGTGAAATACCCAGAGACCGAGCACGCGTGGGTGAAAGACGTAATTGGGATGCTCGATGCTGGTCTTGTGTCTTGTTTCGGTTTCGAGAGAGCGCAAATATCGGGAGCGCGCGATGTTCGACAGAGAGAGTGACGAGGAAGTGTGTAGTTGAGGATCCCAGCTCTTCCATAGTCCCAGAGGCAACACTGGAGACCATGCGGGTGCTGGTGAAAGAGGAAGGAAAGCTGTGCTTTGTGGCATAACAGGTTCCTTGGCTAGCCTTGGGGAACGGGTTCCTTGATGTAAGCCTCCGAAATGTAGAGGAAGATACTCTCGTGGACGCAAATGCCGGGAGAGGGGCAGGAACCGAAGATCAGACACAAGCTGAGCACTACCATGCTAATCTATGAAGGGCTGGCGAGCTTGAACTCATTGCAAGAATACAGCGTTTCTGCTGGTGGGATTTCCTTCCATTCATTTTCATGTGTGACTACTTGACATCCTTTAGACGAAATAATGCAATTTTTCTCACCTCGCCGAATTCCAGGAATGTTTCGCCCTTGTATATCAGGCAAATATACAGTTTCTGTAGAAAGAATCATATAATAAGCAGTAGAAGGATGAAACCCATGTACAGTACACAAAAACAAAAGAAGAGAACGACATCAATTACTTGAGATCAGATAAATTACCATTGAATTACCACCATCTGCTCTCGCGATACTAGCAGCTGCACGGTCCTGTCTATGCCATCCTGCCAGTGCTCTCCCATCATGAACTCCGTCACAAAATGTTCTCTCCAACCTCCCGATACGCACGCGCTTGCCTTTTCCCTTCTTCAAACCGCCCTGTTCATATACGCCTCCATCGGCCGCTCATGACAATCAGCACGAGGATGATATGGAGAACCCATTTGGTCTGTATGACTCTACGAGATAACTTTGAAGCCGACTATGATGGATAACGGGCAAGATGGTGGAAAGGCACTGTAAGCCCGCCCTTACTTGCGATGACGTATACCCATGACCGGCATGACGATGCTCCCGGACTAATATTCTGCTTCTGTTTTTGTCTTATTCTGCCTCCGCCACACATAAATACTCGCCCACCTTCATAGAACTCCCCATTCTTTCTTTCCCTCCTTCCTTCACGTACACTCGTCATTCACAGTACTCGTCGCCTCCCGTGAGTTTTAGTATTTTCAGGCACTATGACTCATGAGAAGAATATCGATTCTTTGCGAATCACTACATCAAATACCCTGGTGTAATATTAAAGATTTCAGCTGTCTGCAGACGGTGATACTTTCTTTTCGACGACTCCCATAATCTCTGCATGGTATTGTCTGGCCTTCGCTGCATGATCCGTGACTAGTCCTCGCTTCGCCAAGCTACCCGGACGCTTCTCCCCTCGGAGTTTCTCGTATCCCTCTTTCGATCCGGCCCACCACTGCCTCTCTGCTTCGTGTAAACCGCTTGGGAAAAGTTCGCCGACCAAGGACTTGCCGACTTTAGGATAGTCTTCCTCCAGGTCCATCAGCGCATCCATAACCTCTTCTTGCTGGTATTCGTCTACCTTTTCCAGATGGATCCCACTCGTGCTGATGTGCCGCTCAGTCCCTGCCACCAAGACGTTCTGCACCATGCCTAGACATCCGACGCCGAGCAGGTACCACGTATCTTGCTTGAGTGCAGTGACGGTAATGAGAAAGACAATCCAGAGCGTTGCGAGCGTGAAACATGCGACCTGAGTGAATAGAAATGCAGAATTGTCATGCTTCCCGCGACGTCTCATTCTTGGTGGTTCTGCCGCTGCCAGATCCTCGAGGTCCAAGCCTATTCCCCTTCCAAGTATCACCATCGCATACCTAGTCCCGTTCCCGCCTGTGACGCTCAGCACCTTCTTCGTCTTCCGCCGACACGCCCACTTTTCGGAGCGCCATTGTGGGAGTGCACCCGTGGCCAAGGCAAGCATTGTTCCCGCGGCGGTGATGAATAGAATTGACCAGTTTTGGTGGAGCGCGCAGGGAATGGCAGCGACGGCGAGTTGAACAAGGATGACAAGCAGACCGCTATACCACCACAGATCCACACTCGGCATCCCTGCCGATTCCGGCTCGACAGCCTCGAATACGGTGATGGTCATCCCTACACTGTCTTGCAGCGGCCTCTGGAAGTCGCGCAAGAGCCGGCCGAGGACCCAGGACTTGCTGTCGCGCTTATAGCCGTTCTGTGCATTGATGACCATGGCTGGGTAGTCGGGCGGGGGTAAGAGACGTCCGTCGCCCAAGACATTCATGAGCGTGTTGAACGAATACGAGACCCAGCCGAAGCTGAAGGCGATGGGAGTGAATGGACGGCCTGCGAGCTGGGCCAGCGCCTTGAGGACGACGTCGCCGCCGATGATAAGCAAAATGGACAGAGTGTCTGAGGGGTTCTGCCATGTACCCCGGATGGTTTGAGATATCGAGTCCCTTTGCATGATCATGGTCGGTTTTGGGATGGCAGAGCATAGCGCGACGTCTGCGAAGAAGAAGAGCGGAGCGAGCGGGACGCCGCAGATAAGCATCGTGAATGAGAGCACGAAATACGTACGCTCCGCACTTTTACGGCCAATTCAAACACCATCAAGGAGCAGGGCCGGGATGGCATAAGGAGCATCAAGGCTGTCACACCACGTATTCCTGCAGTTCAGTGCCAACGAAGCAAGTTATTTCGGCGGTTGGTTGGTACAACATCAAGCAGATGGTGATTTCCAAGGTGAACACGATCGAGCAAGCTTCCGTGGGGGCAAAAGTGATGATCAAATCTACCGCCAGCAAAAGTGATCGGAGCTTCGGAGTTTTTTTCTTATCAATCACGTCCGAAAATGGTCTCTCCACCCATCACGCGAAGCGACCTGGTGCACGAACCTATTGGACTAGGCCAGACTGTGATTCCCGTTTACGCTGCTTTCATATTCATTTAACGTCAAGGTAATACCAGATCTATACTAATTCCCTTATCTGCTCCGTAGTCCACGCTTTGGTAATTGGACTTCAATACTAGCAGTGACCTCTCTCTAGTTCCCGGCTCTATCCTACCACCAGCATAGATATCGATCACTCAGCAATCATGGATCGACACAGGTACATAAACCTCAACTGTAAGTTTAACCAGCCGCCCAGTCACACGTAGCGGATGAAAATAGCGCGAGTCAGGATGCTGTTGTCATCACCACTTCAACGTTCAACAGAAGAAGCTCTCAGCTCTCTCCCACACCACCACCAGGCATAAAGTTCACATTGGCAGAATATCTATCTTCCACACATTATCGCTGGGATCTCATAGTTTGGCTAACGTGTTATGGACGCCACTCTCCTCGAGCTCCCAGACCCGCTAATCGCACGTTCTATTTCAAGTCTATGAAATGGCTTGGGGGGAAGCACGACGGATACACACTCATACCGACGAAGAAGTTCTTCGCACCGTGGACGAGATGCTCGTCCATTTCCAGTGCCTCTTCGCATTCGGGCTCCTCGAATCTGTCTTTGAACCCGAGAAACTCCTGGTTTCCGTGGACAGTGAAGGCAAACATGCTCATTCTGCTGCTTCTTTGGTGGCAACACACGGCTATCCGGAACGGTGGGTAGAGCGCGTGGAAGATCCTAGGATTTGACCTCCTTGGAGACGTTAATCTACAGACTGGCCTCTCTGTGCTTCACGCTTGCACCATACTTTGTTCTATCTCCAGTTTCGGGGGGGGGGGGGGGGGCGCTCTTCGCTCATGCGCTCCCAAAAAACCGAGCCACTCCTTTCCAGTGTCGTCCTTTTCCCCTCTTATCAAGGACGCCGTGCTAGTGTCCCCTCGCCATCAAGTGCTTCCTGGAGTATGCGGGTACCTGCGAGCTCTTCATCCGAAGCTTGCGTTCGGAATACGATTAATACCTCCACCTACACCAGGAAGCACTGCTTGTGCCTATATAAAACCTTCTATATCGGCAGTGTACGATCTGCTACAGGGGGAGGGATCCCAGTTGTCCAGCGCTTCAAAGACGCTTCCCAGACTCCCTACATCACGTTTGGGTGGACGGCCGAGGAAGGATTACCCGCATGCCAGATCGAAAAGCTAGTCCATCCCGGCGGGCCATTCTCTCTGCATCCCTAAAGATAAAGAAATCAGGAGGCAGGCTATTAGACAGATGGCGCTGGTCGATCCAGGCATCCGTTCTTGCCCACTTTCCTCAGATACAGCACTAGGAATCTTAACATGCAGCGCCTCTGGGCACTCCAAGAAGGTCTATTAGCGAAGAAGCTGAGCTCTGAACGTTGAACTCTCAGATGGTTTTGCACCTCTTCCCCGTCCGTGCGATTCCTCGTGGGGAGATGGACGAGCAAACGAGGCGATCGCGGTATGAATATAGATCCCGTCAGTGTGTGGTTACTCGACATCCTTTAGACGAAATAACGCAATTTTTCTCACCTCGCCAATGGCATCATAATTCTAGGCATAATTTATGCTTGGATATGAAGCAAATGTACAGTTCATGTAGAAGGAATCATAAAATAATCAGTAGAAGGATGAAACCCATGTACAGTAGCACATATATATGAGCAGTACACTAATAAAACAAAAACAAAAGAAGAGAGCATGATGTCAACGATATCAATTACTTGAGATCAGATAAATTACCACCAGCTGCTCTTTCGATCCCAGCAGCCATCTTTTCCACCTTATTCTGTGCACGGTCCTGTCTTCGCCTTCCTCGCGCCCTCCCGCCATCCTCTTCCTCATCTTCAGCCTCTTGCTCTCCCACCATGAACTCCGCCACAAACTGGGCAATCGCCTTCTCTCCAACCTCGCTGTGCGCCCGATTGCCCCACCGCCACTCATACGTCGCCCCGGAGTCGTCGTCTCCCTGGGTCGCACGCACGCGCTTGCCTTTCCCCTTCTTCGCATCGCCCACCGCCACGCGCTCCACGAAGCCCTGTCGGATGATCATGTTCATATACGCCTCCATCGACACGCTCTTATGCGTCGCGTGGGCGTCGAACTTGACGGAACCCGACATTGGCTGACGGAGTTTCTTCAGATGCGCACGGAGCTCCGCGTCGCTCAGCACTCGGCCGCTCACGAGGATGAGGGCGAGGATGATATAGAGGATCCCTAGAGAACCGATCTGGTCTGTGTGGCTCCACGAGATAAGGCTGCCATAGGACCGCGCGCTCCGTTCGTCGTCGTCGTCATTGTCGTCTTCCTCCAAGGCTTCCTCCTCCAAGATCTTCTCGCTGACCTGAGCCGCTTCCTCGATAATGGTGGGGTTGAGGATCGAGCGCAAGATATAGCTCTTGGACCCAGCGGCAGCGGCTAACGTTCAGTTCAGCGAGCGCAGGGAGGAGACCGGGCAGTAAGCACACCTTTCTTTTTAACTCCAACTGCCTTCCTGGCTTCCTCAAGGTCCTCGTCGCCGCCTACACCGTCTTTGCCTAGTTCTGCGCGAGAGCGAAGCTCAACGAGCTCCATCCCAAAGGTTTTCTGGAGCGTAGTTTGCGCGAGTTGAAGGACCTGATTGAAAGCGCGCGTATTCGAGCCAAGTACTGCAAGCAACATCAGAAGGAGCGATAGTCATGAAATTCCGAGTTTATCGACCTTTCTTTGATATCTCTTCCCTGCGCAAAGGATTCCGTTTGTGCTCTGCAAACAGAGCCAGGCGTACCAGTTGATTAGATTTCCGTACAAGGTCCTGAAGTCGCGTCAGTGACGCGAGAAAAGGCGATTTCGGAATCACGCACGTCGTCTCTGGGGACATTTTCTTCGTCGTCGACATCCATGGATGCGTCGCCATCTTCCTCCTCGTCCTCGGTCTCTTCTACCCTATTTCGCTGACTTCTCTGAGTGGCCCTTGGCTGCGTCTGGGCTTGGGATGCGCCTGAAGGTCTTTGACGGGTGCCTGCACGACTCATGATATCGTAAGAAACGAAAACGCGGTGTGACGTGACGTTTCTGTGACGGAGCGCGTTTCATGTTCGGGCCGGCCCTCAAGAAACGGAACTTTACTTCCCCCCCTTTCAAAATCCTTCACACAACCTTAAACCTAGTGCTCGAAGGGATTTTTGACTTTATACCGAATGATCCTGTCCACGGTGAAGTTCCCTCAAGTAGATGTTTGGCTTACGCAGCTTTCAGCCGCAATTGAAACAAGAAACTACTTGGTACATTCATCAACCACTTCCCCTAGCTATTCCCCTAGCTGCCAACACTATAGAAGCATCCTGCTGTCTGCTCTCCGGGCCTCCTCAATTGCCAGCATCTCGCGCATTACATCTGCGTGTCGCCTACACTACTCCCCCACTATTAACGAAGACTCTGTCCATTTCGTCTCTAGCGAAAATGTGTGCGCAAGTATTCAAAAAGTTGTATCTCAAACTGATAGAAATATTTCCAGGGGGTTCCCGGAACGATTTATCGTAGATGACCGTCAGTTTCATAGCCACCCAGCTATCAGATGGCCCATAGAAAAGCCTGTTTCCTCATTTGATTTACAAGAACGCGAGCGACTCGGAGACAGAGGTCAGATATACTAACTGATGTTGTTCGAACTTCGGATGCCAACTGGACTCGAGGCCGGATTTTGCCGAGAAGTGTTCACAGCCTAATGCGGATGTTCACCTTCCTTCTACCCCGCGTTGTTGCTGTATCGGTGCGTCGTTACTACTGGTACGGCTCTAATGGTCTAACCAACCCAGCTCCCCTAGATAACCGTCAGACCCATATATCCGACCTCATTGTATCGTCGCCGTACCCATACCCATACTATGCTATCTTCAATTTTTGCACTCACCCGGAGGAAGAGATTTATTTTCAAAGAGACGATCTGGCTGGGCGGAAGTCACAACGGGTATCCGCTCACATCGTTCGACAAGTACATGACCGTGCGCGGTGCTCCAGCCGCAGACATGGATCCTATTGCGTATGCAGCCCTGTACCAATCCCTCTGCACATTTGGTCTACTGGAATCCGTGATGGAAGTCAAGATACCCGAGAGCTCCCTTCTTTGCCAAGACGCCGAAGGGAAGATCGTGATGACTGACAGATATCTTCCTGACTTGCTGCAAAACTGGCGGCATCGTATTCGACAGAGCGATGAGAGTTGCCAACGCCAATGGGCAGATCGTGTGCAGATGACGTTGCGGCAGATGTACGACCTTCTTCTGATTGAAATCACCCGCCCAAGAGATAGCGTGTTCCTCACAAGCGGACACAGCATAGAAGAGATAGCTTCTATTTTCCGGCTCATAGCGTGTATTGCGGAAGCTGTGATGAGTTCGCGGCGTGTCTTTCCATTTACGGCTCAGACGCAGAATATATCATGGACATTCCTGCTTTCTCCCGGATCCGATCATATGACGAAAATTATGGTTTCCAATGGGTGGTGCCCTTTCACCATCGGAATCCTTGCCAACGATATGTGCGCATTGAGCTATGCGAGCACACGCAAGCCATACGTTCGAGACGCCGTTGAAGGACACCATAAATGCAAAATGACCGCTTGCGTTATCAACACAATTGATACCTCCAGCTACTCCAATAGACACGCCACGGAAGGATGCACCTGTGCATATTCGAAACCTTCTTTAGAGCGAGTCTGTGGCTCTTTAGAAAATAGCGAAATTCCTGTTGTCCATCAGTTTCAGCTCAACGACCGTTTAATCTCCAGCGACGGTTCGAAGACCCCGTATATCGCAATATCTCACGTTTGGGCTGATGGACTCGGCAGCACAACCGAGGTTGGACTTCCTACATGCCAAATCAATCGGCTGGCGAGTATCGCCCGTCGACTGATTCCTAGTGGTGCATTTTGGATGGATGCACTATGTGTTCCGGAAAAGAAGGATCTGAGGAAACGCGCCATCGGATTGATGGCAGAGACGTATAGGAATGCGGACGCCGTGCTGGTGATTGACTCCGGGATTCGCTCTTGCTCGGTCTCTGCCCCTCTAGAAGAGAGACTACTTTGTATTATATCCTCGGGATGGATGCAGCGTCTATGGACGCTTCAAGAAGGCCTATTGGCGCGGAAACTCATTTTTGAGTTCGCCGATGGTTTCGCGACACTAGACCAGCTGATTCCTATGGGAGAGGACCTGGTCGATGTACTGTTAACACAGCTAGCCGCCGAAATATTCCGTCTCACCAAATATCAACGCTACGCCACCTCCAATGGCTTTGGGCTAGGAGATGTAGCAAAATCCCTTCGTTGGAGAACCACCAATAGGGCGGGGGACGAAACGCTGGCCATATCTGGCTTGTTGAACATCGATGCGTTTGAATTGGTCAACCTGCCAGCTTCTCAGAGGATGATGACTCTGTTTCTTCGAGTTCAAAAACTGCCTAGCGATATCATTTTCATCCCGGGCCCAAAGTTGAACGAATCCGGTTTCCGATGGGCACCTAAAACTATGATGACAAGCATGCGGACCTCTATGCCTATTTATGATCAGTACGACGCTTTGTGTACACCTCAAGGGTTGATCGCGGAATACTCTGCTGTCTATTTCAATATGGATATTACCCTCAAAGGAGGCGTGCAGTGGTTTATTCGGGATAAGGCGAAGCAGCGAATTTATAAAGTTACAGATGTCTCTAGTGATGCAGATGAGTATTCTTGCAATGTTCTACTGCTGAAGCGCCTCCCGAGGTCGTCAGAGATGGTGTCTTGTGTAGCATGTCGGGTGGTTATAGGCGAGGCGCCCTCCAAGGATACAGACGGGGACAGGTTTACCTGTGAGTATCAACGGCGATTATTTTTGACGGATATCAGTGAGTACGAGTTGAAGAGAGAAAAAGCGGACACAGTAGGAGCGAAGTCGGGAAGGATGCGCGTGCTTATGACATGAGAGTCCGTAGTTAGCATACTTCTTTGAGGGCCAGCCGCCAGATGGCCAATGACTCTGTCCGAGTTAGCGGACAAGTCTGTCTAGATTTAGCAAATGAGCGAATCCTAACTTGAAGTCCCAGCAGCTTTCAATGGTTGAACTGACGGCAAACTGATGGGGGTACTGGTGGAGCTTGAGCGTTACGAACCAGACGGAGCAGCGGGCCGTCAATATTGGCTTATGTAACATGTTGTACTTTCTTGCATTCCAGAATCCACCATGGCCTTTGAATTTGCAGACGCATACTTGAACTCCGATTTGTCTGAGGTGGCAGCTACCCTAAAAAATGCCCTTATTTTGTCTAGGAACATCGATGTATTTCTTCCTATACTCACATCTCCAAGTTTCACGCCAACCAGTACTATCAATGATGTTACTGATTTCTTAACGAAATCCTTCCCCAAAGTATCTGTAGACAAGGCACCTCACTTCATGGTGGCCCTTGACCCTACTATCGCTTGAGGGGTACATGTACTGCAACTGCCCTTGAGCGCAATTCCCCTGGATCCTCATTCCTTGCTCTCGTCACAATACTTCACGACGTCGCTCATGCAGTGCGTCACGAATTCGTACCAGCTGCTATCCGAGGTGACTGCGTAGTGACTGACAAAGATGAATGGCTATCCGATCTGGGATACAAAGTGGAGCGTGCCCTTTTCGGCGGCATCATAAGTGTTGTGTTCGCTGGTTCCCCCACCGATCCCACTCTTCCTGAAATATCCTACTTCACATTGTTCATCGAGGAAGAGCACATGTATAAGATTGGTTCGTCACCTTTGCCTCCTTGCTTCACCTGCTCATTGAATTATTCCAGACCTTGAGAAGGCAGTTTCTTGGATAGACATGGATGAACTAGGTCCGTTTGATCTCGAGCAGTTGTCGACGGAAGAGGTTGCAACAGAAGAGGTGCATTTACGGACGTGCGCTAAAGTGAATACGTTATGTGCGACCACCATCGGGAAACTAGCGTTCCGTAATAGTCAACAGCGACGAAGACCCCCAGGTCCGCATTGAATTTTTCCCTCGACAGCGAGATAGATACTAGATTCTCTCAAGATTCTTATATGTATATTTCATCACTTTTGCTACAAATGATTCCAAATTATACCAGAAATAATACCCTGCATAACAAATTTGTAGCAGGAAAGTATTGTAGGTCCAAGTGGGTCCGGACTTCCGTCCTGCAAACCCTAACCCTACCCTACTTTCCTTCCTCATTACCACCACCACCCGCTATGGCGACCCAAAATATTGACGCTGGGCTTCCTACCACCGAATCTCCTGTAGACAGATACCACGTACACAGGTCTGTCGCCCGATATTGGTCACCCATCGCCGCCTGATCTTTGGACAGTACCGACGTTCTACAGGACAGTGCTCGGGTCAATGTCACCGAAGAGCACTCTGACACGGTTATCTGGTACAAGGCAAGGAATTTTAGGTTGAAATGGTACTGTAATGCTCATCTGCATTGAAGGAAAGGTTCCTCACCGATGATGAGATCGTTGAGCATATCGTGGTGCGTGTCCAGGTACATATATGCTGTCGAATTCCTTCCTCAGTCACTCTGCTGTAGCATAATCCTACGTCGACAATTTGTTGGACAATACATCGACCCAACCGAGGCTGGTATATAAGGATTCGTTCGCGCCACTTTCCACCGGGGGTATTCATTCCACTGACGCCCGTGCCGTCAACGTCGCCCCATCATGTTGACGCAGCCCTGTCGCTTCTCAGTCGAACGAATATGCTGTCTCCTAGAGAACCAGGAGAGGCCTTCACATTCCAAGAAGGCTCGTCGTCGTCAACGGTCCACTCTTATCCCCCGACACCGCCACCTCCGCCACCGCCAACATCTTCATCACCGCCCTCGTCTATCAAATCAGAAGAATATTTCGGAAGGTCCAAGCAGAAACCACAGATCTCCGAGTTTATCCTCGCTCCCCACTCGTCACAGCACGTGGAAACGACTGAAGACAGTTCAATTTTTGTTCGTGCCTTCGCAGCGCTGCGGAACCACAAACCGTCACATTCAAATTCATTTACTCTGTCGCGCGTCTTACAGCCGCCGGTATCCCCGCCCCCTTATGCACCTGCTTCCGCAGATCCAGTGCCTGCACCTACCACTGAGCGTCCAAAATCAATTCTGTGTCCGCCTCTACTGGTATTCCACGATCGGACCCCCGTCTACTCAGTCGCATCCTTTACGGGCACGATTGAGATCGATAAAGCCGAAGAACGATTGGTTGGCGTGGACACAAGCTTCTGGATCGCAATTACCCTGACATATCTGGAATTCCTTGCAGAACGAGAGGTTGGTCTCCTGTCCTGTCGCTAATGTTGGTACATTCATTGACTGGTCCCATCTCAGAGCTATTTGGCGGCATTGAGTGATTAAAATATCTATACCCTCGTATCTCCTCGTATACGAAATATTCGTTCTCGACCAAAATCATTTGCTATTGCTAGGGGCATCCCTCCTAAGATTAGATTAATACTTCGATCATTCTCCTATGCCACAACATCACCTATTTCCTCCGACAAATATCCTTTTCACCTTCTTTCTTTCAGCAGCCATCATGGCCCTGAATCCCCATTCTGCTGGGTCCATTCGTGCACCCAGCATCGATAATTCCTTCCAGTCAGACGCTGGCTCAGCGTATCATGTAGTCCTTGGCAGTGATGATGCTTATCGTGTGGAATCCCTATCTGACGATGAAGCCTCTCCTCCAGAAGATGATTACGACATTTTCGACCTGGAGCTAGTTACCTCTGTCGGTGCGAAGGTACAGCACCTACTCGGTCATATTTCTTTCCACTCATTATATTATCATCTAGCAAACCGAAATTAGCGTCCGCAGACGGAACCCCACACTCACATCCAGCGGGCGTCCCACTTACAAAGTCGAGAAGAAAACCATCAGCCATTTTTTGGGCAAGAAAAACATGGCTGTCGTCATCAGCCGCAACGAGGGTCTCAGCGCGGTGAACAGCTCACGTTCGCGGATGCATCCAAAAGGATACGCCCCCATTTTCGAAGCCCACGACGAAAACACTCGCCAAATAACGATGACTGCCACGCCTCAATGTGTTCTGTCTGGTACTGTCCGTGGCAACCGCATCACCATCTCGCCCTCCTGCGGTTCCTACGACCCTCAAAACTCTAGAACTCATAATCGCGACGGCGCCGCATACCATTTCTTTGCCCTCGTTATCTCAGATTTGAGCAGCGACCCGATGGGGATACCCAAGCCGTCATACCCCGGCGGCGGGTACTTTGTGTTCGACGCCAACAGCCAAGGGCGCAAGGAGCTCCTGTGTTCACTGTACTGCACCAGATATGACAAACGACACCGCGTTTACCCGGATGACATCCTCGTCGCTGAACTCCGGCTTCCAAATCTCCCCAACACGGTGTCTTCCTCCTCTTCCTCCAAATCACGGACTCCTTCCTGGACGCGTCTCTTCCGCGAACATCACGCTTCGCTGCACATCTCTAAACGCGCCATCGATGCTTGTTTCTCAGGTGACGACGTCAAGATCCTAGCATCGAAGCCCGTTCCTGGGAAACGCCATTTCTTTACGCGCGAGCAGGGGCTGGAGATTATCGTGTCGGCGATGACGATGTCGTTGTTGGCGATTGAGCATGATGGGTTGGAGAGTAAGAAGTG
The DNA here is from genome assembly GCA_022818035.1 of Armillaria solidipes. Taxonomy (NCBI): domain Eukaryota; kingdom Fungi; phylum Basidiomycota; class Agaricomycetes; order Agaricales; family Physalacriaceae; genus Armillaria; species Armillaria solidipes. The sequence goes on along the minus strand of JAIWYQ010000001.1, from coordinate 2,677,747 downwards.
GGTGTGGTTAACTTCGCGGGAGGTGATAGAACAGCCGGCTGTGCCTAGAAAGGTGGAGGTGGATGCCAGGGCTGGGCCGGACAGGGTGTCTATCGCATCAAGAGACACGCTGATGTCGACGCGGGAACCAGAGACAGTGAAGCCGCCTGAAGGTACGGATTGGGCAGTCATGTCGTACAACTCTGAAATGAGCTTGAGGCGAGCAGCTGGGGTCAGTGCGAGGGAACCATCGTTTATCGATGAAGGAGAGAACAGCGAGCAGATATACGCGGCTAGCTACGCGACAGAACCGTCAAGAGAGTCGTTTGACAGCCAGATACGACATCCCGCCCATGCCGTTCAGCTCGTCGGCTGAGTCAGACACTTCCTTCAACTTCAGAAACCTTCAAAAGTATACCCAAATCGTTTTGGTGGAGTGGGGTAATGAATATAATAGTTGGACATGTCTACTTTTAATATAGAATATATTATACTCAGAACATCTCATCATCACCGAAGGATCGTCGTGGCGAACGCGCCCTCTCGTCGTCTCGACGACGAGCGTATTCCAACTTGAGAGAGGCGCCCTCCCCTGTTCGCGTCCCATTGAGCTTATCCAACAAGTCTGTCGCACTCTCGATGTCGCTCATGTGAATGAATCCTGCGTTCGCTTTTTCCGAGTAGTTATTGCGCACTAAAGGACGTAATGAGGACATCCCCAGAAAAGTCAAGACAGAAGCACTCACGAAAGTACACGCTCACTACGTTTGCCGCATATGGGCCCAACAATTCACGCATAGCCTTTTCGTCTCCAATAAAGTCATAAAAGTAAAGTTTTGGGTTTGGATCTTTAGGTGCAGTGTTCTTCGCCTCCTGGTAATCAATGTTCATCTGGAGTCCGTCCAGCACTAACGGTTCCTTCATATAATGATCGAATGCCTTTTCGGCACACTCTTGCTGGGCGAATTGTACATGGGCGAAGCGCCGAGATCTGCCCTCGGCATCATATGCTGCAAGGCGTCAGAGACTCAACAAAGAAGGAAATAGCAAGACTTGCTCACCGACATGAACCCGCATAATTCTCCCAAACTTGCCAAACGCTTCCCTCAACTCGGCCTCTGCACCATCAGGGAACCCACCGACGAAGATCGTATCTGAGGGACTCCGTTTCTCTTTCTCGTCTCTTCTTGAGGTTTTTCCGTAGTCCATGATGGTCTGACGACCGCCAAACATGAAGGGCTGCTCTTCGTGCGCCTTGTAAACGCTCGTAGCCTGAGACACGTCTGAAAAATCAACATGTGCGAAGCCCAGCGCGAGGCCGCGTGAGTTCGCGCCTAGGGTCCGTGTTAAGGGTACGAAATGAATGAACAGACAAGCTACGCACCCATTCTTACACGGGTGATCTCGCCGAAACTGCTGAGTTCATACCGTATGTCCTCTTCCGTCATATTATACGGAAGGTTCCCGAGATAAATAGTTCGCGTGGGGACCGTATTTGTCGGGATAGGCGCGCGCGGCTCCCGTACCCTCAAGGGTTGTTTGCTGAGCTCGATTCTTGCTTGACGAGTGCCAAACACGAACGGCTCGGTCTGGTGGGACTGGTATAGACGCTCAGCCTCTTCTGGAGAGTCAAATGTAACGTGTGCGTAGCCCATCGGTACGCCATTTGGGTTCACCGCTGCAAATCATCAGGAACTGTCCTCGAAAGTGTATTTTCGGCTCACCCATCTTCACGTCCTTTATCGTTCCAAAACTCCCGAGTTCATATCGCACGTCGTCGTCTGTCATGTTGTACGGTAGGTTGGCTACATAAATGGTGTCGGTAACGTTGGGACCAGTCGACATCAGCCGTATGGCCAGTCGCGTCGGTATCGCTGTCCTGGGTAATGTCCGCGACACCGAGAACAGCGCAGATGTGCTTGAACGGAGAAATCCGGCAAACATTTTGAAAGATGGAAGAGGAAATAAACCAAGAACGAGTGGGAAGGCAGTGGGTAAAACCGACGGCGGGCTGGTCACGGAATGAAAATTATGTTCCATTTGTCAGTATTTGGTACAGACAACCTCGGCATCTCGGTCCGACTGCTCCGCTCTACGACGCAGACTCGACCACAATTCGGTACGGTACATATCTGACGATAATGTAAAGGTTCCACAGCACCGGACGCATACTAGTAAACACAGCATAAATAGCGTACACAACGGAACATTGAGGCGAGCTACTGATGCTTGTGCCTTGTGGGTCTTTAGATACTTATACAGAAAAAGAGAAAGGAAAAGGAAAAGAGGAATGTATGGATGTGGCTCAATGTCAACAAAGTATAGGCCAGTAGGACCCACGTCCAAAATATTGAGTGCGGACGGACCTGACCAGCGAACTATTTTGTATCCTCAGCGCACTCCGCGCTCTTCGTCCTACGGTGGATTCGGAATGGCTGACATCGTTTCTGGTAATAGCTGGAGGAGTAAAAGTGAACACTGCCGTTTTTACGCGTGATTAGAGCGTACCCATTCCATCAACACCCCATAGATGGTCCGCACGTTCTTTCTCCAAAAGTCTATTTCCTGGTCTCGCTCCAGCGGAGTTGCATAGAGCTTCAGGTATGGGTTTCCCCATACAAATGGGTTCGTAAGGTCGGATACGACCTTAGGTGTCCCACCATCAAGAGGATTGTGCAGGTGAGCTACCACCCAATCCTCGGAATTTGTCACGATGAACCGAACACTCGGTATTCTTAAACAGATGGGAGATTTTGTATATGACAGCTTCAATAAGTCACTCACTTGAACCGTGCACTGAAAGCAAGTGCTTGAGCTGATGCTTCCACCAGTGGTTCAGCACAAATCGATCGTCGATATCCGTTTTCCACAAATTTGGTTTCGATAAAGATGAGCCGAGCCTCCACAGACTTGGCCCGGGACAGCTTGGTACGTTTACTATAGCATCCAGCCGAGTGGACACAGTCTGTTGAAAGTCAACCGAAATATACCGTGCAACTTGATGATCTGCAAACCGTCGTCTATCTTTTTGTACACAAACATACCGTAATCCACGACTCCGTACAGCGTGATCTTCCGGCCATTCTGGTCGTGTAAGGGGGCACTGAAGCCTTCGTTAGGGTCATCAGGATCGATGATGATACCTGGTAAAAGACGAATATGACAAGAATCCTTGACTCCCTCTAGGTCTAGAAGTCCGCTTCGTGTTACCAGATCGTTGCTCGACCAGATGAACTCAACTTGGTCATCGACGCTGAGTGCAGAGGGCAGACCAGCTTTCTCCCGCGGCTCGAGGAAAGTTGAGAGTGCTTGTTCACGGTCCTCAGCCCGGCAGCTCAATGGCATCAGTGACATGATATCAAAATCTACGTCAGACTCGATCCTGGCCTTGATAGCAGCCTTGATTTGGCGTTCTCGTTCTTCCTTGATGGATGCGAGGACAAAGAAAAGGTAGCTCTCAGCGAGTAGGCGTACGGCGTCAGCCTAGGTTCTGGTCGAGACTGCTGAGACAACAAAGATTATCGCAGGATACTGACCTCGAATTCGGAAGACACAGAAATGGTTTCGAGCTCGTGGAACAATGGCTCGAGATTGTCGTTACGATACTTGGATGACGTGGCGGTTAACTGTATTCCCTGGGAGGTCCAATCGTGACGGGAAAACTGAACGCCAAAGCGGGTCTCCAAGACCGCTTCTGTTACTTCGGAAAACTCGAAGGAAGTTTGTTCCTAAACAATGTTCATTTTAGCTTGAAGAAATGTACGTTTATTTACGTCTTGGTCAACTTCCTCCTCGTCACTTGTTGGTGCATCGAGCAATGTGAGTTGCAGAATCGCTAAATCGCGCTCTAACGGCCTTTGGACCTCCTCGAGAATGGATTTGTATTTTCTGAGAAGGGGTTCGGCAAGTTTGAAGCGTTTTGCGATGGAAAGCGTAGATTCATCGTCGGGACCCCTTTTAGGTGGCATTGTGGTTGGAGCAGAAAGTGATCGGAGATTCGGCCGAGCTTTCGGTATCGGCACCTCGGTCCGGTACTCCTTCGTTTCAAGCCTCGACGACGCGCCTTATAATACGACCATGGAGAGCAGATACCTAAATTCCGCTTTGTCCGACGTAGCCCTCATACTCAAAATGCCTTACTCTCGTTAGACAACGTCGACATTTTTCTCCTAATAGTCACTTCTCCACGCATCACACCAACAAGTAGCGATGTGTCTACTTTCCTAACGAATTCGTTTCCTAGAGTCGCGTCTGTGGATAAGGCTCCCAACATGACCGTCGCACTTGGCCCTACCATTGCTCGGGTGGATGCCCGAATCTCAGCTGCTCTGGAGTGTGGCTACTCGGGTTCATCGTTTCTCGCTCTTGTCACAATACTTCATGGTGTCGCTCACGCGACGCGTCATCAATTCGTTCCTGTTGCTATTCGGGGTAGCTGCTTAGTAGACGATGAAGATCAGTGGCCTTCTGATCCAGGATACCAAGTGGAGCGCGCACTCTTCGGTGGTATCGTGGGGGTCTCCTTCGCTGGTTCCCCAACTGATCCCGATCTTCCCGAAATTTCTCATTTTACTTTATACACCGAAGACGGCGACCTGTATAAGATAGGTACATCAGATTGTCTTTCCATGATCTTCAATTTTTCAACGTGCTATCTTAGATCTTGAAGCTGCAGATGTATGGATCGAAAGCGACGAGCCTCGTCCGTTTAATCTCGAGCAGCTTCGAAAGCAAGAAATCGCAAAGGGAGAAGTGCGACTTCAGACCTGTGCTAAAGTGAATACACTTTGGGCGGCTACCATTGGGAAGATGTCATATAATAGTAACAATCGACAACCACCGAGACCTCAGGGTCCGCACTGGCATTTTACTCGCCGACGGGATTGCCACTAAGCCAGTCGGGTGAGTAAATCTACATACCTGCTAAGCCATTTGTCTTACCGTACGTGATGTCAGGTCCGTCTGACGAGGTGCATTATTGCCTTCATTTCTCGTATGTAAAGACTATACCGGAATGCATCTGACTGTGTGACGAGTTGTAATTCTGTTATGATTCGTCATGCGTGCGCGAAGAACAGACAAGGAGGAGGAAGTATATCTACAATGAGGTAATGATGTCATCGGTGCGCTGGAACAGGCGGGGCGGATAGTCAACCTTGACTTGAAACTTGTTTGATGGCAGAAAAAAGAGAACTGGATGGTAGTCCTGCGGAACTTCCACTTGCAAAGCGAATAAAACTAGCCCGACCGGTGCTGCGGAACTACAAGGCTCTTCTCGACAAGTTCAATACACTTGGCCTAGGATTTCTGGAGCTCCTATTGGGTGAAGAGGATGACGACTCGGAAGAATCCAGCAAAGACGACCTTACAGAAATAATCAAGGCTTTGAAGAGACCGCATAAAGTAAAGCTCTGTCTCTTTGTGGATACCCTCGTTAAAGACCGTTTAGGTGCAAAGTTCGGTCAAAATAACATTCTCTGTGTTGGAGGATCGTTTAGGCCTTCGAATGTTCTATCATGATTGGAACAGGAGCCGGATGGATCTATGGCGGGATTCCAAATATTATGCCGTCGACCTCGAGCCCCTATACCAAGAGCTCGAATCCATCTATGAGTCGTCCAACCTTCGTGTAAGTACTTAGTCGTACAGCACGTCCCTATGATTAACGAGAACCTTCCTTCATCTAGAACCTTGTGGCTTCTCGCCGCTCGATTGTTAACGCCTATCTTACTTTCATCGTCACAACCATGAGGAAAGAGCGCGAAGGCCATATCAAAACTGCTTTCAAGGCTAGAATTGAAGCAAGTCCCAGTCACGATATAACACCACTCTTGCCATACAGCGAGTCAGATCAAGTGCTCTCGTCTTTTCTGGAGTCACCAGAAGGTGCAGGCTCACCTTCGACGCTCGAAGAGTTCAGCATTGATGATAAAGTGAACTTTGTGTGGTGGGCAAACCGGTCACTGGGACGGAGGACCCTTACGGCCTTGGAAGAGGATCTATGGAATCTTTACCTGTATGAAGGGATGGCAATTGACTCTGCTGTCCTCAAAGGTGCATCTCAGGATGTCCCGGAACTGACACTGTCTGGGGTTGTGGATCATGGAATTTTAGTATTTAAGACTCGGGACTCAGGTCCGCGATCCATCATTTCTCAGGCCGTGACATTCTTTTGACTTTTTTTTACAACCAGGCAATGTCTATTCTGCTAGGCCTAATGATGTCGTCGGCGGGTCCTTGAAGGCCGGAGAGCTTCGCCTCCTCTATGTCGAAACTGAAATCGACAACGAGGGTAGGATTCGATTTATAGACGATGATCCGGTGGTGGAGGCAACAGCCCAAGCACTCGCTTTGAGCACTATGTCCAAGTGAGCGTTCATTTCATGCATTTGAAGGCCTATCTTAAAACTTTTCCTTTCCAGCCGGCCAAACATGCGATTCATTGTGACAAACTCTTCTGAGTGGATGTTGGCTCATCTGCGTAATGGGCCGAACCCCGAGATTACATCCATGTCTTCTATCGAGACACTAAAATGTGACCATCCATTTAGGAAGTCGTATGGATCTGTAGAGTATCGGGAGCGTGTAATGAGCAGTTGGCGAAGAAATGTACGGGAGGTCTTTGTGACGGTAGCGGAATGGGTATGTTTCAGTCTCCCAGATAGCCGTCCACGATTACCTGAGCAATCTTTTTGTACAGTTGGCGCCAGAAAGTGAATCATTGATCAAGTCTCCGCCTCCGTCGTCCGCATAAACACCTGTTCGGCCGGCCTGAGGCATGGATAAATTGGCTTGTCCTGCGTTACACTCGTCCACTGTATATTATAATCGCCTGAAGCGCCTTTAATGTTCTAATCATAACTTCGTTATTACGTGCCAAAACATGCTTGTTATTGTGGTAGTATACACTACTACCGCCACTCCATCAGAGAGTCGAAAACTTGGCCAAGTCTTTCAAGTTCACCGCAAGAACACGACTTGTTCAGTGAAGATAGCTCAAAGTCAAGAATACGCAGCATCCCGTTCCCATCTTTCGCAACATTCCTCGGCTCAAGGTCATGGTGATGAAGTCCTACCGAGTGAAGACCATTCGCGTGTTTCCACACAGTACGGCTACATAGTATTCATGGACAATCAGAATCAAGCAAAAAGTTTATCTCAGACACTCACAGTTCCTCCGAGCTCATCTGCGCTTCGTCCCACGAATAACAATGAAATGCTTCTCCCACGTCGCTCAAGATCACAGCACCCCAAGATTCATCAGGCATTGTAAATGTACCGTAATACACAGGCACAAGGTCGCCCATTTGGTGACGAGAGAGAAGCCGATACGCGCGAGTTTCCTTGTTCATAGCTTCAAAATAGCGCTGAGAGTACATCTTGGCGACGACAGAGATGACGGTCCTGTTGCTGTCCGTAAGCGATCCTCGCCACACCTGTGCAAATTTGCCTATATGAACCCGCTGGTAGAGCTGTATATTAGCGCCAGCAGAACGAATGTATGAGGAAGCCAGTGGAGGAATGTCGTCCAGGGGATCATCGCGTAGCACCTGAGCATAGAGGAGCCGAGGAAGCCTAGTCACATCGGGATGGTCGAATTTCAAGGATATCTACACCCCGGTTTCAGCGTTTCGGAAAGAAGAGAACACTAAGCAATACCATTGTCATCTTAACTACCGCAGTCCCATCTCTTGTATTTAGTGTCTCCCTCGGGCCTTGCGAGTCAGATTCAGTACCCTTTGCGTGGAGTGTGATGGGATTCCGAATAGCAGGAAAGACACCTTTACGGACCGAGGTGTTTGGAAGCATAAGGTAGGTCATGACTGCAAATAACGGAATACCCTTTTCACAGCGATTCAGTTCATCAATCAAAGGATATTCAGCGGAAGTGGGAGGATTGTCGTCGTGGAAAAGGTGGTAGTGAGGTGAAACAAGCAAGCCGTGATGATTCGATGCATATACACCTGTAAAACACAATTGAGCATTTGAGCATAGGATATCCGAGGTTCAAGTTGTCTACTTTTTTCGAGGATGACGGCAGATAAACCACTAAATATAACTTTGTGTTCCGATGCTGGATCGTTTGTTGATAGTTGAAGCCACGCCTGATGAATATTGGTGTTCAGTTGTTAGTAGGCGAGAGCGAGCATGGAGTGCTACCTTGATGCACATAGCCTTGGCGTCGTACTGCGGGTCGAGCGTGCCATATTCATGCTCATTCTGCATGTCCTTTGCGTGATGGAACAGAACTCGAGGCCGCTTTACTGCTGTCATTGTGGTTTTGACGCGTGTCCTCGTTGGTACGTCGATGGTCGTCCAGTTTAGATCACCTTCTTCCAAGTATTCTTGCTGTGAGGCGAGCTGGATCACGGTGATGGGCTGAGCGGGGGTACTTCTTAGGGCCTTGACGGCCTCCCTGACTATCGCGAAAACTTCACGGTAGAGAATTCCGACCGTAACTTCGCTGGAGAGGATAGATGTCGAAAAGTCCTCCTGAAACGATTCAAGGCGATCGGCAAGACGAAGGGGGAGTGGTTGATCCAGCCAACCTTTGTCTCCTAGAAAAGAATGGAAAGATTCGAGAATGCGCGGGACGACGGTAGGATCTGGGTCTGATTGGCGCAGAGATTTTTCCGCGGGAGGGGGCGCGATGGCAGGATACGGGTGTATATTGTGTGTTGATGATATTTCATCCAGGCGCAAGTGGTCCTCAAAGCGGATATCAAGGAAATCCCGCCAAGTAGGTGGCGGTTGATCCATGACGATCTAATGCTCCCGACCCCTATTGCCCAACGCCTTTAGACACGTGCTCCTGCTCAGTGATAGCCTGCCATCCATTCGAGTGAGCGTAGGATCGAGAGCTATCACTTGATAATGAGATGCGCAGTGACGACTTTCGGGAAGGATTTCGTTAAGAAAAGGCTGGCGACGTCAGCGATGGTTGGCGCGAAACGTGAAGTGACTATGACCTATGGGAAGAATTTTTCCTATATTTCCTGAAGAGAGAAGGGTTTTTAAATAGCAAGAGCTACCTCAGACGACACGGTATCACATGAAGGTGAAGGAACAAAATGTGGCCCGTAGTCCCAGAAGACTGAAATACTGTAAATGTTTTCCTTCACGAATACCTTCCGGTCAATTGCTTGTCGCGCAACGAGGACAGCGATACCAGCGGAAAGACTTGACATTTATCTGTCAGACTCGCTTGGATCAATCTGATCTCTGTGTCTGTCGGCCACGACCTGACATCATCCCACGCCTACTTTCGATGAGAAACATGTCTATTTGCTAATATAAGTGCTATGTCAGTTACACATCCAAATTTCTTTCTTCGGGAACAAATGTACTGATACCTAAAATTTACTGATTGACTTGACCATGTGAGTCGGACAACGGCGGACTTGGGATGGCCGTCATGTCTTCTAGCAGTAACTAGAAAAGAAAAAGTGAATACCGATATCATTACGCGTCATTGAAACGTACCCATTCCATCAACATCGCATAAATGGTCCGCACCTGGTCTTTCCAGACGCGTAATGCTCCTCCTCGGACTCGGATCTCTTCATAAAGCAGTCTGTGCGGATTTCCACCAAGGCACATTTCGCAGAGATATGACACGACCTCAGGCGCCCCGCCATCAAGGGGATTGTGCAAGTGAGCTACCACCCAATCCTCGGAATTCGTCACGACAAACCGAACGTTTGGTATTCTTAAACACCAGGTATTAGAACTTGTACAACAGGTTCAATCAGTCACTTACTTGAACTGCGCGCTCAGAGCAAGTGCTTGAGCTGATGCTTCCACCAGCGGTTTACCACCAACTGGTCGTCGATGTCCGTTTTCGTCAATTTTGGTTTCGATAAAGATGAGCCGAGCCTCCACAGACTTGGCCTGGGATACTAGTAGCTGGCTATGGTTATCATAGTAACCAGCTGAAGGGACACATTCTGAATATGAAAAGGTCAACGACAATATACTATGCAATTTAATGGAATATAAACCGTCATCCAACATCTTATACACGAACATCACGTAATCCGCGACTCCGTACAGCGCGATCTTCCGGCCATTCTGGTCGTGCAAGGGGGTGCCAAGGCCGTCGAGAAGGATACCTGGAAATAGACGAATACAACAAGAATCCTTGTAACCCTCGAGATCTACAAGTCCGTTCTGTGCTATAAGGTCGTTGCACCACCAGATGAACTCTGCTTTGTCGTCGATACTGAGCTCCGAGAAAGTCGACCCGGGCAGGGCAGCCTTCTCGGCAAAAAGTGAGAGTGCAGGTATAAGATCCTCAGCAAGGGTGCCCAATGGCATCAGTGACATGATGTCGAAATCCGATGCGTCAGATTCGATCCTGGCTTTGATTGCGGTCTTGATTTGGATCTCTCCTTTCTCTCTGATGGATGCGGCGATGAAGAGAAGGTAGGCGGTAACGATGCGATGCACACTCTAGGCATCTTGTCAAAATGCTGAGATAGGAATATAATGGGAGGATACTGACCTCGAATGGGGAAGACACAGAGATGATTTCGAGGTCACGGAAAAGTGAATCGAGACTGTCATCACGGTACTTGGATGACATCGCGGTGGACAGTATTCCGTGGGGGGTCCAGTCATGATAGGAAAACCGAACGCCAAAGCGTGTCTCCAAGATCGCTTGCGTTATTTGCGAAAACTCGAAGCAAGTTTGTTCCTAATAGCAGTATTCAGTTTCGCTTGAAGGGTTGTGCACTGATTAAATTTACGTCTTGGGCAGCATCCTCGTCGAGTACTATGAGTTGCACAATTGCTAAATGGCGCTCCAGCGGTCTTGCGGCTTGCTCAAGAATAGATTTGTATTCTCCAAGAAGAGGTTCGGCGAGCTTTAAGTGCTTTGATATAGATTCATCGTCGCGATCCCTTGTAGATTGCATGATGCGAATTGGTAAAGCTAGGTGGAGAGAGTTAATATACAGAGAGGATGTCGCGATTCTGACGAACGAACTCAAACGGCTGTGCAGGTAGGTGGATCGTGAAATCCAAGTCCTGAAGAACGTGGAGAGAGTGAAAACTTTTATGGAGAATCCACGACATTGCGAGTGTACAAAACGGATGCAAATACGACGCCACAGCGACTGCTGAAAGTGATCGGTGATCCCGAATCTGCCGGTCGATCAGTTCCGAAAACGGCGAGCTCCGTTTGAGCTCCGCGACGACGACGACAGCGACTCTCACGATGAGTGACCCAACAACCCAATCCAATTACGATGAAGTCTACACTGAACATGTCTCGCTCATCTGGGCCATCGACTGGGAAGTCAAGACCGTCAGTGGGGAGGCAATACACGATCTTAGAGTAAAGGTCGATGGGGTAACAGAAGTAATGTGCGTATATCCTATTCAGAATACTGAGAAATGCTGGAGCTAACGTTCTGAAGATTTGACACGGCAGATCTGGATATCAGCAAAGTCTCTGTGCAAGACGAGCCAGTCACTGTGGGTCCACCAGTACGCCGGTCGCGCAGTTGTTGATGAACAGCGTAGTACGATGTCAAAGGAAAGCATCCTGTCATGGGCTCTGCTCTCCATGTCCCTCTCGGCGGTGGTCTCAAAGCTGGATCAACCGTCAAGGTATCGGTTTTATACAAGACGACCAAGGATTGCACTGCACTTCAGTGGCTGGACAAAGAGTGAGCATTAATGTATGTCAAATCTAGCTCGTTACCCATTCCTTGCAGGCAAACCAAAGGGAAACAGTTTCCGTACCTCTTCAGTCAATGTCAACCTATCTACATGCGAACTCTTGCGCCTGTCCAAGGTTTGTAGTGTATTTCGGCTCAGCAGCGTTCTGACCACAGTTCGTAGATACTCCGTCTGTCAAGATTGTAAGGGTCGTCTACCCTTGCATCCTTACCTGACCGTTCCACCAGACATACACGGCCAAAGTCACGTCTGTTCTTCCAGTCCTTCTTTCTGCCATCCGACAGTCGCCACCCTCGGACGGCCCCGCTCACGGAGGAAAAATAGTAGGAAAGGATCTCGTCGAATACAGTTACCACCAGGTACGTCATTTCTCCCTCTCTCTCTCTCGCCCGACTTTTGAATATCCCTGTCCCAGCCCGTCCCCATACCATCCTATCTGATCGCCATTGCGTCCGGAAATGTCGTTTATCGACCCTTCCCCAAGTACGAAGACAGGAATTGGACTAGCGGCATCTGGGCGGAACCAGAGATGATCGACGCCGCTTATTGGGAGTTTTCTGAAGACACTGGCAGGTTTTTGCGGGCAGAAGAAGACATCGTCACACCGTACAGATTCGGCGTATACGATCTCCTCGTTCTCCCGCCTTCCTTCCCTTATGGTGGCATGGCAAGTTTCCCATTTCTTTGTTTCGTCTCCCTCGTCTTAGCTCGCACTTTCAGGAAAACGCTTGTCTTACCTTTTTGACACCCAGTGAGGCGCGCTTTCGTATTTCTTCAGGCAAAACTTAAATTGTGCAGCACTACTGACTGGCGACCGGACCCTTGTCGATGTCGTTGCTCATGAACTCACCCATTCTTACTTTGGTAATGGCGTGACGTGCGTGATCTTCGACGCCTTCTCTCCATTTCTGATGCAAATTATAGCCACGCTCACGCGACCCACTTCTGGCTCAACGAAGGTTGGACGACCTATATGGAACGCCTCCTTTTGCAGGTCATCCATTCCCCAGCCGACCGAGGTTTTTCCTTCCTTATTGGATATAAAAGCCTCGTCGATGATCTGGAGTTGTATGCGAATCAACCCAAGTACCAGCGATTGGTCATCGAGTTTGAAAAGGGTGAAGATCCGGATGACGCGTATAGCAAGGTTTGGCGCCCTTCACGTCGCTAGGAACGGCGTTTTGACAGACCTCATCTTCAGGTTCCTTACGAAAAGGGTGCCAATCTGATACTTCACCTCGGTATGGTCTAACACCTGGACCCTTAATCCACTTATCTCATACATCTCACAGAGCGGACTATTGGCGGCCTTGATGTTTTTCTTCCCTACGTTAGCGACTACGTCAATACGTTCATGGGCAAGAGCATCACTACTAATGAGTGGAAAGCACATCTGTATGCCTACTATGAGAAGCACGGTGGTCCCGAGAAGATCAAAGCGCTAGATAGTATTGACTGGGATGTATGTCAGCTTCTTTTTTCTTGTTAATGTCTCCTCTGACGTCTTTATGGTATAGGCGTGGTTTTATGGTGAAGGCACCAGTCTGCCTGTGACCATGGAATACGACACCTCCTTGGCTACGAAAGCATATTCTCTTGCGGAGCGGTGGGATGCATCGCGAAGTACCGAAGTCTCAAAGCTCGGCTTCAAGTCCGATGATCTCAACGATTTCAACTCCAACCAAACAGGTGCGTCTTTGTCACCATCTAACGCACAAGGGGGTGATTAAAATCTTCAGCGGTATTCCTCGAGCGCCTCCAATCATACACTCCTCTCCCCTCTGACCTCCTCACGCACCTCGGATCCCTCTACGGCCTGTCAACAACCCACAACGCCGAAATTCGCTCGCGGTTTTGCCTACTCACTCTGAAGGATGTTGCGTCCCCAGCAGCACCCGGTTTTGCGGCTTCGGCGGCAAATTGGATTATCGGCGAAGAGACGGGCGCGATTGTTGGAAGGATGAAGTTCTGCCGGGATATTTTCCGAGCGGTGTTCAAGGTCGACAAGGATATAGCGGTAAAGGCATTTGAGAAGGAGAAGATGTCGTTCCATCCTATTGCGAGAAAGATGATTGAGAAGGTTGGTGCTTGTGGTGCTGCATTTGTCTTATGGTTGCTTATGGGTTTACTAGGACCTTGGTCTTGCTTGAGAAGCATGTGGTCATGATATATAATGTACAACGAATATCATAAATTGATGCTTTTTTGCTGTTTCTATTGACCTTTTTTGCCTTTTCCTCCGCCCTTGTCTCCATTTCTCTTACAAAGTGCAGTAACTCCTGGGTCAACCCTTCATGATTCGAGCCATGACCGTGATGGACTCCACCGCGACGAGAGTTTCTACTCGATTTTCCCAACCACGCCAAGTTGAAGAACGCTCAAATTTATGACTGACGTTCTAAAAATAAACTGGTAGAACACTATTTTTAGTTTCTGCTGACTGACGCGTCCCAGCTTTCTTTAACAGTTTTGCCATGGACACGTGTGGCTCGGAGGAGCATTACGCGTTATATGCTGTGTCTTAACCCTAAGTATGAAGGCTCACGCTGCATGAATATCGTACCTATTTTTAGGACTTCCGGGCTGACGCGTCCTCACTTTAGCTATTTTTCCGTGGACGCGCGTCGCATTCTGATGCTCGGCAGAATTTTACGTGCCATATATCCGTGTGTTGACTAAGCCGCGTGTACTTTTCTTGCTTGCTTGTTCGTTTATTCGATTTTCTGCTTGCCTGACGAAGGGTATATCAGCGACTGACAAATAGGGTGCTAAGATGTACGGGAAAGATTACATACTAATGATTAGCTTTGCGGGTAAGTCAGGACAGCAGTTTACGCGGAAAGAAGTATAACTAGACCTACGGCCATCTTGAGCAGTATTCAATATCCGAGTCTTCATCATGACAATCCTTCTCACTGGCGGAACAGGAACGACAGCCACGCGCATCGCCCGTCTTCTCAAAGACGCCAACCAACCCGTGCTCCTCACATCTCGCAAAGGCGTCGTTCCAGAGCCCTTCAGAGGCGTCAAATTCGACTGGCACGACCCATCGACGTTCGAAAATGTCTTCACCACCGACCCAAACATCGAGCGAATCTACCTCGTCGCGCCTGGAGCCACCTCAGAGGTGTTCCCTCTGATGAAGCCTTTCATTGATCTGGCGGTGCAGAAGGGCGTCAAGTGTTTCGTCCTCCTTACTGCGTCAACCATGCCGGATGACTATCCGTTGATGGGACCAAAGGTACATGAATACCTGTTGTCGCTGAAGGTCGATTACGCAGTCCTGCGTCCTTCGTGGTTTTTGATGCGTAGCAATCACGTATGAGGAGCCGATATGTACTGACCACTGGATTTTCAGAGAATTTTTTGACCGTGCACCTTCGAACCATCAAGGAGAAGAACACGATCATAAGCGCGTCCGCGGACGGAAAGATTGGATTCACATCCGCAGATGATATTGCGGATTTGGCTGTTAGTGCATTGACGGATGAGAAGAGTCATAATACGGACCATATTATTACGGGCCCTGAGTTACTCTTATATGATGATGTGCGTCCGATCCTCTCCGTGTACATTGTGCTGGAGCTGATTGTCGAACCAGGTCACTGCTATCTTTACAGAGGTACTTGGCCGAAAGATTACCCACACGCGCATCACTGTCGGGGAGCTGAAACAAAGGTACACCTCTTTCGGTCTTCTAGAAGGCTTCGCCGGGATGCTCTCGTCTTTGGATGGCCTTAATGCTAACGGTGGCGAGGAAGAGATATTCAAGGCACCGAAGAAAGTTACCGGAAGTAGGATGTTGAGGAGCTTCGTGGAAGCTAACAAAGCTAGCTTTTAGAGCACAAGTGGATGCTACCTATCGCGATATTCAATAAATGTAGTAGTAAGATGATGAACTCATACAATCGCGAAATGTTTGCTCTTCGACTCGTTTGAGGATGATAATTAAAAGAGCTGCAAACACGACAGCCAGTCGAAGCTTCGTGCAGAAAACGATTATTAAATCCGTACGCCAACCTACAGTTCTAGAAGGACCTTGGTCTTGCTTGAAAAGCCTGTGGTCAGGATATATAATGTACAACGAATATCATAAACTGGAGCTTTCTCACAGTTTCTATTGAGCTTTTTTCGTATTTTCCTCCGCCCTCGTCTCCACTTTCTCTTACTTACAAAGTGCAGTAACCCTTGGATCGGCCCTTCATGATTCAAGCCACGACCGTGATGGGCTCCACCGCGACCCACATGGCGAGAGTTTCTCGATATTCGATTTCCCTAACCACGTCATTGTTCAATTTACGACAGTTCTAGATCATGTTTCGTACTTGCTAACCGGAGCACGTGACCGCGGTCTTGGACAATTATATTTTAATTTATTTAAGTATAGGAGCCGATATTCTCTTGACATGGATCAACCATGGCCTACCTGGCGAGATTTCCTTGATATCCGTTTTGAGCACCACCTGTGTCTTGACGAAATACCACCTACACACAATATCCACCAATATCCTGCTATCGCACCCCCTCCTGCGGAAAAATCCCTCCGTCAATCAGATCCAGATCCCACCATCGTCCCGCGCATTCTCCATTCTTTCTATTCTTACCTAGAGGATAAAGGCTGGCTGGATAGACCACTCCCCTCTAATCTTATTACCCTCCTTGAATTGTTTCAGCAGGATTTATTGACGACTACCCTCTCCAACAAAAGTACGGTCGAATTTCTGCGAGGCTACATGTTCCCGGTAATCCATGCGGCTGTTAAGGCGCTAAGCAGTACTCCAGACCAGACCATTGCTGTGAAAAGGTGTGCTCCGGAACGCCAATACGCACAACAAGGTGATATCGATTGGATAACCGTGACTTTCCCAACGAAAACGCCTGTCAAGTCTATTGGTGTGGAAGCAAAGCGGCCTCGAGTTCTGTTCCATCACGCGAAGGACATGCAGGAGGAGCATGAATATGGCACGCTCGACCCACAGTACGACGCCAAGGCTGTGTGTATGAAGGTAACACTTCATGCTCGCTCTCGCCTACTAATAACTGAACTCCTATATTAATCAGGCGTGGCTTCAACTATCAACAAGCGATCCAGCATCAGATCATAGAGTGATATTTAGTGGTTTATCCACTGTCATCATCGAAAAAGTATACACCGTCGGATCTCCTATACTCAAAAGGCTCAATTGTGTTTTACAGATGTATATGCATCGAATCATCACGGATTGCTTGTTTCACCTCACTACCACCTTTTCCGCGACGACAATCCTCCCACTCCTGCTGAATATCCTTTTATTGATGAATGGAATCGGTGTGAAAAGGGTATCCCGCTATTTGCAGTCATGACCTACCTTATGCTTCCAAACACCTCGGTCCGTAAAGGTGTCCTTCCTACTGTTCGGAATCCCATCACGCCCCGTGAAAAGGCTACTCAATCCGACTCGCGGGGCCTGAGAGAGACACCAAATACAAGAGATGGAACTGCGGTAGCCAATATTTCAATGGTACTGCTAAGTGTTCTCTTCTTTCCGAAACGCTGAAGCCAGGCTGTAGATCTCCTTGAAATTCGACCATCCCGATGTAACAGGGCTTCCTCGGCTCCTCTATTCTCAGGCGCTTCATGGTGATCTCTTGGACGACACTTCTCCCCTGGCTTCCTCAAGCATCTGTTCTGCTAGCTCCAACGTACAGCTCTTCCAGCGAATTAATATCGGCAATTTTGCACAGGTGTGGCGAGGATCGCTTACGGACAGCAAAGAGACCGTCGTCTCTGTCGTAGCCAAGATGTACTCCTGCCGCAATTTTGAGGCAATGAACAAGGAAACTCGTGTGTATCAGCTTCTCTCTCGTCACCAATTAGAAGATCTTGCGCCTATGTATTACGGTACATTTACGATGCCTGATGAATCTTGGGGTGCTGTGATCTTGAGCGACGTGGGAGAAGCATTTCATTGTTACTCGTGGGACGAAGCGGGGATGAGCGCGGAGGAACTGTGAGTGTCTGAGATAAATTGGTTGCTTGATTCTGATTGCCCGTGAATATTATGTAGCCGAACTATATGGAAACACGCGAATGGTCTTCACTCAGTAGGACTTCATCATCACGACCTTGAGCCGAGGAATGTTGCGAAAGATCGGAACGGGACGCTGCGTATTCTTGACTACGAATTATCTTCACTGGACAAGTCCTGTTCTTGCGGTGAACTTGAAAGACTTGGCCAAGTTTTCGACTCTCTGATGGAGTGGCGGTAGAATTTACTACTAGCATCATGTGATTCGGTGCTTGCCTACACTCTGTATTACGGCATGATAATCTGAGAGGAGGGGTACAAGAACCGTAGAACAATACTAAGCCTGGTTTTAAATCCTATATCCTCGCTTATGTCGCCCAATTTTCAAAGTCTTCTGTACAATCGAGAATACGCGTGAGCAGAGACACCATTCGACGGTCGGTTGTCTTCAAGTTCATCTTCGAGCCCTCATGATTTCCTTTTCGCGCCACTGCCCTCCGGTCGTTGTTGGACGCTAACACTTAGAACAAATTCCGAAGCTGTGCCAAGATCTGAGAAGGGCGTAACCTCTCGCTCCGGCGTAATATATAGTTATTACTACCAAGAGCGAACCAAGAGTGCTATCAACTATCCCTACTGGATGTACTGGCCCCTGACTGCCAGCGCAAATCCTATAATTGACGTGTACATGGGCCGCGACCATCAGGTGACCGTCTCCAAGGCTCGACTTGTTGTCAAGGATTCGAAGTGCCTGAGATCGTTGCAACATTTTTTCATGGTTACGGATCTTCCTGCTCAATTATAGCGGATCCCGAGGCTGTATCCGTTGATGAAATGACGGGTCGGTCACTATCTGACGATTGCCAGCGCTGTTTTACCGAAATGGGCACTTCGGAGCTTGTGTAATCGTCGTGGAGTCGATTTTGAAGGAGTGGTGCATGCGACTTCATCATTCTACGTGTCGAAAGAAGTTTAGCAAAGTCCCCCGGCGGGGTGATACTTCTCCATTTAGAAGGTGGACTGCCATTTCGGGTTTACTTGTTGCCGGATCACGTGGAATGACCATTCATCCTTGATTTGGTAATGGTTGTGAGTTGGACTTGAACTACTGCTACCTCCACCATTCTACTCTTTCCCTGTTCTCAAGAGCCATGGTGCGTCGCTGTTCCAACTGTATACTTTCAGAATACTCAGTATTTTCGGCCCATTCTAGTCTGTATCACCTGCCGCGTTGCGCCGTCTCATGCGCGAGCTGTTGGAACTCAAGAAGAGTCCACCCGAAGGAATTCGCGTTCAAACTAGCGACGACGATATGTTAGACGTTGTCGGTCTCATCGAGGGTCCAGGTGAGTTCATTCACGGACTTGGGCGTTTTAGAGATACGCTCTTGGTGGCTCAGAAACTGAACTTTATCTCGTAGAGGGTACCCCGTACGCTGGCGGATACTTTAAAGTGAAGTTCAAGTTTACAGAAGAGTTCCCGGCGGCGCCACCTAAATGTACGTTGTCTATTCTCTTGCATGCGAACGGTTTTACCAAACATGCGTGCCAGGCTGGTTCGCGACCAAGATCTTTCATCCCAACGTATCTGCGGCAGGCGAAATTTGTGTCAACACCCTCAAGAAAGATTGGAAATCAACCTATGGCATTGGTCATATACTAGTGACCGTCAAGTGTCTTCTGATCTACCCCAACCCCGAATCAGCGCTTGACGAGGAGGCCGGCAAGCTTTTGCTCGAAAATTACCAGAGCTACTGCGACCGAGCCAAACTTATCACCAGCGTCCACGCGACACCTCGCGTCCGACCTGCAGAGTTCGACACCCCATCAGTTACAGAAGCAGCAACAACCGAATCCCCATCCTCGTCATCACCAGTCCTAGACTCGTCAACGCCAGTGAAACCTCTGTCAATCTCATCTACAGCGACATCCGTACCGACCTTGCCCATTGTAACACGCAAATCAGCTTCTCCGGCTCCGGCACCTCACCCCCGGCCGTTGACATCATCGCCGTCTAACGTAGTTGCCGGTAAACTGGGAGCACCAGTAGTCACTAAAGAACGGCACGCTTCTCCTTCGCCTCTAGGCACGGCCGACGCAAATGTCGCCAAAGTTGGAGTCGGTATGCCTGGAAGTGCACCTGTATCGGGAACCAAAGCGGTGAAGCGAGCTGCCACCGGGACCGGTGCCACAGGTGCAGAGAAGAGAAAAAAGGCGCTGAAGAGGTTGTAGCCCTCCGGCGGTACGTATTGCTCCATATACTTATTGATTCCCTGGATCCCTTCACTGTACGTCTATCTTTTCGTTGGATACACATCTCTACACTCTTTTTTACACTTGATTTGTTGATTTGTCTTATTATTACCGATGATATTTATACATGCTGTACTCTACCTCGCTGTGAGTTAGCTGACTAGGTCAGTACTCGATTTTCGTCTTGGTCACCATCTCCCCCAAGTTTGGTAACCCGGCCAATCATTTCTCCCCGGTACTTACGTTTACTGATTGCTATCAGGTGCCAGTAACTCCCAGCCAGCCCATTTTTTCGCATAGAACGATACAAAATTTTCGATAAAGCTATGTTCCTTTCACTTGCTTGTGATACTACTAGATACTCAGACCTGGTCGAAGGCGAATGGTAACCTGAACCGACCCCCTCGTTGTCTGATTAAGCGCAGGCTGTGCTGCCCCTGCAGGGTGACCATGCCGGGTACCTCAACCGCCTCAGCAGCTCAGCACTGGCTGCGACCGGGTTTCGATGTGGCTGTCCGCCTGATAAGCCCTTCACCACTCTCTTTTCCCATTTACACGCATGCTTAAATGAGCTGTATCTTATCGCCACCCAGGGCACCTTCCGAGCACTTGCGGCTTGACAGCTTTCGGATCCTTAGCCGATTATTACTGGTTGTCGAATTCAAGCCATGGTTCGGCCATGAAGCACGGTGCAGCGAGCCCGACCAGGCGTATCGCATACTGTGGGAGTGCTTCTCGCTTGGGGCGCCATTATGGACGCTCTTGAACCTCTTGTCGCCGCCGTACCACCGCGTCGCATTTGGATTTGAGCTGCCGATGGACGAGCGGGTCGCGTTCTTTACACAATTTATTGAGCGCGTACGCTTGTTGGAGATCCAGGGCTTACTCCCGTATGGGGAAGTCCTTCGTGTTGACGACATGTTTGGGAGGTCGAATGGTGGGTTTGCGAGGGTAAGCTTGTGGTTTACATGCATTATGGCCTCTCTCATTGTATGTTACAGGTGTTGAAAACAGCACAGAGTATTCTGTGCGCATTGCAAGAGTCCTATCCAGGACTATTCGTCGTTCCTTACCGGTCGCAATATCAGCGCCAAGCTTTTGTACAAAATTTGCTGGACACTGAGCAGGCTCATGTGTGCAGCTTGGGTATGGTTGCGGTACGTTGCCCTGGCTGCCCATGTATATATCCATTACTGAAAGCGTCGCATTACAAGGAATCTGTCATGATGATGTCGGAAACGACAGGCCTGATTGATCCAGGCCTAGAGTGCCTTCTTGTTAATCGTACCCATCTGCGTGAATATCACGATAGGGTGCTATCATCCTTGGAGAAGGTCGTCACCGCTCCTTGGCTGGAAAACTGGACTTCAATCTTCAACTCGGATCACATAACGTTCAAAACGAGAACGGTCAGCGCGTATCGGTCCATATGCGTAAACTATCTTCCTATGTTCGAATTCCTCCAGGATCAGCTCCAACTTCTCGATCCGGCGCTCAAGATTCATGCCCAAGCCCTTCTGAATATCCTCAGCAATCTGCCTTCCCGAATTTCCCAATATTGTTCTTTCCTCACTGCAATCTTGCAGGTGTCTTCCCCAACCGAACATCCGTCCTATGATTCTTTGTGCACCGTCATCTTTCAAATGCGTGAGACATCGGATGCCATCGATGAGATGAGTCGACAGATACGCACTATGCGGGCAGCGAAGGTCCTCAAAGCGCGCGCATACCTCTGGGACAGCGAGAGCGATCCTGATTCTCTTGGTTCACTCCTCCTCGACGATGTACTCATGGAGGTCTCTGGAACGCGATACGCAGTTTTCTTGTTTGAAACAATGCTCCTGTGCTGTTTGGATGGAGCGGGAGATCGCCGACCAGCCCGATACCCTACTAAACCATGGGAATTGGGTCCTGGTCTGAGGGAGAAGTCGCTGTTGAATCTCGTACATGCTATTCCGACTAGCTCTCTTTCCGTGGTCCGTATCACAGGTTATGAGACCTTTTCGATCGAATGGGCAAACTCCCACGCCTTGGAGTTCAATACGACCTGCGCCGCTCAGAACGAGCAATGGTGCTCGATGTTGGGGATCTTCGCTGCGGCCACCGTTGATGAGTCATGTTCTAGGGATAGTCTTGACAACGATTCTCTTCTTTCTGGTATGTCATTTTCATTCGATATATCCGAGACTGGGGTAATAACAGTTTGAACAGAAGATGAAGATGCTGGAGGAAGACGGAGGTCGCATCCTCGACCATGGAGCATTATTGCCCGTAAGGGACCGCAGTCGGAGTCTTCTTCATTGATCCGTCAAGATTTCGGGAACAATGATATTCTATTGAGCCCTGGCTTGTTACCTACGCTCTTTAACGGCACCTCGGATCTCCCCAAAAGTCCCTCATCGGGAGAAACGCACTTTACTCCTCTAAGCCTACATTTCGATCCACCACCGACACCGCCTCCAGAGTTGGACACACGTGAGTAAAACCCTTTGTAACACAGATTGAAATCCTTGATGAAACTCATAAATGACTCGCTGCAGTTGACGAGCGTGATCCGACAGTATTATTGGATTTGACGGGCAAAGTTACGCGAGAAGGCCGATCCCCTGAAGCTTACGGAGGATTCGCAGACGTGTGGAAGGGATTATGGATGGACGGCCCACACGAACGACGGGTAACATGAATTCATTTCACGCCGCGTAAGTCTAACTTTATCACAGGTTGCTATCAAAGTTCTGCGTTCCTGTGTAGACAACCCGGAGATGGAAGAGAAGATGAAGCTGGTGAGTATCTATTTGCTTCTCAAGTTGCTCGTAGAGCGTTGCTAATATTATGTGTAGCGTCTTTGGCGAGAACTAAACATGTGGAAAAAGTTAGACCACCCAAATATTCTCCCGTTACTTGGGGTTGTATCAGATAAAGATTTCGGCCGATACGACGCTATGATCTGTCCATGGTTGGATAATGGGAGTGTTACCAAGTACATGGAACGATGTGGAGATCTCCTTTCCATGACAGATCGGTTGCAACTTGTGGGGTTTCAATATTTCTCCTGGATGGATACAGCGCTAATGACGTATAGTTATGCGAAGTGGCGGAAGGGTTAGGATACTGTGAGTCACTGTCTCCTTTGAGGCAAGCACTATTTTGCATGCTGAAGACTAATTTTCATAACTTAGTACATTCTTTCAACATTATACATGGAGATCTTACTGGGGTATGTGTGAAGATAGCCTCTCGCTTATTAAGCAAAACTGATTCAACCTGGCGCGTTTAGTCGAACATCTTGATCAACGATCAAGGGAAGGCGCTTCTAGGAGACTTTGGGTTGTCGAGTATCGTCGCCGAGTTTGACGAGACGTCTTGTATGACCTCCGGAGTCGGTGGGGCTGTACGCTGGGCTGACGCCTCGTTGTACAAACTTCTCCTGAGAGACGATGAGGATGATAGGCTGCCATCACTTACGACCATGAGTGATATATACTCATTTGGTAGCGTTACCCTGGAGGTAAGTGGTGCTACCCCGCACCGGGTCAATCTAACCCGGACATTCGCAGATCTTGTCAGGTCGCATACCATATCATTATGTCCGCACGGACGCCCAGGTCGTCATCGAGCTGCACAACGGGAAGAAACCGCGGCGGCCTGCGCCGTCCTTCGTCACTAGCGCACAGTGGGATTTTATTCAGCGCTGTTGGGCGGATGATCCGCAGGAAAGGCCAGATGTCGGACAAGTCTTGGCCTCTGTTCAAGGCTTGTGGCGCACGAGCTTGGAGTTCAGAAGACACAGTGCTTGACCATTGGATGCAAAATACATCCGTATTTTTGTTATATTATTATTATTATTTCTTGCAGTCGTGAACGCAGGAAATTTGTTCGCTGCACCCGGCAGTACCACGAGATGGATCTTAGTCGGACAGGCTTTTCGCTGCAGCCGCGGGATTCTCCCCTTTCTAATCAAAATGTCAAGCACTCTTCCCATCGATGTGACCGTTCGTTCACAAATCAGATCAACGATCCACAATTTAAGAGATTTCCACGGCAGATGTAATTTCATTGAAGTTAAATAGATCTCTTTCGTGCGCGCCTTAGGCTATGTCACTCTAAATGGTGTTGGGAAGCTGGCTAGTAATAACACGGGTATGTCGGAGAAGTAACTGTACTATATTTACAGAAGAGTAGCCCGTCCTACGCTTGTTGTGCTACGTCGTCCGCCATTCTGACATAAATGCCTGAATGTTCAAAATCAAACGTCAGAAACTGCAAGGGAAAACGGACACTAACAGCCAAGTGTGCCTATTTGGCCATGGGAAAAGATGTCAGCTCGAACTCCTCTGCGTCTTTACGACTTTGCTATAAATATTTGTAAGTGAACCGAGCAAAGCAGATAGGAAATGGACGCGCCGGTGATTCGATATCATTGTCGTACTGCATCTGGGTATCACATTCTACATGAATTGCAAGTTCGCCAGGCTAAATTTCCATGAATAGACTGGAAGACGAAACAAATCAAAGGACTTACCTTGGTCAATTGGAAGCGAGGCGCACGAGATCCAGTCGATACAATCTCATTTGATAATCTCGGCGGGTTTGAACTCGATGGCCCAAGTTGCGACCGCGAACTTAAGACCGTCTAGGATTCGTGTCTATCAAATCGAGTTGACTTCCTACACCATCACTACTTACCAAGACGGAAATAGCATACACTGAGGGCATAATCAGCTACGGAATACGAAAGGGAGAGAGACATACCTCGACAAAGAATGGTATACATCGCGGCAGAAAGCAGAGATTGGGGCCAAGCAACCTATTTGGACGTCAAAATCAAGGATTAATGAAGGATATCTGGCAGACCTCTGTAATAAAACAAAAGACTCCAACAAGGCTAAGCTCATATATGAGATTTTTGCGACACACAAAACTGGATAAAAGCTATTACCTAGTCAATAAGCCACTATTCAGGACCCATAACGTGAACTTGTCCACAAGGCGATCTGTTCTTTGTGGGTGGACATCAGTTATATTACCCTCAAGTTAATATTGTTTCCTACTGTTCGCCCGGGGTCATCTTTCTGAAGTGCATGAAAAGGAGAGACACTGTGATAAGCTATAGAAGTGTCAGGATATCGTCTGGAGCGTTATTTCACACGTACGATGTTGGCGCTGTATCCGATAACAAGCAGCTCGGCAATGTCCTATGCAGTGGATCAGGTTACGCCATAGAGTAGCATGGATATATGTTACCTTTAGCCGCAAGAGTTCCGCTAATGACTTGAAGTGGACACTAAACCCACAGCATAAGTATCGTCAAACGTGAGCTCGAACGGAAGCCACCTTCTGCCAAAATAATCTTTGAAAGGAAAGTGTCAAGGTCTAGAATATGTATCATAGAAAACCACTTACAAAGAGTGACCACGAAGTTGCCGACGACTAGAGCTGCCTGAGCCGAGTCAATAAGAAGCTGAAGGAGCACACGTTGCAAGACCCTCACAATTATAGTACTCAAAACCTTGTTCTTCTGGCTTACTGGAGCACGGGGTCAGCAAACACGAGTTTCACTCGTAGAAATCAAATACGCGCCTACCCATACCCGCCAGGTAAAAAAGCTAACGACAACGAATGAGGCCATCGATGATCTGACATGAAACATAAGCACCCACCCCTGGCAAAGAAGCCCTTGTAACGCCTTGAAAAATGATGAATGGAGGCCCGCTAAAATGGGAATATACGCAGGTTCTCACCGCGAGGAGTATCTGCGATAGGAAACTCCTACAGCCGCGTTATAAATGAGATACCGGTGTGGAGTTTAGACTAAAAGGACTCACCAAAGTAGTCGCATCATTATTGCCGGATCGGAGAATCCCTTCACCAAGTACATATAGAGAGCATGCGTGATGAAAATTTGATGGAGCGTATCGATAAAGCTAGGTGCGGTGATTTCAGAGGCACTGAACATACCTTGATACGTCCGTACTTACCACACCACTGAAACCTACGAGAGGTGAATAAAATTGAATGAGAACAGCTTGGACAATCGATACTCACAATAACTTTGTTGATAGCGCGATCTTTAGTGCGATCCTGCAGCACTAGTGAGTGCGCCAAATAGCAGGAGAGCGATGGATACGTACTACGAAGTATTCCCAAGAACATAGCACTGTTATTCCTTGAAAACTAGAGGGCCGAGCTTGGTGAAGGGATTCGCAGTATTTCATGATCATTGGACTGCTCACCATGCTGAAATCCTGAAAGACGGGCCATGAGATGAGATGATACACCAGTTTAGGATGAAAGAGTTCGTACACTGTGCATATCAGAAGTGCTCCCATCTAAGTTCGATAGTTTAGCACCCACCTAGGATACATAGGTATATTGGTAAAACTCACCGTATCGTCAGGAGCTGCAGTGGAAGCTGTTTCGCTCATTTTCGTTGCTGGACGGGGCTACCAAAGAGCAGAGTGATTCATCGATCTGAACGGAACGGTTATATAGACCGCACCTAGAAAAAACTTCAGTCTCTATTAACAGAAGTCGCATAGAGCAACAGCCCTTATGGTTAGATAATCAACCGAAACTTTGCATCAGCGGAAAGAATATTTGATCATCATCTATCATCCATACGAATGAATTGAAGTGCACCTGGCAGCTCAAATCATCTTGAGAAGCAAATCTCGGACGATTTCTGGTTGCACAAGTCGACGCTTCTCCGGTCGCGAGCACATTGTTTGCTGCTCTAGAACCTGGCATCATAAAGTGCACGAATGAAGAGGCTGTGGCCGTGGAAAAACTCCGGTAGGACCCGGCCCGAGTCATAACTCTTTCAAGTCGCATTTTTTTTCCGTCTTTGCTTTGTATTTGCTTCACTGTAGTAGGAATCTTCCGATTTAACGTTGCTCTATTGCCAGCAGGATGCTCTTTTCAGTGTGTCTGATAGAAGCACAGGAGAGAACACATGGTGGTTTTGGATCGCAGCAACGAGGAACAGCGTCTTGGTTAGTTTCTGATGGGCAGTACCGCCTGGACTGAACTCGGGCCAACTATCTGGCCGGAATATCCCCATTGTATGCCGAAGTCCTTAGACTGAGTATGAAATCGCGGCCCTCCGTACTTCGAGGATGGGACTTTGGTGGGTTTTCCGCTCTTGGATCTTCTCGTCATTTATCGGGAAAGATTTTAGGCGAGAGCTCTATCTGAAACAGAGTTGCATCAGGATTCTTGATGAACTTGGTCTTTCTCAGTCTGGCGCCATACAGATCGTCCGAGGTAGTGCCGTTATCTGCACCATACTACTTAGAACTAACGCATACTTACTAGTCCTTGGTGCCACGACGGTTCAGTCTATTACTTTATAGTAGTACTGTAGGCTCACCAAACTATCTTCCCTACGGAGTCCTATAGAAGCTAATCCTGTTATCTTCACCTAAGACCTTTTCGAACGAAATTGATGGCTTCCCTGGACCCATCACCCGGCATCGGGAAGACGCCTGCTAAATAGTTCGTTTTGAGGTCCTCAAGGGCAAAGGTGGTGACGACGGGACATTCAGCCCATAATGAGAACTCTACGCCCGCTCCCTTCCGAACTCGACTGTTGTTCTACGCTGTTAAAAGTGAGCAAGTTCGCCGAATTAGTATGACTGCCCTGGCGTCTACAGGATTAGCATACGCCGTAATGTTCGTTGATCTGTTTCACTTGACCGCATTATACGCGCCTCTATCTGCAAGTCCGGCGAGTGTGGAGATGAAGTGACTCCGGTACGAAGGTTTCAGCGTCCATCCTCCATAAAACTTCTCGAGATGAAGAGGAGAATGAAATCACCTGCCTCCGAGGGAACTCACGTACGCCTCACTGTTCCATTGGCGCTTTGCCCCGTTGACGCTTGCCAAAAAGATCATAGATTCTGGGGATGGCCCAGATTAAAATTCTAGGCTAGTCGGAGCCGGCTATTAAACTTTCAGTCCTACGAGTAACCCCGTCAGTACTAGGCTAAGACCACACAGAAGGGAACACTTGCAGACATACTGGCATATAGCATTCTTGTAAGATCAGCACGACAATTGCGCATATAGTCACCTTCACGAAGCCGTGAGTCGAAGAGGTGAACACACATCGAGCCAAAAGACTGTCATGAACTTGTTATGCCGCCATGAAAGTGTGTCCAGAGGCTGCATGTTGATGACGGTGGTGCTGGTATAGTGATTGCTTGCAAAGCTAGCACGTTCAAGGATATGCAGAGAGAAGCCAATGTGAAAGGATGAGGTCGCTATGTTATTTAAGATGGATCCAGCTGATGAACTCGAACCGGCATCCAATGGTGCACGGGCCACGATTCCGCATCATGTGCGTTGTTCATCCTTGACTGAAATTTATTGACGCTTTGCTGTGATACAAGTCAGACAGCTCCTCGGTCTACCGTCAGTATGTGTTGTGCGCTTTGCCCGGTCGTTTCATAGTGAGAACATGAACAGAAGAAATTGGGAAGAATTTGATGATAACAGTAACGATGAAGAACAGACATCGCAGCAATAGAGTGTGCTAAGACGAGAATGGGCTAGCAGAGGATTATTTGAAGGTGGTGGTAGCGGAATTGGATCTTATTGGATAGACACGGCCCTCTCCTTGAGTGTCGGCAGTAGCCGGCTACATAAATCCGAGCATGCTCTACCTTTTACCACAATATTATGACTGTTGTCCATCCATTTCCCCTAGGCGTTGTCGAATTGAACACCTTCGGAGAATCGTCAGCTCTATACTTGTCTTTTCATGAGTCTTTGCGGGTTGTAGGAGGTGCTGGGATGGCCACAATTTAGCGACGAATACCAGTAGTGCGTTAATACTTATTGGCCCTTGACTGATCACAGACTCAACAGTTTACAGGTATAGTCGTGAGATACTTTCTCGCCTATTGACGTACTTTGCCCTTTGACTGCCAACGACGGGGTCGAGGGAAGGAGTAAAGTTTCAGAGAAGGGGTGCGCGTCGATGATGGGATTGGCTGTGGCAGTTCGGGGCATGACGGCCGAATTCCGGGAAAGAGCAACACCAGGCGTCCATTTAAATATCCAGCTTCTCAAGACAACGACTGGCCACTTTGCTTTCCTTGACCAGATTATCGCCTTTGAAGTTTGCCTGCCATGACCTCTTCAGCCTATTGTATATCCGACAGTATCAAGGGTAGCTGCGAGGGATACTTTCCATATAAGGATAAATCTGGACTCTGTTCTCGATGTCATATTTTGGACGCTTTGAGAGAGTTGCCGAATGAGCAAACAAGACTAGCTGTGCGTGGTGTAATCTTACTATTTCTGAATGTTTTAATCCATGACCAATATTTAGGAGTTTCCTCAGTGTATTCTCTGTGGGCGTGTCACAGAAGTACCTCTCAAGGGAGGTGTATGCTTGTTGTGTCAAGAAATTGGTTCGATATATCTCCTTGTCCGTGTACATTTTCCGCGGTTCTGATTTTTCTCAGCACGGCGTCTCGAAGTCCAAAATATGGTCGAGCGTGCAAATGAACATCGTCTTGACGCATGGAGTATTAGAATGTTTGGGCATGCGGAACATGAATGAGTCGAGGCTATCAGCCAGGCTCATGTTAATGAGGCAGCCAGTAGTACACAATGTATAATTATGGATCACGCTGGAGTTGCAATACTCTCGTATATTCAGATGCCTTGTCACGACACATCCGAGAACCGCATCAACGGTTAAGAGAAGACATAAATATGAATAATGAGCGCTCAGCTCCATACAGAAGTCTATAGTACAAACGGTGTATTGGTTGTGCGCCTACTGAGGTGAAAGGCGCTGAGGTGTTGTCATCAGGAACAACCACATAGAACAAGCGGCGACGAAATGCAACATTACATTGCAGAATGTCATTGGAGGAACAGCACGGCAACATAGAAGGACAACTTGAACAGTAGTCATCGTGTGGGGATATCCTGTCCAGACGTTGTGAAACACCATACTACTCAGTCTACTCCGTTGAGACTAGGTGCAGGACAGAGACCGTGGTTAAAAGCGGTGGCAGGACTGGACAAAAGCCAAGGAGGTCATGTGGCATGATTGTCATTCCAACTCATCATTGTCAAAAATCAACCGGAGTCGTCCCGCCGACGGTACTCTCAAGTCTCCGCAGCGTCTGACGACAAGATGCCTCCATCCCACTACCCTCCCCTACACATCGCTCCCTTACGTTCCGCCGACTCATCAGACGTTAGCCTCCTGGATGATTATGACAGCTCTAAACCTCAGACTCGCGTCTCTTACGGCGGTCGAAGGAGGTTATCAATCGCTGTCATCATCCCGGGAATCCTTATTTTCATCGCTAGTGCCGGACTCGCAACCGCACTATTAATATGGCTTCAATCCCGCCGCATAGAGTCCCACATACCCCGCGAGGACCAGTACTTTAAGAACGCTCTCGTCGCCATAGAGGGAGCAACAGCACCCCGCAAGCTCGACGATGGCTCGTTGGAATCTGATACGACGATGTACGGTTTAGCTATGTCAGCTGTTTCTGTAAGTCCGATTTCTCTCCTCTTTCTGTCAGACAATACTAATCCACCTGTAGGCACAGCTGGTATCTCTCTCTGTACCGTTTCTTCTTGGTTTGTTAGGCTATCGGCTGGCGTCAATGTGGATTCTTGCGCAAGAAAAGGAGCGCACAGAATCTATGCCAACGGCAGCTCAGTATGGCCTGCTTGTCAAATTATGCGGATCGGCGAATATTTTTAGCGCATACGAGACAATGCGGTACCTCAAGCGTGGGCGTGAACGAAGATCGCAAGCACCCTCTAGCTTGATTTTTGCTTTCGCTATCCTCGCCGTCGCCATTGTCCTGAATCATCTTCTCTCGTACGTCTACCAGGGCATATGAAGCAATCAGATACTGACAAGCTTCTAGTGCCGCGGACTTCTGGCTGCACACCACCGCAAGCACCTTCATCCACACTTCCATGACCGAAATTGACGCGGAATCGATGCCTGCCAAGGGTACAAAGATCAACCTCATTGCGTGTCCAGGTCCCGCAGAACTCTATAACATTAATAGTAGTAACTATTACGGCAACTGTGCAAGCTCTGCGACCTACTTCACATGGGGTGACCCGAGAATGATCACTGAGGGACTTGCCGTCATTGGAAACAGTAGTTCCACGTCAAGGTCTCTCATGGTCGACGACATGGCAGTCCTTGTACCCAGTACTATGCCGGACAACGTTGACAACCTTACATTCAGTTCTTTCGGACTCGTCGCTCACTGCCAGCCTGTGGTCGACTGTTTAGTCGAAATTGCGCCGCAATCGGTGTTCTGTTGTCCTTCTTTCAATCCCCCCTACAACTTCAGCATTCCGGCTGACCTTTCAGTTTCAGGCTACAGTAGCGTTGATATGCTCAATCTGACAAACAACGCCTTGTCATCATATCTTGGATACCCTCTCGACTCTGTCTTGAACCCATATGGAGCACGTGTCATCTTATATTGGTCTCCCTTCGAGGTCCAAACTGTCTTTCCCGCTCCTGATTTACCTGGCTCGTATCCGACAGGAGGAGGATCCTTTGGGTACGTAAGTACCTGCAATATGACGGCGTACAACGTTACGCTTTCATATAGTACTCTCAATGAAAACAATAGGTATATATTTGCAGACCGTCCTGTCCCGTCCAACTTCAACACCACATCTGCTCTCTTCGCAGCTCTTGACCCCTTCTATCAGAAAAATCTGGTTAACTATCTAAGAACAACCCTCAGGAATTCCTTCATCCTTTCTCCAGAGACATTCAATACAGTTCTCTCTCGAAATATGTCTTACGCCGCAATGGGCCTCGCCTCGCCTCTCTTCGAACGCGACGTGAGCACAGGCGGCAATGCTATTGTCCTGAGGAGTGCCAGTAGGTATCCTTTGGCACCTCTATCAGCCGTACTGGCCATCCTCTACACCTACGCCTTTCTTGCTCTTGCAATAACCGTGTCCTCTGTGATGTTGTCATCTCGGGAGATCATAGTCACAAGGAACGGCGGAAAGGAGCACAGAGTTGCCGCTATTGAACTCGTTCAGCTGCGGCTTACTAACCCGCTGGCGAGCATCGCAGAGCGGTTTGTAGACCCGGTGCGGCCTGAGTTGTTGTTGGAAACATCGGCTGTTGACATGTTCCATGAGCACCCGCATGCAGAGAAACTAGGAGTCGTGATGGCGGATGATGAGGGGGAGGATGGGGAGGGTATGGTCAGGAGAAGGCGAACCCTCAAAGTTGAGAGCATCGAGCGGAGCTCGACGAGACTCTCTGGCTCAACCATGAATATTTCGGAGACATCGTAAAACGCTTCAGGATGAAAGCTCGAGCACGAGAAGGGAAGAGACGTAGAGACAACATGATGGATATTGGCGCAAGTCCTTGGACCAGATAGAAATACTCGCTTGGTATGCTATTGATGAACTTGGTTCCGGAAACGTTCAATCACACGCTGTCAGAATCAAGCCAGACCCTCTCCATGTCGAGCATCACTGCCTGAACATCATCAGCGTCGATTTCGAGGCATGTCGGACAAGAACCCCGACGAGCTGGTAGTATAACAATGATCTTCCTTGGGACTAAATCGTCCTGAAAGACGGTAGGCTAAGGAAATCCATTGCGAACTAGACGATGATGGCAAAAATAGCATCACGGCGCTTGTCACAGGTACTGGGAAGCAGATAGCGTTTGGGACTCTAGTATCTTATGGCAATGTTAAAGGTGGCTCTTGGAAAACATATATGACTAGCTCACCTTCAGTCATTTGTACGAGAGTAGCGTCGCCCCTCTTTTGAAACACAGCGGGGATATTTGAAGGCTGAAACAACGTCGTATGTTGGGCAGACTGCATCTGAACGCTGTTGAGCCTGTCAGTCAACGGGGCACCTCATGAAGAAGACCAAATAAGTATGTAGTCTCGTCCCCAATGCCCATCCGTTCTCTATCGCTTAAGAACTGTGCAAAACGTGGTTCAGACCGATCCCTCCGAGCTCAGCGAGAAGAAAGGATATCACTTTAGGAATGGGAACGAGACTAGCAAGCATGATCCTTCAGCTGAGAGTCAGGACTGCGATAGTGTCGTAGCAAACGAAAACATACCTGGATTGACAGCTGACCGCGAAATTGACAGTCCCAGAAAGAGATGCAATCCTTTCTCCCAAGCTTGTCTAACACATAGGTATACCGTGGTTGCCCTTAGCTGGGGGTCCAGCACATATCGAGCAGAGCATGAGTTCGTGGTCAAGTCGGAGATAATCTAAATGACCGCCAAACAGCTGTAGAGAGTTTGAAGATCCGTAGAACGGTGCGATGGTACCGTGAAGAGTAAAATGTGAGGGCAATCTTTTCCTGTGACTGCAAAAGCTGGGTATATGCGGTTCTGTTGTAGGCAGAGCACCTCCGGGTTGAGTTGGCGTAACGGCGCACTTGCAATCCGCAGAAAATGTCACTCGGATCCCTGCCCGGGCGCATCCAAGCTCAAAAACGGGTATGACTGCAGGTTCCTAAACCACCAAAAGAAATATTCACTGAGCACGACGTTCGTAAACATCCTCCGAACCAAGTGAATGTCCTTCAGATCAGGCGGATCTTCAAGATAGATCCTCTCAAAATCAATCATCGTTGCCCCGACATCGTCTGCATCGATTTCGAATCGAGCCGGACAATGCTCATCGCAGCAAAAAGGTCCTAGACAAGTCGGGGGTCTGATGATAACGTTCCTTGGAGCCCAATCCGCATGAAAGACACCGCGACTGACAAAGTCCAAGGCCAATCGGGACATGGTCGCGAAGATAGCTTCGCGGTGGTTCTCGCAAAGGTAATCGCCAACGACATCGCCATCTTCATCTCCTGTCTCACAGAGATATTGCAAGCCCTTCCCAGCGACAAGCTCCAATAGCAGGACATAAACCGTCCTTCCGTTCTGTTGAGGAATAGCTGTCGCATAGAGGCCAATGACTCGGGGAACAGAAATTCCCTGAAGAGGTTGAAGCATCTCATACGTCTTCACTTCACTCGCGACGGACTGAGCGGAGAGACGAAGAGGATCGACAGACTCGTACTCATCATGAAAATATAACGGATCATAGAATTTGGCGATGACGGTGGTGGACGCATCCCCTAAGGTAGGAGAGGAAGTATGAGCTGCCCAGACGTGAGTTATATGTTCTCGAACGCCACCACAGCGTCTGTCGGATAGGGTGATAGATAGGGATGGGGTTGAGGGGAGACGAATGCGATTAGCGAGGGACAGAGCGAGTACCCCTTCCGTCCTTTGGCGCTGTAGGGAGTAATCATCGTGGAGACACTGCTGGTCGCCATTGGAAAAGCAAGGGGGTTCAACCCTATATAGCTGATAGCAAGCGCCTGGAAAGTAGATATCGTTGGGATCTGGCGTCGTGTCATCTAGTGGTTCAGACATAAGATTGCTTTGGTGGCCCCTTTTGTGGAGCATCGGCCTGATATACAATATTTCAAATTGACAATCTGTCAATGCGAAATCTGCGAAATCGTTGATTGAAATCACAATGGGGTATGCTTTAGCTTTCTTCGTTCGGCCATTAATTGCTCTCTTTGTCATTCTCAAGACTATTGTACTTGATTGAATAAACAATTTGAATCACATGACCATATGAACGTAGATGAGGATTTATGACATACTAGCGCATCCAAAAACCAGGTTTCAGGAGGGACAAGTACGTCATAATTGAGGGACAACGACCTCACAAGAATATATCGCAGTAGAACCGCAAACTGTTTCAAGGAATAAGGGTAACCATTGTAAAACAACGGCCGCTTGAGGTTTCAGTGAGAACGATATCGCCATCTAATTAGCTCTGAGCTTGTACACAGACAGGGATCATAGATATGAAAGGTAGGCGAGCTTACCGGTGTCACGGTGTGCAAGCATGCTCACTTCACGGCGCACGCGTTCTTCGGAATCTCTGTCCACCCTGCTCCAATCAGAGCTCGCTTTCGCGCATGGATCCACTGCTGGAAACAAGCGATCTACACAAGAAGTTAACGGGTGACTTCGAGGTTGCCAAACAGACCCTAGTATAACGCGTCTGGTTTGCAGAGTCTGAAGCTGCAGACCAGACGCGTTCGGTAACTCTTCTCACATTGATACAGATGAACAGAATAGGGTCTCGTTGCGGTCCATGTCAGCAAACACGATGGGTTGTACGCCAGAAGGAATCAGGTTGTTATTAATCATAAGAAGTCTGGATGCATCCGGCAATCCCTGTTGGGGTCTATGACTGTGTACTGGTGAGCATGTGGATGGCATCCCCAAGAGTCCACTGTTGCCGTCCAAGTCGATGACGAGTATTGGGTGTTCGAGAACGCAACGAGGAATTTGGCAGCAGGTTAAAGTCACCATCGCGGGGTCCGAAACTAGCGGAACACACGGACCGATGTGGCAGTGCCATACGTGGATGGTGGCATGACCCTGCGTCATTGTCAAAAATCAACCGGAGTCGTCCCGCCGACGGTATTGAGAGTCTGATATAGCGTTGGAGTCTGTGCATTACAATAATCAGGCAATACGTCGGTGACATCGGTCTTCAAAGATAGAAAGTAACCATGGGCCTGCGATGTTATCAGTCATGAAGTTGCGTTTCCTGTGATATATGATACTGACTGGGTCATGAGAATTCACCTAAAAGAACCACTTCGGTATGGGCATGTAAGCAGGTCTGTGACTGCAATACAGACAAAAGGAAGTTCATTTGAGACGTGAGTCGGACCGTGATGAAGACCGGAAGCACACATCCGCAACGGCGCCTAACCAAATGATGTATCAAAGACCGCTGGATATACACAACCGTGTGATATCAATGTCCTGGTGGTACAGTCGACGGAACGATATCTAGTACGGCAGGGGTCGTATTCTTGATTCTTTCCTTTTTTCAGTTGTATATTTGAAGGATCGAAATGCACGTAGACAGAAATTGCAGGCGACTCGGAAGGGCAGACCCACAGCAAAGGATAGTGATGAGGAAAAAAGAAGCACGCATATGCCAGCGATACTCTTTATAAGCAAGTCATCCTGGCCAGACTGGATAAGCAACGTTTCTCAAGGCATTTGATTCCATACCTAAGAGAATGCCTTTGTCACATATGTTAATAATTATCACCACGGCGACTAGGTGTCGGATAGAATGTGAAAGTGAATGCTACGTAGACGCCAGTAAATAAATAGCAGATCAATTGATTGCTTCCAACTACCGTCAGCTCATCATGTTCTTTTGAAAAAGATGTTTCCATGAAACAGCTTTGAACACCACCAAGAACTTGTTGCGACCGTCTATGAAGCGGTTGGCACCCTGGTAACGATGATTAATTAAGTCTCAGGCAAAGATGGAGGAAGTTGGGAGCAATTTATCAGGAAGAGCATTCTCCCGAACTGATCCATACGGTAAAGTCTTTGATGACACAGATCCTTGAGACCGTCTTTTCCTCTCTTCAACTTTTGGTATATGCAGGTCGTCCCAAAACGCCTTCTAGCATCATCCCCAAATTTCATTCGAACATCAGACCAAGGCGCGCGCAACCGAGGCAACCTTGTTACATTGAATTCATCGGCAAAGCAAATCAAGAAGAATATTCAAACACACACATTATACGTTAATAGAATGCTCCAGTCACCCAGCCACTTACAGAGTAGAACCGATACACTTTGCACGCCTCGGGTTTGGCTAGGAGGCGCCCCACGGATTCTTCCTACTCTAGGTCCGAGGGTAGGTGCCAATTGCAGGTGAGTCGTAGCGTCAGCTTCCGCCTCATGAGGATTGTAAGCCTACGTTTTCAGATTAGATTGAAAGCCGGGGTGTAACTTATACAGTCTTCGAAAATTGAGAATATCTTCCACTTGACGAGGAAATTTGATGGCGTAGGACCACGTACCAGCACTTTCTTCAGAAAGTCCAAAGTAAAAGTGCCAAGACAAGACAAGGAGCCTTGCTGCAGAGGCTTCTTTACAGGTGGTGGTAGTTGTACTGGTATTGGATAATCCCGGTCGCCTTGAGTGTCGACAGTAAGCCGGCTAAATCCGAGCATGCTCTATTTTTACCACCACCATTATGGCTGCCGTCCATCCATTACCGCTGGCCAGCGGCGTCGCGCCTCTCCTTGAGTTCTACCGTTATCGAATCTCTTTCTCGTCCTCGCTCCCTTGCATAACTTCCAAATGCCGGTACCTCACCATTATAACTGCATATAGCCAGCTCTTGCGGGGCTTCCTTTTTGCTACCTTCATTGCAGTTCTTGGTTGAATAGGCGATGTTTGCAAGCTCCATGATGCGCCGTCGGCAGACTGCAAGCAAGTTCACCCTCATCTTTTTCACGAGCCTTTGTGGATGGTAGGAGGCGCTGGGATGGCTACCGTCAATGTAGCGGCGGTTGTACATCCGTGAACGAGGATGATTGTATACAATAGTGCGTTAATACTGGCCCTTGACTGTTCACAATCTCAATAGTTTTCAGATACAGGTTATGAGTCACCCTTCACGCTGGCATACCTTGCTTTTTAGCTACCAACGAGTCAACGACGACGAGGGAAGGAATAGAGAGGTGCATCAAGGAGTATGGGCCGCCAGTTCGGGGTGCCCAGGCCGGATTTCGGGGAAGGACACCTAAAAGGGGCCACCAATGTCGCCAGATCCCAGCAATATCTACTTTCTAGGCGCTTGCTATCAACTATACACTGTCGAACTCCCTTGCTTTTCCAATGGCGATCTCCACGATGATTACTCCCTACGGCACCAAAGGGGAAGGGTTACCCGCTCTGTCCCTCGGTAATCGTATGCGTCTTCCCTCATGTCCATCCCTATCCATCATCCTATTCGACAGACTATGAGGCGGCATTCGGGAACACGTAACTCATGTCTGGCGCACCCTTCCTCTCCTACCCCTGAGAAAACGGTTATCACTAAATTCTATGATCCCGTATACCTGCATGATGAGTATGAATATGTTGATGCTCTCCGTCTCGCCGCTCGGTCGCGAGTGAAGCAAAAGCATACGAGATTCTCCAATCTGTTCAAGGAATCCGCATTCTTCGATGCTTCGGTCTCTATGCGACAGTTATTCTCGAACAGGATGGAAGGACGGTTTATGTCCTATTGTTGGAGCTTGTCGCTGGGAAGGGCCTGCAATACCTCTGTGAAGCGGGAAATGTAGGAGACGAGGTCCTTGCTGACTACCTTTGCGAGAAGCATCGCGATTCCATCTTCGCAGCCATACTCCGGTCAGCCTTGGATTTTGTCAGCCACGGTGTCTTTCATGCAGGTTGAGCTCCACGGAACGTTATCATCAGACCTCTACTACGTCAAGGTCCTTTTCGCCGAGATAGGTATTGTCCAGCACGATTCGAAATCAATGCTGAAATCAATGCAGACGATGTTGGGGCAGCGATGGTTGATTTTGAGAGGATTGGCCTGGAAGATCCGCCTGATCCGGACGGCATTCGCTTGGCGTTCATGAATGTCGTGCGCAGTGAATATTTCTTTGGTGGTTATAAACCTGCATTCATATCCTTCTTTGAGCTTGGACACGCTTGGACAAGGATCGGAGTAACATTATTTGTAAACATGAGTGGATTGCGAGTGCGCTTACGCCGGCTAAACCCGAACACGCTTTACGTGGCCCTCTCTACCTTCTGCCACCGTGACTGCCATCCGTCCGTCCGTTAACGCTCCTCCATTGCCACTCTCCTCGAGCTCCAACATTGTTGAATCTCCTTTTACCTCCGTGAATTCAAAATATCGCCAATTTATCCTAGAAGGTTCGGAACGACGTTAACGGGACGGCATATACCCAGCTTTTACAGTCACCGTGTATTGCAGGAGACATTTTATTCTTCACGGTTCTACGAATTCTTCAAACTCTATACAGCGTGGGACAGTCGTTTGGATTTTCTCCTACTTGACTACGAACACATGCTCTGCTCGATCTGTGCTGGATCCCAAGTTAAGGGCAACTACGGTATGTCTACGCGTTAGACATAAACTCTGGAAAGGATTGCAACTCTTTCCGCGACTGTCAGTTTCGCAGTCAGTTGTCAATCCAGGTATGTCTTCTTTTTGTTATGACGCGATCGCAGTCCTCAGTTTCGGTTGAAGGGATGTTACTTGCTATCTTCATGGGGCGCCTCGTTGACTGGCAGGCTCAACAACGTTCAGATGTAGTCTGTCGAACATACGACAGTGTTTCAGCCTGGAAATATTCCCGCTATGTGTGTCAAAAGAGGGGCGACACTACTCTCGTAGTGAAGGTAAGCGAGTCATATTTGTTCTCAAAGAGCCGCTTTTAACATTGCCAGAAGATATTAGAGACCCTAACTCCA
Source organism: Armillaria solidipes (assembly GCA_022818035.1). Classification (NCBI taxonomy): domain Eukaryota; kingdom Fungi; phylum Basidiomycota; class Agaricomycetes; order Agaricales; family Physalacriaceae; genus Armillaria; species Armillaria solidipes. Next base: position 2,638,462 of record JAIWYQ010000001.1, on the reverse strand, counting down.
TCCGCTTCCTAGCACATGCACCGTGATGCTATTTTCGCCACCATCTTCTAGTTTGCTATGGATTTCCCCAGCCTTGGTGTCTTTCAGGACCGAAGGAACATCGTTCTTAGACCATCAGCTCGTCGAGGTCCCTTTTGTTCTTGTCCGATGCACCTCGAAATCGACGCTGACGATGTTCAGGCGGAGATGGTCGACATGGAGAGGGTTCGACTTGATTTAACCGGCGTGTGATTGAACGTTTCTGGAACAAGTTCATGAGTGGCATACCAAGCGCAAGTACTTCTATCGACTTAGGCCAATACCCATAACGTTATCCACACTCTACTCTCTCGCACTCAAGCTAGCGTAGCTTTTTTTTTTAGCGTGCGATATATCACCAGTATCGGGTAATCAACAATGTCGACCCCGTCAACATGTTATTTTGGGACTTTGGCCCCGGTGTGGGATCTACTTAGTAGCATTTGTCGTGCTTGGACTTCTTTCTTGGAAAGTCGCATTTGTTGGTAACACGGAAGCCCTTTACACTGTCTCTAAGATAATCGTGGTTGAGTCAGAGAGTCTCGTCAACCTCCGCTCCACACGCTCAACTCTGAGGCTTTGTGTTCTCCCGACCATAATCTCTCCATCCTCTCCCTCATCATCCGCCATTACAACACCTAATCTCTCTGCATGCGGGTGCTCGTGGAACATGTCAACAGCCGACGGTTCCAACAACAACTCAGGGCGCGCGGGGTCTGAGAATCGTTCTGCGATACTTGCCAGCGGGTTAGTAAGTCGCAGCTGAACGAGTTCGATAGCTGTAACTCTGTGTTCCCTTGCGCCGCTCTTTTTGACTATGATCTCCTGAGAGGACAACATCACAGAGGACACGGTTATTACGAGCGCAAGAAAGGCGTAGGTGTAGAGGATGACCAATACGGCTGATAGAGGTGCCAAAGGATACCTACTGGCACTCCTCAGGAGAATAGCGTTGCCGCCTGTGCTCACGTCGCGTTCGAAGAGAGGCGAGGCGAGGCCCATTGCGGCGTAAGCTATATTTTGCGAGAGAACTGTATTGAATGCCTCTGTGGAAAGGGTGACGGAAAACCTGAGGGTGCGTTTTAGATAGTCAACCAGATTCGACTGATAGAAGATGTCCAGAGCTGCAGAGAGAGCGGACGTGGTGTTGAAGTTGGATGGGACGGGATGGTCTGCAAAGGCGTACCTATTGTTTCCGTCTAGAGTACTGTAAGAAAGTGAAACATTGTACGCGGTTATACTGCATGTACCCATGTAGGAATACCATATTCCTCCGGCTATTGGATACCAACCAGGCGAATTATCAGCGGGAAAGACACGTTGCGCGTCATAGGAATTCCAATATAAGCTGACACGTGTTCCAAATGGGTTCAAGACGGAGTCGAGAGGGTATCCACCAAATATGTCTGGAGACAAAGCATTGTTTGTCAAATTGAGCATATCAATTATACTATAGCTTGAAGCTGACATGCCGGTCGTAATGCTGAGATTGTAGGGGGGATTGAAAGAAGGACAATAGAACCTCGATTGCGGTGAATAATCGACCAAACAGTCAACCACAGGCTGGCAGTGAGCGATGAGTCCGAAAGAATTGAATGTAAGGTTGTCAACGTTGTCAGGCATAGTACTGGGTACAAGGACTGCCATGTTGTCGAGCATGACAGACCTTGACGTGGAACTACTGTTTCCGACCACAGCAAGTCCCTCAGTGATGATGCCCGCGTCACCCCATGATTGGAGTCCAAACATTGTGTTGTTGTCGTACACAGTAATAACGCGTCCACAGTTGCCATAGTAACTGGCATTAAGTGGAGACACTATGGGACCTGGACACACAGTGACGTTGATCTTTGTACCCGCGGCAGGCATCGATTCCGCGGCAATTTCGGTCATGGAAGTGTGAATGAAGGTGCTTGCGGTGGTGTGCAGCCATAAGTCTGCGGAACTATAAGGTTATCAGTATCTGAGTGCTTTGTCTGCCCTGGTAAACGTACGAGAGAAGATGATTCAGAACAATGGCGACAACGAGGACAACGAAAGCAAAAATCAAGCTAGAGGGTGCTTGTGATCTTCGTTCATGCCCACGCTTGAGATACCGCACTGTCTCGTATGCACTAAAAAGATTCGCCGATCCGCATAATTTGACAAGCAGGCCATACTGAGCTGCGGTTGGCATAGATCCCAGGCGCTCCTTTTCTTGCGCAAGGATCCACATGGAGGCCAACCGATAACCCAGCAAACCTAGAAGAAATGGTACAGTGAGAGCTACCAATTGCGCCTACAGGTGGATTGTTATCGTCTAACAGAAAGTGCCAAGAAATAGGACTTACAGAAACAGCTGACATAGCCAAACCGTACATCGTCGTATCAGACTCCAAAGAGCCATCGTCGAGCTTGTGGGGTGCTGTTGTTCCCTCTATGGCGACGAGAGCATTGTGAAAGTACTGATCCTCACGGGGTATGTGGGACTCTACGCGGCGGGATTGGAGCCATATCAATAGTGCGGATGCAAGTCCGGCACTAGCGATGAAAATAAGCATGCCCGGAACAATGACAGCGATGGATATCCTACTTCGACCGCCGTAAGAAACGTGAGTCTGAGGTTTCGAGCTGTCATAACCATCCAGGAGGCTAACGCCTGATGATTCAGCGGAGGGTAAGGGAGCGATGTGTAAGGGAGGGTAGTGGGGTGAAGGCATCTTGTTGTCAGACACTATGGAGACTTGAAACTCTAATATAGCATTGGAACCTGTGTAGTGCCATAATTTCTGTTCCTGCGAGATGACTATCAGGCAATACATCGGTGACCTCGGTCTTCAAAGAGGTAAAAGAGAGAAGAAAGCATGGGCCTGTGATATTCTTGTCAGTTACCAAGCTGCGTTTCCAGGGATATATGATACTGACGAGCATATATGGAGCAATCGGTCTAGTCACCGCTACTTTTGAATAGCGGAACCTAGTCGGTCAATATTTTTCGGAATTTGAATTCCTCTTACAAATGCATTGTATTCATCGTATCTACATTTCTGTTAGACAGATTTTCTATACGATTAAAATTGACGAAGTAGGTTTTTCCCAAATGGCCGCAGTTACCATAAAAGGCAATTTGGGGTTAGGGTTATTGCGTCAGAGCACCAATTTTGTGCGAGTTACGCGTCAAATAGGGCAGCGCGTTCGGGTACTGTATTATTTCGATCAATTCGAACGCGATACAGGAATTTTGGGCCAAAAAAGAATCCAAAAAAATCGGAATAATCGAGAAAAAATCATTTCCATTGTCAGATTTTTTCCCTCTCAAGCACATGTACAGTAGTGTTGCCGTGGCGCGGCTAAATATGGCGCGCGGGCCGAGCCGAGCCACAATAAGCCTAGCCGAGCCGTAAATTCGGCTCACGGCTGAAAAGAGCTTGAAGCCGAGTTTAAGCTGGCGCACGTGGCTTACGCTCGGCTTCGCTACGGCTGAATACCAAATTAGGAGAGCAGGCACGTCATCTCCTTTCCTCGTCGTTGACCCTACATCTTCATCCGTACAACCCGAAATCCCTTTCGTTACTCTATAGCCTCGCAATATATATGTTTTCAGCCTATTCTCTGCATGTGTGACTCTTCCATTCAACTTGACTGCTGCCACAGCTGCCTGTTAAACCAACTCCAAGGCCTTGAGGATGATAGCAAGTAAAATGGGCATGGATTTTGCAGTGACGGTGCACAACCTATCTACTGTACACCCTCGTTGACTTAACTTGCATATTTTGGCCTCCCCTTTCCTTCCCAACCATCATTTCTGAGGACATGTACCATTGAGCTTTGCAAAGGGTATCAGCCCTTGCATGTGTGGCTGCTATTCTTGGCATAGATATGATCAACGAGGCAGATAATTCACACCGTCAAAGAGTGCCTTCAGAAAGAGTTTTTTCTAGTGCGAAAGAGACAGATGCCTTACGACGAAATCGACTAAGCCCGGAAGCAATAGAAGCACTTCAGATGTTGGAAGTTTTCCATTCGAAATGGGTGGGTACACATGGCATGGATGAGGAAACACAGCTACAGGGACTGGAAGAGCTAATTGGTCATCAGACATCTGTTCCAGAGGATATACACGCATTTATTAAGTAGCTAGCAGGCGAACTCGTCTTTTTGTAATGATGACGCGCCGTGGCCTGCGCCTTTAGCCGGCTGAGCCGAGCCGTAGCCGGATCCAAATTTATGGCTAGGCTCGGCTCGGCTAATAAAATTTCCAAAGCCGTCATTGGCCGCGCCGCGCTGGGTTTCGCCGCGCCACGGCAACACTAATGTACAGTCATCAACCGGCCAGTGAGACACCACCGGCCAGTGAGACAGGAGGACCGGAATCGCTCAGGCTGGGCGATAGGGCTTCGGACTTTTATCTAAACTGTTTAATATTAGACTGGTGACCGTCTGTCTAACCACGCTAGTCGTTGCAAGCAAGAAATCGAGAGTAGACAGACTGGTAAAAATGGATCCGAATTTGGCAGGAACGCGCGGGTGGCTGTGTTATGGTCATGTGAATATCACGTGTGTACTTCGGACCGACCCAAACCGGTTATTTTCTGTTACATTTTTACCGTTACTGTGTTTAATGCTTCATAGAAAATCCTTCTCAAGCATTTTTTTAATTCCTAGTATGCCTCCTGATAATGTGTTATCACTTTTTCTACTACCCAGACCCATATTTTTGCCTACAAGTGTCTGTTTGAGATCTGGGTCGGTATTTTGGATCATTTGACAAAAACAGATTGACATATCAAATGAGTGGTAGTTTTTTGGAAGCTTTGACGTGCTTTGCAATGCTTCCTTGGTAGCAGTACAAGCGGTATTCGACGTATAATCAACAATACTCGACGGACGCGTCCCGGTCCGAAGGACACACGTGATATTCACCTGACCAGAGCACAGCCACCCGCGCTTCCTGCCAAATTCGGATCCATTTTTACCAGTCTCTCTCATCTCACTTTCTCGCTTGCGACGTCAAGTGGTGAGAGAGACGGTTACGAGTCTAGTTTAATATCATGTAGAGTACATTCTGTAGATTTCCGGGCATGCACAAATCTATTATGCACTGATCATAACCGATATTAGAGAGAAATAGGTCAAAATGAATATGTTTTGACCTGCTGTGTGCCCAGAATTAGTCCTGCTGCTGCTAGAGTTGGGATATATAATCTTGTACATGGTTAAATCATTACTGGATGATTTTTCCTGGGATCCATGGTCGGTAGGAGGTAAAATCGTAGTAGTAGGTGTTCGAGGCAGTCCCATCATGTCACATCATAGCATTGCCAAATCGGGTCGACAATCTTATCTCGACGCATCGTACTCAATATCTCCTGTTTTCCTCACTTCTTCTTGGGAAAGACTCACCATAATTTTCAAACGGTTGGCCGTGCTGAATCACACACTAAAAACATGTCAAATCCAATAAAAATGACTACGGGGAGGGATCTGATGGGACTGATTAGATATTTATGGCATTCCGGATATGGTATATCAGCGTGATGTGACGTGTCTCACTGGGTTGAAATCACTGTAACCACGCAATGATTTTCTACTGATCTAGGGCGATATTGTGTTTCCCTCCCCCGATAAGCTATAAATTGTATCCAATATGAGCCATTGGTACATACTACACATTTTGGCACACCCCGATGTCTGCTTATACCCACGGTATTTATTTCCGATGGCAATCTCTATTTGGGTGTCTCACTGGCCGGTTGATGACTGTGGCCTTGTTGTGCGGGTGTTGCACCTCCTCCTTCTTTCGAGGCATCGCAAAAGTAGTTTACGACGATGTATACTAGATTTATGAGAAGATCAAAATTTCTTGATTTTACCAACCCCAAATGGCCGCTATTCAAAAGTAGCGGTGACTAAGCCGATTGCTCCATATATTACGAGAATAGTAAGATTCGAGTCAGAGTTAGAGTACTCAATCGGACTCAGAATAGCAGTCAGACTCGACCTTCGCCAATCTGATTGAGGTCTACTACCGAGTACTACCGACGCTCCCGCCTCCCGCCATTAGTGTCACTTATTTTCTTTATGCCACCCCTCTGTTGTCAACTTCACACCGCCTCAATATCAATGTTGAATGTCACACGCTCTTCTTTTCGTTTCCCTTTGCATGCACCCAGATTACTCCCGAGGAAAACGTGAATGCTTATTATGTGGTCTCGGGAGAAGTTGTATGCGGTCCCTAGGTAGCCATATATGTGATGTGGGAGACATCGATGCCTTAGATGTGGTTAACTTATAATTGTCAGTATAAGACACACGTAGTAGTATGATAAGCAATATTAAGTATAATATGATACCAAACGAGTACGATGTTGAATTTGAAGGGTTTGGCGGGACTGAAGTGTTTGACATATGATTGCATGCCACTAAACTAAGATGGGAAGTTGGTGCACAGGTCGCAGGGATGGATTTAGAGGGCGGGATGGCGGGACGCGCAATAACGCAGTCCTATCGAAACTACTCGGACTTTGCCGGAGTACGACTCGGACTGCTCGGCCCGAGTCGAATCTGACAGTTTGGTCAACACTCGATACTGACCCGGGCCATGAGATATCACATATAAGAGCCACTTCGATTTAGGCATATAAGCAGGTAGGTGATATCATCATGACCACCAGAGGAACGTCCGGCGTCGATGCTGAGATCTAGAATTTGAACCAACTTGAACCAGTCTTGGGCACAAGCGTGTTGTGGACGATAGATCAGATTGCCTAGTTCCACGTTCAGCTTTCCTCGGGACGGTGTCCGATCTGAGATCAAGTTTGCGAGATATTATCATCAAATGGTGATGCCCTGATATACTTACATAGAGACATTCTCCAGATTCAATATGAATGCAAAGGGTTTTATCAGGCAGAAGCGACGGGGTGGCGACTGAGCTATAACCAGTCTGCAACTGTGTAAGGAAAAAGAAAGTTCATTTGAGCCATTTGGACGAGAATAAAACAGGAAACACATACCTTGAATTTCTCGGGGACATTGAACTGAGCGATACTGTGTGGGAATTGAGAGATATGTAGGGAGGCTATCTAGTGCAACGGTATTGGTGTTGGTACCGGCACAAAGTCCCAATAAGGAACAGCCGGGTCCACAGCCCCGACATGGCGTGCCATGTGCCATGGCCGCGAAGGGTCGTACCGTTGTGATCGCACTATTGAGTGCGTCGCGCGGTGTTCCCCCAAGTTGTAACATTCAATGACATTCAAGGAGAAAACAAGGGTACAGAACTAAAGATACGAAACACGTCGAAATCATTTTTTGCCAACACTCCTACCATTTTCATCCCATCAGCACCTAGAAGAATGTGTATGATGTCGTATCTAGACAGCGCTGAACTCAAAGAGGTCCGGAGCTGGTGGTCGCCGAGGGCAGAGATGTTTTGAAAAAATTGACATCGTAAGTCTTCCAAGGTGCGTTAACCCTTGCAATACAGGGCCTCGTCAGATTAACAGATAGCGGCATAACCGCTGTGAACGAGGAAGGGGAGGACGAGGACGTTGAGCCTATCGAAGGACCCCAACAGCGGGTGTATGGAAGGATATGAGCAAGTGGATGAGTGCTTGCCTATGCGCAGGAATAGGGACATTGAAATAACCTCGATAGCTCATTACCGTGGACTTGCACATGAGACATGTACGTCGAAGATGACGATGACTTGTGCGGAAGAGTGAGATACAACCATGAGAGGAGGTTGATATCAAACGTAGCCATGTCGGCCGAATACGAGCAACTACATAGATTCACGGACCATCATGTAACGGTCAGCGATAAATACTGGTGGAACGGAAGGTTGGAAACACAAATATGTAGCAGACTCAAGCACATGAAGAACCGTGGAACAGAAACACACAGCCAAACACCGGCGTCGAGGCCAACCATTTCCAGGAGACGGCGAGCACACAGCAGTAGAGATCAGGCTCATAAACGCACCAAACCAGCGCCGGCATCGAGGCCAACCATTTGCAAGAAATGGTTAGCGCGCAGCAGCGTAGGTCAGGCCCAAGCAAATCTTGAAATGTGAGCACCGAGTCTTCGCCGACGTCGAAGTTGACCATTTCGGGGGGACTGCGGGCATGCGGCGGGGGTCGGATCTATGAAAACACCAAAACTCAAGCACCGAGCATGTTCACGGGCGTTGAGGCTCACCATTTACAAGAAATGGCTAGCACGCAGCAGTGGAGGTCGAGCTCATGAAATCCCGAAACACAAACGTCAAGCCAGCACCGGCATCGAAGCCAACCATTTGCAAGAGGCGGCAAGCGCCGGAGGTCGAGCTCACAAATACAAGAAATGGGGAGCAGGCGGGGCGGGAACAACGGAGACGAAACGCAAGCGACAAGAAACCACACCGTCGCAGCACACCGTGTGGCGACAGGAGCAATCCTCGTCACCACCACCGAAACCAAAGCAACGAGAGACCAAAACGTCGCAGCACGCTACTAAAAACAGCGCGGTGGCAGGACTGGCCCTTGTCACTATCACAGAACGCAAGCGACAAGATACCACACCGTCGCAACCCACCATTAGGAAATGGTGCAGCGGCAGGAGCGATACTCGTCGCCACAACGAAAACCAATGCAACAGGAAAACATTCTCGGGACAGGGAATAGAAGGATCAGTGAATCGGAATACGAAAAGAAGAGTGCACGCGACGATACATGGACGAAAAACGCCAGGACCTGGAGGTACGTGGTGGTAGAGGTGGAAAATCAAGAGATGGCAACAATTTTGGGCTGTCACGAACATCCTCGGCTAAATCCGAGCCTGCTCCGCCTCAGTTTAGCAGTGACCATCGTCGCGCCTCTCCTTGAGTTCCTACGTTATCGCATCTCTTTCTCGCCATCACTCCCCTGTATAACTTCCAATGTTGTTGCCTCACCATTGTAAACGCATATAGCCAGTTTTTGCGGCTCTTCCTTTGCATTGCAACGGCTTCCGGTTGAATAGGCGATATTTGCATTTTCCGTGATACGTCCTGACCGCAAGCTGCTCTTTTCATGAGCCTTATCGGGTGGTAGGAGGTGCTGGGATGGCCGCAATTTGGCAATGTTTGTACACCCATGAACGAGGACGAGCAAGCGCGTTAATATTTGCCCTTGACTATTCACGAACTCAAAAATTTTCAGAGATAGGTCGTGACCGTTTCGCCCATTGGCGTACTTTGCCCTTTGACTACGAACGACGGGGTTGATGGAAGGAGTAAAGCGGTGCAGGTGCGGGTCGGTAATGGGATGGGATGGGTCAGCAGTTCAGGGCGCGACGGTCGAAATGTCTGAACCGCTGCCAGATCTCAACAATATCTATTTTCAAGGCACCCGTTATCAGCTATACCCTGTCGAAACCCCTTGCTTTCCCAATGGCGACTGTCTCCATGATAATTACTCTCGACAGAGCCAAAGGACAGACGGTGTACTCGCTCTGTCCCTTGCTATTCGCATACATCTCCCCCCGTCCCCATCCCTATCCATCACTCTATCCGGTGGACTATGTGGCGGCATTCGAGAACGCGTAAATCATGTCTGGGTGGCGCACCCTTCTTCTCCTACCCTCGAGAAAACGGTCATCGCCAAATTCTATGATCCCGTGATGAGTATGAGTTTGTTGATCTTCTCCATCTTGCTGCACAGTCCGTCGCGAGTGAACTGAAAGCATACGAGATGCTACAATCTCTATGCGACTGTTTGCGACAGTTATCCACGAACAGAATGGAAGGACGGTTTATGTTCTGTTATTGGAACTTGTCGCTGGGGAGGGCCTGCAATACCTCTGCGAGACGGGAGATAGAGGAGACGACATCGTTGGTGATTACCTTTGCGAAAACCACCACAAAGCTATCTTCGCGGCCATGTTCCCGCTGGCCTTGGACTTTGTCAGTCGCGGTGTCGTACATGTGGGCTCCGAGGAACGTTATCATCAGACTTTCGTCTTGTCGAGGTCCTTTTTACAGCGATGAGCATTGTCCGGCCCGATTCGAAATCGATGCAGACGATGTTGGGGCAATGATGGTTGATTTTGAGAGGGTCGATCTTGAAGATCCTGATCCGAAAAACATTCGCTTGGTTCGGAGAATGTTTACGAATGTTAAGCCCAGTGAATATTTCTTTTGGTAGTTTCGGAACCTGCATTCATACCCGACCTTGAACTTGGACGCGCTCGGCAGGGATCCGAGCAGCATCATTTACGGTTATGAGTGGAACGAGTGCGAAACGGCCGGCTACTAAATCCGAATATACTCTACCTTGTTCTCTACCTTCTACCACCGTGACTGCCGTCTGTCCGTCCATTACCGCTCCTACATTACTACTCTCCTTGAGTTCCCGCACTATTGAATCCTTTTGCCTCCGTAAATTCAAAATATCGCCGATGTATCTTAGAAGACTTAGAAAAGGACGTTAACGGGACCGCATCTACCCAGCTTTTGCAGTCACCGTGTATCGCAGGAAGATTGCCCTCACGTTTTACTCTTCACGGTCCTATCGCGTCGCTCTACGAATTCTTCAAACCCTATACAGCATGGACATCTGTTTCACAGACATTTAGCTTTTCTCCGACTTGACCACGAACACATGCGGTGCTCGATATGTGCTTGGTCCCTAGCTAAGGGTAACCACGGTATGCCTACACGTAAGACATAAACTCGGGAGAAATGATTGCAATTCTTTCTGCGACTATCAGTCTCGTGGACAGTTGTCAATCCAGGTATATTTTTCGTTTTTGTTGCGACGCTATCGCTGCTCACTCTTGGTTGAAAGGATGACACTTGCTATCTTCATGAAGCGCCCCATTGACTGGCAGGCTCAACAGTGTTCAGATACAGTTTGCCGAACATACGACAGTGATTCAGCCTGGAAATATCCCCGCTATGTGCTATGCCAAAGAGAGCGACGCTACTGTGGCACTGACTGAAGGTGAGCAACTTATATCTGTTTTCCGAGAGTCACCTTTATTTAACATTGCCAGAAGATACCAGAGACCCTAACTCCATCTGCTTCCCTAGTACAAGCGCAGTGATACTATTTTCGCCACCATCTTCTAGTTGCTATGGATTTCCCCAGCCTTGGGGTCTTTCAGGACCAAAGGCACATCGTTGTTAGACCACAAGCTCGTCGAGGGCCCTTTCGATTTTGTCCGACGCGTCTCGAAATCGACGCTGACGATGTTCAGGCGGAGATGATTGACACGGAGAGGGTCCGACTTGATTCTGACCAGCATGTAATTGAACGTTTCCGGAACAAATTCATCAACTGCATACCAAACGAATACTTCTATCTAGTCCAAGGACTTGAGCCAATATCCATAACGCTGTCTCTACACCTCTACCCTTCTCGCGTTCGAGCTTTTATCTTGAAGCACTTTACGATGTCTCCGAAATATCCATGGTTGAGCCAGAGAGTCTCGTCAAGCTCCGCTCGACACTCTCGACTCTGAAGGTTCGCCTTCTCCTGACCATACCCTTTTCATCCTCTCCCTCATCATCTGTCATTACAACACCTAGCTTCTCTGCATGCGGGTGCTCGTGGAACATGTCAACAGCCGATGTTTCCAACAACAACTCAGGCCGCGCGGGGTCTGAGAATCGTTCTGCGATGCTCGCCAGCGGGTTCGTAAGGCGCAGCTGAACGAGTTCAATAGCTGTGACTCTGTGTTCCTTTCCGCCGTTCTTCGTGACTACGATCTCCCGAGATGACAACATCACAGAGGCCGCGGTTATTACGAGCGCGAGAAGGGCATAGGTGTAGAGGATGGCGAGTACGGCTGATAGAGGTGCCAAAGGATACCTACTGGCACTCCTCAGGACAATAGCCTTACAGCCTGTGCTCACGTCGCGTTCGAAGAGAGGCGAGGCGAGGCCCATTGCGGCGTAGGACATATTCCGCGAGAGAACTGTATTGAATGCCTCTGTGGAAAAGGTGGAAGAAGTCCTGAGGGTGGATATTAGATAGTCAACAAGATTCGTCTGATAGGCGAGGTCAAGAGCTGCGAAGAGAGCAGAGGTGGTGTTGAAGTTGGATGGGAGACGGTCTGCAAATGCATACGTGTTGTTTCCGTCGAGAGTACTGTAAGAAAGCGAAACACTGTACGCGGTCATATTGCATGTAGCCAAGTACCCATAGAATGATTCTTCGTCTACTACATACCAGCCAGGCGGAGGATCAACGGGAAGCATGGCTCCGCCGTCCCCGATAGACCATTGTAAGGCGACACGTGCTCCATATGGGTTCAGGACAGAGTCGAGAGGGTATCTACTATATGGAGGTGGCGGCAACGCGTTGGTTGTCAGATTGAACATATCAATGCGTGAAGCTGAAACGTCAGCCGCACTGAAGTTGATGCCGTAGGGGGCATTGAACTGAGAAGGACAGGTGAACCCCCCCGACAGCATATAGGAACAGTCGACCACAGGCTGGCAGTGAGCGGCGAGTCCGAAAGAATTGAATGTAAGGCTGACAACGTTGTCAGGCATAGTACTGGGTACAAGGACTGCCATGTCGTCGACCATGACAGACCTTGACGTGGAACTACTGTTTCCGACGACGGCAAGTCCCTCAGCAACCGTTCCCCCGTCGTTGAATAGGGGAGACCAGTACGTCTCATATGCACAGTTGCGGTAATAGTAACTGACATTATAAGGCCAGTCCAGTGTGGGACCTGGACACGCAGTTAAGTTGATCTTTGTACCCACAACAGGCATCGATTCCGCGTCAATTTCGGTCATAGAAGTATGGATGAAGGTGCTTGCGGTAGTATGTAGCCATAAGTCTGCGGCACTATAAGGTTATCAGTATCTGGCTGCTTCATCTGCCCTGGTAAACGTACGAGAGAAGATGATTCAGAACAATGGCTAGAACGAGGATTGTAAAAGCAAAAATCAAACTAGAGGGCGCTTGCGATCTTCGTTCACGCCCACGCTTGAGGTACCGCACTGTCTCGTATGCGCTAAAAAGATTCGCTGATCCACATAATTTGACGAGCAGGCCATACTGGGCTGCCGTTGGCATAGATTCTATGTGCTCCTTTTCTTGCGCAAGGATCCACATTGAGGCCAGACGATAACCCAGCAAACCTAGAAGAAATGGTACGGTGAGAGCTACCAATTGCGCCTACAGGAATTGTTATCGTCTGACAGAAAGAGCTGAGAAATCGGACTTACAGAAAGAGCTGACATAGCTAAACCGTACATCGTCGTATCAGACTTCAAAGAGCCATCATCGAGTCTGTGAGGTGCTCTTGTTCCCTCTATTGCGACGATAGCATTGACGAAGTACGGGTCCTCACGGGATATGTGGGACTCTATGTGGCAGGATTAAAGCCATACCAATAGTGCGGACGCGAGTCCGGCACTGGCAATGAAAATAAGGATGCCCGGGATGATGACAGCGATTGATATCCTCCTTCGACCGCCGTAAGAGACGCGAGTCTGAGGTTTGGAGCTGTCATAATCATCCAGGAGGCTAACGGCCGATGAGTCGGCGGAAGGTAAGGGAGCGATGTGTAAGGGAGGGTTGTGGGATGGAGTCATTATGTTGTCAGACGCTATGGAGACTTGAAACTCTGATATAGTGTCGGAACCTGTGCTGCGCAGTGATTTCTTCTTCTACAGCATGACTATCACGCAGTACTAGTGCTGTCAGTCTTTAAAGATAGAAAGATAATCATTGGCCTGCGATATTGTTGTCAGTGCCAAGCCGTGTGTCGAGAGTATATGATACTGACTCATGTCATGAGATATCACTTACAGCTGTTTGCATACAGCTTGACAGTCAGGGACGTTTTCGTGGATGATGAAAGGACTTCGTCGTAAACCGTGTTTTGGGGACTTCAAGCGCACGAAACGGCCTCCGAGATCGCCGAAATAGTCATAAACCACCCACAAACGCGTCATCAAGCCCTTAAACCACGGTTTATGACGAAGTCCAGATCACTCTCTTCTCTCGCGTAAAATGCCCGCTACTGTCAAGCTGTCTGCAAACAGCTGTAAGAACCACATCATGGATTAAATGACTTAATTCCGCGTTCAGCTTTCTTCGGGATGCTACCAGATCTGGAATCAAGTTTGCGGAATATTATCATCACATGGTGATGTCCTGATTTAAAGACATGCAAGTTGTTCCAACTCACTATGCATGCGAAGTGTTTTGTCAGGGAGGAGCGATGGAGTATCGACCGCGCTGAAACTCACTTTGGCTCTAGTTTCAGGGTCTAAACTGCGACGGAGACGAAAGGAAGTTCCTTGGTAGAGCTGTGAGTCGGACGTGATGAAGACCGGAAGTACATACATTGCAGGCTGATCCATCATCCGACATGATGCATGATCTTTGAATTCCCGAGAACATTGAGCTGAGTGATGATGTTACGTGCCGAAAAGAGCGGATATGTAGGGAGACTCGTAGTTCAACGAAATTTACCTTCAAGGATCAAGTTAAGTATAACTTTGCGCCAAGGAGCAGCAGTGCGAAGAAGAGCCTGAAGAGGCCGGCTAAATCCGAGCATGCTCTTTTACCGCCACTATCACGTTACCGCTACCTTGACTTCTAACCGTTATTGAATCTCTTTCTCGTCGTCGCTCCCCTGCATAACTTCCACATGCCGGCACCTCGCCATTGTAAGCGCATATAGCCAGCTTTTGCGGCGCCGACTTCATTGCAGTTTTCCGTTGAATAGGCGATATTTGCAATTTTCAGGACGCGCCCCATTGACCACCGTCGGCGGACCGCAAGCAGCTCTACTCTCGTCTTTTTCATAAGCCTTTGCGAGTGGTAGGAGGCGTTGGGATGGCCACAATTTATCGGCAGCTGTGCATCCATGAACGAGGGTTGTGTGCCATTGCCAGTGGTGCGTTAATATTGGTTCTTGACTGTTCACAAACTCAACAGCTTTCAGATACAGGTCGTGAGTTACCTTTTCGCCCTTTGGCGTACCTTTCTCTTTAACTATGAGCGACGGAGTCGAGGGAAGGAGTGAAGAGGTGCATCAGAAAAAGGGTGCGCGTAGGTGATGGGATTGGCAGCGGCAGTTCGGACGGCCGAAGTTCGGGAAAGGGCACCCAAAAGGGGCCACTAAAGCAACCTTATGTCTGAACCACCTGAACCACTCGATGGTGATCCCAGTACTGTCTACTTTCCGGGAGCTTGCTATCAGCTATACCCTGTCGTGCCCCCTTGCTTTCCAGATGGTGACCAGCAATGTCTCCACGATAATCACTCTTGGCAGCGCCACAGGACTGAAGGCATACTAGCTCCATCCCTCGCTAATCGCATACGTCTCCCCTCAACCCCATCCCTATCCATCACCCTATCCGACAGACTCTGTGACGGCGTTCGAGAACACATAACTCATGTTTAGATAGCGCACCCTTCTCTCCTTCCCTCGAGGAAACGGTCATCGCCAAACTCTATGATCTCGTATACCTCCATGATGAGTACGAGTCTGTCGATCCTCTCCGTCTCGCCGCTCGGTCCGTCCTGAATGAAGCGAAAGCATACGAGACGCTCCAATCTCTTCAAGGAATCTGCATTCCTCGATGCCTCTGTCTCTATACGACAGTCATCCGCGAACAGGACGGGAAGACGGTGTATGTCCTGTTATTGGAGCTCGTCGCCGGGAAAGAGCTGCGGTACCTCTGAAGATGTAGAGAGAAGCAATTGTCACTGATTATATTTACCACGCTCTTCCAGATGATGATAGATTGGAGAGACCTTGGTGTCCAGGACGATTTGGCCCCAAGGAACATTCATCAGACCCCCAGCTCGTCCAGGGACCTTTTCGCCTCGATGAGCGTTGTTCGGCTCGGCTCGAATTCAATGCTGACAATGTTGGGGTTGTGATGGTTAACTTTGAGAGGATCCACATCGAATACTCACCTAATCCGAAGGTGGTTAGCTGGTTGCGAATGCCGTGATCAAAGACCAAGCAACTGTATCCTATCAAGCCTCCTCGATTTCTCAAGGACAAGTAGTGTGAACACGATAGGCGCTCCTGGCAGCATCAAAAAGAACGTGGAATCTTCGCTCTGTGCCTCACCAATCGACTACACATCCCAGCACGATCGCCACCACCATTGTCCATCACATTGTCCATATACTGTGTGAACACGTTGCCCTCGTCTGGACTGCTTTCGCCTCGTTTTCTATCCCAAAGAAAGCCTCCACTACCATTGTCGTCATGCCAAATTTTATGTATACTCCAATGACCCTGATGGCACAGCCGTCCGAGTCGCCGACACCTTCGCCTCGCTACTCGGTCCGCCGCCAGCGAAGTGAGAGCATACAGCTCGAGTTTCTCCCAGGACCAGTGCTCCTCAACGTCTATGCCATTTGTCTTCGCGAACAAGAGATCAGGACCGTGTATGTTCTCCTGGCTAGGAAGGATCTGCGGTATATCTGTAGTCAGGGAAGATCGTGGCTGATTAACTGTTCCACATGCACCGTGATACTATATTCGTCACCGTCTTCCAGTTGAGTATGGATTTCCTCATTTCCCCTTGGTGTCATGGGTATTGGCGCAAGTTTCTGAACTAGTAAGAGAAGTACACGCTGGGTATGTCATTGCTAAACTTAATCCGGAAGTTTACTCTCAGTCACGGCTTGAATCTTGCCAGCGTCGATTTCGAGGTGTGCCTTACAAGAACAAAAGAATCTTCGATGAGCTGGCAGTCTAACGATGACATCCTTACAGACGTTGTCTATACATCTCTGATCTCTCGCGCATAGTAGCATTTATCAGGCTCTTATCTTGGAAGGTCCTAAGTACTTATTAATAACGTCGAAGTGCTTTACAAGATCTCTTATATACACTTTGTGTAGTGACACTACAAAAAAGTCTTTATACAGTTTTCGTCACGTCCGGTCAAAATATGATTAGATCTAAACGTGTCCAAAGAAACACTTTCACCTCCGCGAACGATTTCCTTCAAGTTTCCCAGGCCGAAATCACTGGGAGTCGGAAGTGATATTCAGGGTTGAGCCAGAGAGCCTCGTCAACCTCCGCTCGACACTCTCGACTCTGAAGGTTCGCCTTCTCCTGACCATACCTTCTCCATCATCTCCCTCATCATCCGCCATTACAACTCCGAGTTTCTCTGCATGCGGGTGTTCGTGGAACATATCCACAGCCGATGATTCCAACAACAACTCAGGCCGGGCCGGGTCTACAAATCGCTCTGCGATGCTCGCCAGCGGGTTAGTAAGCCGCAGCTGAACAAGCTCGATAGCTGTAACTCTGTGTTCCTTTACACCGTTCTTTGTGACTGATCTCCCGAGACGACAACATCACACAGGACACGGTTATTACGAGCGCGAGAAGGGCGTAGGTGTAGAGGATGGCCAGTACGGCTGATAGAGGTGCCAAGGGATACCTGCTGGCACTCCTCAGGAATACAGAATTACCGCCAGTGCTCACATCCCGTTCGAAGAGAGGCGACGCGAAACCCATTGCAGCGTAAGACAAATTTTGCGAGAGTGCTATATTGAATGTCTCTGTGGAAAAGGTGAAAGAAGTCCTGAGGGTGTATTTCAGATAATCAACCAGATTTGTCTGATAGACGGGGTCAAAAGCTGCAAAGAGAGCAGACGTGGTGTTGAAGTTGGACGGGAGACGGGACGTAGATGCATACGTATTGTTTCCATTCAGAGCACTATAAGAAAGCGAAACGTTGTACGCAGTCATATTGCATGTACTCGTGTACCAATATGTGACCATTGAGTAGTTCACGGGTCTTTGATACCACCCGGGTGTACCATCAGCGGGAAAGGCGGTGTCATTCGCACCACTGTCTTCCCAATAGAGGATGACACGTGCTCCATACGGGTTCAAGACAGAGTCGGGGAGGTATCCACTCCATGTATCTGGCGACAAAGTGTTGTTTGTCAGATTGAGCATCTCAGTGCTACTATCGCCTGCAGGTGGTGAAATGTCGATCGGCCTCCCGATGTTGTAGGGGGGATTGAAAGAAGGACAATAGAACGCCGATTGCCGTGTATGATCGACTAAACAGTCGACCACAGGCTGGCAGTGAGCGACGAGTCCGAAAGAATTGAATGTAAGGTTGTCAACGTCGTCAGGCATAGTACTGGGTACAAGGACTGCCATGTCGTCGACCATGAGAGACCTTGACGTGGAACTACTGTTTCCGACGACGGTAAGCCCTTCAGAGAACATTCCTACGTCACCCCATTGGTAGACATTGAAATCCTCTTGGGCGTACGCACTAGCAAAGTGTGTACAGTTGCTGTAGTAAGTTGGACCTGGCGACGACATGCCCGTGCGATCTTGTACAGACACTGTGGGACCTGGACACGCAGTAAGATTGATCTTTGTACCCATGGCAGGCATCGATTCCGCGTCAAATTCAGTCATGGAAATGTGGAGGAAGGTGCTTGCGGTGGTGTGCAGCCATAAGTCTGCGGCACTATAAGGTTATCAGTATCTGAGTGCTTCGTCTGCCGTACGAGAGAAGGTGATTTAGAACAATGGCTATAACGAGGATAATAAAAGCAACAATCAAGCTAGTGGGCGCTTGCGGTCTTCGCTCACGCCCACGCTTGAGGTACCGCATTGTCTCGTATGCACTAAAAATATTCGCCGATCCACATAATTTGACGAGCAGGCCGTACTGGGCTGCTGTTGGCATAGATCCTGGGCGCTCCTTTTCTTGCCCAAGGATCCACATTGAGGCTAACCGATACCCCAGCAAACCTAGAAGAAATGGTACAGTGAGAGCTACCAGCTGCGCCTACAGGTGGATTGTTATCGTTTGAGAGAAAGAAAGAGCGGAATAATAAACTTACAGAAAGAGATGACATAGCTAAACCGTACATTGTCGTGTCAGACTCCATAGAGCCATCGTCGCGCCTGTGGGGTGCTGATGTTCCCTCTATTGCGACGATAGCATTGAGGAAGTACGGGTCCTCACGGGGTATATGGGATTCTACGCGGCGGGATTGAAGCTATATCAATAGTGAGGACGCAAGCCCAGCGCTAGCGATGAAAATAAGGATTCCCGGGATGATGACAGCGATTGATATCCTCCTTCTACCGCCATAAGAAACGCGAGTCTGAGGTTTTGAGCTGTCATAATCATCCAGGAGGCTAACGGCTGATGAGTCGACGGAAGGTAAGGGAGCGATGTGTAGGGGAGGGGGGTAGGATGTCGCCATCGTATTATCAGATGCTGTGGAGACATGAAAGTCTGATATAGAGCCGGAACCTGTGCAACGCGCTTCCTCAAGCTGATTATCAGGCAGTTCGTTGGTGATGTCCGTCTTTAAAGATACAAAAACATTCATGGGCATGGGATGTTGACGTAAACTTTGCCAAGCCGTGTTACGGTTTCGAAGAATGCCATATGATACACCGCAAAGACCGGCGCATTTTAGTTGTTATGGAACGAAGCCTTTTCCTGAACTGGCTGTCAGTAAAACAGTATGACGAGCTTTTCCCCCTATAGAACAATGGACTTAAGTCACCTTCTCGTTTACCGCATGCAAAGCAAGGGCGTAAAAACAGAAGCTGAAATCGAAACCATTTAAAGTCCCGTTTTCGGCTATTCAGTATGCGTCTCGGGTGGTGAACATCTGGCGCAAATGCTGAGGCTGGCAATTTGAACCAGCTTGTCTTGGGATCGGCGGTGTGGACGATGGATCAGATGCACGTTCAGCTTTCCTCGGGACGGTATCATCGACCGCGCCAAAACCCACTTTGGCTTTAGTTTCCTTAACTGCAACGGAGGCGAAATCAGAAGTTCCTTGGTAGAGCTGTCAGTCAGACGTGATGAGAATTGGAAGTACATACATTGTAGGCTGATCCATCATCCAACATGATCTTTGAATTCCCGAGAACGTCGTAGTTCAACGTAATTTACCTCCAGACCAGCGTAAGTATATAATTCTGCGCCAAGGAGCAAGGCTGATCAGTGTAAAGAGGCCGCCTAAATCCGAGCATGCTCTACCTTTTTACCGCCACCATCATGACTGCTGTTCATCCAGCCCAGCCCCTCATCTATTACCGCTGGGCGTGGTCGCGCCTCTCCTTGGGTTCTAACGTTATTGAATATCTTTCTCGTCGTCGCTCCCTTGCATAACTTCCGAATGAGGGTACCTCGCCATTGTAACCGCATATAGCCAACTTTTGCAGTGCTTCCTTTGCTACGGCTCCATTGCAGTTTTGGGGTGAATAGGCGATTTTTGCAATATTCATGAACCGCCCTATTGAACCGCCGTCTGTGGACCGAAAGCTGCTTTACCCTCGTATTTTTTATGAGCCTTTGCAGGTGGTAGGAGGTGCTAGAATGGCTACAATTTGGCGGCAGTTGTACATCCATGAACGAGAATTGTGTGCCAGTAGTGCGTTAATATTGGCCTTGACTGTTCACAAACTCCGCAGCTTCAGACACAGGACACGAGCTACCATTTCGCTCATTGGTGTACGTTGCCCTTTGAGTACGAATGACGGTCGAGGGAAGGAGTGAAGAGGTGCATCAGAGAAGGGGTCCGGGTCGGTGATGGGATGGGATCGGCAACGGCAGTTCGCGGGGCGTGACGGCCACATTTCGGGGAAGGACACCTGACAGGGGCCACCAAAGCAAGCTTATGTCTGAACCAGATGACACGACGCCAGATCCTAATGACATCTACTTTTCAGGCGCTTGTTATCAGCTATACCCTGTTGAACCCCCTGCTTCCCCAATGGCGACAGGCAATGTCTCCACGATGATAACTCTCTACAGCGCCAAAGGACGGAAGGGGTACTCGCTCTGTCTCTCGCTAATCGCATGCATCTCCCCTCGTCACCATCCCTATCCATCACCCTATCCGACACACTCTGTGGCGGCATTCGAGAACACATAACTCATGTTTGGGTAGCGCACCCTTCCTCTCCTACCCTTGAGAGAACGGTCATCGCCAAATTCTATGATCCCGTGTACTTCCTTGATGAGTACGAGTCTGTCGACCCTCTCCGTCTCGCCGCTTGGTCCGTTGCGAATGAAGTGAAAGCATACGAGATGCTCCAATCATTTCAGGGAACCCGCATTCCTCGATGCCTTGGTCTCTATGCGACAGTAATCCCCGAACAGGATGGAAGAACGATTTATGTCCTTCTATTGGAGCTCGTCGCCGGGAAAGACCTGCGCTACCTCTGTGAAGATGTAGAGAGAGAGGAAATTGTCGCTGATTATCTCTGCGAGCAGCATTGTGAAGCTATATTCGCCACGCTCGTCCAGTTGATGATGGATTTCATGGATCTCGGTGTCCTTCAGGACGATTTGGCCCCAAGGAACGTTATTATTAGACCCCCGGCTCGCCCAGGACCTTTTTGCTCCGACGAGCGTTGTCCGGCTCGCTTCGAAATCGATACGGACGACGTTAGAGCCGTGATGGTTGACTTTGAGAGGATCCGCATTAAATACCCACCTAATCCGGACACGGTTAGCTTGTTTGGGAGGTTGTTTGCGAACGCTGATGTCAAAGATTATTTTGCTTCCTGGTTCCGGAACATATGTGCATACCCGGACTATAATGGCTGAAAGCCCACCATTTGAATATCGTAGTTGTGCTACTAGTACATTTTCACGTACTGAATCACATAGTGAAGTCGAGTCTCAAACACTCATTCATGATTGTCGATCCATCAAACCTCTCTTGTTACTTCTGGGATTTGCCAACACGATGCCTTTTGTGCCTGCTCTCATCCCATTGCGGTGTAAGACATTTCTGATTCCTTCGTCTGCCTTGGTTGGTTAGAGGATGATCAAAGCGGAAACCAAGCCAGGGAAATAACCTTCGCTCACGCCTACATTTGAGATACCGCGCTGTTTCGTATGCGCTGAAAAGGAATTCGTCGACCAGAATTGATTTCAAACTAGCTCAGGTCCAGGGAATAACAATGAATTTCTACAGTCTTGGGTGACTGCCCCACGGTGGAGACATGATCCCATGAAATCAGAACGTCAGAAGTAGAAATGTATTCACTTAGAGAAGGGTAGAACTCCCCCCAAACACTTCCAGGCGTGTTTGAAGCCAGCGGATCGATTCGAAAATAGATCTGTGGGAGATTCTCAGTAACACTGCAACAAAGGAAGTGAGAATTATTGACAAATCCATCATAACTCCCGGTAAGATGCGCAAGCCAAGCATACTGATCGGAGTCTACGGCGGTGGTAACTGCTAAAAGATCAGTGGAAGGTCTTCAAACAATTTTGATGTTAGAAATTATTTACCGAGCTCCAAGCCCTGTCGGATATACGGGTGATTGTCTTCAAAGACTTCAAAAATTCTTTGTTTGTTCTCGAAAAACCAGCTGTCAAAATGATTTCCTACAAGGTGTCGGGAAAGTGCTCGTCCCAAAGTGAGATGGAGGTTTGGACATGAGTGTCCATGTCCAACATGGATATCATACGGCCTGGGTTCGTCAAGAGAATGAATGGTTAGAAGAAAAGGGCATACGTACGATCTTCGACCTACCAATACAGAGGTATTACCGTGCTGGTAATTGTATGTTTGCGATCCCACCCCTGGTTAGGAGAATAATTTGGGTTAAGGATCAGTTTTGTCGCTACACGTTCGAGGAGTGACGCCATGTCACGAATTCGTGGCTCCGTGGACAATGTTGGATCAATGGCATTGAAGAGTAATAAACTTCCTGGACAGGGGGTCGACGTACCCCACAGAGCCCACTGGAATGACTTGTTCAAACGTTGATATATAAATATCAGCCTCTTCTCCTAAATGAGGTGTCAGCATAAAAGAGTAAAAGAACTTGAAAAGCACAACGGACCGAAATGCGGAACGTAATACCAGCGTGGCCAGCTCCTTTGTTCGCCAAACATACAACGATACACAAAGTCGAGTCCAATATCCTGATAGGGAAAATCGTACAATTTCTTAATAAAGGAAATCGACGAGCAAACGGCAATGTCGACATCAGTAGTCAACGAATATAGGCATCGCCACCTCTTGATAGGGTCTATCAAACGCTTCACAATCACAGGCGTGGCTCCCATGATGGTAAGATGTTGAACTCGTGGCTTGATAGTCGGTTTTCCACAGTTGCAGGCCCGGGGAAGCCGCAGACGGAAATCAGTGGACACGCAACGACGATAGTGGTAGATGATCGTTAGCCGTGTGATTTGTCGGGGAACCCAGAACCGGGGGATGTGGATTTGCGAATCGTCAACATAGTCAACATAGATGTGGGTCGCATGTACGGGTGGATTAGGGTCATGGAATATCCTCCGAAGTGTGGACACTATTCCCCGGTTTGCTTCAATGGACGGTTCGCATCCGTGCGCGGCGGAAGTTAGCAGCAGTGGCATAGTCATATAGTCAATTCTGAAAGTTATGGTGCGGCAGAGCATTGGATGGGAGATCGAGGATAGCGACTGGATGCGATACAGCCGTCCTTCATTACAGGAGAAGGGGATGAACGAGTGCACGGAGTTCACCTCCTTGATCATGGCAGACCATTGTTTGGATACAAGAGAGCAAGTCAAGAAAGCGTTAACTTTCTCATAGATAGTGAATTGACTAGCCCAGAGTTCGGTCAGAATACGGAAGATGAGCTCGAATACGAGCGCCATGGGACTCAGGATTCAGAATGTCGCAGTCTAAGTACTGCGAGTATTAGGTCACGCCAAACTCGGCCCGATGTGCCGGATATGTGGCTCACGTTCAACACCGTCTTCTCGTCATCTTTCGATGCCTGGCAGCGATTCAATTGTCGCTTGTAGACAACAAGCCTGGACATCGTACTCACTAGCAATGGAAGAGGCGATACACATCATCGCAGGACCAGACTACCGTGGACACTTTTAGTCAGACGTGGGTATGAAATTCCCTGCCTTGCCAAAATACTTCAAGGGAGCAAGTCAAGTATTCGACAAAGGGGAGGGACACTGGAAATACGACCATATTACGATCGGGTCCTCCATACAAGACGTGATTCGCGGCCGCGACAAGCACAGGCCCCTCCCGAAGAATAGACATTGTACAGTGTGCCGCTCTCGCCATTTCCGTCACTCGCTGCGCAAATGATTGTTCCCCCCCGCCCATCATATGTGTATGTGGTGGGCTGCCATGTTTTTCGAGACCTGCAGCCGTCTTTGTGGTCCTCTTAACATCGAACAAGGATCCCTATACTCCCAGCGGGGAAAGGTTGGCTCAATGCACCTGGTCGATGACGAGTGTTCGTTGTTTCCGCTGACACTGCGACTCTCGACAAGGATGCAGTAGAAGACGAACAGGAAGTGACTGACAAGGCGATGGAGGAGTCAAACCATGGGCAACATCCGGTGTAGCACATGTTAGTCACCTGCAGTCTCGTCTCTGCAAGCCACTCTGAAGAGCAAGAGAAGCTAGAAGAAGATATGCGTAAGGTCGAGGAATGGGGTCGAGGAGAGTTGGCAAGTGGCCAGAAGGGCTGTCGCAAGGTTCGGAGGGGTTGTCATGAATGAGGTCGAGGTCCTTGGTCATCCGGAGGAAGAAAAGGTATGTTTCACGCTTGCTCGCGGCGTACTTATGTAGCAACAGCTGGAGGACTTGGAGCGAAGCCGTGGCGAGAGGACGTAGGTGTAGTGTCAGGACAGTTGATAGAGGACCGAATGATACCGTCCCGCGCATGACAGTTTTTTTGTCCCTGCTCTCGTCCCACTGTGGTGCAAGATATCTCTGAAACCTTCGTCTGCCCTAGTAGGTTGGAACGAGGATGATCAAAGCGGAAATCAACCCAGGAAGACGATCTTCGCTCACGCCCACACTTGAGGTACGGTTCGCTGACCCTTGACAAACAATTCACGGGCTCGTTGCGGTGAAGACTGGATGGGCAAAGTTGACTATATTCGGAACGTAAGAATGACAGTTAAGACTGCGTTTTGGGCGTGTAAGTCGTGGCCTATCGAAGTAAGATCACCAGCATCTCCTGTACGTTTGTCATACACATTCACGCCAAAAATCCAGTCAACGCAGGTGTCCATCGCTTCCTTACGAACTCGAGCGTCAGTCAAGGTTCGATCTTGGTAAGAGTAAACGCACCATCATGGCTTTGGCGGAAGCGTCGTGACCACGTCATGAAAGTTTATTTCTTTGAGCCAAATTGACGACCCTTGTTGTCGTGGGAGTTCGACAAGAACTTCCGACTGCGCCGACTTGTATCCGCAGAAATCCTCCACTTCTCGTTGACCGTATCGTTTCTGCCGGCAAACTTTCCTACGAGGGAGAGAGAGAGAGGGCCAGTTTTGACACCAAGATCCTCTGGTCACTGCCCATCGAGTTGTTCACTGCTTGGTTTTTATGAAAAACGGGGCGCGTCTACGGTCATTTTTTTTTTTAGAGGATATCAAAACACCACCAGACAGAAACATACCCAAAACGCGCATATACTCGGCTTGCCCGTGGTCAGCTTGACCCCCATTGAAAATCTTCTACAGCTAGTGCATGTTGAATAATGTCGAAGAGGATATACTCGACGTCGGTGCCTTCGGTATGATGCCCTCGTCGACCTCGTTGTTCCCAAAGGTGACAGAGAGTGTCTGCCATCGCCTTTATCGATATGGTAGTGCACACTCGGCTTGTTCTAGAGATTCGCTTCCACCTGCAGGCTGGGCCTACTTTCGAACAGGTAGTCCTGGCGGCGGCCACAGCTGCGTGAAAAAATGGTGCAGGGTTGTTGAGAGAGGGAGAGGGATCGTCGTTCGATTTGAAATTAAACTGACCGCGCTTACCCCTTTCTTCCTCCCGTCATCTCGAATGCCCTCATGGCTGAGGAATTCCTAAATTCGATACAGTTTGGCGGAAATCATGCAGAGTTCCAGTTTCCCGGTACCGGTAGTGCAGGCGAAAAGCCAAGAGACGGTGAGCTGCTAGCCTATCACATTCGTATTTCTCTCTGAAAGAAAACCGTATATTAGCCTTTCGGATAGGGATAGATACCTTCGGAATGGGATTCATTAGAGGTCCCCCGACTCAGTTTGTACCAGGCTTTCAAGCACAAGATCTAGAGCGTGCCCAGCTCTCTCTGAATTTCGGGAAGCAAGTATGTAGCCAGCTTCTTGCTTGGGTATCTTACACTGATTTTCAAGCAGGAAATGTTCTTTAAAGCAAGATTCGACAACGACTACTACCCTGGTAAGTATTAGACACATCCCTTGGTCGTGCTTCTTTGACGTTCGTATTATCAAGTGTTACTATGCACCAGCAAACTTTGTGACATCGAAAAGGTCATATACAACAATAATCAGCGCACCGGAGACTATAAGCATGTAACTTTGACCATCACGTTCTCTAAGCCTCCGCAAATCAAAGCCGATTGGAAGTTCCTGTATCCGCGCGATGAGCCGTTACCGCCTGGGGTTCACATTCGGCGTGCTACTGAGGATGATTGGAATGGTGCTATACCCAAAGATCAATGCTGTTGCCAGCCTTTGTCTCCGCTTCCAAGCGGGGTCCGGCAAAAGGCCCCGATGAAGGTGCCAAGTCCTTTGTTTTCTTTTGAACCGTTCATTACTGATGCCTCGTCAAGTTTGGGCATTGGAGGACGTTTCAATTCACTGCCATCTTAGACAAGAGATCACGGGACAGTGTTCTTCATACTCTTGATCGTCTACGAACGCTGGAACGCGGGGAAGAAGCGCGAACAACGGTGCACTATGACCCCGTCACTGTCTTCCCGACTTCTCCTTCAACAATTAATGACATTGCCGAATATTTGAGACGCGAATACAAGGACCACCCGAACTCTTTTGAGTGTCAATACTTGTTCCTCGGGCTTGTCTCGCATGGTATCCTCTTACCACACTCTGATTCCGGTGAGTATCTTTCATCTCCCACGTAGACAAACACAGACTCGTCTTCTTCAGTCGGCAGTCTTAGGCATGCACTGCAGTTTTCGTTCAACGCTCCCAGGGTTCTCCGTGCCCTCTTTCGGTTAGAACGCTTGGACGAATCGCAAATGGCACAACAGGTAAAGGTCGCAGAGGCCGTTCATGTTACTCAGGCTGGCCATTCGACCAATGAAGCCGGTCTTCCGACTGATCTTCCCCCGGACCGTATCTATATGAGACGTGTCCACGTCACCCCAACTCGAGTTTTGCTTTTCCCGGCGTCAATTGAGACCAGTAATAGGGTTATTCGGCGTTGGCCAGAGTTCCAAGATAACTTTTTGCGCGTGAGGTTTGTCTACAAGCTATATTCTGCCCGGATTATTATTCACTCCTCTATCCCACAGTTTTGGCGACGAAGATGGTAAACTTCGCATCAACGCGCTTCTGCAACGAAGCGATGATGATGTTTGTCTTTTATTTTCTGCACGACTGGCCTCAAACACTCACCTCTACCTAGAATCCCCGTACAGGGGTTCTTGCACGGATACGAATCGCTCTTGAGAAGGGCATACAAATCGGGTCGCGCCACTACGTGTATGTTGTTGTATTCTTCTCTTCCAGCATGTGAATCTGAACAAAGGCAAAGTTTTCTTGCCGCTGGCGAGTCACAATTGAAGGAACATTCCTGCTGGATGATCCACGAAGAGCCAGATCGTGGATTTACAGCAAATATTGTGCGCCAGAATATGGGCAACTTTGGAAGCATCCGCATTGGTGAGTGTTTGGCGGGCCTGTTGCTATCTCAATCTGACGGGGGGTCAAGTTGCCAAGCACGCTAGTAGGATGGGTTTGTGTTTTAGCGCCACGAGGAATGTGTGCGACATAACGTCGAGAGACAAAATACCAGACATTGCGTATCATACATAGTAAGTTTGTGTCGTTTCCGGTAGAGCGTCCTAACAGTACTGTAGCAATTACACCGACGGTGTGGGGAATTGCAGCGTTGAGCTCGCCGAGATGTGCGCTAAAGCTCTTGGAAACAACATGTCTCCGTCAGCGGTTCAAATTCGGATGGGAGGGTGCGCCTTAATAGTTTCATCTGATACCCAGAAGACACTGACGTTCCTTCTTGTGTAGCTATAAAGGAATTTTATCCGTCCTTCCTCGTCTTCGAGGAACGCATGTGAGGTTGCGCCCTAGTATGAGAAAATTTGCTAGCAACAGCACCGAATTGGGGGTAATGAAGGTAGGCCGCGACCTTGATACGAAGATCAGTTAATCGTTCACGTTTTTAGATATCCACCCACTCACATGCCCACCTCAATCGCCAAGCCATCTCGCTTCTATCTCATCTCGGCGTGCCCGACGAAGTCTTCATACGGATGATGCAGATCCAGATCAGGAATATCAAGAATATCGAATTACACATTGAGCGCTTAGACGACACAAAGCATGTGGCGAGGAAGCTCTACAAGTCTTCGGAACTGCCGATATTGCAGATGCTGAAGGCGCGATTCAACAAGGAACCTCTGTTGCGAAATGTACTCAAGTGCATAGAGTGCCAGCTTCTGCAAGATTTGAAATACCGGGCTGTGAGTGTCGTTCAAGACGTTCTACAGCAGGAAGACTAAAAGGGAATTATAATTAAACAGCGTATCCAAGTAAATGAGGGAGCGTTTTTGATGGGTAACTAATCCTGGTTTCCTCATATTATCCGTTGTGCTCACTTTTGTCCATCAAGGTATCGCAGATGAATCTGGGTAATTCTTGTTCACGCATGGCGGTATTTTCTAACTAATTCTCGTAGTGTCTTGAAACCGGGAGAAATCTACTGCGCCGTACATCCTCCTGGAGGCAAGAGACGTGTTGTTACGGGGCAATGCACGATATTTCGTAATCCATGCCTCCATCCTGGTCAGTGTAATTGTCTTTCCAACATATTTTTTATTTACGTCATAATTTTTACTGGCAGGCGATATTCAGCTAGCAACAGCCATCGACCATGAACGATTTTCCCCGCAGGTCTGGCAGGGCCATCCGCCCACGAACGTTGTCGTCTTCTCTACGCAACCGGGCGAAAGAAATCTGCCCTCTAAGTAAGTGAAACGATACTTTTTCTTCTGCGTTTATATGTGCTCATTGTTATTAGACTTTCTGGAGGCGACCTGGACGGTGCGTCTCGAATTCTTTGCCCTTTCGTGCCGTGTTCTAATTGCTGAGTAGGGGACTTTTTCACGGTTTTATGGGACCCTGAACTTCAGTAAGCCATGGGCGAAAGCATAACATACTACATTTTGTTGATGAGGCCTTCAGGATCGAGGATCCGGAAGAACCGATGGATTATACTCCTGTAGAACCAGAGGAGATCCCGGACGATCAGGACAACGTTGAAGTCGATGATATATGTGAATTCTTCGTGGGTATGTACATTCTCTTACTCAACTTTCTCGGCTATGACACGGACCTTTCCAGAGTTCATGAAGTCTGATGTGCTGGGATTAGTTTCGCATATACACGAAGCGAAATCCGACAATCTTGACCCGTCGGACCCTCAGTGTTTGGAACTTGCCCAATTAGCTTCAGATGCGGTTGATTTTACAAAAACGGGCGTGCCCGTGAAGATACCTCTGCATCTTCAAAACAGCGAGGCTCCAGACTTCCAACGTGAAGGCGGGTACCCGTCCAACAAGGTTTTGGGAAAACTTTACAGGCTTATCCAGCCGCCTCTGGAGTATACGCCTGTCGCGTAAGTGTTGGCTTTCCAATGTTTGACGAGTAATGCTAATTGCTGTGGCTTGTGAAAGTGGGGTGCTTCGAAAGCACTCTTGGCTACCAAGCATGATTATACCGACATTGTACCTGAAGGAAGTAGGGAAAGCAAAGCATGCTTATGATATCGAATTGGAGGGGCTCATGCGAAGGTACGTGCTCCGCTGCCTGCTACCTGCAAGGACTCTGGTGACGCATGTAATACAGACATTCCATGTGCGAGGCGGAGCTATGGGCTGGCGTCTCAGTTAATGGGGATCGAAAGAAGAGACGGGAGCGTGACTCTGCCGTGCGGGTAAGAAGCATCCCATCAAACTCATTTCCCATTCTGATGACTCATACTCGCGTCTTCAGGGACCCGTCAAAGAGGCAATGGAGGCGCTACGGCGTACGTACCAAAATCATGCAAAACGATTTGCGCAGGCTCAGCTGGACAAGGACATGAAAAAATGGGCTATTGCTGCATATCACGTTACGTACGAACAAGATTCGACAAACGAATACGTCAATATACACAACGAGAGTAACAGGGGCAGCACACCTGGTAGCGTGTTTGCCGATGAAGGATTACTTGAGGAGCAAGACGCCGAAGTTCCTCGGCGACACTTGATTTCATTCCCATGGTTATGGGCGATAGAGGTATGTTCTCCTTTCGGGTATGTCCAGAGCGTTTGAATTACTGCTGACTGGTTCGCGTAGCTGTGCCATGCTGTAACAGACGATATCATCAAGGAGGAGGAGGAGGAAGACGATGCAGCCCTGTTGCAAGACCAGGTGGAAGATGTCTGATTGTGTGTATCATTTTGTGTAATTTTTAGTGTAATCAACCGGACTTGACTTGAATGTATGGCATGATCAACAGATGTTGTCGGGTACGACAGGGTACGATTTGATTATTGGGGTACACGGTGGGTTCCTTCTTGGGTCCAGTACAGCCGCGATACACCGATGCAGATTACCGGATAGCTAGCTGTCTGCTTGATGATAAAAGCACCCTTTCTACAAAGCCATGATCCTTGACGCATGTGTGCGCGCTTGGTACCGAACACATCTTTGGCTTAGGGTTTGTTTCATTTTTGGTGGTGGGGTGGTTTTTCACACTTTCCTGAAGATAGCTTGCACTTCGTACCTTGCTGGCTCCGCGTTTTCCGAAACAAACTTGGTGCCGAAACGAACATTTCTCGCCTGAGGATCCGAACGGTTCTGTCCGGTCAGGATTGAACACCGTGCTCGGACAGTTTCCAGGTCTCTTTAGATCACCGTGCGCTCTTTCGTCATGAATGAACTCCCCAGGAAGAAGGATGTCATTGAATGATGCTAGGTAAGAGCTGCATGACAGTTTCGAAACGGAAGTCCTGAAAAAACGGAGGTGCGAATCGCATGATCACTTCAATGAATACAGGGTTCTGAGTGTGTAAAAGGGGCCGACTATCCGTAGCGTGTAGGGAGCGACATTTTAATCATGTATTAAGCATCCATAGGGTCACAGGTTTATGCAGGAGAATACAGCTGTGATACACTCATATCTTGAAGCTTGACGCCTACATAGTTGCCGGACGGAGACTTCCTCCTCAATTCTTGGACGTAGCCGTGCACTATGAACAGACCATCTGTAGGAGAATATTTATGAGACTCATGAACAACCAGATACTCCAATAAAATGATCGTACGGAATTGGGTCAACCATATGAGGTAAAGGATCCCGCTAATTGTCCCCCTGGTCACGTTTGTACGACACATAGTCGCTGCATCCTCGGTATTTTTGCAGTTGACGCCAACTTCATCATCGTATTCCTTGCTGTACAGCTCGAACAGGGCAATGAATCCCATAATGAGTAAACTGAAGCCGAGCGAGGCAGCCTGCATGACTTTGAATGCATCGACTAGCTTGACTCTTGCTTTGAATGCTGCGACCAAACTACAAAAACATCAGCTTCTGATGAGAAGAGGGGCACTAGGTGGCATACCCGAAGAGGGAGACGAGAGCGATGAGGGTGTATATGCCGGCGCTGATCCATACCAACTTTTGGTGGGGTAGGATTAGGACGAGGGAATGATTCAAGATATCTTTAACGTTGATCCATCCGACTACGGCGATAAACACACTGCCGAGGAACGTCAGGCCAGCGATGATCTGCAAGGATGTTTTTTAGACCGTGCGTGCGGCGATCAAAGTGGAAGCATACACACCATGACACCTAGGCGCAAACAAAGGAGATTGTGCAAGTACATAGTAATGTGCAGAAAACGAGGCTCGCAGGCAGGACTCGAAGATCTTATATTGGCGCGAGTTTGAGTAAGTCTCGGACTCTTTGATCGAGAACACAGCCAAAAGACACAGGATTGGGGAGGGACAGACGGGACGTCCAAGAATTCCGGACCTCACTCCCCTACAGTGTCTCACGAATAGTTCCAATGGAGAATACCTGCCTCAACGACCATTTGTTTTGGTGGCTCCTTTAGGAAATGCCCTCGAATACATAGCGGGTAGGAAGGACTAGGAAAGTAGACGGCCTTGTGCTATTTCGGCGTCGTGTCAGGAAGTGGATTGCTGGTCCCCCTTTCGTGCGCTTGCCCCAACTCCCCCTGTGAGACACTCGAACATTTCTGCAGCTCGACCTCCGGTACGTAGAGAAGTAAGCGTGTGTTTTGTTTGGAAAGCTGAGTGCTTGCATTCCGAGTCCATTAGAAAACGGTTTAATTTTAGATTCAAAAAAAGAGTATAAAAGAAATTCATAAG
The DNA here is from genome assembly GCA_022818035.1 of Armillaria solidipes. Taxonomy (NCBI): domain Eukaryota; kingdom Fungi; phylum Basidiomycota; class Agaricomycetes; order Agaricales; family Physalacriaceae; genus Armillaria; species Armillaria solidipes. The sequence continues at coordinate 2,606,090 of JAIWYQ010000001.1, read as the reverse complement.
TCGCGGTTCCGTGCCCGGCAGCAGAACCGTGATATTTTGGGATGGCAAGAGCACAAGTAGCACGGATACGCACAGACCTAGGGTATTGTTCATGTGCATTCAAATCTGGCTGCCCGAAGGCCAAGAGACGAACTAAATCAGTGCATGGTTACGACTGCAGTATAATGAGAACAGTAGAGTACTGACCGCTCGCTACGACAGCTACCAAACGCAAGCTTCGAGCGACGGCGCAGTATGAACAAAAGATGAATATGTGCCTCTACAAAAGTATCTTCATGCAAGAACTATATACGAGGAACATACGGATACCCGGTAATGTTTCGAAACCAGTGACAAAAATATTCACTGGGCACGACATCCACAAACAGTCGCCTGTAACGATCAATGAGAGACTGATCATTTGGGTCAATGAACGCGACCTTCTCAAAGTCTACCATCACCGCCTGAACATCCTCCGTATCAATTTCATGGCGGGCTGGACACCACTCCGTAGTACAAAAAGGTCCTTGACGACCTGGGGGCCTGATGATGACATTCCGGGGAGCCAAGTCGCCATGAGAAACACCAAGGTTGAGGAACGCCATAGCCAATCGGAAGATGGTGGAGAATATAGCATCGCGGTGCTTCTCGCATAGATAATCAGCAACGATCTCGTCCATGTCATCTCCCTTCTCGCAGAGATACCGTAGGTCCTTCCCGGTGACATGCTCCAATAGTAAGACATGCACGGTCCTTCCTTCTTGTTCAGGAAGAGCCGTCGCATAGAGGCCTAGGCATCGAGGAATACAATTTCCTTGGAGAGATTGGAGTTTCTCGTATGCTCTCACTTCGCTCGCAGCAGACCATGCAGCAAGGCGGAGAGGATCAATGTTGTCATATGAATCACGGAAGTATAGGGGATCATAAAACTTGGCGATGACAGTAGAAGGTGGTGTAGAAGACGGTGTAACAGTCCAAACGTGAGTGACATGTTCTCGAATGCGGCCGCACAAGTGTTGAGATAGGGTGATGGTCAGGGATGGGGATGGAGGGAGATGTATGCGGTCAGCGAGGCACAGAGCATATACGCCGTCTGTCTTTTGACGCTGCAGGGACTGCTCATTGTGTTCGCACCACTCGTCGCCCTCGGGAAAGTCAGGTTTCTGGACAGGATATAGCGGGTAGGAAGCGGCAGGAAAGTAGGTAGCATTGGGATCTGGTGGCGTGTCATCTGGTTCAGACATAAGGTTGTTTGATAGCCCCTGTTGCGCGCTCTTCCCCCAAGGCCGTCGCGCCCACCTGCACCTCTCCTCTTATGCACCTCTTTATTCCTTCCCTCGTGCTCCAGCGCTCGTAGTCCAAGGGCCGCGCCAATGGGCGAAAGGGTCATTCACGAGCCACGATGCCTGCAAACTGTTGAGTGTGTGTACAGTCAAGGGCGCATATCAACGCACTATAGTCCCCGTCCATGGATGTACACCCGTCGTCTTCCCATCGGCGCCCTCACTCCATCCAGCCTCCGACCAGCATCTATAATTCCTCACAACACCCTCGGCCAATCCCAAACCCGCGCTCATAACCCCATAAACCGTCGTCTCCCCCTGATGATACGTGTTAGTCAATGGTCAGCGATGGGTCCAAGCTTTGACGTACCCTTCCCCTATCAAATCCTCCTCTCCCTCAAATATCCGACGTATCGTGCATCTTCGAGGCGACGTCTCTGCAAAAGGTCGTTCAAAAAGCAACGGGACTGACCAAAAAGGGCTTACCTGATGTCTAAGAGGGACGACTCTCGCGCTTGATCTTGACTCCTCAAAAATCTATTCCACACAGATGATAATGAGCGCCGCCATGACCAGCGTGTGGAAGACACTCACCTTCGAAGACGGCCGCGGTGGTCGGTGGTTGCGCTTGCAGCGTGACAGGTAAGTCACAAAATCAACTCTTCCATCGCCATCAACGACCACGGCTGGTACCGCCTGGCGCCGTGCCATCGAGTGGTTCAGACATAAGGTTGCTGTGGTGTCCTCTTTCGGGTGCCGGCCGCCGCGTCCCGATTGGCCACCACCAATCCTACCACTGACCCGCACCTTTTCTCTGATGCACCTCATTACTCCTTCCCTCGAGCCCGTCGTTAATAGGCAAAGTACGCCAGGGCGAAAGGGTAGATCACGACATATATCTGAAAATTGTTGAGTTTGTGAACAGCCAAAGGACTAGCATACAATCCTCGTTCATGGATTCATAACCGTCGGTACAGCTTGTGATTCGGCAATGTCCTGACGCCTCCTACGAAAAGGCGAGCTTGCAGGTCCCTAGATGATGGTCTCGAAGACTGAAGATATCACCTTTTCAACTGAAAACCGTAGCAAAACCGCAAAAGCTGGCAATATGCGGTTACAATGGCGAGGTACCGACATTTGGAAGTTATACAAGGGAGCGACGACGAGAAAGAGATTTGATAACGTTAGAACTCCAAAAAGAGGCGCGACGACGACCAGCGGTAATGGATGGACAGCTGTTAGATCAGCCTGCAATCTATGTGCTTCCGGTCTTCATCACGTCCGACATACGGCTTTGCCAAGGAACTTCCTTTCGCCTCCGTCACATTTTAGACCCTGAAACTACAGCCAAAGTAAGTTTAAGCGGTCGATACGTCTACTCCATCGCTCCTCCCTGACAAAACCCTTTGTATTCATAGGCCCAAGACAGGTTGGTTCAAATTCTCGATATCAGCGTCTGCGCCGGACGTTCATCCGGTGATCGTGGTCATATCACCTACCTGCTTGTACAGTATGCTCAAGTTAAATGGTTCTTTTGAGAGGTCTCATGACCCGGGTCAGTATCATATATCCCTGGAAACACGGCTTGGCACTGACGGCAGCATCCCATACTACTCTCGTATCTTTAAAGACTGACAGCACCTATGTACTGCCTGATAGTCATGCTGTAGAAGAAGAAATCACTGCACAGCACAGGTTTTAACACTATATCAGACTTTCAAGTCTCCGTGGCATCTGGCAACACGATGCCTCCATCCCACTGCCCTCTCCTACACATCGCTCCCTTACCTTCCGCCGACTCATCAGGTGTCAGCCTCCTGGATGATTATGACAGATCCAAACCTCAAACTCGCGTCTCTTACGGCAGTAGAAGAAGGATATCAATCACTGTCATCATCCCGGGAATCCTTATTTTCATCGCTAGTGCTGGGCTTGCGTCCTCACTATTGATATGGCTTCAATCCCGCCGTGTAGAATCCCATATACCCCGTGAGGACGGGTACTTTCACAATGCTGTCGTCGCAATAGAGGGAACAAGAGCACCCCAGAGGCTCGACGATGGTTCTTTGGAATCTGACACGACAATGTACGGTTTAGCTATGTCAGCTGTTTCTGTAAGTCCTATTTCTCGGCTCTTCTTGTCAGACGATAACAATCCACCTGTAGGCGCAGCTGGTATCTCTCACTGTACCATTTCTTCTCGGTTTGCTGGGTTATCGATTGGCCTCCATGTGGATCCTTGCGCAAGAGAAGGAGCGCACAGAATCTATGCCAACGGCAGCCCAGTATGGCCTGCTCGTCAAATTATGCGGATCGGCGAATATTTTTAGCGCATACGAGACAGTGCGGTACCTCAAGCGTGGGCGCGAACGAAGGCCACAAGCACCCTCTAGCTTGATTGTTGCTTTGACTATCCTCGTCCTAGCCATTGTTCTGAATCATCTTCTCTCGTACGTTTACCAGTGTAGATGAAGCACTCAGATACTGACAACCTTATAGTACCGCAGATTTATGGCTGCACACTACCGCAGGCACCTTCATCCACACTTCCATGACTGAAATTGACGCGGAATCGGTGCCTGCCACGGGTTCAAAGATCAACCTCACTACATGTCCAGGTCCCACAGTGTTTCCATCTGACAATGAATATTACGGCAACTGTGCACAGGACAACCTACGCTCTCAATGGGGGTGACATGGGAATGATCACTGAGGGACTTGCTGTCGCCGGAAACAGTAGTTCCACGTCAAGGTCTGTCATGGTCGACGACATGGCAGTCCTTGTACCCAGCACTATGCCTGACAACATTGACAACCTTACATTCAGTTCTTTCGGACTTGTCGCTCACTGCCAGCCTGTGGTTGACTGTTCAGTCGATTATACGCCGCAATCGGCGTTCTATTGTCCTTCTTTCAATCCCCCCTACAACATCAGCAGTACGGCTGACATTTCAACTTTAGGTTTTAGTAGCATTGATATGCTCAATCTGACAAACAACGCTTGGTCGTCAGATGTATTTGGTGGATACCCTCTCGACTCTGTCTTGAACCCATATGGAGCACGTGTCATCCTTGCTTGGGTAGACGGTGGTGCCAACGATACCGCCTTTCCCGCTGAGGGTACACCTGGATGGTATCAAAGAAACGCAGGATACACGACGGAAGCATATTGGTACACGAGTACATGCAATATGACCGCGTACAATGTTTCGCTTTCTTACAGTACTCTTGACGGAAACAATGGGTATGCATTTGCAGACCATGCCGTCCTGTCCAACTTCAACACCACGTCTGCTCTCTTCGCTGCTCTTGACCCCATCTATCAGACAAATCTGGTCGACTATCTGAAATACACCCTCAGGACTTCCCTCACTCTTTCCGCAGAGACATTCAATACAGTTCTCTCTCGAAATATGTCTTACGCCGCAATGGGCCTCGCCTCGCCTCTCTTCGAACGCGACGTGAGCACCGGCGGCAGTTCCATTCTTCTGAGGAGTGCCAGCAGGTATCCTTTGACACCTGTATCAGCCGTACTGGCCATCCTCTACACCTACGCCTTTCTTGCACTCGTCATAACCGCGTCCTCTGTGATGTTGTCATCTCGGGAAATCGTTGTCACAAAGGACGGCAGAAAGGAACACAGAGTGACAACTATTGAACTCGTTCAGCTGCGGCTCTAACCCACTGGCGAGTATCGCAGAGCGATTTGTAGATTCCGCGCGGCCTGAGCTGTTGTTGGAAACCTCGGCTGTTGACATGTTCCATGAGCACCCGCATGCAGAGAAACTAGGAGTTGTGATGGCGGATGATAAGGGAGAGGATGGGGAGGGTATGGTCAGGAGAAGGCGAACCCTGTGAGTTGAGAGCGTCGAGCGGAGGTTAACGAGACTTTCGGGCTCAACCATTACTATTTCGGACGCGTTACTAACTTCCACTATAAATAAATTACCATCCCATTCACCCTCACCAGCTGCGATGGTATGTTATCCGTAGTCTGTTCATGATAGATCACTTATAGTAGAATTATTATCAGACGAAATGGTAAAAGAAGAAATTCAGAGTGCAAGATGTTAGACGCGAAGCTCTCTGTACGGTCCACTCATATCTGACGTAAATAATGCCACTCGGATCCTTGACCGAGCGCGTCCAAATTCAAGGACGGTTTTGAATGCAGGTTCCTAAACCACCAAAAGAAATATTCAGTGGGCACGGCATTCGTAAACATCCTCCGAATCAAGTGAATGTCCTTCGGATCAGGCCTGATCAGGCGGATCTTCAAGATCGACTCTCAAGATCAATCATCATTGTCCCAAAATCGTCTACATCGATTTCGGATCGGGTCGGACAATGCTCATCGCAGCAAAAAGGTAGGTTCGTACTGCCGACACTCAACAGTGCCGTACAAAATCATTACTTACGCTCATCTGAAGGTCAATTCCGTTTACAGCTTGTCAGCCAGGGGCGTGCTCGTGGATGGGCTGGGAGAATTTCGCGTTTTTGCGTTTGGTGCGTTTGGTTAGTATGCGTTTGGGTCGATCTGGTGCGTTCAAGTTGCGTTTCTGATTAGAACATTGTCCGACTTACCTTCCTGTAATCGCTAGGCTTGTCAGCCAGCATCATTTTTCTGTATGATAATTTGCCTAAGAACTAAAATACATGTCTCTCGCAGCTTGGAGAAGGCTCCAAACGTCGTTCTGCAAGAGAAAACCAAAAGATAAGTCCGAACAAAACTTGCATATCAATCAAATTGTGATTTCTCACCTCGCAGGACTTCACGCATGCGTTCAAAATTCAACGCATCGCCGCACGTGACTGTAACCACTTTGTGACCAGTGCGTTCAGTTGCGTTCGTTGCGCATTCAACGGTGCGTTGAGACTAAAAAATCATTCAATTTTATCAGACACAAAGACTCCAATCTCCCCAAAGTCCTTGGTGCCATTGCTACTGCTGCTCCGGCTAGCCCGGGCCCATGAATCCGGCACGGATTCAAGCACTAGTTTCGGTTCGTCTCGTTCCTGGGAGTGTTTCACCCGGCGCCCGCCGTCTCGTTGAGTTTGCCTGGCTATGATCTTGTATTGCCGACCTCCGCGACCTCTGATGTTGCCTTCCCTTCTCGGAGATCATTCTTGGCTTGTGTGTGGGCCAAGTGTGGGCCTACACCTCCTCTTGCATTTTCTTGTTCTTCTCCTGCTTGCCTTCATCAAAACCTTGCTTTTCAATACGGACAAATGTGAGTGCTATGTATTATCGTGATCAACTTAAAGCTCATGTCAAATTTAGATTCAAATATAACCAGTAAAATTCTAGTCGAACATCAACACCGGTGGAATATCAATGGAATATAGGCCATACTGAAAACAAAGCAACAGAACAACGCACCTTTGTCACGCACGCAAACGTATTGAACTCATCGATGCGTTTTTTCCCACGCATGTACAATAACGCAAACGCATGCAGATTTAACGCAAACGCACGAACGCATCACCCAAACGCGAAATTCACCGTGCCCCTCGTGGATGATGAAAGGAAGCACGGACTTAGTCATAAACCGCGTTTTGGGGACTTCGAGTGCAGCGAAATGGCCTCCGAGATTGCCGAAATAGCCATAAACCATCCACAAACACGTCGTCGATCTCCCAAACCATGGTTTATGACGAAGTTCGAATCGCTCTCTTCTCTGGCACAAAATGCTTGCTACCGTCAAGCTGTGTGAAAACAGCTGTAACTATGAGTCTCATCTTCAGGTACAGTCGTTTCTACGCACAATATCACTCGGTTCAACGTTCTAAGGGATTCCAAGCCCACGTTAGACCAGCATGCAAAGGTGTGTGTTTCCGATCTTCATCACGTCCGACCTACGGCTTTGCCAAGGAGGAAGGAAGTTTTATTACCCGACGGTGCTCCTCAACAGAAGCGTGCCGGCGTCCAAGGAACTTCCTTTCGCCTCCGTCGCAGTTTAGACCCTGAAACTACAGCCAAAGTAAGTTCAAACGTTCAAGTGCGGTCCATACTACTCCATCGCTCCTCCCTGACAAAACACTTTGCATTCGTAGGCCCAAGGCAGGTTGGTTCAAATTCTCGGAATCAGCATCTGCGCCGGACGTTCATCTGGTGGTTGCGGTCATATCGCCTACCTGCTTGTATGCCCAAGTTGAAAGTGGTTCTTTTGTGACGCCTCATGCATCGTGACCCGAGTGAGTATCTTCTAACCCTGGAAACACGGCTTGGTACTGACAGCAGCATCCTATGCCCATGAGTACGAGTCTTGTATCTTCAAAGACGGACATCACCAATGTGTTGCCTGATAGACATGTTGTAGAAGCAGAAATTACTGCGCTGCACAAGTTCCGACTCTATATAAGATTTTCGAGTCCCCGTGGCGTCTGGCAACACGATGTTCCCATCCTACCACCCCCCCTTACACATCGCTCCCTTACCTTCCGCCGACTCATCAGACGTCAGCCTCCTGGATGATTTTGACAGCTCCAAACCTCAGACTCGCGTCTCTTATGGCGGTAGAAGAAGAATATCAATCGCTGTCATCATCCCGGGAATCCTTATTTTCATCGCTAGTGCTGGGCTTGCGTCCTCACTATTGATATGGCTTCAATCCCGCCGTGTAGAATCCCATATACCCCGTGAGGACGGGTACTTTCACAATGCTGTCGTCGCAATAGAGGGAACAAGAGCACCCCAGAGGCTTGACGATGGCTCTTTGGAATCTGACACGACAATGTACGGTTTGGCTATGTCAGCTCTTTCTGTAAGTCCTATTTCTCGGCTCTTCCTGTCAGACGATAACAATCCACCTGTAGGCGCAGCTGGTATCTCTCACTGTACCATTTCTTCTAGGTTTGCTCGGTTATCGACTGGCGTCAGTGTGGATCCTTGCACAAGAAAAGGAACGCACGGAATCTATGCCGACGGCAGCCCAGTACGGACTGCTTGTCAAGTTATGCGGATCGGCGAATATTTTTAGCGCATACGAGACGGTGCGGTACCTCAAGCGTGGGCGTGAACGAAGACCACGAGCGCCCACTAGCTTGATTGTTGCTTTGACTATCCTCGTTTTAGCCATTCTTCTGAATCATCTTCTCTCGTACGTTCACCAGAACAGACGGAGCAATCAGATACTGATAATGTCATAGTGCCGCAGACTTATGGCTGCACACCACCGCAAGCACCTTCCTCCACATTTCCATGACTGAAATTGACGCGGAATCGATGCCTGCCATGGGTACAAAGATCAATCTTACTGCGTGTCCAGGTCCCACAGTGTCTGTACAAGATCGCACGGGCATGTTGTCCCCAGGTCCAACTTACTACAGCAACTGTGCACACTTGGCTATTGAGGATGACCCAGACTCCGTTCTCCAATGGGGTGACCCAGAAATGATCGCCGAGGGACTTGCCGTCGCCAGAAACAGTAGTTCCACATCAAGGTCTGTCATGGTCGACGACATGGCAGTCCTTGTACCTAGTACTATGCCCGACAACGTTGACAACCTTACATTCAATTCTTTCGGACTCGTCGCTCAGTGCCAGCCCATGGTCGACTGTTTAACCAATCAAGTTTCGGCAGTATTCTACTGTCCTTCTTTCAGTCCTCCCTACAACACCAGCAGTACGGATATGCCTGCAGGTTCTAAAGACTACAGCCGCATTGATCTGCTCAATCTGACGAGCAACGCTGTGTCACAAGATCCATATGGTGGATACCCTCTCGACTCTGTCTTGAACCCACATGGAGCACGCGTCATCCTCTACTGGATAGATGAAGGCACCCACGACATCACCTTTCCCGCCGAGGGTATACCTGGGTGGTATCAAAGAGAAATCGGCACAACTCTTCGTGTATATTGGTACACGAGTACATGCAATATGACGGCGTACAACGTTTCGCTGTCTTATAGTACTCTCAACGGAGACAATGAGTATGCATTTGCCTCCCGGCCCGTTCTGTCCAACTTCAACACCACGTCTGCTCTCTTTGCGGCTTTTGATTCCACCTATCGGACGAATCTGGTTGACTATCTAAAATACACCCTCAGGACTTCTTTCACCCTTTCCGCGGAGACATTCAATACAGCTCTCTCACAGAATATGTCTTACGCCGCATTGGGCCTTGCGTCGCCTCTCTTCGAACGCGACGCGAGCACAGGCGGGAACACTATTCTCCTGAGGAGTGCCAGTAGGTACCCCTTGGCACCTTTATCAGCCGTACTGGCTATCCTATACACCTACGCCTTTCTTGCGCTCATAATCATTGCGTCCTCTGTGATGTCGTCATCTCGGGAAATCGTAGTCACAAAGAACGGTGGAAAGGAACACAGAGTTACGGCTATTGAACTCGTTCAGCTGCGGCTTACTAACCCGCTGGCGAGTATCGCAGAGCGATTTGTAGACCCCACGCGTCCTGAGTTGTTGTTGGAATCATCGGCTGTTGACATGTTCCACGAGCACCCGCATGCAGAGAAACTAGGAGTTGTAATGGCGGATTATGAGGGAGAGGATGGGAAGGGTATAGTCAGGAGAACGCAAAGCCTCAGAGTTGAGAGCGTCGAGCGGAGGTTGACGAGACTCTCTGACTCGACCATAACAAAGGGCTTCCGCGTTACTAACAAGTACGAACTCCCAAGATAAAAGTTCGAGTGCGAGACGTGTAGAGGTGTAGAGACGACTTCGTTGTGGGTGTTAGCGCAAGTTCCTGACTACCTCACTGACTTTCACCAGCTGCGATGGTATGTTATCCGTAGTCTGTTCATGATAAACGCCTTTTATAGTGTACTTGTTATCAGTTAAAATGATGAAAGATGGAATTCACAGTAGGCGCAAAATTATGCTGAATCTCTCTTGAAATTTCCGGTCCACTCATATCTGTAAATAATGTTACTCGGACCCTTGACCAAGCACGTTCCAAGTTCAAAGACGGGTATGGATGCAGGTTCCTAAACCAGATAAATATTCACTGGGCACGACATTCGTAAACATACCTCGAACCAAGCGAATGTCCTTCGGATCGGCGGGTGGATCTTCAAGATCGACCCTCTCAAAATCTACCATCACCGTGATAACATCGTCCGGATCGATTTCCAATCGTGCTGGACAATGCTCATCGCAGCAGAAAAGACCCCGACGAGCCGGGGGTCTGATGATAACATTTCTTGAAGCCCAATCTGCATGAAGGAAGACACGGCGGCTGGCAAAATTCAAGGCCAACTTCGCGGTGGTTCTGGCAAAGGTAATCAGTAAGGACGCGGTCATCTCTATCTCCCGTCTCGAAGAGATTTTGCAGGCCTTTCCCAGCGAGAAGCTCTGATAGCAGGATATAGGCTGTCCTTCCATCCTGTTGAGCTAACTGTCGCATAGAGACCGAGGCATCGAGGAACGGAAATTCCTTGAAGAGATTGGAACAACTCGTATACTTTCACTTCATTCGGGACGGACCGAGCAGCGAGACGGAGAGGATCGACAGACTCTTACTCATCGCGGAAGTATAGGGCACCAAAAACTTTGGCGACAAGGGTCGGGGAACTGTTCTTTGTTCAGGAGAAGAAACCGTAGTCCAAATGTGAGTAACAGCACCGTTAACTCTACGAAATGCTCTGAGCACCACCAAACAGTCCTAAGTGCTCAATAGAGCACCCATTGCGACAGCTATGGGTACCCACACATGTTGCGAAACCAGGCAGAAAGGTATTCGCTGGGTGCAATATCCACAAAGCGCTTCCTGTAACGGTCAATTCTAGGCTGTTTAATCGGGTCATAGAACAAGACCCTCTCAAAGTCTACCATCACCGCCTGAACATCCTCCGTGTCGATTTCATGGCGGGCCGGACAGCGCTCAGTAGAGCAAAAAGGTCCTCTACGAGCCGGGGGCCTGATTATGGTGTTTCGTGGCGCCAAATCGCTCTGAGAAACACCAAGCTGGATGAAATCCATAGCCAACCGGAAGACGGTGGAAAAGATGACATCGCGGTGCTTCTCGCAGAGATAATCGGCAACAATCTCATCCATGTCATCTCCCTTGTCGCAGAGATACCGTAGGTCCTTCCCAGTGACGTGCTCCAATAGCAGGACGTACACGGTCCTTCCTTCTTGTTCAGGAAGAGCCGTCGCATAGAGGCCGATGCACCGAGGAATACAAGCTCCTTGGAGAGATTGGAGTTTATCGTACGCTCTCACTTCACTTGCAACAGACCATGCGGCGAGGCGAAGAGGATCAGTGTGGTCGTATGTATCACAGAAGTATAGAGGATCGTAAAACTTTGCGACGACAATAGCATTCGACGATGTAGCAGTCCAAACGTGAGTAACGTGTTCTCGAATGCCGCCGCACAAGCGTTGAGATAAGGTGATGGTCAAGGATGGAGATGGTGGGAGATGTATGCGATCAGCGAGGCACACAGCGTATACGCCATTCGACCTTTGACGCTGACGGGTCTGCTCATTGTGTTCGCACCACTTGTCGCCTTCAGGAAAGTCAGGAACCTGGTCAATATATAGCGGGTATGAAGTACCCGAGAAATAGGTATCGTTGGGATCTGGCGTCGTGCCATCGAGTGGTTCAGACATAAGGTTGCTGCGGTGGCCCCTTTTCTGCCATTTTCCGAAAATCGGCCGTCGCGTCCTGAACTGGCCGCCCTTTCCAGCACCGACGCGCTCCCCGTCTCTGATGCACCTCATCGTCGGTAGTCGAAAGGGAACACCAGCGGGAAAAAGGGTAATTCACGACCTGTATCTAAAAATTGTTGAGTTGTGACATGTGAACAGTCAAGGACTAATATTGACGCACTACTGGTATGCAATCCTCGTTCATGGATTCACAACCTTCGATGCGACTTGTAAGTCGTGAATGTCCCGACGCCTCCTACGAAAAGACGAGCTTGCAGGTCCCTGGACGATGGTCTCGAAGATTGAAGATATCGCCTTTTCAACCGAGAACCGTAGTAAAAAGGAAGTATCGCAACAGCTATATGCGGTTACAATGGCAAGGTACGGGCATCTGGAAGTTACGCAAGGGCAGCGACGACGAGAAAGAGGTTCAACAATGTTGGAACTCAAGGAGAGAGCGGTAATGAATTCATGATGGTGTTGGCAGAGCGCGCTCGGATTTAGCCGGCCTCTTGTTCGTACTGCACTCAAAAATAGAACAGACACCGTGTCCTCATGCAGACGAAAGCAGCAAGTAGTATAGAAACACAGACAGGGTAGTTCAGGTCCAGTTAACTCTACGAACTAAACAGTGCTATGACTGAGGTATAACCACGACAGCAATACAGTCCTAACCCATGGCATTGCTACGGTTTCGGCTGCGGGTACTCACATATGTTTCGAAACCAACCAGAAAGGTATTTGCGGCGTGCAGTATCCACAAATACTCGTCTGTAACGATCAATGAGAGACTGATCGTTTGGGTCATTAAACATGACCCTCTCCAGGTCAACCATCACCGCCTGAACATCATCTGGATCGATTTCATGGCGGGCCGGGCAGCGCTCGATAGAGCAAAAAGGTCCTCTATGAGCCGGGGGCCTGACGATAATGTTCCGCGGAGCCAGGTCCCTTTGAAACACACCGAGTTCGATGAAATCCATAGCCAGCCGGAAGATGGTGGAAAAGATAACATCGTGGTGCTTGTCGCATAAATAATCGGCGACAATCTTCTCTCTTTCGTCAGCCTCTTCGCAGAGATACCGTAGGTCCTTCCCAGTGACATGCTCCAATAGTAGGACGTACACAGTCCTTCCTTCCTGTGCGGGAAGAGCCGTCGCATAGAGGCCGAGGCACCGAGGAATATAGGTTCCTTGAAGAGATTGGAGTTTTTCGTACGCTCTCACTTCGCTTGCAGCAGACCATGCAGCAAGGCGAATAGGATCCGTGTTGTCATATGAGTCACTGGCACGGAAGTATAGGGGATCGTAGAACTTTGCGACGACAGTACCATTTGACGATGTAGCAGTCCAAACGTGAGTAACGTGTTCTCGGATACCACCGCACAAGTTTACGGATAGGGTGATAGTCAGGGATGAGGACGGCGGGAGATGTATACGATCAGCGAGGCACAGAGCATATACGCCGTCGGTCCCTTGATGCTGCAGGGACTGCTTATTGTATCCGCACCACTTGTCGTCCTCAGGAAAGTCAGGAATCTGTACAGTATACAGTGGGTAGGAAGCACCGGGGACGTAGATGACTTTGGGGTCTTCCGGAGTCATGTCAGGAAGTGGTTCAGACATTCGTGCGCTCTATTTCAAATCTCGACTGTCTTTGATTTGAGAGTCTGCCTACGGGAGACTATTCGTGCGCCATCCCGACTCCCGAGACACTCGAACATCGATGCGGCTCAACCTCTGGTACCAGATGCGAAGTAAACACAGTAAAGGTATATTTCTTTTGAAATCCGAGTGCTCGCACTCCATTAGAAGCGGTTCAATGGATAAGCGTCGCGGCTTCGTGGAATCGTGTTTGGTGACAGAGGTTAGTGGATTATATTGCAAAGCTCTGTTGCTTATTCGGGCTAGTATTTGCCGTCCGGTTTGAATCGGCACGCTAAACCTGCCGCCGGTATGCTCAAAGCCGATTCCCTTTGGCGTCGTGCCGGCTTTCGGCCAACATGCTTTGAACTTCGCACTTTTCCTCTATCTACCTATCATCGTGCATGATGACTGCGGCCTTCAATGGAGCTCAGAGCTGGTCCAATCCAGAATACGTGAAATACATGATGATGAATATGACTCCAGCTCATGCGCGACCGGAGAAGTTTCTCACTGTCGAGGAGGTTTCTGAGGTTGCTGACGACTTTCGAAAAGCGTTGTTCGACAAGTGGGATAGTTCAGGGTCCATCATGGCTATTCACGAGAATAGCGTCCGAAAACGCTGGAGCAGGGTTTGAGTGTCATGTTTTATTTCAGAGTTATCGGCTACTAATCGCATTGGTAGAGGACACAAACAAAACGGCGTTCGCTGTTAAAGGAACTCGGGATACCAATACCGGATAAGCACGCCCCAGAGGTTGATCTATTCGAGAAACTCGGTACAGGTGGAGCTCGTGGAGGCCAGCTCTCTGATGCTCGAGATGCGTTTCTCTCACCCTTCCTCAATGTCGAGGATCTGACATCAGGAAACGGAGAAAATCGTGCGCTACCATCCCTGTATTCCGTTTTGCTTTATCGAAATACCTACCTTCACAGTCCTCGGACTCCTTCATTATCGGACACGTTTGCTGCCCTCTGAATTCTCCCAATTTGATCTGCAATGTGTACGTATTTTGATGTCTTTCTGTTTTTTCTTTCGCAGAGTGACAGGTTTGGATGCATACACATTCAGCTTCATTTTGGAATTGTGAGCGGAGCGATCAAGCGCGTATCTGCTCCCGATTGTACCATGGTAGGAATAGGCGGACGAGAAAGTTATGGTCAAGTCTTGCCCAACGACTGCACCCTCCGTCTTGGAGGACCAGATGGTTTCACATTAGAATGGATATACGGAGCTGGGATGCAGATATCTGAGGGCTTGGCTGTCCTTGAAGCACAAGTGAAATTGGTATATTCCTCATATTCTGAGATGCCAAACTTGTTTAACAATTTTACAATAGCTCTCTTTTCTCTTACAACTCGTACACCGGATTCTTATAGACTTGGACCTCACATCGATGCCCCCACCTCCGCCTCCTGCCAATATCGACGATATGACAGATCTTCTTTCAGAATTATCTCTACCGCAGGAGTGGTCTTCCTTTGCAAAAAAGCATAGTCTTAGGGCATATTCATTGCCTCCCCGATTCTTGCCGTCTGATCTAGCAGTCATCACGGGCGCTCAGTATGAAATCGCCAAGGATCATCTGATTGACCTCAGGACAGACCCAATGTACCTCGCCGAGCAACTTACCCTCCACCTAAATCATCGACTTGAATCTATGTCCAAGGAAGTTCCTCTCAGTCTCATCCGTGACCGAGCGGTTACGTATCTCCTTAGAGAAGCATATAACGCGTTCGCCGTAGGCCTTGCCTCGTTGCACCCTAGATTCATCACTTACCATCTTTTTAGTTCTGGGACATCGCTCATATTCTCGTCCAGGAAATTATTTCCGAGGAACAGAAGCTGAAGCTTCCGTTGCCTCGTGATGAGGACCTTCCCCGACTTATGAATGTTTGGTGAAGGATCTCCGTCAACTTATACGTGACTACAGGGCAAAAGCCGAACTTCGTTACAAGATAACACTGTGTGGCTCTCCGCCTCTGAGACGCCGTACGCTGATCATGAACAGTCATAAATTCTCTATGCTTACTGCATCTTTCCAGACTTCCAAGTACAGTTTTCCGGGTCTAATTTTTCTCAGCATAAAATCCAAGGAACTCTACCCAAGGGTGATCGTGTCATGCACATCCTCGGGATCCTTTTGGATGCCGACCAAACTCACCTTTGGCAAGTGTCCCGTATCTTTGACGAGCTTGACCGGGCTGTAGCCGATAATGCCGACCGTGTATCTCCCCTTCTCGCTGACGTGCTCTTTGATTACGGTTCATGCACGGATATCCTTGAGACTATCGACCGCCACCAGCCACTAATCGGCGAAGAGCAAGAGGAAGTCACCATCAAGCGATTGGGGCAGCGCTTGTCTAGATTGGAGGCGTTGCAGCGTTTTGACGGGCAGGACCTGCCCCTTCATCGTGTGGCCTTCCCAGTATCGAAATTTGTATATCCAAAGGGCCCGAAGACCGAGGAATGGGCAGAGAAGTGTGAAAAGGTGGACGCATCTTTTGCCGAGTTTTGGAAAACTGCAGATGGGCTCGTCAGGTCGAAGTATGGAAAAGATCTGTTTGCGTTCGTCGAAGATACATGTGCCAGTCATGAATGGGAAGCGACCGACTGGAAGGCTCAGAGTAGGCTATGTTTCTTCACTACTGCTCTACAGAACTGACTTTTTTATGTTAGTTCGGAGAAAGATAACTAGGCCCGCTGCCAGTATGTCCACGGAGGGGAACAGGGCCATCCCTTTTGGAGGTGCAGAGCAGAGGTCGGCTTCGCTCACGCCCATACCTACAGAGCCCAAGATAAAAATGAAGACTACTGGACAGCCCCTGGTGTCTGTCGTGGATGAGGCCATAGCTGCGGGAGATTCGCCTCCTACAGATCAAACTAGACTTACATTCAAGGTGTCCAGACGCGTTTTCTCGGTCTTCGCAGGAATTTTTCGAACCGCTGACGAGTATGTCATTCGCATGCTCGTCTAAGTCTCATTGACTTTCATGCTCGCTAATCTCTAGCTCTGAAATACATTCTCAGAAAACGTCGTTAGCGTGGAAAGAGGTAAGTTAGAGTATGCCAATCTAGAAGATTTGGAGGTAAATATTGTCGTAGGTGCTGCATGCGTTTGCTGCTATCAATTTCCGAGGAACTCAGCTGCATGGATCTGTATGGCGATTTGAGCATCCGGATGGTCGCAATATCAATTGTGAGTCGCGCGACTTCATGTGGATTTGTGTTACTCAATGGATGAGCAGTTCACTCGCCGCATCCGTATCCGAAATATACCTTTTGGCAGCTACGGCGGATGGGGCGTCGTTTGACTCGAAGGTTCGGATGGGGCGCAGAAAGCTTTGTGCTTGCATAGCTTTCCTGTGTGTCTAACGTGAATGTTAACTCCTACGAATATTTCTTGGTGACTTTCTGCAACAAATGCAACACTTGTTCAAATTCTACATTTTGTGACTGTTATAGGCTTAGTACCGTGTCATTATAATAATGACGTCTTTCATTCCTGGTTTAGTTAATTTGGCGGTGCTCGCGAGGGCAGTGTGGTGATATCGTATCGAAAATTTAATGAATATTCAGCCCAGCGAATCCACAGGAATACCGTACCAAACATTGTTTCTTTTAAGGTCAGATACAATTAAACCAGCACTAGGACTATGGACTTTGGTCATATTCCTTCTTGATGATAACAAAATCCCCCATTCTCCTCCACTTGTCTGACGAATAGATAACGTAACGCGTGAGTCAAACATGTGTTCAACTTTGTAACCAGAGAATCAAGAGTCTCCTCTTCAAGGCGAGATTACACAATCATGTCGTCCTGTAAGTACCAAAGTCACTCCGTAATGTGGAGTTGAGTACGTGTTTGCGAGTAATCGGAGGCCCAAGATCGCCAAGTGGTTGCTGGGATGCGTATTCGATTTGTAAGGCACAGAGCGTTCGCCTCTTGACGCAGCCGAGAGCATTTATCGTATCTCTACTATTTGGCAAGATAAAGACCGTAGCGAGCGCTTGGGAAGTAGATGGCAGTGGGGTCTCTGGTATCATCTGGTAATTTGCTGGTAATGTCAAATGCGGCCCTGGAAAAATATCCGCATTTTTGCTCACCTCCACCCTAGAATGACACTGTGCGCGCAATGTTGTTGGTTACTGAATTTACATCGCTCGCTGGCTCGGTCCGAAACGTCAACACAACCACATACGAGGGCCACACCTAAGGCGAACGTTTACTGACCCAAATGCTTGTCAAGATGAGCATACTGGATGGTGCTGACGCCGGCGAGCAGTAATTCCTCCAACGGCAGGAAGTAACGGAAGAGTCGAAAGTTATGCTCGTGGAAGGAAGGAGAGAACCGAAGTGATGCCATCACCCACCCTCGACCTCCAAGTTTATGTAAGGACAAACAGCGACAACTCGAATGGTAATACAATAAATATTATACTAATGACAGTTACGATGGCAGAACGAATGCTTCAATAGAAGAAAAAAGGGCACTCAGCAGCCTATGAGTAGAATAGTCTTTTTCATCAGGATTGCAAGTTCGTCTCGGCTCACAGCACCCATCCCCATCCCACCAGAGCCGCCACAGCACCAACAACCAGTCCCTCCGCCCTCAACCGCCCTGCTCCACTGCTCTGAGTTGCTGCCGACGTCCCTGAGCTTCTCGCCACCGACGTGCTTGACACTGACGGCACCGTCGTCAACGTCCCTGACCCTGACGGGTTGCTGAAGATGGTGAGCGACTGCGATGGGACATCGCTTATGCCCGTCCTACACACGACATGACACGCGTCAATACTAACGTCGGACGCCAGACAAAGGGACGATGGACGCACACAGTAGCTTCGAAGGAAAGCGTAGTTCCACCCCCATCGCTGACTCCGGGGACGGTGGTGCCTATATCGCTGTCCGAGCTACCAAGGACAGGAGCACCTGTGGCGAGTGCTGTTGCAGTCCCAACGTCTGCTGGAAGGGTGGTGTCTTGCGCTTGTGCCAAGAACGCAAGAGTTAGGAGAAGGACGGGTAGCGTGACCTTCATGGGCAGTGGGCGCAAGAGAAGAAGAAAACGACAGGTAACGAGAAGCTTTATACTGTAACGCGTCTGTGAAGCTTCTAGTGTTGATCATTTTGGAGCAGACAGTTTATCCGAGTTGTATCGCTGACGGCCCGGCCTATCTTGACATAATGAACTGTGATAATGTTATGACGCGCGATGAAACATGGAAGAATACACAACCTCGTGGCGGTGGATTTGCACCGAAGTGATGGGAAGTAACAAGTCGGGTATGAGATCCCGCATCCGCACGAAGCTCCATGGGGCCAAGAGAAAAAATTGAAGACCTATAAATATGCGTTCTTCCGTGGTACTGCATTTGCATCGAAAAAATTAGGTACACTTGTGAATCATAATGAGAATGAAGCGAAATCTGGCCCATGGTCACGATATCCTTGGAGAAGCGGCGGCCACGGCGAAACTTGTCCGGGTTGCACTGCAACGGTTTTGGCATGAGCACTGGAAACGTTGGAAACGCGAGAAAAGGGGATTCGACCTCACAAGTACATGCTGACCTCCGGCATCCGCACCGACAGCTGAGTATTCCTTCAGTCCTTTACTACGCACCCTCACCGGCGTTTCGACGCTTTCTTCTTTGCCCAGCCCCAGTTGCGCAGTACTGCCTACGCCCCATGCATACAGTACCCCTTCTGTTGAGCACGCCAGGCTGTATCTGAGTCCAGCAGAGATGGTCGCAATCTTCGTCGACGAGTATCCTTGATCGAAGAGGGGTAACGTGGGCGCAGGGTCTTCCTCGGTTGGTGATGGGGGAAATGCTATCCGAGCGGGTTCACGAATGTGCAAGTCAACAACTAGGCGTTTCAGCTGGGGATCATCAATAGGACACCCATACTTCTTTGATAGCCCTTCCCGGAGCGAAGGAAGTTCCTCTTCGTATTTTTGCTGTACGGCTATCATCACCGGGTGGTCCTTCGCGAGCCCAATGGCGTATTCGTCGCATCGTCCACATCCATAAACATTGCCGTTATCGAATAGGAATATCGTGTGGAATTCACTTATTGAGAAGCAGTCAGGACCAGGAAACTGCCAGATTAAGTTTACAGACTGACCCGCCTTCGATCGCAATTACCCGGGCTCCGCCGTGTAGGCTGGGATGCAACGAATCAATCAGTGTCGGGACAAAGACGCTCGTGTCTGGCCCAATTCGTTCGGCGCTCAACCCCAGTTGATACATATGATTCAACCCCCAACCGTATACTAAGCCGTTTGAATCCACCGCAAAAGACTGGTGGCTCCCGGCTCCAATAGTAACAATGTTGTGCAGAGAGAGCCGCTCTGGTTTTAGACTTGGCGTATGGTGTTGTTCTTTACGTGCGAGCTCTCCGCGTGTGCCGAATCCCCACGTAAAGACGTGTCCATCGGTGGTGAGCGCTAGAATATGATTGGCGCCACATTTGACTTGACAAATCTTTTCCTTGGAGAGCGAGGGATAAGACTGCGGCTGGACGGAGGGATCAGAAGAGTCACCGTCGAAGCTCATTGAGCCATCTTCTCTCTGGGTCATTATAAATTCACGGGGCGACGTCAGAGGTTGGACAACCACTCACCCTAAACGCTCCCCAGGCGCGCAACTGACCCTCCTTGCTGATGACAACGCTGATGCAGTCTCCCGCGGATGCAGAGACAGCGGTGAAGCCATCAAGGCCGCTGACAGTAGCCGGCGTCGATTCCAACTCATCGACATCTGTACCTACCACATTTTCCGTTTCACGACCCAGAGCAAATTGTTCGTTGGCGCCCCACGACCAGACCTGTACACAGAGTCCATGAAGCCATATTTCGGATGAATTAATAATCGGCTCACCTTGCCCCTCGAATCAACGAGCAATGAGTGCATCCCACCCGCTGCTAGACATTGAATACCCACACCTAGTTCCTGGAACTTCTGGTGGAGTCTAGGCCGAGAAATTTCCTCTAGAACATCCGGTCCCAGTCCAAGCTGTCCAGCTTCTCCTCCTCCATGAACGAACAAGGCAGATGGTGCGTCTGAATGTAGTGTAGGAAGTTGGTTCAACGGGCCTTGGCTTAGTGGCGCGGTTCGAACTCTCTTCCGGCGGGGAGACTCTGGTTCGTGAGCGAGTTTTCTTTTCTTTCCGTTTGTTTCCGGAACGATTGAGACGTATTTTGCGGCTAGAGTTGATTTTGTCATTCTTTCTGTCCGAACAATAGGCTTAGCTCCTGCAAAAAAGTGTCAGCGGTGAATGGAGAGAGTATTCTGAGAGCTAACTTTTCCTAGGCGCCATGATTCAATCGAACACTGCGTTCACGATACGCCAGTGAAGGTGGAAGGGGGGGAAGAGTCAATTTGATTTTCATTTTCCGAGTGTGATGTGACATCTCACGTGTCATGTCACTTACGCGTTTTGAAAATTTCCGGTGTCTTCCGGGCCGCCCAGTCCGAAGAGGAGAGTTTCTGGTCTAAACGTTTGGATCAAGTTTTCGAGCCCGAATTCAACTTGATTATGTTGACATCCACGCAGTCCCTAGTTCTTCTATCCACCTGCCAAATCTTTCTATATACGAATCTGTTCTCATTCAGCTGGACTCTCCGACGTCCAAGGTTCCATTCCACTGCAACATGTGAGAGTAGTAGCTTGGGCAAAACACTTCTATTCAGCCTTAGCGGAAGGCACACTTAGTCTATATTGGTCTACCTTGTGAACTATCTTATCTCGTTGCTATGTTGTCTCTATTTTGATTTCAGAAAATGCACAGAAGTACCACTTCACCAACACTTCACTTTATCTAAGGTCGGTTTTGAAGAAGGGTAAATCTAGTGCGCCAGGAGCTCCTACCGACCTTCAAGAAGAGGCACACTTCTGGGGCATGAGGCCATACATCGATTTCTCATAGCAGTAGCAACTACCGAGTGAGCTTGATTAATCGATGTTCTGGGATGAGGCGTGCACTAACTTTATTCCGAACGGGACGTATTTGGACTCGGTCTCCTGGACAACGGCAAGACCCTCATGATTCATAGAAGCCTTCCCTTCAGGTAGCTCCAGATCCAATCACCCTACTAACTTGGGCATCTCGGATGAGGAACTGTAGATTTTAGATATGGGTACATGCATGATACTGAGATGGAAGGTCGAGTCCATGCATCTCGCCATGCTTTGTGGATCTGGTTCAAGATCAGCTCTGAGCGCCACTGAAGGAAGCACCGCGAATCAAAGCTACCACTCGGATCGACCTATCGAATATTTAGCATTTGAGAAACTATGCACTGGGAACGTGAAAGAGACTTACTGAAAGACTTCAACTTTTATGTACAACCCAATTTATGCCAGGTACAGTTATCAGTCAAGATCCTGGACGCATGCATCATTGGAACGAAGTGTTCATTGTGATGACAATGCCACACCAGCTTCAGCTTCAATTTTGATCTCGTATACGGGAATGAACTTGCGAACCCACCGCCACACCTCATGCGCACCAGCTTCCAGTTCTGCTAGATATTCGCTATGCACAGTACTCGACATGAGCTGGAAACCACCCGGCACATTCCCAATTGACGATGGAAATAATTCTGGTTCCATGAACTATGATATCACGGGCTATTAGATCTCCGTGAGTGAATACCAAAGAGCAGAATTTAGCTGAAGCAACGCGATGATAGGCACCCTTTCCTCTACCGGACGTCGACAACGAAGTTGGAGATTGAGATAGGCGTTATCACGGGAAGGGCCTTCAAGGAGGACGTATAGAACATAATTTGATCACCTTATACGAAAAAAACACGAATCACGGCGTATGCTGCATCGGAATGAAATATTGCGACAGCAAGACCTTATCTGCCTCAGCCTCAAGCTCGTACACTGGAACAAACAAGCGGATTCAAGGCCGCCAGTCTTCAAGTGCCAAATTCCAATTCTCCCAAATCATCGCCATACAGTACCCCGTGTGAGCTGGATATCAACCCGCACATTCCCAATAGAGAATAGCAGCCATCTTCGTCCCTTGAACCATGATATTCCGCGTATCAGATCACTGTAGGTGAAAATAACAGGATGGGACTTGGCGTGCGCAATGGAAACGATAGGTGCACATTCTTTAACTGAGTGTTGAAGACGCAGCTGCATATTAAGGTGCACTTCGTCCCGAAATGGACATGTATCCCCATTGTCGTACATCCGGTAGTTACGAATATGTCCACCGAGCACCGAACAAATCCGAGTGTCCGAAGGTGGGGGAATTGAGCGGATTTCGCGTATGTATTGCTCGGGCTGCTCCATGATGATCTGTTTGGTTTCATGCGGAAGATCAGACCATACTTCAGCTAAGCACTGCCCAGGAACACGTTTCAATAACAACGTAGTAGCGTTCCCCCACCGAAACTGCATCCAGACCTTAGGGACCGGGACAAAGTGCTTGCAGCTATGAAGTGCTTCGAAGCAGATTGCATTTTGACGTGCAACCAGCGGTCCAAGAGTCCCGACAACGTTCCCATTAGCAGTACTCCCTATCAAGTGATGTTTGGCACGTACAGCGCCATAAGAACCAAAAGCCTACACAGAGGTTTGCTTGGATGCCTAATCCTGAAACAAGTGAAGTAGATGCGCCAGAAAGAATTTTTGCGTTGCCGTAGATATCGCTAAATCCATGTTTCGAGGGAGGTCCAAAATAATCGATGAAATGGATAAACGCGTTCATTGTTCGAACTTGAAATCACCCGGCACTTGCCGAGGGTCTCTTATTAACTTGCCGGCCCGAAGATGCCGGACTGTCTGTCTCTGCGCGAGCGGCTACATAG
Organism: Armillaria solidipes; assembly: GCA_022818035.1. NCBI lineage: Eukaryota > Fungi > Basidiomycota > Agaricomycetes > Agaricales > Physalacriaceae > Armillaria > Armillaria solidipes. The sequence goes on along the minus strand of JAIWYQ010000001.1, from coordinate 2,582,741 downwards.
CGTCTAAGTCAAGTCTAAGTCTATCTAAGGAAGTGTGCTAAACTAGACGTTTTCTTAATGTTTCAAGGTATACTTCGATATAAAAAAACAAATATGTTGCGACAATGACGAGTGATTCCATCTGTGAAGTACTATTTGACGTCAGGTGAAAAGAAGCGAATAAAAACGACGGATATTCTTTATACCTCCGTGATAAAGCAATCACGATGAGACTAGACCAAAGAAAAACTGGTCGGCCCATACCACTAAATGGTCGAATAAAAAACCCGGATTGGGGTGTGGATTTGTCGGCGACGGTTGTGATTAGTTCTGCGGGAGATTCCAAAATACCCACCCAATTCTTGAGGAAATTAACAGAAAGTGGACGTCTCATTCGCTTTGAAGAACATAAGAAGCAAAGAGATAATGGTTGTCAGCCGAAGGCGTCAGTCTGCGGAATCCCTCTCCTTTCTTCCGACAGGCTGCAAGGCTCTAGCCTAGTAAGCTACTGGTTCCAGCTCGTGCATGGATAGCTGGATTCTCTTCTAAGGAAAACTCGAAGGTGGTGTGGTGTGGTGTGTGTACCGGCACAAGGTCCCAAACGAAGGTGAGTATTGTCAGCAACGACGGGATGTAAATTCTCACGTTTGAGGAAAATAGTAATCTTCCAGCGCCGGTCAGCTAAAAATATACTTCCATCTAACATTTACTTACGAATGTGACCAAGAAGCCCGTGATAACGAGAGCTGCCTGCACCGGGTCGATGAAAAATAGAACCGCAACGCCATTGAATTCCTCACGATTATAGCAGTCGGGTGCTGGTTTTGTGGTTCAGCGCCAAGTGCGATGAAGTCACTGAATACCGGAAGGAATCCGATATGCAGCTAACCGTATTCTTCAGGCGAGAAATATAGCGCGCGGATATAAGCGAAGGATCGTACATGAGGCATAAGACATCACTGGTCCCTAACAAAGCACCGTCTCGCGAGAGCTTCATACAGACGAGCCAGAACAGTCTGGAAGGCTATACTCGGGTTCATGTCAATACAATCTGCAAGAGGAAAGGGATATAGTCCTGTATAGAGGACGTCGAGATATGGTCTAGAACAAACACCAAAGCTTACCAAAGATACTTCGTCAGGATTGTAGGATCAAAAAAAGTCTGTTATCAAGGGTATGTAAAGATGAAAATCTGATGAAGGGCGTCGATGCAGCTAGGTGCAGCCTACAACGAGTTAATAACACCGTGAGATGATGATTGCGTTCCCTTTCCAGAAATCTTGCGGTAGCTCGGTCTTTATGGTGGTCCTAGCGCCGGACGGTATTTGGACGGTATGATCACCCAAAAGAATGGGTATGGACGAACAAGACATGTACCAAGACGTACTCCAGAGCGTGGAGCTGGAACGCTGGAGTAGTCAGTAAGGGATTGGGCCAATTGATGCTCCTTCCGCGATTGTTACAGGCCTACCTCGCCAATATACTGATAAGCAGACGCCAACGAGGAGCGCCTCTGTTTACGAAGTAAAACTCAGCCCTACATCTCTTAGACTAAAAGACGGGTATGGCGGTAACGCTCATCATCATTCTTTGGTGATGCCTTGGTGAGTAGTAAGTAAGGAGATTTTTTCGAGGGATGTATAGAGTAAAATTTCTCGCCCGTTGTGTACCAAGTCCCATGGAGAAACAGCACTTAAGATCCTTCAAAGGTTTTCATATGATTCGACAAGCGAATACCTTTATCAAATCTTCGTATTCTAATAGCAGGCTTCTGCCGTTCGAATTGTAGCACACCTGGCAACCCGGATCACGCCCTGGAAGGGGTTGAATCGTTTCGTTGCCCATACAATGACCTCCCCTGGCCGCTAAAAAGCTTTGCAAGGCCTGGAGTTCATCATCACATTTTCAGAGTTCTTGAAGGGATCCGCATATCATCGCTCCAGATTCGAGAACCACTCGAGAACGGCTGAAAACAAGTTGGGACCTGCACAGCCACAGTATGTGAAAGTTTTCTTCCGGTCATTCCCGGGCCCGCTCTGACGTTTTGTAATAACCTTGACCACACCGGTGGGCTACAAACGAAATCATTGGAGTATCGCTACTTTCTGAGTTGCGTTCTTCTATCTGTGTCTATTTCGTCTCCGCTTCTGCCCTGAACCGAGCACTTTTCTTACGCCGGTGCCGGCACTGGCAGCCTCTACTGCCATGGATTTGATACTGTTTGATAGAAGCACAACGAGGACACATGATAGTAACGCGAATTCCCATCTCAGCGTGTTCCTTTGCTTCTTCAGTACCACTTTTGTATGTTCTGATGGACGAAACCTGGATTCAGATCTGAGGTATCTGGTGCCGTACGCCATATATATGTAGAGGCTCCGTGAAAATGTTACAGGCAACATCCGTGTCTCTGCGATGGGACTTCTGTGGCTATCTGCAGCTTCCTTTGCCATCTACTACTTATTCTTACTTCTCGGGCGTGCTCTGAGGCGTCACTTTCTCCTCAAAGAGACTTGTGTCAAGGACATCGACGCCCTTGGTCTTCCTCGTACAGCTGCACAGAAAATCCGAGGCACTGCCGTGATTTGCGGTGGCAGGTAATACTACACGTGGTATGATGACCTATGGTCGGCTAACCAATCAATCTTCCAGCATTTCAGGTCTCCTAGCCGCCCGCGTTTGCCTCGATCACTTCGAAGAGGTTGTTCTCGTCGAAGCCGAACCATGGCTGGGCAGTGATGACGCCCAACGGAGGGATGCTTGGAACCAGGAACATACACGTTCCCGAGTGATGCAGTATAACTCTTTCCATGGTTCGTCCCTGCCGTTATGCATCAACGACTTTCTTGACGCTCTTCAAAAGCATATCCCGCCCTCGTTTATCAGGTATACCGGAAATTGTTCCCCTACTTCGATGAGGAATGCAAGGCTTCCGACGTGCGGTGCGTGCCTTTCTGCTCTGTGCCTAGGATTTTTTAACCTGGTAACTTGTCGGCCGTTTAGCATCAACCCGGCTGACTTTCGTTTTTCAACCTATGGTGACTGGCAATATGTCCCATATGAAGAATATGGTGGAGCGCTTCCGAGTTCGACATTTGTTGGACGGACAGGGCTCGAAACTCTCCTGCGTCGGTTAGTCCTCGGAGGTCGTCACGAACATGTCCGCCAGATTATTGGCACCGTCACCGGTGTCTCTAGAAGCGAGTCGAATAAGCAGTACCTTGACAAGGTTATTGTCCGAACGGAGGAAGGGATGCAGACTTTGGACGCTGCGATAGTCATGGGTGAGTCACGCTTGCCTTCACGGAATGCAACTCGACTGAATACTGCCTACCCAGACTGCACTGGGCCAGTAAGCGCCGGGATGAAATGGCTACGGCGCGAAGGGTTCGGCGTGCCGGAATCCGGCAAGTACCCGAGAGGAAAACTTCCTCTCGAACAACTGAATATCAAGTACGACCCGAATGTTTACTACTCAACACTGCGCTTCCATGTGCCCCCCGAAGTTGGGGCGAAGTTTCCTGGGCTTACGACATCATGGGACAGATGCAGTTCGATTTATGTTTGTCTCACCGAGGCCGGGGTGGACTCTCGCGCAATATATTGTCAGCGTATCGAAGGAGATATCGGTACGTTATCTTGTGCCGCGTTCTTCCGGCATGTCTGACTGTGTGATTTTTCAAATAGTTCAATTGTGCACGGGAGCCTGGGGCTGTCCCGACCTTCCTCAGACACTTGACGAGTTTAAGGAATACACGAAAAGTTTGGTCGTAAGAAAGCCAATTCCGGAGTGGTTCCTGCAGATTTTGGACATCCTAGACGAGGTTAAAGACACTGTGATATGCAGCAAGACTCAATTCTGTGCGTCTCCAACCTATTCGCATATTGTCAATCTAAACTCGGTGATACAGTGACCGCAAACCACATTCGATATGAGAAGGCTACAAACTTGCCCGTGAACTTTATCGCTGCTGGAGATAGTGTCATGAGAGTCAATCCCGTCTTTGGGTTCGTTTCTCGCTTCTCGTCCCTCTTCCTTTTTCTATGCTAATGGCTCCATCTCCAGACAAGGATGTATGAAGGCTTTCATTGGCGCCATTTGTCTCAATACATTGCTGCAAAATAACGTCCAATCGATTCCGGCCGATTTTTCTGAGCGGTTCTTCAAAATGCAGGCCGACAAAACAGTTCCTTATTGGTATGAAAAATCTCCTTTACGAATTTGTGGATTTGATTTAATTGCTCATATTGTAGGGATGCAGCCAAAAGCTTCGGTATGTGCTACTCCTCCTTGCTGTATTAGGCAGAAACGCGAACTCTACGACTACAGACTATGGATATTCGACTACTGTGCCTATTGCCGGAGAAACACTCTCCGCAGGCTCCTTGATTCGCTGGTACACAAAACAGATCTTCATCCTGGCATTTACCGTATGCTTTTTCTCGAGTCCCAAGCAAACGTACTTCTCATTGGTATCTTTAGGACAAGCAGGCTGGATTGGCAATATTCCAGTATAGACATTTCTTTGCACCCTCGATCGTCATGATGCATCCCAAACTCGTCGCGAAAGTGTTATGGCAGTACATAGCGAACGCTGCTGCACTGCGGATTTCTTCCTGAGTCCTGTTTGGCTTAACCCGGCTCTGTTCTATCATTATCTGTAAAAACTTGGCATGTACTAGTATTGAATTATATACCTGGAAACTTCTTAACTTTGAATCACACCGGAGGATTGTTCGAACCGAGTCTGTGGGACTGTCTGTTCTACTTATACATCCTTTGACGTTGGAGTCGGGCCATCCTGTAAACAAAAGACTGTAATCAAGATTGATGACATGAAAACAACTCCGCATTGGTTTCCTAAATTCAGCTCTGGTAACGAAGGAGCTTACTATGCACACGAGGGACCGGGAGAAATGAATCACTGTCGCGTGATTCTGAACTTAAACACCGCCAATCAACCAATCCACCTGTCTGATTGTCACCCCAGGAGGCACTAGGAGAAACGATTTCGCAATCTGAGGTTATGCTCACGTACACTGTTTTGATGCCTCTGATAAGATGGAAGATACATTATTCGTCGCGTGACGAGACATGAACGAGGCCGCTGACGCTGAGTTCAAAATTGCACGCTAGAAACTACCGGCACCGCAATTCTGGTGAAACAAATTAAATTTCCAGGCTACTTTAGTATTTGGTAGCATATCGACCTGTTTACTTCCTTGCCTCCGAATAGGTACTGCTGAAACGTCCCCCCGCTGCCAGTCGCGTCGCGGTTAAGTGCTACCCACGTGATTTAGACTTCCCGTCAAAAAGTTTGGATTCTGGTAAAACTTTTACCTTTCCTCTCGCTGTCCATCATGATCAATGCATCACGTCCGAGCTTCTAGGGTGCTCCAATCAGCGTTTTTGGATGGTTCTACAGTCCAATCAAGTGCCACAAGTCTTCGTGCTCCAAGTTGCTGACATATTCAATGAATACCGGTCCCGGTAATTTGTGCTCAAACGAAGGCTCTAGCGTAACTTTGAGATATGTCCATGTCTTTGCACATGACCCTCTTTCAAGCTTCTGAAGATGTCATTGAACACGGTGATTACAGCGTATAGTCGGCAACTCCGTCCACGGCATCCTAGTCAGCGACTTATAAGCTTTCATTTGTTCGCTTGTCATGTAAAAATACTTACCGGAAGTAAAAATACGATAGCGGATCAAGAGACCGCCCGATTACCTCGAACCTGTCGACTGAGCATCGCTTGCTGAGTCCAAGGAGTTATTCGAGGTGTAGGCGGGCTTTAAACAAGTTCGAGGGGATGTACTTTGAACCGAATGCATATGGATGTCCACCCACGTTCCGAAACCACAAGGAAAGGTACTCGGCCTTCATAAAGCGCTCCCGAACGTAGTTATCAATGATCGTGTCCCCATCACGTCCTTCTTCAAGATATGCCCTCCCAAAGTCGACCATGACTGCCTGAATGTTGTCGGCGGCCAGCTGGAGGTCGAATGATGATGTTCCGAATCCTTGGGGCTAAATCTTTGGGTCAAAATCCATGACCAAGCGAAAGATGGTGGCGAATATGACATCGCGGTGCTTCGCACGAAGGTAGTCAGCAAGCCCGTTGTCACCGTCTTTCTTGTTGCAGAGATATCTCATGTCCTTCCCGGAGACAAACTCCAGTAATAGAACGTAAACGGTCCTGCCCCCTGAGCATGAAGAAGCGTTGCATACCGGAGAATACAAGTTCCCTAAAAACATGCAGCATCTCGTACACTTTCACTTCACTTGGAACTGAGCAAGCAATGATGCGGAAAGGATCAAGGACCTCAACGGTCATAGAAGTACAGGGGATCACAGAACTTGACGACGACGATCATGGGGGATTCAGAAGACGAAGTGGGGAGTCCAAACTTGAGTAACGTGTTCCCGAATACCGCCACGCAGTTTTGGGATAGGGTGATTGATAAGGATGGTGTTGGTGGGAGATGAACGCGATTAGCGAGTAGAGCCAACACTCCTGCTGTCCTTTAACGGCGCGAAGGGTGCTTGTTGTGGTAAGAATCTACGGTGTCTCCCTGCAACAAGGGAAGGGGTGTAACGGCATACAGACTGAAAGAGGTGCCTGGAAAGTAAACGGCACTGCCAGTGGGGTCTTTTGCATAATCTGGCGGTGTTGAAGAAGTCGTGAGGATCCGGTAAGAGTGACCCATGTTGTTACTCCAGCCGTTTCGAGCTCCGCTACTAGCACCAGTTCTTAGACTGCGCTGGATATCTTCACTTAGTCTCCCCTAGGCAGACCATCGAATCAAAGACAGTCGGATGGTCAGCGACGATGTCGGCAAGACAAAACATCTCCCCTTGCTTGCTAGACTCTTGTAGAGGGCAGCCTTTGCCTGTAAATGACTTGGCATCGAGAGATATGGAGCGACAACCGGAAAGCACGGATGATGGGACGTAAATAGGGAGGAAGAAGCGACAGACCCTAACTTTAGGTAGTATGTATGTCCACGGTGGGGATATCTGTGGCCTGTCAGGCGGCACGAATCACAGGTCGCACAGCCTAACATTCTAGGGTTCCATCCAGATGGTAGTGGAGATGGCAAATACTGACAGAGGGAAATCCAAATTGGCCTCGAGTTTGTTCCTTTGCCCAATGACAGCCGTTCTAGATCAACACGGTCAGGATGGACCGCGTTTAGTTGGTTCAATGTCGCAAAATGAGTCATTTTTCAGTCGATATGCCGTTCCCTGCAGATGAATGGGAAACTGTGGCCGTCTTGCATAGCCCAAGGTAAGAAGTGGCCATTGTGGGAGACACAAGCGACAACCGGTGCATCACATATATATCAAGGCTAGCTCCCCCATCAGCTGGCCATCTGTCGACCATCATGAAGTTCGCGCTCGTATTACTGGTCCCCGCAGCCTTAGTCACAGCACAGACGTTCTCCATCGAGCCCATCTCGACCAGCGATGGCGTGACAACGTCGACGTCGGTGTCAGGGCTTCCTACTTCGTAAGCCAAAGGAAGCACGCGCTAAGAAATGAGAACTCACCACCATGCAGCTCGACCTCCTTGAACCCTCTCCCGACGACGACAGAAACGATACCGATATCCATATCCTCGACGGAGAGTGAGGACACCAGCTCCACGGAGGCCACACTTTCATCGACGTCGACGACTTCCTCGTCGGATAGTGTGACTTTATCCACTTCCACCGAAACGACCACTAGCCTCTCGACCCCTGCTACGACCTTTTCACAGTTGTCGAGCAGCACCAGACCTAGCGCATCGAGCACCAGCCGCTCTGCTGCATCTTCGAGTGCAGCTGTCTCCACCAGTGCATCTCCTGCACCCTCCAATGCTGCCGTAGGGAATGATTACAACGGGTTGTTGTCCGGGGTGTTGGGTGCTGCTCTTGCCGCGCTGGTGATCTGATACAGCAGTTGACCCATGTTGGGATTGAAATACAGGACTTGTATTCATAGTATGATTAGGAATTGAAGAGCAGAAAATGGAATGTTGAGGTGCATGAGGTGGTGGTATTTGTCTGAGTTACACAACGTATTTCACTTGCACCGCCATGTGTCCACGTCGTCCAGTATCATCATCATCATCATCATTACACGGCACGTATCGCGCTCGTCGCCGTGGCCCTCTATTGACGGCAATGATACCTTTCTTTGCAATATTTCTCATCCCAGCATGGTTCACTCTTGTCGATGGACGGCTCTCGAATGATGAGGGCCCAATCATCGGTATCGGTGGATCCGTCGTCGTGCACTCGTCTTTCTCGCTGACCAGAATTGCCAGAATTTGGTTATCTGTGCGTTCAGATGGCTGCAATTGTATCCGTCTGCTTACCCGTGTCCTCCAAGTTATTCTCGTGTGGCGTGTGTCTCTATTCCCTGGTCGCTCGACGTTGGCCGCTGAAGCATCGTTCTAGGATTCAAGGGCAGGATTTGAGTAGCTTGGAAGTTCTTGCTGAGGTGCACTCCAGCCTGTGCTTTGCCGAAAATGAGATTCTGTAAGTGTCTCTGTCGGTGTATATGCACTAATAGCAATACCGCCCGCCCTAGAATCGGACACGAACTATGCAATGCACCAAATGTGCATATAGAGGATCTCAGGGTACTACTGGAACCAGCTGGCAGTATCAGGAAGTGTCAGGATGACCAGGAAATCTATGACAGCGGGTATATGCTATTCCAGTCCTTTTATTCAGATTGAGCCCATTCCTCCAGATCCATACAATACACCGCTCCCGGTGGGACCCCCTTCGCGCGTCTGTCTTCGATCTCTCTTTCACTCCACTGACGTGAAGTTCTGAAGACACCTGAACACCTCCTGGGTTTGCTCTTCGAAAAGTTGAGAGTCGCTTCAGAATCGGTTTATGGACAAAACATCGGCGGAGCAGTCGTTTCTATTCCTTCTTTCTGTAGGCACATTTATTTTCCTTTTGTCATTCTTCAGCTGATTGGCACACATTAGACGTTACCGACTTTCAACGTCGCGTATTACACTCCCTCGTGGCTTCGAACCTGGAGGTCCGTCAGATAATCCCCGCTGGTACAGCAGCCGCATTGGCATATGGATATCCTTCCCAGGGCAACAAATCCATCGACTACTATCTCCTCATATGTACGAAAGAACGATGCGGGATTCAATTCTATGACGATGGATATGATGAAATGCTCGCGATTGCTGACGATCTTCGGGGAGAGGGAATTATCGAAGAACTATTAACGGGAGCAGGAATACTTGCGAGAGACATCCTTCATGTAGGTACCTGTCTTTTTCTCAAGGATAAACGTCGCTGATTTTGATCCAGGTCATATAATCGATGAGGCTACTCCAGTGCTTCGGCAGCATGTCGAGGTCAGCTTCCCGGGGAAGATATTGCCTCCAGATCCGTACGCAATTGTACGTGGAGCGGCTCTGAAAGCCAAATGACTCAGCGAGCCTGAGGTGACATGCGCCATGAGCATTATTCCGTTCGGACTGGGCGTGCAGCTTTCCGATGGGATCTTTGGGCCGGTTATCATGAGGAACACAATACTTCCGAAGCAAGCATCGAGGAGGTACGCATCCATCATCCTGACATCGTAGACTTCATTAATGTCTCTTTTAGGTTCAGCTTTATGGAAAGACAGATTCGATTTTTCACCGGAACTGGCGTGCCTTGGGAGATAGAGTACATCAATAGTTAGTTCTGCATCTCAATTACTCGGTACGATGGATCTGCCCGTCGTCGAAGGAACTGCAGCGCCGTTTAATGTACTCATATCGGTCGCTATCGACGAGGACGGTTCGATGAATTTCACTGCCGCCGAGGGTGGCATGTAAGTTTGCACGTCAGTCTATATGTGACCGTATCTCAATCGAACATCTAGGCAAACGTCGATGGTCATACCTTTCCCGCACAACCCGCTGGCGGAGGAAGATATCGCCGCAATGGTCAACGAAGCCGAGGGCTTCGCGCGTTCTGAGCAAATTACGGATTTGGAAGAAGGATGAAAGATGATACCTCAAACCACTAAATGGCGGATAAGCAAGGGACAACAGACCGTTGTTACGATCATCCATCAACGGCGCGACGCGTCCAGTTGAAGCAGCCGCACGGCGCACGCGTCACATCCAGAGTTATTCCAGAATCACACGCGAAACGGGGCATCACCTGACCGTTTTACTTTTCCATTAATTTCAAATTTCAAATTCCACTCTTTGAACCTGTACCACGACTTTCTTTCTCGATCGGTGTCATTCTACCAAACTCCACCTACCTCAAGACTGGGAGATATGAACGTGAATTCGCTAAAGGTATTTCGTTACCGTTTCCGTTGCCAATAATACCTAATCACCGAAATATCAGCGCGCTGCTATGCGCGGATCACACTATGCTCTGGCTAAACTTGCAGAGATAGTTGAGACCGATGACTCTACCTTCCCTCAGCTGCTTCCCGTGTTTTGCCACAATATTCGTACGCTCGACACGCCTTCCATGGATACAGATGCCACCGTGCGGCATCACTCCTTGGTCATTGCCAAGGAGTGTTTTCGCCCGATCCAGGCCAGTCTTAGCAAGAAGCATCGACATGCCAAGGCTATCGTCGACCAAATAGCGGCAGTAGTCCCACATATCTGTCGCTGGATCATATATTTCTACTGGTCATATTCCCTGAATGCCACTACCAAAGCAGTATTGACCTCAGAGATCGTGGATTTGCGCGACCAATTCAAAGACACCCTTGTGGCTCTCGTTGACATCCTTTCTGTCACGTTCGCATCTGTGATGCGCGCCTCTCCGGGCTTTATCAAATGTATGACGCGCGTATGGATTCACTTTGACTCCACTATCGAATCTGCAACGGCTGCGTCTTGCTGGGATGTTGTGGATGTATTGGCCTACGATAGATCCGATGAATCGAATAAAATCCACTCGGAATTTGTGGATGTATTGAAAGAGTCTGCCGACGTCGTCGCATATAATTGCATGCGCCGAATCATCCTCGACCTTCAACTCCCTCCCGTTCACGCTATTACATTGAGGGATCACATCAGCATCATCGCGCAATGTTCTACTTGTAGCGATACTCTTCGCCGGTCTTTTCTCAGGGCCAAGTCAGTGAGATGGTGCTGTCGCCTTATGTCGCATCTCGCGTCAAGGCGAAAACCCGAAGACATCATAGAGCATTTCCCGACCATGGCTTGCGTCTCGGTGTGCTGCCAGGTATTGGCAGAATCTTTTCAAGATGGCTATTCATGGGTAGCTGAAGCCATGGACCATCATCTTCTCGAATCAATCCTTAAATGCCAACCACTGCTAGACAGTAATGTGGACGTCAACAAAAAGAATGACAGGGAAGCAATTCTGCAGAGCACGCTCACAGAACTGTTCGACCTAGTCAACTCTTATCTCATCTACCGCCCAGTTTTACGAAGCGCTCGAAGATCTATCAGGCACATACTCGAGACCAGTTTGGAAGATGATTTCGACCACGATGGTCCACTGCGGGATGCTTGGGATCGACTAAAAGATGTACACGATCTTAGGTGGGAGACGAGGGAGGATTTGGCGGCACAGGAGGTCACAAAATGTACGAATCCGGAGGTGAGTTCACTTTTTTCTGTTTATTCCTGTCTCTTATCTATCTCGTTAGTGTACAACCCTTGAGCGGGCATTGAGGCAATGTTCAGGCTGCTCTAACGCCTATTTCTGTGACCCCGTTTGCCAACGGATAGCATGGAGGAACGGACACAAGGAATCCTGCCATGAGCAACAAGATGAGCGTCGAGGTGAGACGATTCCTTGCGGAGCTAAACCAGAACTGACAATACATAGCCGGCTATGCCAAGCGCATCACCGACCGAGATATCAGCTTCTTCTATGCAGTGGCTGAATATGACATACGAGTCGACAACTCGATCATCGGAAAGCTACAAACGGATTTTCTGAAGCAGTACAAAACGTCCTCCTCATTACTGCACTCGCTCGTCATCTGTTTTGATTATGTTTCGGTCCCACATACTATCAAGATCTCTACCGCAGACAAATTTATAGACCAGTGCGAGAGCAGGGCACACTGGAAGCGACTGGTGGACGATTCGAAAGCGCGGAAAGGGTATCTGGTATTTATCAGGGTTCCGAGCGGACGAAGTCCATTTACGTCATTTACCGTGGTCGGTGTTCGCTAATATCAAGTTTCACGCTTTTCGTCTTTTGGTCGTGTGAATACTGAAGGTGTGCGCATGCTCAAGATGCTGACGTCTGTGTGAAGCTGGTCCTGGAATTCTCATAGCTATCCTTCAGCTTCAGTCTTGAAGATAGCGTTCTGCTATACAGGGAAGACAATTCTCGCACAAGCTGAAATTAAACGCTGACGAGAGTAGCCTGAGTGGACCGATGCTTGCTTCTATCGATGTATACCTCCTGTCTCGATTTCGCTGATTCCTATGGAGACTTTAACCTACGCGCCCTTTGTCTGTCGCGCGAAATGGTGATTCAAATGCGACCGAGCCCCTGGATCATAGAAACCCGGTGAATGATTTTTCGCTATCACTCAGGCTTATCGGACTGACCTTCCATGACTCGGCCCCGCCTTGTCACTCTGAATCAGTCAGCACGGCCCAGCTGATGAAATTTCTCCCAAAGCTGCGCTGTTGCTGAGCCTAAAGACTGCTGTTTTGGACACGAGGCCTTCTTCAAGAATGGTTTGTCTTCGCTGTGCTTCAGGTGACTACCGCTCAGTGGTGGGCAACCAGCGCCCATTTCGGGTAGCTAGTCCAGGGTGTACGACATCCATGCGCCAAGGTGGGAGCGTACACTCCTAGAAGCTCCTTCTATTGCCGAGAGAAGCATTGTCAGATGAGCATCTTGTGCTGCGCTCAGTTTTTACGCAATAACCCGAAGACAGACGGAGGTCAGGAAGTTGCTTAAGTAGATTAAGTTTCTGTTTTGTGTATTCATTCCACCCACACATCATCCGATGACACTCTGCCACTGATAAATATACAAGGAACTATTACAGCTCATCCTCTCGAAACAGCCCCTCATCTTGAGGATATCAACCTCTTTCTACCATGTTTCGCTTTTTCAGTCGCAAAACTGATGATACGAAAGGCATTATGACAAGTAACGCCAACAACAATTCGTCGAGCAATTGGAACTATCTCAATAAACCTGGTAAGTGTTCTCGATATCACAGGACTCGTGGGAGTACAAGCGAAGACCACTGTCCCAGGATTTCATCCGCGACCTTTGCGCATTGCTATGTGAGCTTTAACGCCCTTATGCTTCTCGGCATAGCTTATCTGGTACATGTTAGATGTGGGGCTGGGGCTGCTGGACTGTGTCTTGCGTATAAAATCCTCGAAGCGCAGAAAAAGGGCGTACTTGGACCGGTGGAGTTTGTCTTGTTCGAGAAAGATGACGGTAAGTATCTTCGTCGCTATGCAAAAGCTTAGGCAACTCATAACGATGCTACTTTTAGATTATACGGGTACATGGTGAGAAAAAGAATACTCGGGTACTCCGCACTAGTGACACGTTTCCTTACAGGCACGCCAACCGTTATCCAGGATGCCGATGTACGCTCGTCATTAACTCGTTATGCTTCACACACTAAGGCTGAGATGTTGAAGGCGACAATCCAAGTGCTTCCTACCAATACTCGTTTGCACCCTACGCAGACTGGCCTGAGTGAGCGTATTACTTTCTTCGTAGCATCCTACTCACATGTCATTTCGAAGATATTATTCCTCTGCGGCGGAAATCAAGAGATATTTCAAAATATTTGCCCAAAAATTCGGGATTGTTCCTTTCATTCGCCTTCGACACAAAGTCACGGCAGCCATCTATGACCAGACTCTCGGAATGTGGGACATAACGGTGGAGAATTTGGAAACGTCTCAAGTCGATACGAAGTCCTATGATATCTATTCCCCAGCCACCGGCGTCCTGAGGTAAGAGCGCATCGTCTCTTTGATGTCTCACCTGCTCTTGTGACACGCTCATAGAGTTTAGAGTTTAGAAAACCGGTATGCGGTCCCAATAAAGGAACACCGGGGTTCTGTGCCGCCACGAAACGTGTCACAGACCATAGCAACATCGTGCCGCTGTGATATCCACCAGGTGCGAACTGGGAACATCTCACGGGTTTAATGCTGCTACAGGGGCAAAGGGGAACGAATCAATTGAATGTATTGAATTTATTGAGGCTCTCAGTAACTAGTCTGCAAGCAGTATTCATGCCCAAATCAAAAATTGTGTACCCATACAATTAGAGCGGTGTGTACCATAATGATAGAGGAGGCACGTAGACGGGCGCAGCCCTGAATAACTCCAATACAAGATGTACGTATTGCGCTAATCGAGAGTCCAGTATTGGCAATTGTAACAAGCATGCCAAGCGGTCCTCGTCATCTAGGCGGTCCCATGTGTCAACAAGCATGGGGCATGCAGCGTAGGTGTCGGCGAGAAAGAGACCACGCAGCTCAGCCAATCCTGGAGCAATGGTACAACGGAGGAGGGCATGAATCTCATCCTCTACGGCAATCTTGCAGAAATGGCACAGTCGCCACTCACGCGGAATTCTAGGGCGATAGCGTTCTGACCAACGCAAGACTTCAACGGCGAGGACATGAGAAGACAAGAAGAGACGTATGAGAGCTTTACAATGTGCCGGAATCAAAACGGAGAGGTAAGCACGCCGAGCTAAAGTCTTCCGTCGGGGCTGCAGACCGTGGATTCCTGGGATATATCTCATAGAGAGTCGGAGGATGGTTCCCTTAACCTTTGAATTGATCTCCTCATTGATACCATCCAAGCAGGCACCCTCGACAGCGATGATCAATTCGGTGACTGTAGGTTCTGAAAGGGTATCATAATCAATATGAAGGGTGGGAGCCAGCCGAGCCAGGACTCGCTGTTTGAATCGATCTCCTCATTGATACCATCCAAGCAGACACCCTCGACAGCGATGATCAATTCGGTGACTATACGGGCGAATCAAAGATGACGTCAAGGCGGGGAATCGATGTGGTTTAACCCAGAGATGACGTCGTTGTACAGTATACAACGTGAAACAGCACTGAGACTGGTAAAGAGGGCGACGAGACTGTGAGCTATGGGAGATACATATTATTCTGTTCAAGTGAATGCATGCACAAGAAGACAGCGAGGAGGCATGGTGAATACTTGAAGGAAACAAGAGCCAGCAAAAGGAACAAAGAATAGTGAAGGAAAAACTCGCAGCATTCAAACGCGGTGTACTGCAAGTCTGACAACCACAGGCAGGGACTCCCGGCGCACTGTGCGCCTATATCAAGAGTTTACCAAGGGTATGCGCAGGGAACATAACAGCAACACAAAAAGAACAAACTAGTCTTCTGCTTCTGAATCTGACAACCAAGGGAAGGGACTCCCGGCGCACAGTGCGCCTATGTCAAGAGTTTACCAGAGGCATGGACAGGGAACAGCGCAGCGACCGTTGCAAGAACGAGGCAATTTCTCCGCCTAACCTGAAACAGATCGTTGCAAGCTATCGCTGAGCTTAGTAGTGGTAGGTAGAGATACTGTAGTACTGTTCATCGTCCGGTGATTCCTGGTCTTGAGTCATTCACAAAAGCACCTGTTCTTCACACTGCCGAGTGGCCTGTCGGTTTTGATTGGCAGAGCACTTTCAAAGACGAACGTGTGTACGTTGCGTGATGTGTCCGTTATGACTTATCGCTCTAATTTTACACGATCCCACTAGCGCCGTCATAGGAATTGGCTCTTCTGGTCTCCAAACTATCGGTGCGATTGCGCCGTATTGCAAGAATCTCGACATTTACGCTAAATCTAAATTTTGGGTCAGTTTTACTTTTGAACCCGAGCTCACGTCCTTACCTGCTATCAGGTCGTTCCGGTCCTTTTTGGGCCTCAGGGCCGTGACTGGCACAACGAGAACTTCTCATGTAATTCTTCGCTACAATCGTGCCCATATCAATGTCTGATGGTTGCTATATTCGTGTAGACTCAGAAGAGGAGCGAGCTAATTTTATCAAGACACCGGAGACCCTCCACCGCCATCTTAAAGAGGTTTCTGCCCCCATAAACGGTTATTATGGTCCGTTCTCTCTGTGACAATGAAATTCTCCAATACTCACTTTGACGTTCCCAGATATCGTGAGAAAAGGGTCTGAGGCCCAGAAGGTACTCTTTCTGATCAACCTCGCTCTCGGTGATCTTATTGGTGTACAGACAATGAAGCAGACTTCCATTGATCACATGAAATCATCTATAAGAAGTAACGACGTTTTCCAGACGCTAGTGCCCGAGTGAGTTATTGTGACATGTCGTTTAACTTATGTCTCTTCGGTGGCGACTGACCTGGATATGATACAGCTTTGCTGTTGGGGTGGGTACAATTAGATTTTTTAATTATTGGTGTGATGTTCACCGCGTAATGGGTAGTGTCGTAGGCCCACCCCTGGCGGCGCTTTCCTGGAAGCGTATGTTCCGTTCTTGATAATTGGCGCCCAATTAATTTCCGTCCCAGTCTGAAGCTTTCTACTGTCGAGCTCACCTATAAACCAATTAAAATGGTTACTCCAAATAGTATCATTACTGACGATAGCACTGAACGCCCAGTGGATCGTATTATCCTCGCGACAGGGTTCGAAACAGGACTCAAACCGAGCTACAAGTTCCTTGGAAAAGACGGTGTTGATCTGCGAGATGTATGGGCGCAGCGACCAAAGGGTTTGAGTTTTCCTTGCTTTCGGTTCCATGCCTGATTAATACGCCCAACAGCCTATATGTCAATGGCCGTCGCCGGATTTCCCAACATGTTCCTCATGGGTTGTGGCCCTGGAATAACGTATGCCAACGGGTCACTGTTGCCTTGTACGGAGGCACAAGCAGACTTTGTCGTCGCTTGCTTGTACGTTCAGAGGATTCGTCAATGATCGTATTTTACTCAACGAATTCGAGGTCCAAGCTACAGAAGCAAGATATAAAAACCATGGAAGTCAACAAGGATGCACAGGACGAGTATAATATCCAACAAGAAGGTTGGTTTTTTCATTCATACTTAGCTAACTCTGTTACTGACACAGCCGTTGGCAGCGGTCATGAAAGATCTCGTATTTGTACGAACATTCTCGAGAACTGAGGGCATGCTTTGAATATTTATGTAACAGACCGAACCTTGTTCCTCCTGGTATAAAGGCGGCAAGGTGGATGGTGAACCGGATGCAATCTACGCTGGTAGCAGTACGTTTTCAATGACGGATGCAAATGTGAATCGCTGACTCATACGGTTCCAGCTCTTCAATTCATGGAAATGCTAGCTTCGCCTCGATGGGAGGACTGGACGTTTCTCCCGTTACATCGCAATCGCTTCTCCTACTTGGGAAACGGGACTTCCACTGTGAGTGTATCATGCAGAGTGAGACGCATTCTTATGTTGTACTTTAGGTCGAGGCTACCGGAGGCGACAGAGCGTACTACTTCACAATCGAAGGGGTGAGAAACGCTCTGAAAGCCAGTGACTATCAAGGCGATTGAGTATGCAGTGATCTATACGCCTTCTCTTTCTGCTGTCCGAGCATTATAGGGTTACAGCTACATCTGTGTATATTAAACGTACAGACTACCGCGTGCAGAATATTTGTTATGATTGCAAGTGAATGCGATACGGTTCATATGTCTTACATCACACTGATTTACGAGCATATATTTCACTGAATGAATACTAAGGAACAAGCCCTCCTTCTGGCATTGCGCTAAATGTTCACGAGCGTACTGGCAGCAGTCAGACCTAGTGCCAAACCAGTTCGGTGTTCCGGACACCGGCTTCTGCTTATTCTCCTCTTCAGCGCCATGTCTTCGAGACATGTTTGGCACAATAGGCTCGCTACAAAGCATCACTATCCAACCTAACCAATTGGAATGCTGCATGAGTGTCGGTAACGTAAATACGCCCCTTTCGACTTATTCACAAACGGCGTTTTTACGAAGCAGAGCCTACCGCCACCTTTCTCGCACACCTTCACGTAATGCTCCAAGCGATCCTCATCTGCATAACTGATATCCAACTTCGGTACTATCTTTGTGTAATCGAGTGCGACTACAAGCTTGTGAGCCTCCGCGCTGGGATGACTACCGAGATACTTCTGTCGTAAGCTGGCCAGGGTATCCTATATCGCTTTGAACGTAAGATATGATAAAGAGTTCGTCACGGAGTGACATGGGTAGGGGCAGTCCATCTGAAGAGTGATGAGACCTCGACAGTTCAAAGCCTACGTTCGTTTCCTGCTCGGGAGCAAAGTCGACAAATCTCACGGTGGTATTTCCAATCCTGCTTTTGACATTCGATGGAACGATAAAAGACCCTCTCGCACCTCCACATCGTCGAACTTCTGTGTGCAGTAATGTGTGTCTGTTGGCAGATTGGCACTGGATTATGAAATGAGCGACATATCAAGCAGAAGCACTGTTCCCCTACCTGATAATTAGAACAGGAAAGTACTTCAAATGTCGCATAAAACTTGTCGAATTTGTTGACTCTGATCTCCTTTTCCCGCATGGCCATCCAGGCTTCAAAAATGGGTCCAGGTAGCAAAGTAGTCTCGCGCCCAAAATGCTCGATTTTCCGAAGATGTTTGTATGTCAATCGCGAAACTGAGCGAAAGACGAGGTTCGTATGAAGCAGATCCAATGTTGTAGTTATGTGCCTAATAGTAGCGTCCTTGTCATATGTTTGTTGATCAATGTTCAGTTGACCTCTGAGAATCGAATCCAGAATACGACCTTCGATAGCTTGAGGGAGGAAATGAGGACCGTAAGAAGAGCTGCCGGCAACGTCGCTTTCGTTTCTTTGGCTGACATTCAGGGAGATCGGCACTTGCCATTGGACTATCGGTCAAACCTGGCTGAGGTTCAAAAAGCTATCGGAATGTTAAATTCAGGCGTGGTGCCGGAGTCCGGCTTGCTGTCTGAGATTCAACTATTTAAATGATCTTAAGGGCCTCGCGTCGATTTGAATGTATAGATGTCCTGTGTACAAGTAATACATTCAGTTCTTATTGTGAAGTCTGCAAATATGAGCAGTACCAAGGATTATACAATCAATTGCACCTTGCGGGATTGAACACTCAATAGCCAAAAATAGCACTCTGGTGACAGAGGTTTTACCACTCTGTCACCAGGGCACCAGTTTTGTAGATCACTACTATTACTGCATACTGTCCATGACCTGGAAACAGGCCGAGCTGGCTTGTTTTAAGTGCGAAAAATAGAATACTACAATTACTCCATGTCAGTCACTTTTAATGACAAGAAAAATATGTGTTCTATTATTTTATGAAGTCTTGAGTACATGTGATAGGGGAAATCTTGTACTATGAATTTTTTCCCAAGTGACGGCCTCAAAAGCATGGAAACGGGTCAACCGGTATTTACATAATTTCAAGGATGCCCTCCATGCTACTATGGTCTCATCCTTGCCAGAGGCATCCAAGAGTAAACTAGGATACTTAATCATATTGTGGATGTTTATAACGGCTATGAGGGGTGAAGAACCTTGCCTATTTTCATGAAGTCACTTGCACAAGATAATTTGATATTTTTCTAAGATAAAAAGATTTATTGAGATGGAAATTCAACATGACACAGCTAAACCTCTTGTGCATAGATGCCGAATGATTCAACCTCTGACCTGAAAAAAACCGCTTGCCAAAAGGTGTCGGCATTGTTGAGATATGAGTATTTGACCCGTTACTATGCGTGACCCGTTTCCGGGTCACGCACAGTACACGAACTAAATAAATGAATTTAATCGGGTTTAAAGATGGATATTTACACAAGTCTAATTGGTGAGTTTCTCGTCCTTTCGGGTTTCCTCCCCCGTTTCTCACGCCTCGCACAGGCGTCGTCCGCTCCTCAGCGCGTACCTTCCCATATCTATCATATGCGGTCTCAGCCTCCCCACGGGAGCCTCCCCAGGGAGTCTCAGCCGTCTCACCAGTGAGTACGCGTAACAATTCAGATTGTGAAGTTCAGAGACTTACGGGCATACAGCTTCCTCGCCGTGTCTCTATTTTCTTCGGACTATATCTACCTGACGGTCTCAACGGGCTCGCTTATCGCTCTCGTTGAACCGCCAGGTACGTTTCCTCTTTTTCTTACCATATTCGTAGCTCATTCATCGCTCTCGTTGATCCAACAGAGCTTTCTTGTGTTTTTCGCGCACATTTGAATATACTATTCCATCGTCTAAAGACTCTCTACTATGTCCACTGGCAACAATGGCTCCACTCAGAACTCTAGCAACACGCAAGCCTCTGGAGAGCCGACTCAGCGCACCGGATCCGTCCCGCCTAACCAGGGAGACGGAAGTCGTGAGGGTTCCCCTGCTAGACCGGATGCACCACAAGCCCAAGTCACCGTCCAATGCGACGCTCTTGTCGAGGCTTTCCGGACGGGCGTCAACACTTCGAAGCCGGATGTTCTCGCCCAAATCATGCGGATCCTTGCCAGGTTCTTCGCTGCAAGGCCCGGCAATGACGACGACTTCGACAACGCTCTCCGAATCTACGTCGAGATGCTTGACAACTGTGAACGCGAACAACGCGACCTCCTCCGCGAAGGTGAAGGACAGATCCGCGCTCGCGAGCACAACCAAGAGGAAGCGGGAGGACCAAGACGAGCTAGAGCCGCCGACTTCATTGAAGAGGAGGATCACGGACATGCCGATGGGAGGAACACTCCCAGGAGAGGTGGAGAATCTGACGATGAAGGCCAAGGAGATGAGGGAAGGGGCCCTGCTAAACGGCCGAGGATCGACGAGTCAAAATTTCCCTGGCAGCCTATCGGAGAGATTAGCAGGACCCTCTTGCATCCAGAGTTGCGACGTACCCTCGATCTCGTCGAGAATTACACTCTCGACCTCAAGTCAACTCGCCGAAGCATCACCAACTCTCCCGAATGTCCTGACTTCCCCGAAGAACAATGGCTCTCACTCCTGGCTGGGAAAGCCGTCAATCTTGACGCCGTCTACGCCGCGACCCATTCCACATCAATCAACGAAGTTCAGACTCACGAATTATCTGAAGGGATTGCGCTCAGGCTTGCCGAAGGCTCAACAAACCCAACAGAATCCAAGAGAGTCATCAAAACAGCGGATGAATGGACTACAACTTGGCACACCTATTCCCAAGCAATCCTCGTTGCTTTCCCGCATCGATCCCGCGAGCTCGCCTTGTACCAACAATACATGTCTTCCCTCTTCAGAACCGTCTCCGTCTCCCTCCATGGCCGGATTTTTGTCCTCGACCGAGCCATTCGAGGAAGAGTTGGTCGATGCCGAAATGTCCTCTTGTCCGAAACCGACAAGTTCAGAGACCTCGAGCGTTCCCATATCTCGACCACTGGGACTGGGTACAGAGAGTTTGAAGAAGGGAGATCCGAGCCTCGTCCGAAGAGAAAGTCGAGTGACAGAGGAAGGAGCACCGACGCTTGCCGCAGGTGGAATGCAGGCAACTGCCCCTCCACTGAAGGCAAATGCAGGTACAGGCACGTGTGCTCTAACTGCAAAGGAAACCACGTTGTCTCGGCTTGCCCTTCCCGTGCTTGAAGGAGAGAAAGAGAGGTTGAAGGAGATGGGGAGGTTTGAGAGGGGGCAAGGGAGAGATGAAGCAGGAGTGGAAGGTGCGGAGTTTGCGCCGAAATATAAACGGGGGTTCGTCTTTTCGAGGTGGAGTTCTGGCGACAGTCGGACGGCCGCATATACGGAAACCGAGTTGCCGGTACCGCGGCCCCCGAGAAGGAATACGAGAACGAAGACGCGGTTCATACGATCGAGACGTACCCTCATCTGTTCAAGATCACCACGCCTATCAATGTAGATGAGTTTGAACGCAGCCTGCAGACACATCCCAACCAAGACTTTGTTCAGTCTGTGTTGACTGCACTCAGAGAAGGATTCTGGCCTTGGGCAGATACTCGCCCATCTGAGGATTTCCCGCTTACTTGGGATAATTCGAGAACTCGTTCACGGTCTGGAATGGAACAGACGTTCATTCACAGCTACCGCGACGAAGAAATTGCTGCAGGCCGTTTTTCAGAGCCGTTTGGACCTGATCTCCTTCCTGGTATGTATAGCACACCGGTACATGCTGTCCCTAAGCCTCATTCTGATGCGTTACGCATGGTCTCTAACATGTCTGCAGGCGAATATGCTCCTAATCGGATGGTTCGCCACTCCGACATTGCCGGGGCCCCTCTTGATGGGCTGCACATGTTCTTCTCTGCAATATTGCGCTATCGACGAGCGTCTCCCGCCAATGCTAGGAAAACTCTTGTTGTCTTCAAGTCTGACGTTTCGAAAGCCTACCGTCTCTGTCCGATGCATCCACTCTGGCAACTCAAACAAGTCGTCACCACGGGGTACTTGACCGACGAGCAGAAAGCTGCCGGGCAAGTTGAATCTTTGGTCAGAACGGTGGACAGCAACAACAATTTCGGTGGGAGAAGCTCATATCGAGTATGGATCAGCGTAAATGGCCTGATCACCTGGATAGCCATCAATGTTGAGGATATAGAATATCTAGGCTGCTACGTCGATGATGATTTTGGCTTCGAAGAGCTAAGCAAGTTGGAGTACTATGCTCCGTACGACGCTGTCTATCCTGCCAAGCAAGCAAGGTTGATGAGACTGTGGGACAGACTCGGTGTCCCGCACAGCAAAGGGAAGCAGCTTCATGGCCTGCAGCTCGTAGTGATTGGTTTCGAAGTCGACCCCAACGCCATGACAGCGACCATGCCAGCTGATTCAAAGGCGGAACTTGTCACGGCTCTGCGCCAGTTCACTTCCTCGAAGCGCAGGAATCTGCAAGAGTTTCAGCAGATCGCCGGCTGGTCAAACTGGTCCTTCAACGTTTTTCCTCTGTTGAAGCCTGGGCTATCCAACATCTACGCGAAGATGAAGGGCAAGACCAACCCTTTCGCTGGCATCAGTCTCAACGCTGCGGTGAAAGACGACTTGAAATGGCTTGCTGACCACGTCGAAGAATCTTCGGGAGTCTGCTGTTTTGAAGCTACGGATTGGGATCCTGTCATGGATGCCACGATCTCCATCTTATGTGATGCTTGCATGACAGGAATGGGATTCTGGATCCCAGAGCTGGCGACGGGTTTCTTCTGCGCAACTCCTCAACTCCCGGATGGCGAAGAGGTTATTTTCTTCTTTGAAGCTCTATGTGTCTGCGCTGCATTACACTGGGTCGCAAACACGCTCTCGCCAGAATTACGGAGACGAGTTACCATCAGGACTGACAACTCCAACACGGTTGACATCTTCAACTCTTTGAAGGCTTCGCCGTTCTACAATCCGATCCTCAAATCCGCAGTCGACGTCATGATAAGCCACAACATTGATTTGCGCGTTCTTCACATCCCGGGCTCTGAGAATGACGTCGCGGACGCTTTGTCGCGTTCAGATTTCAGCAGAGCTCGTGCGTTGGTGCCAGGTCTCATCATACTGAATTTTGTACCCCCTCACGACGTGCTGGGGGCATCGAGATGTTGATAGATGTCACTCCCGGGTCTAGACAAAGGGTACGTGAACCCTGGACCCGGGAGAAACTCCATCACGAGCGGTGCCTGGCCTTGGGCTCCGCAATTGACACGTCGACGCTTGGCCCTTACAACTCAGCCCTCAATTCGTACATCACATTCTGCAAAATCCATGATTTTCCCGTCAAGCCAACTGAGGATACCCTCAGCTTCTATGTCGTCTTCATGTCCTCACACATCAAACCGGATTCCGTCGGCACTTACCTGTCTGGAATCTGTAACCGACTGGAAAACTTCTTCCCCGACGTTCGAGAAGTTCGCAACTCGCTACTCGTCAGCCGCACCCTGAAAGGTTGCAAGAGACTCAGAGGTTCAGAAGTCAAGCGCAAGCTACCGTTATCGAGGGATGACATTCGCCACGCTATCAAAACTTTAGGATCCTCTGCCGACTACGATGACCGTCTCTTCCTCGCCCTCCTCGTCACCGGTTTCAATGGCCTCCTTCGTCTGGCTGAACTCAGCATGCCCGACGCTAAGAAACGACGGAATTGGAGGAAGATTGTACGTCGAGCTTCAGTGGAATGGCTCCCTGAAGGGTATGCCTTCTTGCTCCCTGCGCACAAAGCCGACACAACCTTCGAAGGAAACAAGGTCATCATCCCCACTGATACTGATGCCTCTTTCAATCCAACGCCCATCTTCCGCCGTTACGTTGCTATGAGAGACGAGAAACATCCAGTCCATCCAGCCCTGTGGGTCACTTCGACAGGAGCCATCCCGACTCGTTCTTGGTTCATGAAGAGGCTTCGCCACATCTTCCCCAACACAAGGATAGCAGGTCAGTCCATGCGCGCTGGCGGTGCGACTGACCTGGCTGAACGGGGGGTGCTTCCCTATCTCATACAAGCCCGAGGTCGATGGTCTTCTCAAGCATTCACTATCTACATCCGAAAGAGCCCAGTCCTTCTCCAAGCGATGATCGACTCACGCTCACCAACCATCTGATACTACGCGTCTGCTCCCCTCGTCTTCTCTCTTCTCAGAACTATTACCTCATAGCGCTCACACACGCGTCGTACGAGTGCCCAATACGACTTGTGCCCTGAAAGGGCGATTTTTCCGTAAACTTGACTCATCGGCCGGACACTTGTCGACCAATTAGAGTAATAGTAGTGACCTACAAAATCAGTGCCCTGGTGACAGAGGTTTTACCACTCTGTCACCAGAGTGCTATTTTTGGCTATTGAGTGTTCAATCCCGCAAGGTGCAATTGATTGTATAATCCTTGGTACTGCTCATATTTGCAGACTTCACAATAAGAACTGAATGTATTACTTGTACACAGGACATCTATACATTCAAATCGACGCGAGGCCCTTAAGATCATTTAAATAGTTGAATCTCAGACAGCAAGCCGGACTCCGGCACCACGCCTGAATTTAACATTCCGATAGCTTTTTGAACCTCAGCCAGGTTTGACCGATAGTCCAACTGCCGGGAAATCCGATAGAAGGCGTAGCATATCCAATAGATAGATCGATTGGCAAAGAAGATGCCGTTCGTGACTGGTGTGCAGAAGGTGGGGAGGGAGAGGAACGTATAGACTCCTTCGAATTCGTGGACAGAGAAATCTGGGCTTTGGATTCGGGCGATGACATGCGAAATGCAGTGCTCCAAGACAATAGTGGAGATCGTTTTCGTGAAAAGACGCGTCATGGGGTCTGAGACGCCGGCGACTACGTCTCGAATCAGATAGTGAGTTTGGTCCGGAATGTAACATTCGTTTGCTTTGACCCAGAGATGAATGACATTACGCGCTAGAGGTATTGTTATGATTCCTTCGATGAAACCAGTGAACATGCGCATCTTGCTAATGATGTCGTACAGTGTGCTGATGGAAGGTAAGATACGAAGGTGATGTTTGACGACGGCTATAAGGTGAGGCCAGATACTTGTATCGCGGAGAACCATTCTGCCGAGTTCTTCTGTAGCGGAGGGGCACCCTTCCAGAGCTGATCTCTGTTGACCGAGTTTAGTAATTTCGACACTTGCCTTTGCATAATTCATACCAGGAGGGTATTTCTGCATCAAACAGTACCGGAATATCTGTAGGGGTACCAAGGTGTCGAAGAGATGGTCTTTAAATCGTTCGAATAGACACGCAGAGGATGTCCGTATTATATTCGAGTCAACATAAGTAGCTAAGAGGTCGCAGGGTGGCCTGCCACAGTGCAGGGGTACCGTCGGGGCTCAGCGCTCAGCGTTCATGGAGGTAAATCGTAGAGAAGAATTCACGAGAATGCCGGCCCTTAATCTTGCACGTGACGCCAAGGCCATCCCAGGGTAACACAGCCAAACAACCGCCTGGCCAGGAATTTGACTGCGGTGAGTGGCGTCCAGATGCCTATCATTGCTGGCACTACTGCGACGACGACAACGAAGTATTCACTGCACTTTCCCCACCGTTGAAAGTCAAATGGCCCACTCAAACAGCCTCAATGTGCGTGTCTTCAACATTTCATCCACCGGTAAACTCAAATACCTCTAGCGAGCGATTGAAATCGTTCAAAAAGCCGTCGAGGACGACTCGAATAAGAACTACCCAGAAGCGCTGAAGCGTTACATGCTAGCCTTGGAGTTTTTCATGTTGGCATTGAAATGTGCGTCTGCCTTGTCATTTTATTCGCAAAACTTCAACTCCGCGGCATACAGATGAGAAGAATGACAAGGCCAAGGGGATAATCCGAGTCAAAGTTGACGAATATCTCTCTCGAGCGGAGTTGTTGGAGAAGCATCTCACATCACAAGGAGAAGGGCGCACCGGGACATCCGCCGCTGTCGTCGCTTCCGGAGGCGTTGGTGCTCTAGGGAAACGGTGCGCATACATCTGCAGCTACGGGATCCTTGGACTTATTTATCACGTCCCAAAGGAAAAACAACGACGAAGACGATCAAGACGTAGAGGTCAAGAAACTGCGGGCGGGGCTTTCTAGTGCCATTCTTTCCGAGAAACCTAACGTCCACTGGGACGATATCGCCGGTCTAGAAGGCGCTAAGGATTCGTTGAAGGAAGCCGTTATCTTCCCCGTCAAATTTCCCCAGCTTTTCACCGGTAAACGCACTCCATGGAAAGGTATCTTGTTGTATGGTCCCCCAGGAACTGGCAAGTCATATCTCGCCCAGGCCGTTGCAATGGAAGCCAAGAGCACCTTTTTCAGCATTAGCTCCAGCGATCTAGTCAGCAAGTGGCAGGGAGATTCTGAGCGGTGGGTCGCTAAAGCCCTCGCAATGTTCATGTCCTAATACCTCTGCAGGCTCGTCAAACAGTTATTCGAGTTGGCGCGCGAGTCAAAGCCTTCTATCATTTTCATCGACGAGATCGATTCTCTCGCTGGCTCACGAAATGAGGGCGAATCTGAAGGTTCAAGGCGAATCAAGACGGAACTATTGGTGCAGATGAATGGTGTTGGGCAAGATAACACTGGAGTGTTGATTCTGGGTGCGACAAACATTCCGTGGCAACTAGACAGCGCAATCAAGCGTCGGTGTGTGCCCTCTTATCCGTGTCTACCCTCCCGTCTCATGTTCTATTAGGTTTGAAAAGCGAATACACATCCCTCTTCCTGGTGCTGAGGCTCGGCGACGGATGTTCCAACTTCACGTCGGTTCCACCCCTTGCGACCTCACAGCCAAAGACTACCGGATGTTAGCTGACAGGACCGAGGGTTATTCCGGTTCTGATATATCCGTCGTTGTCCGTGACGCGCTGATGCAGCCTGTGCGCAAGGTGATAGGAGCGACGCATTTCAAACATGTTGAGACAAAGTGGACGCCATGTTCTCCGGGTGATCCTGATGCTGTAGAGAAGACGTGGTCAGAGCTAGAGTCGCACGAACTGAAGGAGCCTCAGCTGAAGTTGAAGGACTTCTTGAAGTCCTTGGAGACCGTACGGCCCACTGTTAGCGAGGCTGATACGCGGCAGCACGCTGAGTGGACCAAGGAGTCTGGTATGTTCTGTCTCTCTCAAAGCTTTTGTAATGGAAGCTCATTGTTGATTGATAGGTAATGATGGCGCGTAATGGACTGCTCATTGTATATCCATTTGATGTATCAATAGAGGTAGACTCTGTATACCCATTGGTTTACGATTCTATCTTCGTCTCTCCAGACAGAGAACTGTCTCATCTACTTACTGAGTCCACAACGTGCCGTTTCGCTGTTCATTGACAGCTGTGCTATGTAGGCACGCAGTACGTTCGTAGCTCGCAGTCCCAAGCAATCAGAAGCTTCCATTAGAGTGAAGGCAATGAAGTGCAAGAATCGGGGCTTTCACACAAATTTCCACGTAAGTCTTCGATGGCACGTCCGCCTTCTAGACCTGTCGCGCAGCATCTATCATGTCTTACGCTGCACATTCCTTTCCGTTTCGAGCTCTTCGCAGCTAACTCAGTTATCATTCCAATCCTAGTGTTACAATGCGCTTTCCGACCATATGTTCTCATCTGGAAATGCAGGCGCGAAATGCATCCAACCATATCGCAGGTGTTTACGGGTTCTTCATACCACCAGGACGATACCTACCAATAAGCGCAGTCAGTACCGTGAAGCGGCACTGATGCAGCTGTACTCACCACCTCCACCCGATTGCCAACCAGGGCAACCCAAAAGCGACCGTGGCGAAAGGGATCAGCTTGTATTTGAAAGCGCTCTTGTTGGTGTACGAAAAGGGTAGGTGCTACAGGACAGGACGGTCAGCGAAGGTGGAATGGAGAGCGACGAGCGACATACATGGGTCGGGTGGCGGGCTAGTTGGTTCATGGTTGAGGTGGGTGTGTTGCTACATAGGTGTGAGAAGACGAGGCTTTTAAAGTCCACGGAAGGTCACCAGACCTATCATCTGAGGGCCTGGATCATGAGGCATTTCCTCGCATCAGCACCCTCCATTCATTCGGGGGCACCCAGTGACTATGCAATCAGATGAGAACCTATACAAACCGTCATCTTTGCTGCTTCGGATGTTTTTGTGGTGGAGACATTCTGAGACAGGCAATATTCATTCGCCAAAGGGAGGAAGTATATCGTCATGGTCCATGTTCGACATGTCGAGCACTTTACATTTTCCCACTTCGGATGGAATTCGACGTCGCTGATTGGGCCGCGAACCTGACGCACCGGTCCGGCTGAACGAAGGCGGTCAGAAGAATGTCTACTCAAGCACTTGGCTAGCAACCCTAGCGCAACCGTACTTCATTCGGAACACTCATTGAACGGCCACTACACTGCCTGGATTATTTGCGCCATAATTTGGAAGTATGTGCTTCGGTACGGCAAAGTATGGTTTCTCCAGGATATCCCCATCGCCTCATAAATGAAAGCCATCAAACGAGCGCCTAGAGCTCAAGTAGATGGTCATCATGATGATCCCTGATGCGAAGGGGGCGAAATGAGGTAACGGCCGTTGCCATCCTAAGCTGCGAATGCCGATCACTGCGAATACGCCGTTGCTTATTGGTTCTCGTGTAGGCCTAGACGCTCCGTTCTGAAGCGAGAATTCCCCTCAAAACTGGTCACCGCATGAAGCCTTTCATTGGCGGTCGACGTGGGTATTTAGGTGGATATCTTCCGGTAGAATCGCTCAACTCAGCGGTCAAACCAACTATTCATTCCAGCCTCTCAAGTATTTTTCTATTCTCCTGGAACTTTTATCTGCTGAAATCAATGATGCAATTTGAATACGCCCGTAGTTCATTCTCTGAATGTCGATGAAATCGTACCGAGACGGTGCTAGGTAGTATACATGCTCACGAATCCTATACAAATATGTCGTCTGATAAATAAAAACCTCTTTGAGCCCTTGCGCAACAATAGATGCGGAGAAATCAGTATCCTTCATCCTCCCTTCTATCTCGAGTCGACTCCTCAACACCTGCTGAGCAACATCATTCCAACCAATTACCTTTTCCTGCACTTGCACCGAAGCGGAAGCGTCAAGTTCGACAGGCAGAAGCTTGCCATCCCTTTTCCGAACGACGCCATCCACAATGACTGTGTTGACATCTCTGACGCTCGAATGCAACATGATAGCTGCAACAGGATTCTCCGCAGCACCTGCGATCATCGACGGACTAAGAGTGTCATAAACGACAATATCCGCCAGCGTGCCTTCCTTCAACTGGCCCGCGTTAAGCTTCAAAGACCTTGCAGTACGAATGGTGGCCATGGCATAGACCTCCCCGATTTTAACACTCAACTCTTTTACTATCTTTCCTTTCTCCTTGACTTGTCGACCAACGATACCTCGACTCGATTGTAGCATCAGTCGCATTTGAGTAACGATATCACCCGAGTTCGAACACGAGCAGTCAATGCCGACGGAACAACAGTCCCGCAAACCAGGATAATCCGAGGATTCAATGGGCGCCATTGGATGTCCCATCTGCAGCTTGCCGTTCTGCAGGAGTATGGAAGACATGATGAACGCGGAGTCCTCAAGACCTGGAGGAGCTCTTTATAGACAAGATATTCGGGGTTTTTGTGGCCTGGCCGTGATGGTGGTGGAAAGCTCTAGTCAGACGATTTGCATTGGATGATACTACTCCGAGTCAATTACCAGGAGTATAGAAGACATGGTAAGCGTACAAACCAACAATTGAAAGAACTCTGTATAGGAAACATATTCGGGGTATTCGAGGCGCGACGGTGATGGTGAAAAGTTTTCAGGAGATTTGTATTAGGTGATACTTCTAAACGGCGGTGCTGTTCTGCAGGAGTATCAAAGACATGATGAGCGCTGAAACAGCCAGAATAGAAAGAGCCTTTCATAGGAAACAGATTCGGGATATTTGAGGCGCGGCCGTGATGGTGGAAAGTTTTAGGATGGTGGTGGAAAACTGTTGGTTGGAATATCGGGACAACGGTCCGAGACTTCCGGTGAACGGCCCGAAAATCTGGCTTGAAACCGCCATCACCACCCCAGCTCGAACACGCATCGATTTGTGAAGAAGGCAAGCCGACTCGATCCCTTCTGTTAGCCAATGACTCTAACATTCCATGGAGGATTTACGAAAATGTCATCCCAAGGAGCCAACGCTGAAAGCTCCAAGTGTGCCGTCTCTCAGGCAAATGTCGATATTGGATCAACTCCTTCTATTTTCTCTCATCCCGATCTCATACGTCTTTCCAAATGCAATGACCCCCCTTTGCCAGCTGAAGAGACGACTTTGAATAGGATAATTTCACAAGCGGAGAGTCTCCTGCTAATACTCCGGCAGAAGATCGACACAGAAACACGCAAAAACGTCGGTGCGCGGCTGTCGTGTCTCAGCACTGCTGGGACTTTAACGACTCTTGTTGAGAGGTATCATGAGACTGAAGATTCTATTCGAGCAGCAAAGCGTCTCGTCAGCCCTGTCCGACACTTACCTGTCGAAATCCTTCACCAAATCTTTGTTCTTGTTTTTGAGTTCCCCCCGCCAAAGGTATGGGATGAAGGAAACCATTGCTGGAAGATTCAACATGAGAAAGCGTCTCTGCGGGACTTGGAGTTGGTATCAAAGGGCTGGCAATCAGCTCTGCTGTCGTGTTCACTTGCGTGGTCCTATATTTGTCTCAAGGACACTGACAGATTTGAGAGAACCGCTGATAATTCTGGCTTTCGTGGGCTTCTGGGTCAGGTCGAGAGATCAAAATCAAGGCCATTATCGGTGTCAATTCACCAATCCTCCCGCCAAGGATTTCCAGACCTGCTTATCGCTGCCCTTATTCACTTTGGCGATAGAATCGTAACTCTTCAATTGGCATTGGGAGTCGTCATCCTCCAGGATCTTAACTCCCTTCAGTTTTTTCTGCTGTCCCTCGAAAATCTATCTATCATATCCGTAACACCTGAGCTTGACACGCTTATACCTGGTCTTTTCAAGGCCTTTTCGTCGGCGCCGTTGCGGTCATTGGAGCTCTGGCAAGTGTCAGTACCAGATGCGTTGGTCATATCATGGGCACGAATCCGCCGCTACAAGCACCAGTATCGACATGGGCCGTCGGACAGATCTTTTCATGATGCCTTGTTGCAAATCAATCGCTTCAGCGACATCGAAGAGTGAGATGAGCTGCACCGAGCACTTTCTACACCGAATTCAACTCGACATGATTACACTTCCCAAGCTCCATACTCTACGCATGCTAGGGTCACGCAAAGGGTTTGAAAAACTGCCCTTGCTACTTGACCGTATGGCCACGCCATCCCTAGCACGCATAACAATGCAGGCCTTCGAAACGGAACGATTTGATAGCCCCGCCCCATATGCCGTTCCATCCCTTTTCCGTCTCTTCCAGCGTTCTCGTTGTTCTATCACATGCCTCCATCTAATGGACGTACGCGTCTCAGAGGCCAACATAGAGACACTTTTCTACCTGGAGTTCGTGCACCAGGCTCTCCAGGAGTTGCATTTATCCAACGTCAGCTCGGACTGCCTCACTGATGGGTTCCTCTCTAGCCTACAGTACATTGAGCCCACGCTTTTCTCACTCCACAGTCTACACACGTTGCGTCTTCATGGAAGGTGTGATTTTGTGCCGCAGCGGTTCGTCGAGACGGTGGCCTCTCGATGCGTGCAGGAAGTTAATCAAAAGTCGGCGCGTATGCGGAATGTTGAGCTGGTTTGGATTTTGGGACCCAGCCAGTTGGATCACTGCCAATACATTCGTGAAGAGCTTGCGCCATGTCAAAAGGGTGGCTTGAGCCTTGAAGTCCGTTCGGTTCAGGTCTCTCAGATTGCACGGTAGTTATCATAAATATCCTTTGTATTTGTACCTAGTGCCTGGAGGTTTAACTTTTCCTGTCAATTGAGAGTGTACGATCACTATGATGCTACGTACCTTCATTATTTCCTGCCTTTTAATACGTCGTCAACCATCTGGGTGCACGAACCCAGGTAGTTCTTTGGATCGCATAGTTTGTCGATATCTTCGTCTGAAAGTTTCTCCCGTACTTGAGCCATGAGTTTCAACTGTTCCGACAGGCGTTTCTTCAGAAAAATATGAGTAGGAGAAAGGGCAATGAGATGAGAGAGATGTACGTGAGATTCAAAGCATGTCGTACAAGCTTCATATACGATATCGTGAGCAGTATTGCGACCGAAATGTGGTGCCAGTCCCATCATTACCGCCTCACCGACAATGAGACCTTTCGACATGTCAAGGTTTTCGATCATGCGGCTGGTGGAAGAGTTAACATCAGAGGCAACACATATAACCTGGGTCCTAACACACCCTGTATCAACATGTAGTCCACCCAACACGAATTCTGTCTGACGAAGGGCCCCGCTTGCAAGGCAAAACGCCTCCGGAACACAGCTCCATTCGAGGTGCCAAGGACCTGATGCACGCTCGAGATCAGAAACCATCGCATCTTGCGCTGTCGCAGCGTGGGTGCGGAGGAGCTTTGAACACGCGAGAATCGCCTCTGATGATATACTGTTTCGCTTCTGGGGCATCGTGGATGATGCCCCACGATGCGGGACAAATGGTTCCTGGACCTCTCCAAATTCGGAAGAGCTGAGGAGGAGTATATCATAAGCGATTTTTCCGAGAGTTCCTCCAATGATCTAAGGTATAATGAGGAATAGGCCATGGGGAGATGCACGACGACGATCTTACCGACAAAAATGAAATCGTCTCTGCGATGCCATCACGAGCTACATGCCATGAAATCGGAGGGTCGTGAAGACCCAAGTCTTCAGCCAGTTTCGCACGAACTTTCAAGCCGATGTCGTTGGTGCCGAGGGACGCTAGTGAACCCACCGCTCCTCCGAATTGGACGAATAACGCACGAGGACGAAGCTGCTGGAGACGCTCGGCATGCCGATCGAGAGCAGAGAGCCAGACTGCGCATTTGTAGCCAAAGGTGATGGGGAGGGCATGTTGAAGATGTGTTCGACCTGCCATGGGTGCGTCACGGTATTGGGAAGAGAGTCGTACGAGGATATCTCGGACAGCGTTGAGTTGCTGAGAGATTAATTCGAGCCCTGTTTTGATTTGGAGGACGCTGGCAGTATCCATGATCTGCCAAAGATGGAGATGAGTGTACATATATCTCTTAAACATTGCTTACATCTTGTGTAGTGGCGCCCCAGTGTCTGAGTCATGTCAATTAATGGGTTATGGGTACTCCGGTGATGTCCTAACTCACAGATACTTTCCACTCTCGGGGCACATATCATCCAGCTGTCTAACAAGCCCTAAGATAGGATAGCCCACTATCTCAGTATCTTTTCGGAGGCGATCCCAGTCAATCTTGTCAGCAGTACAATCGCGTTCAATGATTTCTCCTGCATTGTGCGGGAGAACACCTAGGAAGGATTGGGCTTCTGAGATACTGTGAGTCAGCTAGATACTATGCGAGAGTATTGTACTTACTTGCCAGAGCTACCTCTACTTGGACACAACGTGAGAAGTATGCTTGGTCGGCTACAAATGGGTTAATATGCAACGTTTCATCTAGAAGCAAGACCAAAACGTACTGAAGATTAACCGCATTTCTTCATTGGTGAATATTGTGCGAAATATCGAGTCGCAAACTCCAATCGCGGATGAAGACAAAGTA
This sequence comes from Armillaria solidipes, assembly GCA_022818035.1. Lineage (NCBI taxonomy): Eukaryota > Fungi > Basidiomycota > Agaricomycetes > Agaricales > Physalacriaceae > Armillaria > Armillaria solidipes. The sequence goes on along the minus strand of JAIWYQ010000001.1, from coordinate 2,548,604 downwards.
TTCATGATGGTGCAGCAAGAAACGGAATGTTCGTGAGAGTTTGCTGCGTGTCATTTGATCAAAGAAAAGAGAAGCAAAAGAAAGGTAGCACGAAATCAAACGATCTGGGAGTCGGGACAAGTCCTTCCAAATGGTCAACGTTTTGGAAAGTTTCTAGATTCCTGTTACCAAAACTCCACAGCAGCCGCTCTTCAAAGCTTTATCCAGGACGTTGGAGAATAGATGCTGGTCAGCGTCAACGTTGCTCCGGGAATCGGGCCCCCAAGGGGCCTACCGGGATTGCGGACCGCTACACACCGGCTCAATATTCACTGTACACTTTTCAACGATGAGATGGGTCTGTGTTATGCATGGCATCGTGGATAACGCTCCTCAAACTCCTCCTTGGTCATCGCCTCTCTATATTTGTGGCAAAATTCAGTGATTTTAGTATCAAGTTCGTGGAGCGTCATGGGTACAGCACATTATATCGAGTGAAAATCCGTATGTTCGTGCAGGCAAACAAGGCCTGAGGGAAGTTTTGTACCTGATAGAGTATGAACAAATTGGCCAGTAAGATTGAGTCTGTCGTACCTTCTGGTAGGCGGTATATCACGGTGTTCTTTTCTTGGAAGCCACGAACAAGTTCTCGTAAGAAAGCACCATTGAGCCGAGCCGATGCGCCATTAGGACCTTGTAAATAGTGTTTTAATGTCACGGCCGAAGACGAAAATGCTTCTGACACACCTTCAAACATGGGGCATGGCTTAGGATAACCAAGCCGTCCTCGTGTGTGCGCAGATCGTAGGCGGGTCTTCCCGACTCCATCTGCTGCTTGTAGTCCCACCAAAGTAACTCGATTCGAGTCGTTTATCCGGAAGAGTTCGTATGGTAAGTAATCATACCGCCCAAGAAGACGTCGGTAAAAAAAAGGATTTTTGGGGCGTAGCCGTAGACGATTTTAATCGGATGGACCATGAGAGCGAACAGAATGCTGGATACATCCTTGTCGTTATCATGGTAAGAAAAGAGTTTTTTTTCCCAAGTCAGATGCCATTGCGTCCATCGTTCAAATCTAAACGTACAAGCACGCCACGACATAGTCTGCTTGAACCTTTGTACAGGGAAAGAGAGAGCCATTGACGTGTGTGATATGGGGCCGCAGTCCATGAGGAACATATCAGGGAATCCGGCACTCAGCTATTATACATGACGGTACTAGATGGAGACGCGTCGGTGGCGTGAGAACATATACTGTCATCACGTGGTGCAGACGGCCGATCGCGGCCGACTCCTGGCTTCTGCAGCACCTTTTGGGTTTTTCCTAGATTCTCCAAAAAGAAAAAGAAAAAACGTCTACATAGTATCAAATCCCGAGAAGTCTGCCTATGGGAGGCTAATCTTTCTTTCCACCCAACAGCCAGACCCGTAAGACCCTAGTCTCGTCAAAAGGAGACCTTACTGAGCCGCACTGAATTCTACAGTTTCTATGACATGGCCGTCAAGAGGCGCAGAATGAAAAGAAAGGGAGATCGTTCCGAACCAGCGCTCAACTCTCTCGCCGGTCTTCCCACCGAACTCCTCGCAATCGTTGTCAGTATGCTCGCAACCAAAAGGGACATCTTTTCCCTCGCTTGTGTCAGTCGAAGACTCAATGACGTTGCCATGGCGCGGTGGTTGGGTCCACCGAAAGAATATCTCACACGATATAGCGAATTCTGCAATATCCAGCAATCACTGGATCCGAAGCCACAGCCGTTTTCCTCCTTTGCAGACCTTCGTCTATGTGTCGTTACCAAACCTCGTATCCCGTCAATGACCCTTATATTTGGCCGACATTACGAAAAAGAATACCAGGAATTCTCTAGATACATAGACACGATCCCTGGCAACCAAAGGCCCCCAGCCATTCACGTCGAGCTACAGATTCGTGAAATGACTTACACTCCTATAAATGTCAGGGCATTCAATGCCTTCTGCACGAGCCTTGCGGAATATCACAGTGTTACATCTTTCACCATGGCATTCCCAATTATATGCAAAAGCCTAGATGTGAAGGCGCCGAATACCTTCCAACCTGTGTTCCATCCTCCGCCATTCGCGGCTCTCACCAGATTGTGTATTGGTTTCATGTCTGACCGCTTTCTTGATTGGCTACTTCGTTCAGCTGCAGCTTCTCCTATCTGCGAGTTGTTCATTTCCCGTCATTTCCGAGGCCGGCTCATGCACATCCCTACCCTCCGCAAGCTGACCCTCGAGGGTGGGAGCCTGACAACGTCTCAAGTGATTCGATTACTCTCTGATAAGGCGCATTCGTCGCTCAGTGAGCTCACCTTCCTTGGAGAGCCGCTTTGGGAGATGCCCGTGAAAGGGCGATGGTTCCCTCTTAGCACGAATGCACTGCCCAGCCTTACGAGTCTCACCGCCGCTTTTAACATTTTGACCAATCTTCTCGTTACACCAAAAGCATTCCCGAAATTGGAATACGTGGAAGTGTCCAGCTTAGATGGCGAAGACTCCAGTGTGGCGAAGGATGGTGCAGAGCTTCTATCAAGGATATCGTTCTTACCCAGTGTGCATTGCGTCGCTTTTCCTGTCGGTGCGTTGGAGCCGATGGACTGGGATATTCTCAACGATAGTGGAATTGTCTTGCCGAATGTGACGAAATTTATAGAGAAAGGTGCTCCGACTCGAAGTCCCTTGTCTCGTCCAGTGACGATATCTCAAGTTCGAAAGGTTTTCCCGAACGTTGTGCATGTCGATAGTCGATGTTGAATACACTCATGAAAACCGGCAGTGTTTGGATAACATATTAGCGAAACGCCTCTAAACTGTACCCAGTGAGGAAGACTGCCTCTTTTGCCCTGGGACCCCTTCAGCATACGTGATACACTTGTCTCGCCTGTTCTGCTGCAGTGTGTTACCGTAACAACATTTCGATCTTCGAAGAATACGTCTTGATAATATATGCCTCTTCCATTTCGGTAGTGCTCTTCAGTTTCGCGCACCGATTGCTTAGGACGTATATCTGCTGGATGCGGCGTGACGGTACTTGCACTCTGACCTCACTGTCGCCACGATCTGGCCAGATCCGGCGGACAAAGTCCACGTCGCTTCAACTTGAATGTGTCTGATCTGAGAAATTCAAGAAGAACCACCGACGCGTTGATTAACACGCTACGTACCTATCACAATTTGGAAGTGTCCGCTGTAGCGACTCAATGGACTCGTCGATACGCAATATCCAACCCCAACCTCTCAAAATATCCTTTCGGATGATCAAGCCATGGTCTTTCAAAGGCAGATTGCAGACGATGAAAATACTCTGCCTCGTACCACTGATAATTGCCAGCAATAAAAGACGCAAAAAACAGCCATGATTTTGGCAAACGCCATTGCTTTATGGCCGCCCTTGCAAATAAAACCATGTTCGCGTACTCAAACCATGGAGGGAATGCGCCGGCCATGCCCCAGTCGACTAACCACACATCACCTCTCCCGTCCACAATAATATTGCGCATATTGAGATCCATATGGCACAGGACAAGAGGGTGGGAAACATCGAACGTGGGGTACAAATGCGGTTTGTAACTCCCATAGTTTATATGCAGATCTACGAGGAGGGAGTAGCGGCGATGGTCGAACCAGTCTGCCATAGCACTGTATGATTCGAAAGGTCCCGCCCCGTTTTCGGTGAAATAATATCCGCTGCAAGCTAAAGCCTTGCCAGTGGAATCAAACGGGCCTGGGACGTTAGGTCTGGGAACAGGAATCTGGTGCAGTTCCCGGACATATTTCCGCAGCCTCCACACAGTCCGCAAGCGATTCCACCAGCTCATCTGTGGCCATGCCGTCTCCATTACATCACCATCGATAAAGTCCATCACGAGCCATAACGAATAACGGCCTAGCAATGATTCTTGCTTGCGCATGGGAAGAAGGCGCCGCACCTTTGGAGTGCGGATAGACGTCGACCGCAAGGTCACGTATGTCATCACATATGCTTCGTGAGGATCGCATCGCTTCACGACAGCGTCCGAAGCGATTTTCCATGCGGTGGCGTGCGTCCAGCTGATGCCTGGGTTGTGTCTAACCCCCACTGCATCGTTGCGGCTCACTGCTGCATCAATGAGTGCTTTGACTTGGTCGTCGGTCAATAAATCAATGGATGATGAGAGAGTCTCCGGTTTGCAGCTGAGAAAAAACCCAGTTGAATATACATCACGAAGCAGGAAGAAATCAAGTCGCACGATGGCATGGATGGTCTTGTAACGTTCAACGTAAGACCTTGCTCTGCGTCTTGAAGTATCGTGGCTCAGAAATCGGGATATGATGATGAGCGGGGAACAAGTGAATAAAGGATGGTGGTCCCGGTACTCAGAGGAGGATAAGATAAAATAGGAGTAAGGTCACCAGAAAGCGAACATTGAAGCCGGGATCGTGCGGGCCGTCCAAGGGCCGTCGGGACGACATTCCCGCCAGAGGTGGCGTTCGTTTTTTTTAGCACGACCAACACCCATGATGCGCAGTCCAGCTTTAAGTTCATGGCATATAGTACCGCAAAACGAAGTTCCTTCGGTAGCTGCGTAAAAGACTATGGCTGTGTGCAAAATGCGATTCAATTCAACGGTTTTCCCCTTACGTACGCATGACCAGTCCAGCTGTCGTCAATTCGGATACGCCTAATCTACCCTACTGAATCTCCGTCTGTGCAATCCTTCACTCGCAAACGGCATTTCTAAAAGCGGCATCTTCGGGATGAGCGAAGTAGATCTCGTCCTGGTCGTGGTGCTTCGTAAAATCTCAGCTCCCAAAGCATGTCATCGATCGCAAATATGAAAAAAATCGGCATCATATGGATTCCACAATTCCGTCAAGTTGAGATTGTCACTATACTACGTGAATACTTCAAAGGACGGACGCCGAACAATGATGTACTAAAGAAATTGCGTATTCAATGCGGCAATGGCGAGAGCGGCGATCTGTTGCATCGTGGTAAGTATTCCTACTGTAATCTCCATTCATCTATTAGCTTTGAATTCAGAAGGACCCTGGATAGGCACTCATCAGCGCACTCGCTATAAATCCCAGCAAATAGGATGAAAAGTGTCGACTACTAACTGCCATGGACTTCTTTCGGGCGGTGGATCTCTCAGCGTTTCTTGCACTAAGCTACGTGCTGTATCGGCTCTTTTCAAGACCTCGACTTCGTCTGTCGCCAGGACCTAGAGGCCTTCCTATCCTTGGGAATATCTACGATGTCCCGGCAAAGTACGAATGGATCACTTACAGGGACATGGCACGACGATACAGTAAATAATTATCTCTGTCCCTCTTTTCCATGTTGATCATCGCTCTAGATTCTGATATCATCCACCTCAATTTAATGGGTACCAGTCTTATCGTTGTCAACACTCGTGAAGCGGCTCGCGAACTTTTCGACCGACGTTCTGCTATATATTCTGACAAGTGCGTCGAGTTTGTTATCTAGCCGAGTCGTATCTAACAGCGATTGTATAGGCCGCCCTTTCCCATGTTGAACGGATTGTAATACTCTCCTACTGGAATTAACACCGTCCAATCGAGCTCATTTTTGCCTTGCAGAATTGGGTTTACTTGGCATTTTGCCTTCCATCGATACGGCGCTTATTGGAAAGGTTAACGACCGTGACCACTATTAAGAAGAACACAAGAAAGGGCTAATTGCACCCACACAGAGCACCGTAAGCTATTCCACAGAGAGTTTGTCGGGCCCGCAATGACCAGCCACTATCCTCGTCTACTCGATGGGGCACGGTGTCTTCTGAAAAGGTTTCTAGACGATCCGGGTAATTTCCGAGAGAGCATCCGCTTGTGAGCATGAATTCACTTTTCGACAACTTGTACTAATACTCTGATCCTCAGCATGGCTGCACGAGTTATTCTAGGTGTGGCTTACGGTATAGATGTCCGAGATAACGACGACTATTACGTTCAGACGGCAGAGAACGCTATGGCAGGAATGGCCGCTGCGGGGAATGCAGGATCATTCCTCGTTGACTCGTTTCCTATCTTACAGTACCTCCCAGATTGGTTCCCAGGAGCTGATTTTAAGAGGAAGGCCGCGAATTGGAACTTGTCAGTCAAGGCCATGCCCCATGTGACCATGAAATTCGTCCATGATTCGATGGTGAGAGCATACTCTCTTGCTTCATTCTTGCACTTAACGAAGCAGGGTCTGGTACTTCGGTCGAATCAATCGCGTCCAAAAATATCGCTGAGATGGAAGAAAATACAGAGAGTTCATTAGAGAAGGAGGAAATTTTGCGCAATGTGTTGGCTTCCTCGTATGCTGGTAAGAGGCCACTGAGTCCGTCTGATATTTTATCTCATTCCGCTTGTCCTTTCCAGCCGGCTCGGACACTGTAAGTGTTTGTTGCATTTCGTGCAATTCCCTACTAAACTCGCACCACCCAGACGGTTTCAGCTCTGACCACATTTCTACTGGCCATGACACAGAATCCTAAGATCCAGAAGAAAGCACAAGAGGCAATCGACGATACTATTGGGTGTGATAGACTCCCAGAATTTTCCGATTATAAGTCAGTACCTTATATCAATGCCATTCTCAAGGAAGTCCTCCGGTGGAGAGCAGTTACACCACTTGGTGCGTCCCATCCATTAAAACCTTGGGCAAAATCCAGCATTTGTTAATTTGTGAATTAGCCGTTCCGCATAGTGTCACTCTCGACGATGAATATCGAGGATACCATATCCCTAAGGACTCTATAGTGGTCGGTAATGCATGGTATGTACCATTTGTTCTGCTCCTGTCGCTTAGCGTTCAATAAGAAATCTCCGTTAGGGCCATGTTGAACGACGTCTCGGTTTATGGAGAAAACCCCGACGTCTTCAATCCAGATCGTTTCTTGAAAGATGGAAAGATAAATCCAGATATTCCCCACCCCGAAGAAGCTTTTGGCTTTGGGCGGCGGATCTGTCCAGGACAGGACATGGCTGAGGCATCTATGTGGATGACTATTGCGTCGATCCTCGCTGTGTTCAACATTACCAAGGCAGTTGATGATAAGGGCAACGTCGTTGAGCCGTCGGGGGAGTTTACGTCGGGCATGCTGAGGTACGTGGGTTTCTTTTGATGTAGTTGACGTTTATGAAGTATGACCACAGTCATGCCGCTCCCTTTGAGTGCGAGATCAAGCCCAGATCAAAGTATGCTGTATCTTTGATTCAGTCGGGTATCCATGTTCTCTAAGGCGGTGCTCCTGATACAAGAACTTTCATTGCGCTTGTTCTTTAGTCCCGCACGTTGGCGTGTTACTTGATATATGTAAAGCATCGGTTTCTATACACGAGAGTCAGACCTTTTTGAATAAATAGAGCACATACAAGAAATTGTGGGCAATAGCCTGCGGAATGACGGTCCGGCAACAAACTCCGGAGCGATCAACCGACGCTCCTTGCCTGCTACTATCATGCCAAACGAACCTCAAGCTTTCTCCATTTGCTCCCGGGTTCGTCACGCTGGACTAAAGATCAAAAGAACGTTATCATTCGACAGGAAGAATGGTGCACCATGTTGACCATGCTCATCATCTGCCTGACCCTGCCTTCTGTATCGATATCTCGATTCTTAGGCTTCACCTTCGGTAGTACTATTCATCGTCTGACGACCTCGTGGTGTGTTTCTGCGTTATCTATTGCCGCCATAGGCTCCAACACCACCTTCTGCAGTATTCCCATGGTTGATTCGGTGACAACTTTCCTTGTCTGCCGGGTGGAGTGGGACAAAAAATCTCCGGTAAACGCATATAAGCTGAAACCTTTATGAATCTTTATCAGTGCTGATGGATCTTTCACTTGTAGATATCGCTGCCTTCATTGCGCTGGTCTACACCTTGAATAAGCTCTTATCGTCTAAGCCTAAGCATCACTTACCTCCAGGTCCCAAGGGACTTCCTATCATAGGAAACATATATGACATTCCAGAGAAGTATGAGTGGATCGCGTATAGAGAGCTGAGTCGGCAGTATGGTGAGCCTGGCAGATTTTTTTCCTGGACGCTGGTCAGCTAAATATGACATTGGCAGGCTCGGCAATTATTACTCTGAACCTCATGGGTGCTCCGATCATTGTTATCAATAGTCGCGAGGCGGCCAAGGATCTGTTGGAGGGACGATCATTGATATACGCGGATAGGTTTGGCTTTCCAATTCCAAATTTCTCTCCCGCATTACTTACGCGATGTTGTAGACCAGACTTTCCTATGTTGAATGACTTGTAAGCTTATGCTTTAAGTGCTCATTCGGCGGTTCATAATCGTTCAAGGATGGGCTTTGGATGGGAAACCGCCTTCGCTCATTACGGAGAAGTATGGAAAGGTTTGTCCCTCTTCGCTTTCAGACTGCCTTCTATCTCAGCTGTCAGCTTCTTAGCGCATCGCAAGATCTTCTATCAAGAGTTTGGAGGTTCAAATGCCGCAACATACAACCATCAACAAGTTGATTCGACCAGGTTTCTGCTCAGGAGGCTTCTCGATGATCCAGCAGTCTTTATGGATAGTATACGATTGTGTGTGGCGTCGTTTACTCCGTCCCTGCGTCACCTAATTCTCATCTCAGAATGGCTGGACGGATGATCTTGGGCATTACGTATGGAATCAACGTCAAGGCGGCGGACGACTATTATCTTCAAATTGCCGAGGCGTCTCTAAAGGCGATGGCAGTCGCTGCGAATGCGGGCTCCTTCCTTGTTGACATATTTCCGCTATTGAGGTTTACACCCGATTGGTTTCCCGGAGCAGGCTTCAAGCGTAAAGCGAAAGAGTGGCGAAAGCCCATCGTTGCGATGCCGGCTGTAACCATGGACTTTGTTGAGCAATCGATAGTAGGCCTTGTCTTTCTTTCAGCATCAGAGATAGTTGATCCCAGGTTCCGTTCAGAAAAATGGGTCGGCTGAACCCTCCATTGCGTACAAATACCTCTCCCAGATGGATGCCGATGAAGCACGAACAAAGGAAGCCGAGGAGATCTTAAGTGGGACGATGGCTTCCTTCTATGCAGGTGAATGTTTAGATTTTCTGCACGATTGCTAACATCTAATGCCTGGTAGGTGGTGCGGATACTGTGCGCAACACACCCAGATATCTACGTTTTTTCTGACAGTGTCCTAGACCGTTTCTACGTTGTGCTCCTTTGTACTGGCAATGGTCTTGTATCCAGAAGTCCAGAAGAAGGGGCAAGCTGCCGTGGATGAAGCCACTGGCTCAGGTCGATTACCCGAGTTCAACGACTACAAGTCAATGCCCTATCTTCAAGCCATCGTCAACGAAGTCTTGCGATGGGCGCCCGTCGTACCTTTAGGTGCGGTTCAATAAAACAGAAGAGCACATCGGGCTAATCGGTATCTAAAGCTATATCTCATCGTTGTAGTGAGGACAACAAGTATCGTGGATATGATATACCCGCAGGTGCAACTGTCGTGGGTAATGTTTGGTTAGTCTAAGACTCATGTGTCAATAGTTTTGCTGATAAAGTCCGATTATAGGGCACTACTCAACGACGAGTCAACCTATGGTCCGGATACACACAAGTTCCGCCCCGATAGGTTTATGAAAGATGGAAATCTGAACCCCACCGTTCCTTTCCCATCTGAAGCCTTTGGCTTCGGTCGGCGTAAATGTCCGGGGCGGAATCTAGCGGTGGATTCCGTGAAGATAACCATAGCATCGCTGTTGACAGTCTTCGAGTTTGGAAAGGCTGTCGATGACGATGGAAAGACCATCGAGCCGTCTGGGGAGTACACTTCAGGGATGCTATCGTAAGTCTCGAATTGCCAGGATGACCTTTTTTGACGTGATTGAAGGTACCCTATGCCGTTCAAGTGTTCGATTCGACCAAGGTCGGATGCGGCTGTTTCTATGATCAACTTGGAAGACTAGTCGACGGAGGTTTGCACATATGTTTTGATTGAATGGATGAATTGATCCTCTGAACTCTGACTTAGACAGCATCCATGCCATCCGATAAGAGTATATGAGATGTTCGAACCAAGAGAGAGAAGAATAATCTCTACGGTACGGATATGCATTGCGCAGCTCACATGAGCGTACCAGCCCCGGTTTTTAAGTCGCGCAATTTCAAATTTTGTTCTCCCCCCGTGATCGTTGAGGATCTCATCTCATCATTACACGGCACGGTGCCTTCAGGCACGCTGGACGCAAGGATACAGGTAACGGCACTACGAAACCCAAACCTCACTACCCTCTACTTATTCCCCAAGCCGAGCGATCGAGCCACCCCAACAGCGCAGCTAAGCGGCAGCTCCATGCCGTTGTAGAACTTGAGACCTATAGACAGAAAACTCGAAATCATTGATAACCCTCCGGTACGTACCTTAGCCACCACGGTAGACAGGAACCGCATAAAAGATTTTCAGAACGACGTGCGCCCACTTCGCGACCGAGGCAATTGCCTTACGACTTTGTACCTTCTTCTTCAAGAACTCGACATCCTCAAGTTGGCCATGTACAGGTACAAGATCAGGTTCGTCACACATGACTCTTACCAGCATCTCACGTCTAACATGAACCAGTGCTTGCGAAGCCGTGCATCCAAGCATGGCATGTTCAGGCGACTCCACCACCGTCTTGCAGAAACAGCATTTGTGGTGCTCGCCTTTAGAGTTTGGAGAGGGTTTGATAGAAAAGAGTCTTCGTCGGTACCCCCATAACAGATACCCGATCAACGTGAGGCTTGTGAGCGGTAGATAGAACGTGAGCGGACTCTTCCAACGGAAAGTCGAGGTGAGCATCTGAACGATGGGGGTTGTGGGCGTGTCGTGTCCACTTGGTGTTCAGTACTGTGCATATGCTATACTGGTTGTCAATCACTTGGTGATAGAAGCGTTCGCATACTCCCTAAAAGGGATTCTCCAGCGTCTAATCTCACAGCATCTTTGTTGAAAGTCCTATGCGCCAGTAGAATAGCATGTGCGTAGATTCTTCAATAATGTTCAGCCCAAGTTAGCCACCAAACTTGCACAAGAATGAATGAAGGCGTACCGAATGAAGTTCTCTCAAGTATTCCATTCAATATCCCTAGACATCGATTCCACTTTATTCTATGGCAGAGCGCTCAGGGTATAGATTGTGTTATCGATTTGCGGACAATCAATTCGTAGTACCAACTATCGTATTTTTTTAATCTTATTGTAGGAATCCTGGAAACCCCTGAGTGCAACCAGGATAAGCATCTCAAAGAACCGACACCAAGGATTGACCGAGTGTGTGGATTTATAGACACTGATAGTACCAGGGAGCGCTGTGAAACGAACAACAACAGTTGAGCATCTGAAGGTAAGTGATGGGCGAAAGAAAACATACTCGACAGCTGTGCAAGTGCTTCCAGAAGCGCAGGCGGTGGCGCCGGTCCATCCGGTTCCACCACACTGTCCGTACTTGGCCTGAGTAGCGGCGGGAGCCTGAGGCTGTAAAAACAAATAATCAGTATGCGTTTTACAACATAACAGAACGCAAAGTCGCGTACGCTGGTAGTGGTAGGGGGAGCCTGAGTGGTGGTAGGAGCACCAGTGCCGCCGGAACCAACAGTGATGTCGGAAGATCCACTGCTCTGGTATCCCTCAGTGGCGACAATCTGGTAGTTATGCTGACCCAAACTCATGCCGAGCGAGGCCCACGCATTGAAATGGTTCCCGGTCGTCACCGTTCCGCTGGTGCGGTGCGAGTTGCGGACGGACCAGTATTGGTTGAAAGTCGCGGTACCGTCGATGGAGGGCTCGTTGACACGTTGGGTCTGGTAGATATTGTAGCTTCCTCCGTCGGAGGTGACGGTGCCCAGAAGCTGGGTACCGGTGCTGGGGTTGTAACTGCCGAAAGATTCGACGATGTAATATTCGATGAGAGGGTTGGTCGTCCAGCCGTAGACGGAGAGGTAGCCGTTGCCGTCAGGGCTGAAGGTGCCGCTGTAGGTAATAGCCCTGGGAGATTAAACAATTAATTCTGGTTGACAAATATGACAAGGGAAAAAAGAGTTACTGTGCAGATCCGGGATTCCATCCCTTTCCAGCAACAAAGTTACCGGCATTACCAGACCATTGGACCTGGTATTCACCACCCGCTTCGTTAGTGTAGGTAACATCACCTGAACCGTCGGTCCAGAAGGAATAATAGTAACCGCCGTTGGTACCAGTCGAGCTTGGGGTTCCTGCGCGCGAGACGAGCTCAGTGTAATTTCCCGGGAGAGCAAGAGCTCCAACAAAGGTGAAGGAAGCAAGAACGAGAGAGGTGATGCGAACCATAATGGAGATGAACGACTATCGAATGTTATTCGTGCTCTGGGGATTGAGGCATTCTGATCTTGGTTTTTCATACTCCCTCGTATCCGAGAAAACACAGAGGAACATCCCAAGAATGGTCGGGAATGGGCAGTTTCTGCTGACGAGCGTCGTCAAAACCGTTTTAGTGTAGAGAGTAGGCATCGCGTGCCAGTCATCGCGGGGTTGTCATGTCATACATGGTCGATGGGTCGTACATAATTCAATAGTAGGGTAAAGTTCTGCTCAAACTCGGACACTCGGACTGTGGTTGCTGTAAAACGGGAGCAAGTAGAGCGGCAGTAACACATCGGAATAACCACGGCTCGCTGGAAAATGTTAATGCACGACGGACAATTAGTTCATGATCATAGATGGATCATCTATGATGTGCAAGTGACTGCTTCTTTGCAGTAATTCTCGGATCTCGAGGAGGGAAGAAATGCGAAACGCCTCCTGCTGGATCCGAGCATTGAATTGGATTCGCGATCGGAGAAAAGTGTTCCAAGGCCGCTGAGTTTGCTGGCGATGCAAATGTCGTCATTTCCTGCTTATGTGATCGTTTATCACCTTCCTTTCTAGATCTTGACCTTCGCCCACTACCGTCGCTCGTTTTCCGCGTCTTTATGCATATGCTTGAATAATCATTATAGTCGTGAGTACGTAGGAGATAGTGGGGAGGATTTATGTCTCCGGGAGACCCGGTGAAGGCGGGACACCCCCAGGCGCGTCACTGCACCATTCTTTTTATCTTGAACTAATCTTTTCAATTTCGATTTCACTTTTTCTACAGGTTTCATCCTGGTAATACCCACAACAACCACCCCTCTTACCCACCGCCATATTCCAACCGTTCACGATTGTGAATGGTAGTACAACATCCAAGCCTTAGCAAACGGCAGCTTGACCAACTGCTTTCGCTGGCGACGTTGTCTCGTGGCATTTATATGTCAACAACTGCCCCCCAAGATACCAACGACGAAGCATCCCACTCTCTATCCATTCACTCGCGAGATGCCCGGGTAAGTACTGCACAGGCACGATCGTTATCGACCGGTTGCCTGTGCTGTAGAGGCGAGTGTCCAATTCGGGATACTTGCCTCTGATAGCCTTTCTATCTCATAGTTAATTCGAAAAGGTGGTAATGAAAGCTACCCGCTCCCGCTGCACCCCGTTTAACGAGCCTCTAAAAGGACAAAATTCACAGCCTCTTTCGCGGTGGTTTGTTTGTCCTAGCAGGTGGCTCGTTAGACGTGGTGTCTTTGTCTTTGATACTCACGGCACTCGGTGCCAGTGTCTTGGTCATTGCGTCCACACCACCCGTAACTCGCCAACGTCCTCGTTGGATGTGGGCTCTTCGTGATGATATGATCTACAATATCGCCACCATAGCGACGTCTAATGGTAGGGGAAATCCTCAAATTCGGTCTAGAACGAACCCATTCAACGCCTGAACGACCTGGAGAAGCAAGGTTAAGCAGCGTAGCTACTGTGCAACTTATGATCGGCTAGCTACGACTGGAGCGCTGTATTCGATAGAATTATAATTAGTCTCTTCCACTTTTACGGAAATTAAATGAACATGAGTAAACGAAGCAGACCAAACAACTACAGATGTCGAACTAGTATATATATCGAAATAATCCTTCTAGGATTTGTATTGACATACACAGCGAAGAATCTACTTAGGACGCCGTCGATCGGTTGAAACTTGACCGTATAGTATGATACCTGATACCTATGCATGTGGACAGGAGATATTACGCATCTCAAGGGAGCAGAGCTGGAAATCAGCCTTGCAGTCGAATCAGGGAATCTATGTATCGAGGTTGGTTCGACAAGATTACGAGTCCGAAGATTCGTTCTTTTATGCTGGATTTTGGGCCCGATACTGAAAGGGGGGAAGTACATAAAATAAATAAATAGCCATACTGGGTATACGTAGCACTGCTGTGGTAAGCCGGTATTTTGAGGGTCAAATACCTTTGTGATTTTCGCACCGTATTTTAGTTGTAAATCCACCTGAGAAAAATTGAACGAAAACCTGACCTTTTTTTGAAAGAGATTTTACCTAAGAGGATTTCGGGGGCAAATCCCGCTTCAAAACGGTGCGGTGGCGCGATCAAAGTGCTGTTCGTTCACTCTTTTCTTTTTACCTTGAAAACCAGCCCGCCACCGCAAGACCATTGAATGCAGTCATATTGTGTCCTTCTCAGCTTGCTGCCTCCTGCATCTGAGATCACCTTCCGACGGCCAACAAGGTCAGATTGTGCAATCACGAGGTTTCCTTCATTGCTGAATCTAATGGGACAGGCACTCCAAAGCCTCGAAAAGGACGAGCCAAAACTTTGGCTTCATGTTCGCTGATTCCGTAAGATCATGGCACCCATCGGATCATTGGACGAAGAGAACCAAGGTCATATAGCTTGGAGATCTTTGTCCCAAGTATCGGTTCCGCCTGATCTACTATCATCATAATCCTAGCCGGCAGGACCTTTGCTGTCTTGGATGAGTTAGCCTAGAAGCTCGCATCTTTTTGGAACCTGCACATCACAGGGCGTCATGCAGTACGACTGTCTCATTGAATTTCATAGATACTCAGCATGACAGCCTTCGGATCCTCACTACCCGCCGAGATCCCCGCTCAGTTATTAGCTCTCTCATTATCACCCACTCAAAACCAGCAGTTCCCCATTAGACTTTTCACTACGAGCATAGCCGACCTTTTCCCATGCTATAAGAAAGGGTGGGAATCTCCAAGGCGGTACCGCTCCAATGCACCTTTCTTTCATAAATACCTCCATTTTTCTGGTATTCGTGTACGCTTTGTATAAGCTGGTCTCCAGATCACACCGTCGGTTACCACCAGGTCCAGCGGGTCTTCCTATAATTGGGAATGTGTACGATATTCCAGGAAAGTTTGATTGGATCGCTTACATGGAAATGAGCAGGAAGTATGGTACGCACTCGTGTCATGCCCGATCGCAATGCTTGACCATCTTTTACAGATTCGAGTCTCATTTCGCTGAACTTCATGGGCAGTCGGGTCGTCATTGTCAACACTCATGATGCTGCGAGGGATCTTTTTGAGAGACGCTCCTTGATATATTCTGACAGGTTTGCTGATGACTTCGGAGTAATTCTCATATAGTCACTGAACACTCTCAGGCCGAATTTTCCTATGTTGGTTGATTTGTATGCTCGCTACACTTCTCTTTTGTGATAATTGCCGCATAGCTCATGCCTTCTCAAGAATGGGTTTTGGATGGAACACCGGCTTCATACGTTATGGCGAGAGATGGAAAGGCGAGTCCACGTTTTCGTTCGCGTCAACGTTGATCCTGGTCGTGGCTCATACTTGCACAGGACATCGAAAGATTTTTCGTCAGGAGATCGAAGGCCATAGCTCTGCGGCCTATCACGACTATGAAATTCACGAGGCAAGGTTACTCTTGCGGCGCCTTTTGGATGATCCCGAAAATTACCGCAAAAGTATTCGATTGTAAGTTATACCTGTTTTCGATTAGACTCTAATTTGACCATCCCCAGTATGTTTGGGCGATTGATCTTAGCTGTAACCTATGGAATCGACGTCAAGCATGACAGCGATCCTTACATTCGTAACGCAGAGGCTGCTTTGCAAGCAGCTGCGGCATGTATGAATGCGGGATCGTTCCTTGTCGACGTGTTCCCGATTTTACGCTTCATACCCGATTGGTTCCCGGGGGCGATCTTCAAGCGCAAAGTCAAAGAATGGCGCAAGGTTATTACTGCCATGCCTGTCATGCCCATGACTTTTGTTAAGCGATCGATAGTCAGTGTCCCCTCTCCAAACTATGTTGCTACATCCTCACTGTTATGATTTCCTCCAGGAAGATGGTACGGCGGAACCGTCTGTTGCATACAAGCAAATATCTCTGATGGAAGCTGATGGAAATCGAACGCGGGAGAACGAAGACATTTTACGTGACGCGTTGTCTACGTTTTATGCAGGTATGGCTTTTCGAGTTTTTCTGCATTTCTCAATTGATCGTCTAAATCGATGCACTGGCAGGTGGTGCAGATACGGTACGTAACAACGTTTGGTGCCTAATTAAATGCCAACCTCCTTTCAGACAGTGTCCGCCTTGTGCTCCTTTGTGCTGGCGATGGTGCTGTACCCTAACGTCCAGAAGAAGGGCCAAGCTGCTATAGATGCGGTCATCGGCTCAGGACGACTGCCAGACTTCTATGACTGTGCTTGTATCCCGTATCTGCAGGCGATTTTCAACGAAGTTCTACGATGGGCGCCCGTCTTGCCTCTAGGTTAGTACCGGCGATGTTGCGGCGTGTCATAATCGCTTACCTGCAGTGAAGGTGTTCCTCGTCGTTGCACAGAAGGTAACGAGTACAATGGATATCACATCCCTAAAGGTGCAACTGTGATTTTCAACTCATGGTGAGTACAAAATCTTTCCTTTTCATCTCTCGGTTTGATACCACGTCGTGATAGGGCCCTGCTCCACGATGAGGCTGTCTATGGCCCGGAAACGGAAACATTCAATCCAGATAGGTTCATGAAAAATGGAGTACTAAACCCCGACGTTCCGTTCCCCATGGAAACCTTTGGCTTTGGCCGCCGCATCTGTGCTGGGAAAGATTTGGCGATTGACTCTATAAAGATAACGATGGCTTCGTTGTTAGCGGTATTTGACTTTGGTAAGACTGTTGATGCGGAGGGGAATATCATCGAGGTTTCGGGGGAGTATCTGTCTGGCGGACTGATGTGAGCGCATGAATAACGAGTCCCTGTATTTTTCTAATCATTTTAACAGTCACCCAGCACCGTTAGAATGCTCGATACGGCCAAGATGTGAGGCTGCCGCTTTAGTGATTATGGCGGATACTTAGCATTCATTCATCAATTCTTTATGTCGAGTTTAGGTCGCGTAGGAACCCTTATTAGCCTTTTGCGCCATCTCGTTCGTATCCTTTGTTAATTGGTGCACGTTACAAGCCACTTCCACGGACGGGAAAAGTGCCCCCTGTTCTATGCGCTGGAAACGTCTCCGTTGTTTGAACATGGCACCTTGTTTTTATCCGTTTGTTCTATGACATGAATGGGAGTTCCGGGTAAGCCTCATTTCTTGCTCCGCCATGCAGTGGCACAGGTCTTTGTTAAAAGCGAAGGTCTTCAAATATTCTAATCTCAACTTCTAACCATCATTAACATCCAAAATTCCTTCCAAGCGCCTTCTGGAACAACTGGTGCGTGCGAATGCTCTGTCCGTCGCGTCAACATACATTCATTGACAGAACACAATGCCACTGCAATCAAAGGAGAACAAACCAGACAGGATTGAAAGCTCAAAGGCAAAGAAACCAGCTCGTCGTGAGCCCTTCGAGTCCGACTGCGAACAAGCCCCCTTGAAGCAAACGCCACTGACATCAGCTGAAGCTGACTATGTCATACCGGAAAACATTGTTGTGTTGTCCGACGACGGTGTCTTGTGTAACTGGTCCAGAGGCCTCAGTCCCGCCAAAGTAGGCACGCCCCTTCCACCGGAAATTGCCGCACGAGTGGTCAACCTGCCTTGCCTTCAGCCCGAGGAAGATGGCACATTAGCGGATGATGAGGGTGACTGATGCATCATGCGATCTCGGCTGGAGAAAGAGACTTTTGCTTGTTTTGCAGTTTTGGGACGGTCCTGTATTTTATTATTGTAAACCATCATATGCATCATAGCTTGAGTGGCAATCAACATATTGAAGCCTGACACCACAATACGCACATTAAGGGAAAATTCTCGTTCGAATTTTCTGCCAGCTTGCATTTTGCACGAATGCAGAATAATAGAGAATAATTTTTGCCCTTGTTGAAACGGTACATACTATGCTCCCGAGATCAAGATCCCCGGCTTTTGCCGAACCACAACATACCGTAGACGCGACGTAAACACTTTGTTTACACGCTCATGTTTGCTACCTTGGATCCCTCTCTGTTACTTGCTACCACGACAATAGATATACGAAGATGCAACATCTGCAAGGCTCAGATTTCCCTACATTCTCCGTGGAAGCGATGCGACGGTTGTAGGAGCAAAAAAGCAGTGGAACATCGCAAATGGCGAGACGGGAAGAAGGATCGACTCTCCTTGCTTCCTGTCTGCTCAACGGTTCCTCTGAAGCGCAAGTCTGGGGAGTTGAAGATTAACGGACCCAGCAAACGACCCAAAGCGGAGAGCAATGGCAAAGAAAGGCAGCAGCAAGATTCTCCGGAATATTGTCAGGTGTGGCTGCCCGATTTTTATTACCGTGTCATTTCGCTGACGACGCGTAGTTTCATCCTATTTGGATGCCAGTGTCTCTTTCGCAGATGTACGAAGAACTCCGTGACCTCCCCCAGAAACAGGATCTCTGCCTGCATGCCAGCCATTCTATTGTCGCGTCTCCGGACGTTGATCATCTTCAGCGTGCTCGTATGGTAGTGAATAGCCTGAAAAGGTGCCATTTCATGTGCGCTTCCCTCCGTGTTATGTCTGTACACGACAGATATACCCTCCTTTAGAGCTAACGAGAGGAAACCACGCGTAACGGATGTCCCGGGCAGTTGTAGCCTTCTGTTCAGCTGCGCTTGCTTGGGGCCAAGCATGGATTGCCGCGGAAGTATCAGAATAGCGGTTGAAGACGATATGTCGCACCCATTAGGAATCAAAGGACAGAAGATAAGCGTCGTCATCCACCATTAGCTTTTGTATTACTACTCGATAATTATAGAGCATCTCTATTTATTGGTATACCCTGGGTACCCAGCATTCTTTCTCTTCGCGGCAGAAGTAATAGTGTTGCGGTCGAGGACAGGGTATGGACCAGCTAAGTCATGAATTCAACACTAGCTGCCTAACAATAACTTTCCAAGGTAAAAAGAACCCGTTTTTCGTCCCGCATTCTGATGGTTGAATTTGCTATTCGATAATTATAGTGCTTCTTCATTTATTGGTCTACCCTGGGTCCAGTATATTTTCTCTTCGATGCCATTCGTGCCAGAAGAAACACTGTCGCGGTCGACTGCTCAAGGCCAGGATACAAACTGGCTAATTCATGAATACAGCACTAGCTGGCTAACAATAACTCTCCGAGGTGAAAAAAGAACCCGGTTTCAACCTAGTTTTCGTCCTTGTATTCTGATCGTCGAACTCTTACTTGGTACCAACGCCCATTACCCCAAGCCGAAGAAGATAATGAGCAGTTTTTACTGTTAGCCCTCTTTGAGCGAGAAGCCACATCGCCGGGCCGCTCATCCGACCCGACGTAGACGCGAGCTGTCCAGGGTCTCAACTTGTATCCTGGGGTCCTCTTCCCCACATGATTCCCCCGCGTCCGTTGGCCTAGGACGGCAGAAGAAATCTCTCCTTTCCCTACAATTCTTTCTGATTTTATCTGACACGAGAAGCTTAATTCTCTCGTAGCGTGCTAAGCGTTGTCCGCAGCTAAATTCCTTGCAAAATCCAGTTACACCCTCGATATGGTTCCGCTTTTCTCATGACCAATGATCGTAGTTGGGTCATGGCGATCTTATGTTTTGCCCCGGATCTTGCATAAAAGCTGCTGGTATTAGCTCTCCTTACTACACTCATGATGTCCTTCACGGAACCCCAAGCTCTTCTTGCTGCCCTTGTCTTCGCAGCTACTCTCCTCGCCGTAATATACACTCGACTACGACGCCCCTCTTCTGGCTTACCCTTACCTCCAGGACCGCCAAGCGACTCGATATTTGGAACCTCGTTTCAATCCGAGTTGTACGTCCTTGCGATTTGCTTTCTGTGCATCTCGCCTAACAGAACTTAAGCTTCTACCGACATTTCGAACAATGGACACAGGAGTATGGGCCGGTGTTCTCGTTCAGGCAAGGTTTGAAGACAGTCGTCGTCGTCGGAAGGTTTCAGGCGGCCGTGGACATCATGGAGAAAGAAGGCGCGGCGCTCGCTGACCGTCCTAGGTCCATCGCTGCTGGAGAGACGTTGTCTGGCGGAATGCGCGTCCTTCTTACGCCAGCCGGCGAGCGGTTCAAGAAGATGCGAAGGTAAACATAATGATTACTCTTGTGGCATTGGTCGAACTCGCCCTTTTGTTAGAGCCTTACATTCTCATCTCCAGCCAAAGAGCGTCGCTTCATACTCCCCGATACTCATGAAAACCGCGAGACAGAATATGCTGGACATCACCCAGGATCCAGAAAGGCACCAGGACCACGCAAAGCGGCGCGTAGCCTTCTCTTTTCTAATTGTCGTTTCCCGTACTGACATTCGCTATAGGTACGCTGCCGCCGTGGTGATGGCCTTAGCATACGGCAAGGTCCCACCGTCGTACGAAGACCCCGAAGTTCAATCCGTCAATCGGTGCCTCACCAGACTCGGGTTGACGATGCGCGCAGGAGCCTGGAGGGTCGATATTTTCCCATTGCTCAAGTGAGGTCACCGATCTGGAGGCGAATATGAGTTGACCTTCAGCCTTGGTTTAGATTCGTACCAGGATATCTGAAACCACTGAAAGACGGCCATGCTGAGGAACTAGGTCTCTTTAAGAGTCTCCTTCAAGAAGTTCGGGACCAGATCGTATGTCCCCTTCTCCACGGCCCTTCGTGCTCTTGACGTTGTCCTCTTAGGCGAGAGGAGATGAAGTCCCGTCTTCTTTTGGGAAATACCTCATAGAGCGACAAAAAGAATATCAACTCAACGATGACGAGACAGCCTATCTCGCTGGAAGCATGTTTGGAGCTGGTAGTGACACCACGGCGTCGGCGATTAGCGTGGCTGTCATGGCTGCAACATGCTACCCCGAGACGCAGAAGAAAGTCCAAGAAGAATTGGATGCGGTAATCGGAAAAGACAGACGTGCGTTTGTGTGACTTACTTTCTGATTGGGATTCTGATGTGGGGCTTTCATCCAGCGCCGACATTTGCCGATCAGGATATTCTTCCACAGACGATGGCGTTCGTGCTGGAGAGCTTTAGATGGCGACCCGTCACGTCTGGCGGGTTCCCGCATAAAGCTACGCGGGACATCATTTGGGTGTGTACCTCCTTCGTCCTTCTAACTCGTAATCTTATGGTTGTGTAGAACAATTACTGCATACCAAAAGGGGCGTCTGTCATAGGTAATGTGTGGTAAGTCATGCCATCTGGTTATGAGGATAGCCGGATGACGATTCACATTCAAGGTCTGTGGGACGCGACCCTGCCGTATTCCCAGATCCGGAGACGTTCAATCCGCAACGGTGGATCGCGGCAGACGGGACACTGCGAGATGACATACGGTCATACCCATTCGGGTTCGGTCGAAGGTACGACATTCCAGGACCAGTTTACCTCAAGCTAACATAAGAGGCAGAGTATGCCCTGGACAACATATAGCGACGGCGTCGACGTATATCAACACGGCGCTGACGCTGTGGGCGTTCAGGCTTCATGAAGACGAGAAGGAGAAGATTGATACCTTGGCATTTACGGAGAGTGCGAATGCGCATCCGATGCCGTTCAAGGTCTTGTTTGAGCCGAGGTTGGGGGGTGGATGGGATGCTGTGAAGGAGGCGTTCGAGGCGTATGGGATGTGATTTAAAGGCTGTATGTCAAAGACGCGCTTGTATTTCTATCTGTAGTAAAGGAGTCTTAAACAGTGAATTCCTCTGGGTTTGCGGGTCATCGGTCCGAGCTCTCACATCACCCGGGCTTCGGTCCCGACGCCCGGACGCAGATTTGCCAGTTTCTCTCACCCTCACCAGACTCATTCCTTCGCAACGTCAACCTTTCAAGTCTTGGGAAACACGGCTCGATTTCTATGCTGTACAATGAGCTCAGATATCAGGTCCTCGTTCGACGTATTACGCGCTTTCATTCAGCTCGAAAATCACCGGCGGTAAGGGCGTTTGCACAATTCTCCAGTGTAAAATAATAAGCTCTATCACCTCCCGTGGCTTCAACCTAGCAATGAGAGTTAAGGAAAAGTCACAAACAGGATGAAAAATACTACGCACCGAGGATTCCCCATTTCCGAGGTAAGCGAATCGATTCTTGTATAACGGTATGAACTTCCAGTCTTCCCACCGAGGAGAGGACAGTAACTCCCTATACTGTAGTGCTGGAATCTTCTTAGATAGCGTGCACAGTCGAAGAAAAGGTACGTACTGCTCCCTGCATAAAGGGCATACGGTTCTCCGTCGACCGTTCCACCCTTATACCAAGAAGAGCAATGTTCCGACTGTCCAAGTTAAGTACGAATGCTCAAAGGTCAGAAAGTAAGCCGCAACGCGCACCCATATAAGATCTTTCACAGTCGCTTTTCTCCTGTCAGATCTCGACTAGGAACAGAAAACAGAAAACATACATGTTTGCTGGATGTTATACTCGTCCTGCGCATCCCTGTTCACCTCCATAGTCTTGATGTCCTGTTTCTGCATTTTCGACCTTGTAGATTCAATCAGGGAGAAAATACACCGAGACGATCATCGAACGTACAAGCAAGCAACGACATAATCAGCCTGCGCCTCCATACCAGGTAGGATAGTCCCATTAGCGTACGGTATCCCCGGTCCACTTCCCATGAGGAACATGTTGGGAAATCCTGCCAGCGCAATTGACATGTACGCTGAAAATGCATTGACACCCAACAGCAGAAATAATTAAGAGATGCATGTACCTTTGGGTTTCTGCGCCCACACGTCTCTGAGGTCGATCCCGCCTCTACCGCGGAGGGTATATTGTGGTCTGAACCCAGTGTCGAACCCCGTCGCGAGTATGATGCGGTCTACGGGACGCTCGATACCGCTCTCCGTGAGGATGGAGGTCGGAGTGATGCTCTTGATCGGGTCCTGGACCAGATCGACGTGGGGGAATTTGAGTCTGTTCGAGAAGGTTGGTTATAAGTATGCATCCTTTTTTCTGATGTTGCTACATACGCTTCCATAAAAGCAGCTCCGGGTGTTAGCCTTCGGCACTAGGTGATTTTCAATGGAGAGTCGTACAATGGAGGAATCTGGTATGTACCCCTACGGCGTAGCTTGAGTATAATGAGCCGAGGAATATCATGTAGGGAGGCGGCAGGGTCCTTACTCTGGTATAAGCTTGAGAAGAAGGTCCTCACGATCCAAGGACTTCCTCATGTGCTCGAGGGCGGTATTTTGCGACATCTAGCAATTTGGTGAGGTCCACAGTGATTAGGCAGTATTTTATTACCTTTTGCATCTCGGAATTGCTTCGCTTGGATTCTACGAGGTATGACTGTGTTAACGCGTGTCCTTTCCTTAACACACAAATATTACGAACCAAAATGCGTATTCATCTTGTCAAAGACCTCCTTGATATGACTGTACAATTTCTCTGGGTCCTTCGCAAAGTCGGCCCGCTCTTCTTCTGAATCTGGAGGTGGTCAGCGGAGCATAGATACAAGCGGGGATTGCTTACAACTAAAGTTATCACCCTTCCAGTCCCGATCTTTGAGGGAATCAAGGGACACGATAGTCGGCACAATCTATCGTTCAAAATTAAGCAACCATTCCGGAAAGAACTAGTTGCAAGTCGAACCCAGACTTTACTCCTGGCGTAAATGTCGAGACTCTTGCAGTACGGCGCGATGGTACCGATGATCTGGAGACCTGAGGATCCGACACCTATGACAGCACTTTGGAGCAACGTCAAGTCAGAAAGTCAGCGCACAATAATATAAAAAGACCTACACTCTCTCATCCTTAAACGCGGTCTCCCAGTTAAAATTCGCAGGCCATTCAGCAGTGTGAAGGACGGGTGCTTTGGTGAAGGACTCCATGCCAGCGATGGCAGGGCGGTTCGCATTACTGTTAACACGAACTCAGGCACACTGACGCCTTGAGGATATCATTCACCTACTTTAAAACCCCAGTCGCCGGAGCAAAGACATCATAAATCTCGGTTCTAGTCTGCGACGTGTCCAAGTCCTCCACCGTGACTGCCCAAGACCCAGAAGCCTCGTCGTACACCGCCGCAGTGACCTTGTGCCGAAGACGAATGAAAGGAACGATCCCATGTTTCTGAGCGAACGTTTTGAAGTCTTTCTTAACTTCTCCGGCGTAAGAGTAAAAGCTAGGGTTTAACAAGATCATCAGTAGAATACACGTACTCGTAAGTCGCACTCATTCTGGCCAATCTGCATAGGGAGCAAACGAAAATTGATAAGCAGCGCTTGGGATGTCGCCTACCGATTTCCTAGGTTGAGTTTACAGGTACCGTGATGGAATCGTAAACGTACATCCACAGCCCGGATACCGATTCGCGTGCCTGTAATGGATGACTCATCGAAAACAATGCTATGTTTCCTGGTCCTTTCACCATGTTCCCGTATAATCTACCTCAAAGCCATTATCGCTCAGAATACATACCAGGCATAAAGACACCTACCGCTTTCTTTCTCAAACAACACAAACTCGACTGGTCTAAGCACACCATTCTTCTGAGCCTCTAGTATCTTGTACGCAAGGCACAATCCTGCGCCACCTGCGCCACAACTACGGGGTTTAGTGAGGGAGACTCGGCCATCTGGAGCGACTCACATAGCAAGGCGCAGCGGACCGGGCTGGAATCCTGGGAGTTACGGTCAAAGGGACATCAGCAGGAGGGCCAGCAGTCATACTCACCTGGTTTCTTGAGATAATCCCAGTCGCTTGATGTACCATTGCTGTTGAAGGCCTCATCTTCTCGGGTAGCATTGCTTTGAAGGAAACTGGACATGGGGGAAAGATACGTGTGTGATAACAGAGGGTCACAGGAATAAAGAAGAGAATCCACGAGACGCCTGCTGAAGCTGAGAAACTCCACATGGATATCCATGGCATATGACGTTGAGAATGCCCAGTGTAACCCCAGCGGTAATAAAAGAAGAAGCAATCGAAGTAACCTTAAGCTCAGAAGCCTTGCGCCCTAAAAATCTCACATGGGGATGAGCAGGTTCAGTCCCCTATGTGTCAATTTCCACCAGGATGAGGATGTTCCGTCGCAGAATACAACTCGCAGAGTACGACAGCGAGAGGCTAGTGGGGAGTTTCCAGCACCGGACTCGCACTAGCAGGACTGAGGAGAAAGAAACGAAGTCAACCGTGTACTTTCAAAGATATTTCTGAGGAAAGAAAAAAGGACAGACTTTGTCCACGGGTGTGCTGAAAACTTCAACAAAAAAGTTGACTGTTGTGGCTGTTTGCAAGTGAGCAGGTGGCTGTGCTGAGGAGCATCAAACTTTGTCCGGCAAATTCGTGGAAATTGGAATCATTTCAATAGTGTTGGTGTCGGTGTTGTTACCGGCACAAGGTTCCAATAAGGAACGGCCGGACCTTGGTAAAACATGCTATTTCGGACAAAGTTCTCCGGCCCTAAATTGCCGGTTGCGTCCTATGTCGTACATCGGAACGTCTCCTTTCCTTGGTCAAGTCACCACCACCATGCAACAGAAAAGGGGACACGACGATGAATCTATAATTCCTATAGCAAAACACTTGAAAGTTGCCGAACCTCGTCTTCGGCAATACAAAGCTCTTCTCAAGAAGGTCCAAGTTGTAAGACTCATACTGGATGCACCAACGGACGACGACTCGGAGGAAGCAGTAAATCAGTGTACACTTTTTCAAGCTCTTTAACTGAACATTGCTATTGCTTAGGAACAAACCTCCTTCGAGTTTTCCGAAATAACACGAGTGGTTTTAAAAGATCGCTTAGGCTTTCGATTCTTCCAAAAAGATTGGACTCCCAAGGGAATGTGGTGGACCGTGACGACATCTAGTTATCACACAGACAATATCGATTCATTGTTCCGTGAACTCGAAAATCTTTGTGCGTCTTCCGAGTTCCAGGTCAGTATCCTTGTCTCAAGTATCGACAAGAACCTTACCTTGTCAAGGTCGCAGCAGCATACCGCCTGGTCGCTACCACCTTTCTCTCCTTCGTCGTCGCATCCATCAAGGAAAAACGCGAGATCCAAATCAAGGCTGCTATCAAGGCCAGAATCGAATCAACCCCAGATTTCGATCTAAAATCGTTGATGCCATTGGGTCGCCGTACTCAGTTCCAACAGATGCTCTCAGCTTTTCTTGAGTCGCGAGAGAAAACTGGCATGCCCTCGACGTCCGAGGAGCTCAGTGTCGATGACAAAGTGGAGTTCATCTGGTGGAACAACGACCGCGTAACACCAAGCGGACTTCTAGACCTTGATAGGGTCAAGGATTCTTGTCATATTCGTCTTGTACCAGGCATTATTATCGACCCTGATTCAGACGAACCTGGTGCCTCTTTTCGCGACCAGAACGGCAGGAAGATCACGTTGTCCGGAGTCGTGGATTATGGAATGTTCGTATACAAGACGCTGGATGAGGGTTTGTGGTTTATCTGGTTGCAAGCTATACTTCTGTTGACCCTTTTCGCATTCAGTAAATATCCGGGATGCTGGATGCTACCATCATCATGCGCAACTGTCCTGGGCTGAATCCTTGGAGGCTCGGCTCATTTTTGTCGAAACCGCAATTGATGAAGACGGATGTCGACGAGACTTGCGTGACGACCCACTGGCAGAAGCATCGGCTCAAGCACTTGCCTTGAGTACTCGGTTCAAGTGAGTGAGTGAGTCAAACTACCAGACCAACTCTACCATGTGTTTAAGATTGCCGAACGTTCGATTCATCGTGACGAATTCTGAGAATTGGGTGATAGCTCGTCTGCACAATCCTCTCGATGGCAGGGCACCTGAGGTCGTATCATACTGCTGGGAAAGAAGTGAAAATCCATACAAGCTGCGTTATGGATCTCCGCTGAACCGAGACAAAGCAATGGACTTCTGGAGAACGAATGTACGGGACATCTATGCGATGTTGATGGAATGGGTACGTTCTAATCTCTACATGTGACAGTCATGGACAGCGTTCACTTTAACCTACCAAGTTATCACCCGAGAACATGTCGGCTATCCCGAGCCCACCTCCGCAGTGCGATTTGGGCAAGGAGCATGGCCGCTCAACAGGCTCCAAAGCATGATTGAAGTCAGCTGTAGCTATGATTATGTGCTGAGGACCTGGTCTGGTTCGCTCCTCAACTTCGCCCATGTTGAATTCTTTTGATGTGTGGACATACTCGTTTCTGGGATTCATTCGTCTTTCAAGTGTCTTGTTCTCTTATGTATATTGTACTCGCCGACTTTCTTGTCGTCCTCATATATGGTATTTTGACTTTGCTTTCTCGCCTATCTAAATCGTTCACAGATATATGCCTTCAAAGTACGAGCATGTCACAGCTACGGTGATCTTTATCAGGGATGGTCGGGTCAAAGTCAATCGCACTGCGAGTTGATTGTTCATCATTGACTGGCGGTGGGACTTGGTTCGAGCCTAGGATGAAACGACTGCCTTATTGGGAGACTTGACAAGCAGTATATTGAATGCACTGGCAGCAGTCCCTAAAATAAGTCATGGTAGTCATTGGTCAGATTGCCGGGGTCGGCTATCATCGGTTGGAACTTGGACATCGAGACCTTTGCAACATGGAGGGTCTGTCTTTCTTCGACTCAGTAAAAGAGAGACTATCATTGATCGTGTTGAACGTTGATATAAGCTATACGCTACATAAGGGCTCAGTAGAGGGAACATAAAGAAAAAGTCAACAAGCATCTAATCGGAATGATATACAAATGGACATGAACGAGGGTATTATCACTGCTTGGAGCCGCAAAAGACTAGGACTGACTAGCATGCTGACCCTGCTTCTGACATTTGTTTCTATACAGGTTAATCTGACAGCACCACTAAGTCTTAGCGGGGGATGAGGATTTTGGGTGGTCTGGAGGCGGTGATTGGATAGACTGGGTGTCAGGCAACAACTAGCGAAATTGTAGTAGTGAGTATAGACCTGCATACAAACAGTTTTAGGACATACCCATTCCATAAGGAGAGTGTAAACCTTTCGTACTTGAATCCGCCAACGCTCTATTTTATCTTCTCGCGCCAACAGAGAACCATACATATCTGAGAAGGGCTCATAAACTTTGAGATCGTCAATAGAGGGCATTACCAAAACTTGACGTGATATGCGATCAGGAGCTGCCGAGTCATCGTTGTCGAGGTGTGCTAAAAGCCACTCCTTGGAGTCGGTTATCAAAAACCTGACCGTTCGCGAGCTGCCAGCCAAGATTGTAAGTACAAGAGAAGTACTTTTAATCTTGTAAATCACTCACGATGTCAAGGCACTCAAGGCCAGGGCTTGAGCTGAAGCCTCAGACAGAGGACCAGAGTCCAACTCCACGGGATCGAGTTGTTTACTTTCAACGGGAAAGGCCCGACAGTCCTGAGTTTCTGAGAGATGCTCCATGACATGTTTGCGGGTTAAAGGTACAATCTTGTCTGAATGCGAATAGTCAATATAAGAGCAGAATTCGGAATAAATGGACTAAACCCTCATCCCGACTCTTGAAGACCAGTACTGCATAGTCCGATACGCCGGACAACCTAAATGGTTGTCCATCGACGTCAATGAGGGTGGCGCCTTGGGATACACCAACGCTGGGACCTATACCGAACTCGGGAAAAATCCGCGCGTCGTAGCATTCTCTACTTTCGTCAAGGTCTACCAGTTTGCTTTGATGCATGTACTGATTACCCCACCAGATAAATGCCGCTGCATGGTCAGCATCAAACTCGGAGAGTGTTGGAGGAAACCCGGCGCCTGCTGGTGTCTTCAGGAACATCGATAAAACTGTGTCCATCTCAGATGGGGGATTGATTAGAGGTAGGAGGTCTGTGATAGCATTTATGGTAGGTTTGGCTCCGAGTTTCGCCTTGATAGCAGCCTTGGTGGAAGTCTCACGCCTTTTCAGTATAGCAGCGGTGACAAAGGCCAAAAAGGTGTTGATGACGACACGGGCGGAGGCCTCATTCTAGATGGGACAAGACGCTCTTGTCAGGTGTCAAGGAATGCAGAACATAGAAGCTACCTGCGACTTGGAAAACCTATTATGCACGATCTCTAGTTGATGGCACAGAGGTTCGATGTCATCGCCAAAATATTTTGATCGTTCAACGGCATTTGTTAAACCAGATTCCGTCCAGTCCTTTCGGTGAATCTTGACGCCCAGCCTATCCCTGAGCAATTCTTCGGTTGCGGCTGAGAATGAGGAAGACTGATCACGTTAATTGAGATTGTCGAAATTCAAATTCACTTACATGTGGAGGTTTGTCAGGATCTATGAACTTGGCGTTCAGTGCGGCAAGTATTCCTTCACGATTTTCCCGGGAGGTCTGATACGCGTCGTCTTGTTGTAGTAGCAAGGCGATGATTGCCAGGAGGATTTCAGACGGAGAGCCTTTTTTTGCTAGCAGATCCTGGAGCTGCGGTGGGAGTGTACTGGAAGAAGCATCGGATTTGGCGTGTTTGTTCGAGGAATCATCGACGAGCGTGGTTTTCCTTTTTGTGTGCAGCATGATGTCGAGGAGGATCGCAGTGGTTGGAAAATCGAAGAGCAGAGAGTCGACAGTGGGGATTGCGCTTCTTTCCCACGACCCACATGCCATCACTTTGCGGCAACTTCAAGAGCTGGTTTTCAGAAGTCCACGGGGAAGCAACCCCTAAAAGACTCATGATCTTGGCTGATTGGGCCATTGAAAACACGAACCTCCACTAGGCCAGCGTATGGTAGATATATTGATATCTAAAGTGTGATTCAAGGCAAATTATTAACAGTTATGACGTGCACAAGATTTTACAAGACATGCGCGAGATTGGCGTAAATGCACGAGGACGTTAGGCCCAGCATCAACAGCATTACAGAGTCTGTTGTCGACAGAATAGCCTGAACGCGGCTGACCGGTCTCTCCTGTGAAATGAACGTATTAAAGCAGGGATACAGTCACCATGGCTATGAGCACTTACATTGATAAGTATTGGAAAGATTAACATAAGGAAATGCCACATTTCTCCAAGGAAAAAATACGGCTAACGCCCAAGCAATAATACTAGCAGCTACCCATTGTGCAGAGAGTTCAAGCTGGCGAAGCTGTTGATGGCAGGGAAGAGAAATCAGATGTTGGCTGAGTCTCTGTTGAGATCCAACGATGGCCATACGGCTACGCAGAAGAGCGAAAGAGGGTAAGGGTAAATGACAGATTGTCGTCGTCTTTGAGGTAAACAGAGATAGAAATCATATTCATCTAAATCGAGATTGGTAGATAACCAGTCAGAAAGCTTGTGGCTGATGGAATTTCTGCATGGTTGCGGCTAGATGTTCTCGATATTCAGCGGTTTGGCATTGCTTAGGCGGCCAAATGTAATTCCGAGTGATTAGGACATATGGATGATGGCACATACTTGCGGGCAGCGGAAGAGAAGCAGGGCCAGTAGAGCATTGATTACAGGGACTAGCGACGAAGAGATCTTTCCCGCCACCGCACCCATCCCTTCACCGATAACTCAGTTTGAAGGCAGAAAAGCTGCATCCTGGACTCCTGCTGGAGGTAAGTCCATCGTCACGAGTTAACGAGCTATTGGTAGATCTTGGCATTGTGGAGACTGGAGGGATCCGAGATGCGCGAAACGTAAGAGGGGAGGTAAGGATATGACTGGATGCGTTGAAGGAATACCGCCGAGCGACACTGATTATTTTGTTTTGTTGCATTGGAAAACCACACAGAAACCACTGAGATCCTCGGACTTGAAGCCGAGCTTTGAGACTTCGGTCGCTCGCAGTACATCTCCACATTCCGCAAGAGAATATGCCTCCGTAGCCAAAGAGGTGTCGTATTCCACGGTCACAGGCCGACCGGCGCCTTCACCGTAGAACCACGCCTGTGCCATAGAGACGTCAGAAGAGAGATTAGTAAGAAAAGAAAAGCTGACGCACATCCTAGTCAATACTATCCAGCGCTTTGATCCTCTCGGGGCCGCCGTGCTTCTCATAGTAAGCATACAGATGTGCTTTCCACTCATTAGTGGTGACGCTCTTGCCAATGAACGTGTTAACGTAGTCGCTGACGTAGGGAAGAAAAACATCAAGGCCACCAATAGTCCGTTCTGTGAGATGTATGAGATACGTGGATGAAGAGTCCAAGTGTTAGACCATACCGAAGTAAGTATCAGGTTGACGCCCTTTTTGTAAGGAACCTAAAGATAAGATTTGTCAAAATACCGTTCCTAACGACATGACGGGCGCCAGACCTTAGCTTCATCTGAATCTTCACCTTTTTCAAAGTCGATGACCAATCGTTGGTACTCGGGTAGGTCCGCACACAACTCCAGATCATCGACAAAGCTCTTGTATCCAACAAGGAAGGACATCCTTGGTCGGCTGGAGAATGGATGGCCTGCAAAAGGAGGCGTTCCATATAGGTCGTCCAACCTTCGTTGAGCTAGAAGTGGGTCGCGTGAGCGTGGCTGTAATCTGCATTAGAAATGAAGAGAAGGTGTCGAAGATTGGCACGCACGTCACGCCATTACCAACGTAAGAATGGGCGAGTTCATAAGCAACGACATCGACAAGGGTCCGGTCGCCAGTTAGTAGTGCCGAACAATTTAAGTTTTGCAATACGAAAGCGAGCCTCACTGGGTGTCAAAAAGTAAGACAAGCATTTTCCTGCGAGTGCGAGGTAAGACGGGGGAACCAAATGGGAAACTTGCCATGCCACCATAAGGGAAGGAAGGCGGGAGGACGAGGAGATCGTATATGCCGAATCTGTACGATGTGACGATGTCTTCTTCCGCCCGCAAAAACTTGCAAGTATCTTCAGAAACCTCCCAATAAGCAGCGTCGATCATCTCTGGTTCCGCCCAGATGCTGCTAGTGGGGAAAGGTCGATAAACGACATTTCTGGACGCAATGGCGATCAGATAGGATGGTATGTGGATGGGCTGGGACAGGGTTATTCAAAATTCGGGAGAGGGAGAGAGATAGATGATGCACCTGGTGGTAACTGTATTCGATAAGATCCTGTCCTGCAATTTTTCTTCCGTGACCGGGGCCGTCCGAGGGTGGCGATTGTCGGATGGCAGAGAGAAGGACCGGAAGAACAGACGTGACTTTTGCCGTCTGGTGGAACGGTCAAGTAAGGATACAAGGGTAGACGACTCTTACAATCTTGACAGACGGAGTATCTGCGAACTGTGATCAGAACGCTGCTGAGCCGAAATAAAATGCAAACCTTGGACATGCGCCAGACTTGCATGTAGATAAGCTGGCATTGACTGAAGACGTACGGAAACTGTTTCCCCTTGGTTTGCCTGCAAGAATGGGTAACGAGCTAGACTTGGAATGCAACAACGCTCACTTCTTATCCAGCCACTGGTGCGCAATGCAGTCCTTGGTCGTACTGTTTAGCACTGATACGTTGACGGTTAAATATATTATTGATCCAACCTAGAGTCCACCGTCGTGAGTGACATGAAGAGCAGTACCCATAGCGGGATGCTTTCCTTTGACATCGTACCATGCAGTTGCACTGCTCGACTGACATGCTGGTGGACCCAATTGATTCAGCGTCTTGCTATGGAGACCTTACTGATATCAAAAGATCATGGACTGATGGTCTTCGCTTCCCAGATAAACGAGATGAGGTCAGTATAGACTTGATCATAGTTGGACCGAGTCGTCGGGTCGCTCGTTGTAAACGTATCAGCATTGTTGCTCGCTATGTTCAGAGGAAAAAAGGGGGACACTGTCGTAGACGCCTGAATACACTGCTGGCCGGATAGTGAGTGCATGCCAGGGCTGAAAGGAGGAAGTCTGGTACATTTGTCCAACCAGCAGTAGGATCAAAAGCATCTATGCCTCCCAGCATTCACTAATTTTGTCTGTCTGGCTGAGTGAGATATTAGAAGGCGTACAAGTTGGTGTGATGCCTGTGACTCCGCATCTTCTGCAATCGGCACCTCGGCATATTTCGGAATATTGAAACCCCATTCCACGACTTTGGAGTTTTTGAATATTCGCCCCCCGGCACAGCCGCCACGTGGGTCCTAAAGAGGAAGTCTTCTGACATAACCTCAACTCGCCAAATCAGTTTCGCCACCGCTATCACTGCCACCACCACCACCACCATCGCCTACGACGCCGACAACAACGACAGCAACTACCGCCGCCCCCGTCCTCTTCCGCTCGTTAGCTGCTTGCCGTTACAGCTACTACGATGAACGCCATCGCTTTTAGCCACCGCGGCTCCGGTCCCATGCATTGCGAGGCCAGACTAGTAGCGACGTTGCAACTACTACCAGGACAACACCGGCCATTATTCGTACCTCCCGACGTCGGTGCCGCTGGTCTGGGACATGGAGGAGTGGGCCCGAGGGTTTCTTGAAGGAGATAGGATATGTGTAAGTATGTTACTGTCCATTTATTAGTTTTACTTGAATAGTACAACATATTCTTAGCTGTAGCCTTCAAATAAATTAGATACATTTTACTCATTCTCAGCTTGAATTCCGATGTGAACAATTTGTGAAAGCCACTGTAAGGACTTGGTAAAATTTCTCTTCGGATGCCACCCAAGACTTCCACGCGGTAGCTGCGCTCACGAGCCAGTTCGTCTGGTTATTTCCATTTTAAGGTGTCACATCAGTCACGGGGGCGAATAGAACACAACTCGACTTTGGCCACGACCTCGTGCTGGTACCAACAACAACAATGACTACACTTCGCAGTATCTCCATGAAATACTGGGAGGGAATGACAACTTTCTCAGTGTTAACACAGTTATACACCTCTCGGCCTTCTCAGACCTCATTATTTTTGCGTTTTCCGACTCCGGGCTTTTTGTCTCGCCAGGAAGATATCTATAGCGCCCGTAAAAACACTATTTCGCGTCGAGTAATTGACTTATAATGGTCATTTGATATCCGATTCCTCTCGAGAAGGTGGACGTTGAAACCGTCGTACCGCCGCAGTCATTTCATCTCCACACTCACCGGACTTGCAGCGAGAGAAACGTATAATGTGGTCAAGGTGAAACAAATCAATGAACATTACGCAATCACCCGCAATGTCTCTCTTTGGGCTCCGTAATCTATCCTTATTTTAGCCTCCGATATGTCTACCGTTTGTACTCCAAGGCCAACAAGTGTTCGCAAGCCATACTCGCTGGCCGAGTCAACGGTGACTGTGTCCAGACCCACGACGATCAAGAAAAAAGCGCCCGCCTCCCCATTGCATCTCGCCCAGTTTCGTATCATTAGCAGGAATTACTTTGATGTATTATCAACCGATGCAGCGCTGGAGGACTACTCTTTGACCGACCTGGAGCGGTCGCTGTTGATTTCATGGACGCTTGACCCTGCCGTATTCCCAGATCCGGAGACGTTCAACCCCCAACGGTGGATCGCGGCTGACGGGACATTGCGAGATGACATACGGTCATACCCATTCGGGTTCGGTCGAAGGTACGACATTCCAGGACCAGTTTACCTCAAGCTAACATATGAGGCAGAGTATGCCCTGGACAACATATAGCGACGGCGCTGACGCTGTGGGCGTTCAGGCTTCGTGAAGACGAGAAGGAGAAGATTGATACGTTGGCATTTACGGAGAGTGCGAATGCGCATCCGATGCCGTTCAAGGTCCTGTTTGAGCCGAGGTTGGGTGGATGGGATACTGTGAAGGAGGCGTTTGAGGCGTATGGGATGTGACTCGAGTCAGGGGCTATATGTCAAAGTCGCGCTTTGTATTTTTATCTGTACGATTGTAAAGGAGTTTTGAAGCAAGTTTGCGGGATATCGGTCCGTACTCTCACGTGGTATCCCTGACTCCCGGACACAAATTTATCTGTTTCTCTCATCAGACTCATTCTTTCGCGACGTCAAGTTTTCAAGCCTTGGTAGACACGGCTACGAGACCTAATTCATACGCTGGACAATGTCCTCAGACAGCAGATTCTCATTCGAGGAACTGTCCAAGGATCCAAAAGTGTTACGGTTACACAGGGCTCGACCAGGACAAGGCCCGTCGTGTTTTGCTCTCTCACGGAAGATTCAGCTAATAATATTGTCTGTAGCACTTGAAGCATGGAATGCCAGACTCGGTGCAGTTCTGGATGAGTGTACTTTGCTTCTCCCCCCAAACGCGTCTGTACTCTTTCAGCCACCAACAGGGACCAATCACGAGGTGGTCATGCGGGAGAACTACCGGTATGGCCAGGATGACCACCTCTGCTGGCCGCAGCCTTATTGTCCCAGCCGTCCGTATCTCGGTTGCATCCGGCGACCTCCCAGCGATCCCAAGTTCTTGTCACTGTATGGTATTCCACAACGAGACTTTATCGAGGCGGACGCATCGTCTGCCATTCGCGGGCCGGGCCTATGGTGCAGGATCAAGTTTCTTGAATTCAGATACGCCTGTGACCTAGTTTTGGGCACCGTTACTCAAAGCCAATGGGAGGAACCTCACAAGTCTCTCATCCGCACCTACGAGACATACATCAACATGTTTCTCGAACGAATCGCCGCACTTCCCCTTGTTTTTGAACGCATTCGACTATATGTTGCTGAGACGCAGCGATTGGTACTCGAACTCCAAGGGATCGTGGACTATATCACTATCTATCGGCCGAGGATGGTTAGGATAGACGTGCACCTACCAGCAGCAGATCTAAGGGCAAACAAGCACCTTTCTGGGGTGTTTACCACCAATCTTACCGTTGTCCAGGAATGCTTTCAGGCTGGGATTCCTGTTTGGGTGATGCGCCCGCTCGTAGATACCGCCCACATTCGCATCGACGCCCTTGATCAGATTGAAGAGCCTTCCCCACCCTATGTCGTACTGACCAAGTCTCACCCGAGGTTAAACTTACGGCCTGTTTGTATTGGTTCTGCTATAGACGAGGCAAAGTACAAAGCGATTGATATGTTTACACGTAGCCATCTCAGTATGCCCAGCCCATTTCTGCAGTCGGCAGGGCCGGAACCTCTTCCCCCCGTTCCTG
Source organism: Armillaria solidipes (assembly GCA_022818035.1). NCBI lineage: Eukaryota > Fungi > Basidiomycota > Agaricomycetes > Agaricales > Physalacriaceae > Armillaria > Armillaria solidipes. The sequence continues at coordinate 2,512,360 of JAIWYQ010000001.1, read as the reverse complement.
CTTTACCCAGCTCCGCGAGCTTTATCATCCCTGTTCGTTATCATCAACTATCTCGGTTATGGCTATTAATCAGCATCTCTCGTAGATAAAAGAGTCAATCTGTCTCGGCAGGGAGAACCAAAACCGAAGCGAAAAATGAGGCTCAGCGATTTGATCAAGTTCGATGTTGTCACCCACTCTCACCTACCGCCCTCGATTCAGACGTGGCAATTCGGCCTCACGCAAGTCAAGGCCGACAAATCTCGTCTTCAAAATCGTCCTGTCGGCTATGCATTGCCTCGACCCGACCTTTTCGTAGTCGTCAAGACAGAAGCCAAGCTTCTATTGATGATTTCGTCCTGGCTTCGGCTTCGTCCGGGTATCCTGGCGCAGTTCAATGCCTCCGACTACCAACCTCGGACCCAGAGTCACCAAACTTGGAGGACCATCCTACAGATGGACTGGCTCGTCACAGAACTGGTTACCCAAGGCTCGGCTCGGAGCGAGCAGTTGCGAAGAGATCAAGCTGCCGCGTTTCTGCAGGGATGCCAGGATGAGCTGAACGTCAAAGACTCCGTGTCCGCCCAAGGGCGCTGGAGAGACAAAGAAAGCTCGTCTCTCGGGGTGGAGGACATCCGTGAGATCCTCTGGGAACTTTCAGAAATCAACTTCCGATTGAAATTCTTCGCTCTCGATCGAAAGATGTGCGAAGGTGATAACGTTGGTCATGTGAACCTTCTAAGCCAGTGTTTTCCTTACGACAAGTGGGACATGCTGCATAACGTCGACATTGGGAGTGCCAATTATGGAATAGCCCATTCCAATTGGATGGGGCGGGCTCCGTACATTTTTGCGGTGCGGAGGTGCATGCAGAGCTGGCGCAGTTGCCCCGAAATACTGTTGGCATCCTCGGATCAGGTTGGAGGTTATACGGAAAGCGACGTCGAGCGAATTGAGAAGGAGATTGCGTACTTTTATGCCGAGACGTTCTTCATCACCTTTGGTCAGGAACCCATCCTTCCTCGACAGCTTACTCACATGCTGAATGTGTCCTTCGTGCCTGAACGACGACAGCGAGCTCAGACAACTCGTTCCGGTATCTTCCTGGATATCTCGGGTTGGGAGCATGAGTAGTTGCTCGCTTGAAACTCATGCAATTTCATGTTGGGCGGGAGTTGGGAAGTGCCGACTAGGATGTCAAAGTACTAGCTCTCACTGATGGCATCACACTGAGTGGATGCAGTGGGTGTCTTCACTGCTGGGGCCGGTTCCTTTTCAGGACGGAAAAAGGTATTCTAAAAAATGTCGCGACTTTTCGTTCCCTTTACATGCCGCAAAAACGGGATACGGAAAACGCAATGAAAAACTTGTCCTATTTAGTGCTCCTTTCGCTTACCCAAAACAACTTCTTTTCTTCGAATGAAAAATGGTTTCCTTTGTTCTGATCGCGGGTGACACATTTTTTATTCCGTTTTTCCTATTCTTTTCCTTCACCTAAAAAAGTATGGAAATTATCTCATCTTTCAACTCATTTTTGTAGACTCACTTTTACCGTTAGAAGCTCAGATGAAATGTCACAACATTTTGAGGTCTTTTCCGCAGAGAAAAAGCACCTACTCCAGCAGTGCTTCTTCAAGGCCCGACTTGACGTTGCCGTTATGGACTACGCCAGAGCGAGTGCGGCTTGCGGTCATTTCTTGTCGATTTAATGGTACGGACGATAGACACGGAAGCTGTGACAGGTATAGATTTCGGCATTCAACAGAAGGGTTGTGGATGACCTGAACGACGTAGTAAACCAGGGGCTTGCAGGGGATGGCGGCAGAAGGATGGGATCCTCAACGATCACAGAAGACTGGAGATTTTAATATGGGAGTAACGCTACCACAAGCGACATATTACGCGATTTCATTCAGCTTGAAAATCGCTGGCGCTAAGGGTGTTCGCACAATTCTCCAGTGTGACATAATAAGCTCTATCTCCTCCCGTGGCTTCAACCTAGCAACGAGAGTCAAGGCAAAAGCCACAAACACGATGAAAAATGCCGCGCACCGAGGATTCCCCATTTCCGAGGAATGCGAATCTATTCTTATATAACGGTGTGAATTTCCAGTCTTCCCATCGAGGATAGGACAGTAACTCCTTATACTGTAGTGCTGCGATCTCCTTAGATATCACGTGAAGTCAGAGAAAAGGTACGTACTGCTCCCTGCGTAAAGGGCATACGGTCCTCCGTCGACCGTTCCACCCTTATACCAAGAAGAGCAATGTTCCGACTGTCCAAGTTAAGTACGAATGCTCAAAGGTCAGAAAGTAAGCCGCAACGCGCACCCATATAAGATCTTTCACAGTCGCTTTTCTCCAGTCAGATCTCGGCTAGGAACAGAAAACAGAAAACATACATGCTTGTTGGATGTTATACTCGTCCTGAGCATCCCTGTCCACCTCCATAGTCTTGATGTCCTGTTTCTGCATTTTCGACCTTGTAGATTCAATCAGAAGACAATACGTCGAGACGATCATCGAACGTACAAGCAGGCAACAACATAATCAGCCTGCGCCTCCATACCAGGTAGGATAGACCCATTAGCGTACGGTATCCCCGGTCCACTTCCCATGAGGAACATGTTGGGAAATCCTGCCAGCGCAATTGACATGTACGCTGAAAATGCATTGACACCCAACAGCAGAAATAATTAAGAGATGCATGTACCTTTGGGTTTCTGCGCCCACACGTCTCTGAGGTCGATCCCGCCTCTACCGCGGAGGGTATATTGTGGTCTGAACCCTGTGTCGAACCCTGTCGCGAGTATGATGCGGTCTACGGGACGCTCGATGCTGCTCTCCGTGAGGATGGAGGTCGGAGTGATGCTCTTGATCGGGTCCTGGACCAGCTCGACGTGGAGGAATTTGAGTCTGTTCGAGAAGGTTGGTTATGAGTATGCATCCTTTTTTCTGATGTTGCTACATACGCTTCCATAAAAGCAGCTCCGGGTGTTAGCCTTCGGCACTAGGTGATTTTCAGTGGAGAGTCGTACAATGGAGGAATCTGGTATGTACCCCTACGGCGTAGCTTGAATATAATGAGTCGAGGAATATCATGTAGGGAGGCGGCAGGGTCCTTACTCTGGTATAAGCTTGAGAAGGAGGTCTTCACGATCCAAGGACTTCCTCATGTGCTCGAGAGCAGTATTTTGCGACATCTAGCAATTTGGTGAGGTCCATAGTGATTGGGCAGTAGTTATTACCTTTTGCATCTCGGAATTGCTTCGCTTAGCCTCTACGAGGTATGACCGTGTTAACGCATGCCCTTTCCTTGGCACACAAATATTACGAACCAAAACGCGTATTCATCTTGTCAAAGACCTCCTTGATATGACTATACAATTTCTCCGGGTCCTTCGCAAAGTCGGCCCGCTCTTCTTCTGAATCTGGAGGTGGTCAGCGGAGCATAGACACAAGCGGGGATTGCTTACAACTAAAGTTATCACCCTTCCAGTCCCGATCTTTGAGGGAATCAAGGGACACGATAGTCGGCACAATCTATCGTTCAAAATTCAGCGACCATTCCGGAAAGAATTAGTTGCAAGTCGAACCCAGACTTTACTCCTGGCGTAAATGTCGAGACTTTTGCAGTACGGCGCGATGGTGCCGATGATCTGGAGACCTGAGGATCCGACACCTATGACAGCACTTTGGAGCAACGTCAAGTCAGAAAGTCAGCACACAATAATATAAAGACCTACACTCTCTCATCCTTAAACGCGGTCTCCCAGTTAAAATTCGTAGGCCATTCAGCAGTGTGAAGGACGGGTGCTTTGGTGAAGGACTCCATGCCAGCGATGGCAGGGCGGTTCGCATTACTGTTAACACGAACTCAGGCACACTGACGCCTTGAGGATATCGTTCACTTACTTTAAAACCCCAGTCGCCGGAGCAAAGACATCATAAGTCTCGGTTCTAGTCTGCGACGTGTCCAAATCTTCCACCGTGACTGCCCAAGACCCGGAAGCCTCGTCGTACACCGCCGCAGTGACCTTGTGCCGAAGACGAATAAAAGGAACAATCCCATGTTTCTGAGCGAACGTTTTGAAGTACTTCTTAATTTCTCCGGCGTAAGAGTAAAAGCTAGGATTTAACGAGATCATTAGTTGGATTTCAATGCAAAGTCGCACCCACTCTGGCCAATCCGCATAGGGAGCAAATGAAAATTGATAAGCAGCGCTTGGGATGTCGCCTGCCGATTTCCCAGGTTCAGTTTACAGGTACCGTGATGGAATCGTAAACGTACATCTACAACCCGGATACCGATTCGCGTGCCTGTAATGGATTACTCATCGAAAACAATGCTATGGTTCCTCTCACCATGTCCCCGTATAATCTACCTCAAAACCATTGTCGCTCAGTAAACTTGTCAGGAAGAATGAAACCTACCACCATCTTTCTCCAACAACACAAACTCGACCGGTCCAAGGACACCATTCTTCTGAGCCTCTAGTATCTTGTACGCAAGGCACAATCCTGCAGCACCTGCGCCACAACTACGGAGTTTGGTGAGGGAGACTCTGCCGTCTGGAGTGACTCACATAGCAAGGCGCAGCGGACGGGGATGGAATCCTGGGAGTCACGGTCAAAGGGACATCAGCAGGAGGGCCAGCAGTTATACTCGCCTGGTTTCTTGAGATAATCCCAGTCGCTTGATGTACCATTGCTGTTGAAGGCCTCATCTTCTCCGGTAGCATTGCTTTGAAGGGAACTGGACATGGGGGAAAGATAAAGTGTGTGCTCACTAAGTATAAGCACTGATAACAGAGGGTCACAGGGATAAAGAAGTGAATCCACGAGACCTCCGCTGACGCTGAGAAACTCCACATGGATATCCGTGGCATATGACGTTGAGAATGCCCAGTCTAACCCCAGCGGTAGCAATCGAAGTACTCATGGAGGCCTTGCGCCCTAAAATCTCACATGGGGATGAGCAGGTTCAGTCCCCTACGTGTCAATTTCCACCAGGCTGAGGATGTTTCGTCGCAGAATACAACCCGCAGAATACGGCAGCGAGAGGCTAGTAGGGAGTTTCCAATAGCTGACTCAAACTGGCAGGAGAAAGAGGCACAATCAACTGTGTGCTTTTATAAGATATTTCCGAGGAAAGAAAAAGGGACAAAGATTTTGTCCACGGGTGTGCGCATGCTGAAAACTTCAAAAAAGCAACAAAAAAGTTGACTGTTGTCGAGTGAGTTACAGGTGGCTGTGCTGAGGAACCTTGCCGAACCGGAATCATTATCTTTCCACCATCATCAGCAGTACCCACCGCAAATTACCCGCAATTTCTTTCTTTGGGCTCCGTAATCTATCCTTACTCTAGCCTCTATGTCTACCATTCGTACTCCAAGGCCAACACGGAATGTTCGCAAGCCATACTCGCTGGCTGAGTCAACCGTGACCGCGTCCAGACACACGACGACCAAGAAAAACGCGTCCGTCTCTACATTGCATCTCGCCCAGTTTCATATCATTAGCAGGAATTACTTTGACGCATTACCTACCGATGCAGCGCTGGAGGACTACTCTTTGACCGACCAGGAGCGGTCGCTGTTGATATCATGGACGCTGGATGAAAATTCCGTAGACGAAGCCGCGCTGCATCCTTGCCTTGTCGAACTTTTACCGGAACTTTCGTTGAAGACTCGATGCCACGGCGTTGACCTACTGCTACATCGAGGACGACCAGTCGCTATTTGCGAGGAGCTGGCCTCTATCATCATTTCTACCCATACTGAAAAGCACGCCAATGGCGCATCCAACTATCACATCATCGATAAGCGCTTCGCGTGTGTTCCAGCTTCCCTTGTTCTTGCCTGGGCGATGAGCTGTCCAAGTTGCACCAAGGAGAATACCCGCCCAACGCGAGGACCAACCATCACGCCAGTCCTCCAGCCGCTTTCGAAATACGAGGGGGTCGATAAATCGCTCCCGCTTCACTCTTCCACCAATGTCGGGTATCAGAAACCGATGTCGCGACCTGGACAGTCCAAGAAGATCCTACATTTCTGTGGTCTGCCTGTTATGACCCTGAGTCCGACATTCAATGACATCTTGAGGCTCGGTGCTACCCCTCAGAGGACCTCTTCTACCGGACAGGGCCCTTCCGTCACTGCAGAGGATATCGAGGCCGCAGAGATTCTGGTGCAGATGTCGAGACTAAGGAACAAAGATGTTTGTTCATCGGCGTGATGAGTATTTTATCCTATTTACCCCAACCGGCTACACCAAGTCTATCTAGATACCCGCATTTCGCATTACTACCTTACTACCTCACCTTACTCCAATCATAGATTTATATGTATCTCTTAAAAATGGAGCGGATTTCCTTGGGATGGACGACATCTGGCTTCAACAACTTATTGATGCAATAAAGCATTGGGGCTTTCGATTGCGCATGATAGAACGTCATATATCCCAGTAATCAGCTGCTAATATCCAGCTTTCACTGAGGTGCGTATCAAGAAAGGTCTTGTGAACTTCTTCATCCAAGACCAAGACTGGATCGCGAATACTTCGATCTGCTGAAATAACATTAACATGTCGCCACATTAATTCGAGACCTCTCACCGGATAACGTACTCAAAGTTTTCCTTTTACGAAGACGCCAACCCGTCGTTCGTAGTCGTCTACCAAAATCCGACGTAATGTCTTTCCATTCGACGATTCCGGCCACTAAACCCAGAATGATAGATTATTGTTCTCGTCCATGATACATCGTAGGTCTTACCTCTCCAACGACTTCGATACCTCCATGTAGCCATTTAGACTTTACCAGATTTCTCTCGATCCACCGTCTGAGGGCGTCGACGACGGCTGGGTCCCCCGCTTTTTCGCCAGCTTTACTTAGTACAACCCACGCTCGGAGAAGCTTTTTGTGTCGATTCCGACTCGTCCCCGCGCTCACCCCGGCAACAACAACTTCCCTGACATACTGTCCCGGGTGTGTATAGATTATAGTCTCAACCTCTTCAGATAGTTTCTGTCGACGGTCAAGCTGGGTGACACAATGATGGTCTGAGGGGAAGGGCTCACCGCTCGGTCGGGGTTGAATGTGTTCATGGTACGAGGGGGATGAAGCTGCACCTTCTCGAAGAGCTATATGTTGGTTCTGACATGATTTAAGTACTGTTCGTAGGAGCCGAATCATTTAACGCCACGGCGATATTTCTTCTTTTCGCATCATTGCGATGGAGGCAATGGTCTAGAAGCCGCATATCTTCGAGTATGGTTCGAAGCCGCGATGAGAGATCTTGATTAGCTTGTTTATAGTACCTTCAAAGTAGTACCGAGAATGAATCTTTCATGTTGGTGGATAGGATGAAAGATACGGCTGTCCGGCCCGGTACTGTCCGACGTGAGCGGTTGTTGATCTTTTCGTTCAACTTGAAATTCCGTCCCTTTGTCCGGTTCAGCGTTTTTCCAACACAGGACATGCTTCCTTGTATCGATGGGACTGCTTGTACTTGAGATTTGAATTGATACTGCGGCTTCAATGACTAGAGCGGACATGGGACCAGTGGTTCTGTGTCATGTCATGCCCTCGAAGCAATTTAGCGGCTTAAATGCTCCTGCCGGCGGTGCGTCAGAGATGTGGCGTAACGCGTTGCTTCCTGGATTCCATTGCTATCTACTTACTGGGATTGTTCATGCAGGGTGCCTCTAGTTGGCTGAAGAAGGTTCGTGACTCACATTATTGTGAGTCACATAAAAAGCTGCAGGATTAATTTCTTCAATCTACTTATTACACTGGCAGCACCCAGCATAGTGCGCTATTGTTAAATCCAATACCCTTGCTTAAATGCTCCTGCATCAGAGATGTGGCGTTGATTCCTGGATTCCGTTGCTATCTACTTGTTCATGCTGGGCGCCCCTACTTGGCTGAAGAAGGTTCGTGATTCTGTTATAAATTCTTCGATCAGAGCTGTCTACTTGATTACTACACTGGCAGCACCTCAGCATAGTGCGCTATTGCTAAATCCAATACCCTTGTATATCATCGGCTAAATCCGGTGTTTCCCTTGTTCTAAGCTTGCTTTGTTCGACGCTCTGGTAGATAAGAATGCAACAGCACGCGCATCGCGTGTTCTTCACCCACATCGACCTTTGATCCATCTGCTAACGAATTCCTTTCTCTAAAATGGACACACTGAGGGCAAGTGGTCAACCAAAACGACTCTTCCTTTTACTTGACGCGATTCGACAGGAGTCAGCTCTCAGTGGCCCAGGCGACGCCCCTGTTCAACTGGGAGAATTTGCACGCGATGATACCACTGTGTTCCCTCACCTCATTCAGGTCATTCGCGTGTTCCTTAACTACTTGCGGCTACCAGCGTCGACGGACGCCTCATCTCCTGAAGAGTTCTATACATTGTTGGACAGAGCAGCGTGCTATTTTCATGGGCTCAATGTCGCTCTTCAATCGCCTCAGGCTCTCGAACATTCCAAATCCGCGGGACTGATGATCACTTGTCCCAAGATATACCTTTGGGCTGTCAAGTTTCTCCAGCACTATTTAATTGACGCCAATCTTCCCATTTCTACACTGGCAGTGTCCGCAACTACGGTCCGGATCGTGGAGCTTCTCAGTACCCTGTCCGCAGACCCTGATTATTGCGAAAAGATCCGAGAGACCAAAGGTTTCGTTTTCTCTATGACCACGCTGTGGATATACGGCATTCGATCAGGACAGGGTTTAATTGAGGACGTTGTCAGGATAACTATGATGCATATCCTACAGAAACGCACTCTTGATAAGGAAGTTACCGATGCTCTCAACAGGGTTCCGAACGATGTTGTAGTGGAAATCTGCACTCGCGTTGTTGCCAGTGAGCGGGACCCTGAGGCGGACTACGACGCGGGTATCATGTTCCTAGTCATCAGCACGATGTGTTCTCGTTCGTTCACTCGGGCCTTCATCTCGTGCCACTCTGTGCCATGGGTCTGTCGACGGCTTGCCAGCATCGCAGTCAAGGAAGAGGAAGATGCCGTCTACGCCAAACTGTTTCAGGTCTCGTTAGTCTACTTGCAACGAGCGTTCAAGGAGGGTGCTGGCCGGATAATCGAAGGACTGGACTCCGATGTGATACCGATGCTATTAAAGGTACAGTCAAAGTTGGAAGCTGATGACAGGGAGGCGACTCTTGTCCCACTGCTACACTTGATAACTTCTTACACACTCTATCGCAACGTACCCACAAAGCTGTGGAAGGCCGTATACATGGCCGATCTGGGACCTGCAATTTCTGAGGCGGGACCGATCGGCGATGCTTGGACAATACTGAAGGAGATCACAGAGACGCGTTGGGAGATACTCAAGGACTACATGGCTTCTGGCCGTGAACTGACAAAGTGCTCGTATCTTGCTGTAAACTCTCATCATGATTCCTCCAACACCCCGTCGCTCATGCGATCTTATACAGTGTCCGCACCCGGATGTTGGCCCAAAGCGGACGCTCAGACGTTGCGAGGGTTGTCATTTCGAGTACTATTGCTCGAAAGAGTGTCAGAAACAGGATTGGCGTGATGGACATAAAGATGTTTGTCGAGCGTTACAGAACTGTCTTCGAGGTCAGTTCTCTCCTTCTATGAACAAGTTCCAGGTAACGATCGTTAACAGATGGCCTGCCCATGCTCATGTCGAAGCGCGAACGACATTTCGCCTATGCCATCATTGAAAAAGACATCCAGGATAACACTCGACTCATCGAAGAGCTGAAGTCGGAAAAGCGGAGGGACACGGACGGTCCAGTCGTCTTGCTCACTGTCACGGATTACACACCGGTTCCAAGGAAGTTGTATATCCGCACGGATGAAGAGTTTCGCAGATCTGAAAACTTACCTGTTGAGAAGTGGGATGCTGCTTTGGGGCTTGCGAAGGAAGCCGGAAAGGATTTCGTTCTTTCGATAATTCCTCAAGGAACAAAGGCGCAAGCATTGCTGGATATGTATCCATTTGATTTCGATACGATCTCTGTATAGCTAAAGCCGATGTTTTGGAATGGCAGTATATTGTAAACATATTCTACTATCTGACATGCTGCTCCCTCTTCCCCTGATAGGTAGGAAGGTAATATTACACCGTTCCAATGTAGCCCCGGTCATGAATGGCTTCCGAATGAGTTTTGGGGAATGTATTTTTGAACATGACGTGCCTCATGCCGAAATTTCATCGCATCGAGTCTAAAGAGAGATAAGAATCAGCTGCTGGAGATAGAAATGCGAATCTAGTAACGGAACAAACCAATTGCTCGTTGCATGGTATAATCGTAGTCAATTACTCGTATGCCGTCGACAGTGTCACCCGGCCAGTCAGGGCTTTCTCCCAACATTCCCAAGGCGAGCACTCTCTGGTAGAATCGGCTCTGTAGGTCGCCTGTGTCTAACTGTATTTTTAAGAACCCCGTCTCCACGAGCTCAGATAGTATTCGAATGCACCATTGTGCACACGTCCAACCGCGCTGAAGATGTGTTGATAACAGTGGCGTCTCGCCTTGCTCTGCATCTTGTTCTTCCAGGAACGTATGCATGTCAGTGATTGGGAGATCGATAGAGGGGAGACGGACACAGCAGTTGAACTTCTCCGTAATAGCTAGGTTGGGCTCTATAGTGTGCGCTAGCTCCCAGAATGAATCTCCGTTGGGGTTATTAATCTGGTACACCTTTAGCGAACGGGTGAACCTCTTATCGCTAGTTGGAACGAGGGCCCAATGGTAGGCGCCAGTCATTCCAATATCGTAGAGGGCGATGTAGAGATACATTGATTAAGAAGAGATTGATCCAGACGTCCCTTAATCATTGATCATCATCCGCGCTTTCACGGGACCTACACCCTAAAGCTAATCAGACGATGCGTTGTGACTTTACTAATGCCATTAGTAAAGTACTATGGCTGGCAAGACATTGGAAGCTTTCTCGTGTTCTGTAAGATTTATGCGGTGCTGGCATCCATGTCAGTCATTCAATAAAGAACGAAAACTATAAACATTCTGAGGCTTTCCCGGAAGGATGTCGGTTTGTCCAATATTTGCTTCAAGCGACTAAGGACCTTGTGCCGGTACCAACACCAATATAGAATACAGATCAAACGTTAGCACAGACTTGTGACCAGAACAAAAGGACGACCCCCGGTTGACACATTGAAAATCATGAGTATTTGGAAGCATTAAGAGCTTCAGGATGCATCATAACGCCATAACCGGGGGGGGGGCTCAAATCAAGTCTACAAAAACATGAGGTCGGAAGATAGAGAGACAAGAATAGAACCCACCACATGGCGTCAAGAGGATCATCGGGGACGACGCCGGGAGGGACAGACATAATTCCAGTACTACGCCAGAGTGCCTGCTCCAACTCCAACTCCTTATCATAGAGGCCATTTCCCAGAACGCCGACGGCATTCCAAAACGTCTGCATCACCTCTGATCCCATACTCTGCCTCTCCATCATCGTAAACTCCCAATACTCAGGAAACCACCCTGCCGTTTCCCAATCGACGATAGCTGCCAACCGACCGTCCTCGCTAACAATAATGTTTGTTTTAGTGAGATCGCAGCGGGAGAAACAAAGCCTGTGTGGTTTATCGTATACAGGAGAGGCGAGTTGTTGCAACCGAGGTATGCGGCTTTCCCATGACACGTCCGAGAGTAGCATGTCATGGAAAGCACGTATGCTTTTAAAAGGTTGCAACACGCGGCGATCTGTATAGCGCATGTATATGAACGGCAAACTATGAGGACCAGACACCTCACCCGAAGGAGGAGGAACAGAACGGAGTTCTGTGAGAGCTCGTTTCAAATCGTCGATAAGCTGAGTACCATCCGAGAGATCGAGGACGGGTTCAAAGGTGCGAAGAATTTCAGAAATTTCCTTGAGGCTCTGCTTTCCTCGCATCTGGGGAGGACCTTCCAGGGGCGCAAGGTAACGGTGGAACTCGGGTGGATATTTAGTCCTGGCCCACAACCAGTCTTGAAGGGTGACTCCTTCGACTTTGGTCATAAGGATCAGTCCGTCTGGCAATTTAGTCCCTGTTGGGATGTCGGGAAGGACGTCAAGAACACGAGGGACAGGAATGGATGTGTTTTTATGGATAAAGTTTATGTTATTGGCTTCAATTTCTGGGGGTCGATTGTGGGTATGTTTGAGGATCAGACCGAAGGGAAGGTGTTGGATGTTCCATTCTCCAACGCCATACCAATCTGCGAGACGGAGGTACATTGAAGATCGGATGTATTTAGGTGGACATAGCCATAGCCGCCAAGAAAGTGAAGTGAGCACGGAATCATGCTTGAACGCAGTAGGATTCGACGTTCAAGTTGTAGCTAACTTGACCTCGTGGTTTGTCAGCAGGGAATCCGGAGCTCGGACCGCTATCCGACCGGAGAGAGCTTATTAAATAATTTATTTCTACGATTTACGACTCTCTAAAGTTAACTCCCATCATCAACCTATGCTTCAGCAAAAGGATAGTCGGTATATCCCTCTGGGTGGTAGTCTGCAAGATAGAAGAGCTCTCTTTTGTACGGGTTGAGAGGTACGTCTTTCTGCAGTCTGAGTACCAGGTCGGGCTAAAGAGAACCATTTATAAATTTCAAGAAAGAGAACGGTCGTTGACACTCACGTTCGAAACAAAGTGCCTTCCAAAGGCAATCAAGTCGCTGCTCTTGTCTGCAGCCTCCATGGCGGTCTGTCTGTTGTACCCGCCCGTAGCGATGAGCGTCTTGGGCGCCCATATTGCCCGAATAAAGTCGTTCTCTTCGTCGGCGCCGACGGTCTCGCGGTCAAAATTGCCGAAAATGCGAGGCTCGATGATGTGGAGGTAGGCAAAGTCGGGATGCCGGGACTTTATCTGCGAGACGAGGTGCGCAAATGTTGGCTTTGGCTCCTTCATGTTCATATCTGACACCCATTCAGCTTTGCACCTCCTTGGATGAGATCAAGAACGTACCTTGCCAGCCATTCCACGGACTTATTCTGTACGCCGTTCGCTCGGCACCCACCGCCTTCACGACGGCCTCGATAACCTCTAGCGGGAACCTTGCCCTGTTCTCGACGCTTCCTCCGTATTCATCTGTCCGGGTATTCGCTGCGTCACGAGTAAACTGATCCAAGAGGTGGCCGAGCGCTCCGTTGATCTCAACGCCGTCAAACCTGCTTTTACAGCATTCAACGCCGCCTGCGCATATATCCCCGGGTACTCCTTGATCTCGTCCACTGTGAGAGGTCGCGGTGCGCGGGAACGACCCGTCAAGGGGACGTCTGACACAGAGACGTACGGGAACCCTTCCCTGTCGAGGATTTCAGGAATCCCTGCTCGTCCTAGAGCCCACAGTTGGCAATATATGAAGCATCCCTTTTCGTGGACAGCATCCGTGATCTGGTGAAATTTAGATAATGGGAATACAGGTGGCAAAACGTGGATACGCGCCTGTTTCCATACTTCTATTTGCTCGTCACTCCATATGCCGGGAGCGTGGTCCATACCGCCAGCCTTGGCCGCAATGAACGTCGCTTCGGAGACGAGGAATGTTCCTGGCGTGTGCGCTCGTTGGACATAATAGTCCTTTACGATCGGGAGGTGCGGTACGTGCGCCTTCGACGCTCTCATGCGCGACATAGGCGCAAGGACGACTCGGTTCTGAAGGGTCATTTTTCCGACCTTGATTGGCTGGAATAGTTTCGAAGACATGGTGCAGGTTGATAGTGATTAAATGCGTCGAATGGCAGTCTTTTATATGATGGTCAGTTATCATTGCATTTGAAAGCCATCATCTCTGATTGTTTGTTTCAATACATAGTTGCGTGGTGCTGGCAGCAATTTATCCGGATACCCGTCTTCTATATATAAAATGCCTATCTACATACCAAGATGTGACGCGTCAGAACGGCAGTCGTCCCTAGGCTGACAGAAATACTCCCAAATATTCAACGATCACATCGGCAAGACCTAATTTAAGACCTGTAAGATATCTTTATCAGTCGTTGTCCGTGTGCTGATGATTCTACTCATAGTTTGGGTACCCCGCTTAACAGGCTTATTCTTTGTGTCTGCATTCAACAAGCATTGGCCGTCTACGAACAATTTCTGGTGCCACAACGTTAGTCAACACGTTTGGTTAATCAGAACCGCGATCAAATCAACATTATCTTCACTGCTTAACCGCCAAACCCCAATATGCGATCCACTTGCGAATACCTGATTCCTTCGCAACTGCCCACATCTTCCTTCTCAGCTCCAATATACAGTCCTTGAGACTATACGCAGCATCTGTCCAGTCTCTGGACCTCGCACTCTTGTAGAATTCCCGACAGACATCGACAGCGAAATCGCCGTGAATGGGGTACAGAGTCCCGAAGAGTTCAGGTCTTGCTGCAGCGCAATGCAAAGAAATGTAGCTTCCTGCGACGCGTCTTTGGAGCCTGGAGGTAAAGTGGAAGTGGACACGTGCACGCGTCCGCCCCAAATGTGCTATTTGATATTAGGAGCTCGCCTTTCCCATCATCGTCATTCCATTCGACCATCTGGATGTGCTCAGCCTGCGGTGTAAAATCGTGCTGCTTCCTCGATACAGTGTCATTGTACAGCAGTTCAAGCTTAGGTTTTCTCGTGTCGTCAAAATCTGTGCAGCATGACTAGAAGAGGCGGACAGCGTTGTCAACCGATGCGATTTTCTCGAATATATTCATCCGATGGACCAAGCGACGGTTCATGCGGTGGCCATCTAAGCTCCTGGTGCAAGTCAAGTCCGACATCGGTAGCATTTGTTTACTGGATATCGCCTCTTGCAGATACACCACTCATCCATCCATGTAGTCGACAAATATATCCTTCAGGGCCCCCTCACTCTCGTGCTATCAACGTCTAATTTCCAATGGCTCTCGTCTTCGTTGACTCCATATTTCAACGGTATTCCGATCCCATGTTTCTTGACCGTGCTTGGGACTTCGGAATCCACCATCAAATACACATCCTCCACCAATCTAGCTTCTCTCAACGGCGCGCCTCTTGGCAAGTCGGTTTTAGTTCCTAGTAGCAAGAAGGAGAGCATGCACAGCACCACGGAGCACACAAAGGCAACAACCGACCGCCATCGGAAAATTTGTAGCCTTCCTTTTTCCAACGTACGCGTGAATCCTGCATTTACCAGCTGCGGGGTATCACCGGTGTCTTCCGCCATTGTTGTATGGCCATATGAAGAGTGGAAGTTCCCGCATATCTCCCCCGAGTCGGACGTCAACAAATACGGATAATCACAGCCTTGCCAAATGCCCCAGACCCAGCTCGCGAATAGACCTTCGATCCACTCTTCCAAGTCAGTCACTCTCATATACTTCGCCTCCCAATTGGTCGTATTGACCAAGCCCATCGCCAGAACTTTCTCTGCTACCGTGTGTCCGAGATCTCGCCATTCCATCCTATCTCCCGGGTCTGGTATAGGGCTAAACGCCGTCAAGAAGGTGTTGGCTAGCCTCTCCGACGACGATTCCTCCCATACAAATTCGGTGTATCCATGCCTATCTACTTTCGGAGGTGTATTGTTATCTGAGAGCTTCAAAGTCTCAGTAACGCCTACAATGGTGTGATTTAGGGTGAGGGAACATCCAAAAACTTGGACATATCCAGCAGTGAAGTTGTATGTGGTGCCATTTCGCCCGGTGGAGTCCAACAGGATGGCGTTCTCGTCTGTTGTGGCCCATGCGAGGAGTATCTGGTGGTGTGAAGGGAAGCCAAGGGATTCTTTCAGTGTCCATGGATGGAGCACGACCTTTGCTGGGAAAAGAAACTAATCAGCCATCTCCAAAACCGACACGATGGATGTACATACAATGATTGTTGTGTATGTCCCAGTACGTGGAAAAGTTAACTGCACTGTCGGAATACGGTGGCGTCGAATTCATCGAGACGCTAATCCACATGTCCATATTCCCGTCAAGCGAATTAGGGTCGAACGCTGTGGCGGAAGAAGTATCATTGCTCCCTGCTGGAACAAGAAACGCTCCTACATTAGCAGAAGGTTGTCCACAAGTTACTTGCATCCGGGTCGAGTTGACGTGTATAATGTTATAGGAGAAGCCGGGAGTTCCGGGTAAATCATGGACAAGACTACAAAAATTGTGTCACAATCGCCAGACGTAGCGAAGCGATGAACAGCTGCTTACGTCCCCTGCAGTCCCTGCGTCCGCGTATTGTTCACATATGAGATGAACATATCAATATCTCGCGTCTGGTTCATCTGTCAGCTGATGGACGTAGCGCACTGAGGAGACGCACCGGCCAACCCAGACTCGTGTTTGTGAAATAATCTTGTACGCTCCTCGACTCCATCGGGAACGGATCGAGATATCGTCCCTGGTGACTTGTAGCCTGTTTTGGTACCGAATCCCAGATCCTCGTCTGGTTATAAATTTCCACTCCTACCACGACTTTCATAAGCAGACAACTTGCAGGACATTAAGCGAGCGCACCGAGGACACTGGATCTGGCTAAATGCACCCCCGCTCCCGTTATAAAGTAGAGCGGGATGAGGCTACTCACAAAACCTAGGTTTCGTATCCCACGCCAGTTGGTGAAGACATTTCCTATGCCACCCCATGCTTGGATACGCACATCGAGATCAACTAGTGTTCGGGCTGGAAGACGAAAATCAAGTAAAACAGAAGGAAAGCAAAGAGGGTACGAACGATGCCTTATAGCTTCATCCACCGCAAATGCCCGAGAAAGCACGGATAACGAGATGTCCGATACCGTGAAGAAGATTTGAAAGCCGAGCGTTATGTAGCTCGCCACGTTACCTGCCTAGGGTGCAGTTGAAGATTGATCAAGTCAGACGATGTACAAGCGGGACGGATACCTGGCTGCTGTCGATGTATGCATTATGCTCCCAGTGGAATATCCCGATGATAAGGATAATTAGGGTAACGAGGAGAAGGAGAGCATGCAGAACTTGCACAATGAATAGTCGACGGGATGTTCGGAGGGCTGGCGTTCGCTCCGACTTGGCGACGAGGTTGTGTTGGCTCAAATCCTTCATGGGGTCCGAACCATCGAGAAATGCGTCGGTTTTTCCAGCCAGCATGGAAGGAAAGGATAGAAAGCAACAAGAAAAAAGGCTTGGTATTGGTTTCCAGCATGTTTGATAAGTATCTAGATGAAACACGAACCGCGTCCCTGATTGCAATCAAATTCGCGAATGCCAAGATATATTTATTCCCACTGAGTCTTCTTCATCCTTCGAGATTTGAGCCCATTGAGGATGAATCGCATATTAGAAGTGTGCTAGGCGATTCTCCCTGCGATTAAGAGATTTAATCTTCAGTGGCTCGCCATTTAAGCCCTAGATCATGATGAATCTGACTGGCGTTGAGGTTACACACTGCAACAACAGACTCGGAGACGAGTGTATCACGTATGCTGAAGGGGAATATCCCGAGGCAATTAATAGGCAGTCTCCCTCAGGTACAGTTCGGAGACATTTCACTAATATGTTATCCAGACACTCCGCCGGTTTTCATGATTTCATTCAACATTGACTATCGACATGCACAACGTTCGGGAAAACCTTTCGAACTTGAGATATCATCACTGGGTGAGACAAGGGACTTCGAGTCGGAGCACCTTTCTCTACAAACTTCGTCACATTCGGCAAGACAATTCCGCTATCGCTGAGAACATCCCAGTCCGTCGGCACCAACGCACCGACAGGAAAGGCGACGCAATGCACACTGGGCAAGCACGATATCCTCGATAGAAGCTCTGCACTATTCTTTGCCACACCGGAGTCTTCGCCATCTAACCTGGACACTTCCACGCGTTCCAATTTCGGGAATGCTTTTGGTGTAACGAGTAGATTGGTCAAGATGTTGGAACCGGCGGTGAGACTCTTAAGGCTGGGCATCGCATTCGCGCTAAGAGGAATCAATCGCCCTTTCACAGGCATCTCCCAAAATGGCTCTCCAAAGAAGGTGAGCTCGCTGATTGACGAATGCGCCTTGTCCGAGAGTAATCGGATTAATTGAGACGTCGTCAAACTCCCACCGCCAAGGGTCAGCTTGCGGAGGGTAGGGATGTGGATGGGGTGCTGATTTTGGAAACCGTGGAGAAGGGTCAACTCGCAGATAGGAGAAGCTGCCGTTGAGCGAAGCAGCCAATCACAGAAGTGGTCAGATATGGAATCAAGACGCAATGTAGTGAGAGCCGCGAATGGCGGAGGATGGAACACAGGTTGGCAGGAATTTGGCACCTTCACATCCAGACCCTTGAGCTTATCTGGAATTATTGTCGTGGTGAAAGACGTAACACTATCGTATACTGCAAGGTTCGTGCAGAAGGCATTGAATGCCCTGACATTTATGGGAGTGTAAGTCATTTCACGAATGTGTAGCTCGACGTGAATGGCTGGGGGCTTTTGGGTGCCGGGGATCGCGTCTATGTATCTAGAGAATTCCTGGTATTCTTTTTCGTAGTGTTGGCCAAATATAAGGGTCATTGAGGGGATACGAGGTTTGGTGACGACGCATAGGCGAAGCTCTGCAAAGGAGGAAAACGGCTGTGGCTTTGGATCCGGTGATTGTATCTTTAGGATAGGTAGGAGGGTAGTATCACAGAATTTGCTGTATCGTTTGAGATACTCTTTCGGGGACCCAACCACCGCGCCATGGCAACGTCGTTGAGCCTTCGACTGACACGAGCGAGGGAAAAGATGTCCCTTTGGGTTGTGAGCATCCTGGCAACGATTGCGAGGAGTTCGGTAGGAAGACCGGTGAGAGAGTTGGGCGCTGGGTCGGAATGGCCTCCCTTTCTTTTTGTTCTGCGCCTCTTGATGGCCATGTCAGGGAGACTGTGGAATTCCAGTGCGGTTCAGTAGGTTCCCCTTTTGATCAGACGGCTGACTCTTGGTGGTAAGGAAAGAGATGGCTCCTTCCTTGCGCACAGCCCCACCTTGTGAGACTTCTGGTGTTGGTATTCATGTTTTGAATCAGCACCGCTTTCTTAAAGGGTCATTTTAGTGTAACCAGAAGGCAAGAAAAAACATACACACCTGAAGATCTATATATACGCATTTACCGTCCTTTTTGGAGCCGGCATCACGTCCTTTAGGAAAGATTCACAAATACTCCTCCGACATTCCGATTTATCATCCATGTTAGAGTTCTACTTTGTCTCCGTAATAAGCTCCAAGTGGTAGCAGTTACTTATCGTACAAAGGACCGGTGATATGGTTGAGCAATTGGGCAGGCGAATGACGATAGACACGGGTCTCTTCATTAAGTGGTCCAGTGAAACGCATGTCATGACCGCCAAGTTGCCCCTGGGGCCGGAAGGGTGCTTTGCGTGTCGCACCCGGATTCTGGCCAGAGCCACTGTGGATCCAGGGCAAGAGGCATCCTGTCAAGAAGTCAACATGGGTCGCACCGATTTCCTTCCTTCCTTCGTGAAAGATAAATTCCGGAGGCTGATAAAAATTTGAGGAAATCTGTTGCGTGTGTCAAGTCCATAGGAAAAAGGAAAAAGGTGCCGTGGTGGTCGGCTGAGGTTCGGCTTAGTCATGCCAGGGACCGGCATGCATCGGCTCTTATTAGAATTTCGTCTTCAATTTCGGGCCGAGCAAGGCACTGAAATTCTCGGACCGCCGTCCCAGGATCCCAACTACCAATCGAATCGATCATCTCACTAAACATTCAACCTCTGTCTCTGTCATCGAGAGCTTCCGCAAAATTTCTTTCATTACGCTCGACCGTTCTATAATCTTCCGTTTCCTCAAAGTGAAACCCACTGATTCAAACTACATTTCGACGAGCAACGTCAACAACGGTACTAGTACTACGGTAACTGGGATGATTGAGATACCTCAAGTGGGCGACGACTAATAGTAAACGATTAACATCTTCTCTTAGGATTCCGCCTTTGCTATGTGCGTTACCATGGGGTGAAGTTGTCCCGGCATTGAAGAGTAGTATCACCTGATGCAAATTGAAATCATCATCGTCTGACTAAACCTTTGACCTCCACTGCCGGGCCCCGAATATGTTTCCTATAAAGAACTCTTCCAGGTCTTGAGGTCTCTGCGTTCATCATGTCTTCCATACTCCTGCAGAACGGCACCGTCATTGTCTTTGACGACCGTGACGACCCTCAACCAGTTCGGGCGGACGTTTTGGTCAAAGGAAATGCTATATTTCAAGTTGGACAAGACCTAAAGCCTCTCGATGAATCTACAGAGGTCATTGACTGCACGGATAAGATCATTGCACCCGGGCTTATAGACACTCACCACCATATGTGGCAAACTCAGCTGAAGGGTCGGTTTGCTGATTCCACCTTGTTTGATTACTTCTCCAAAGGTGGGAATGGGAATGGATTTCAAGGTGTCACAGCATTATCTGACATGTTGGCGTGAAAGGCTGGTGCCAGTGGGACTTTTTCACTGCCGAGGACATCTTTTGGGGAGAGCTTGCCTCGTGCATGGAAGCTCTAGATAGCGGCACAACTACCGTCGTAGATCACGCGCACTGCAGTCGTACGCCGGACCACGGTTAGTTTCCGCACATCCATATCATTGGAGACTGACCTTCTTTTCAGTTACTCAAGCAATTTCCGCCACTTTGACCTCTGGTCTGCGATCTTTCTACTGTTATGCGGTTGTGCCAGAAATCAAATCGTGGTCTCCTCAATTCGTACTGGGCGACTCTCCGGCATGGGGAAATGACCTGCTCAAGACTTTGGCGCAGAAAAGTCCCTTTGGTCCCAATGGACGCGTCCGAATGGGTCTTGCATTCGATCAATTGTATCTACCCAAAGACACCGTTCAAGAGATTATTGGTACCGCGCGCCAACTAAAGCTCTTTCCTCTTACCACTCATGCAGCCGGTGGAGCATTCCAAGGTAACTTCTATGATTGCAGCTTCTTTCTCTTCATACTGATACCCTTCAAGGCTTTCTTCGACACATCCAGCAGACGCATGATTACGGCCTTCTCGGTCCGGACTGGATTTTCAGTCACGGAGGATGGATTACTCTGGCTGAGCTGGACTTGCTGAAACAGTCAGGAGCGACTATCTCCGTAACTCCAGAATCGGAGCTACAGATGGGACATCCAATGGCACCCATTGAATCCTCGGATTATCCTGGCTTGCGGGACTGTTGTTCCATCGGCATTGACTGCTCGTGTGCGAACTCAGGTGATATCGTTACTCAAATGCGACTGATGCTACAGTCGGGTCGAGGTATCGTTGGTCGACAAGTCAAGGAGAAAGGAAAGATAGTAAAAGAGTTGAGTGTTAAAATCGGGGAAGTCTATGCTATGGCCACTATTCGTGCTGCAAGGTCTTTGAAGCTTAATGCGGGCCAGTTGAAGGAAGGCGCGCTCGCGGATATTGTCGTTTATGACACCCTTAGTCCGTCGATGATCGCAGGTGCTGCGGAGAATCCTGTTGCAGCTATCATGTTGCATTCGAGCGTCAGAGATGTCAACACAGTCATTGTGGATGGCGTCGTTCGGAAAAGGGATGGGAAGCTTCTGCCTGTCGAGCTTGACGCTGATGCTAAGGTGCGGGTGCAGGAAAAGGTACTTGGTTGGAATGATGTTGCTCAGCAGGTGTTGAGGAGTCGGCTCGAGATTGAAGGGAGGATGAAGGATGCTGACTTTACGGAGTCTATCGTCGCGCAAGGGATGAAAGATGCCTTTCATCTATCAGACGACGTATTTGTATAGGATTCGCGAGGATGTATACTACTTGGCACCGGCATTCAGAGAACAAACTACGAGCGCATTCAAGTTGGATCATCGAATATTTCAGGTAAAAACTCAAGGAGTGTTGTTGTGATACTAGACACACCCTGGGCAAGGACGATATCCTTGACAGAAGCTCTGCTACCTACTTTCACGTGCTCCAATTTCGGGATCGCGCTGGGTGTGACAAGTAGTTTGGTTGAAATCGGCAGTGAGGCCGAGCAACACTCTCGCGCTCAATTTCCCTCTTTACTTCGTCCATGAATATGAGCTCGCTTAGCGAGGAATGCACTAGTCCGAATACGAATACCCAAGGTAGGTAGGTGGATCCGAAGCCTCCCGGATGGAAAACCGCAGTTAAACACAATGGTCAACTCGCGGATAGGAAAGGCGGCTGCTGAGTGGAGCAAATGTATACTGGATATGCAGTTTGGTGAGGGGTGGTGGGTGGAAGGTTGGATCCAGGCGCTGGCGGTGAGAGACACGACATTGTCGTATTCTGAGAGTTGGCTGAACGTTTGTGGGGACGTGAGGTATATTTAACCTGACATGAAGCGTCGGGTGCTTGAGATCGTGTCGATGTACGAGAGAATTCTTGGTAGTTTGTGTCAAATGTGACGTGATGTGGGGTTTTGTAACGAGGCATAGGCGAAGGGTGAAAACAGCGTTGACTTTTGGTACATTTTCGGAAGGACTCCCACAGAATGTGCTGTATCGTCTCAGATCGTTGGACCCAGCCAGCGATGTTGTTGAGTTGCCGACAGGCTCAAGCGAGCGAAAGGATGTCGTATCTGGTTGATGATTACGAGTTCGGTAGGAAGGCTAGCGAGGAATTTAAGCGTGAGTTAACGTTGTTCTTGGTCCTCCTTTCTTTTCGCGCTGCGTGTCTTAGCGTGCATGTCATATGGCAATTGTGAGAGTTCCGTCTGTCTCGGTATTCTTACTTTTATGGAACTTTACAGACCTGCTGAGGTGAAGGAAGGAGATATGGCCCCTTTTGCTCTGTGGCGAGCCCGGTCTTCGGTCGTGACGTCGTTGGTGTAGGTCCATGTGTACTTCTCTGTCCTAATGGTCTCAACCAAGTCCCAGGTAAGCGTACTGCTCCGCCGTGTCCCAGGTCTCTGTTCCTGTTCTCCTTTCTTTGCTGAATACCTGAAGGAAACAATTGCACTGGTTTAAGGGACGACGAACTAGAGTTATAAATTCTGTCAGGGCCAAGTGG
Organism: Armillaria solidipes; assembly: GCA_022818035.1. Classification (NCBI taxonomy): domain Eukaryota; kingdom Fungi; phylum Basidiomycota; class Agaricomycetes; order Agaricales; family Physalacriaceae; genus Armillaria; species Armillaria solidipes. The sequence continues at coordinate 2,489,386 of JAIWYQ010000001.1, read as the reverse complement.
CCGTGGTTGTGCTGGCATCGATATCGCAATTCATTATGGGGGTCCGGTTAGCGTCGGCCACGGGGGGTACGGGTGCAAATCTTTTTGAATGCTTCTGTGTCATCAATATTAATTCCTTGATGAAAAGCGTACTTCTGTGGGAGAGACGAATACACGAAACGGGTATCTGCTAGCATTGAATTAGGATGAACTAGTCAGAAAAGTGCGACCTGTCAGGTAAAATAGTACTGAACGACATACTAGGTGTCGTGTCTAAAAACGGCAAGGTGCCATGGCAACCATAGCAACGACATGACATCCAAACAGGCACAAAGGCAAACGTCTCTTTACTACCATTTACCACCATTCCACGGATATCACCCATCGAGGTAACGACCCGGACGACAAAGGCCCTAGGAAATCTATATAACGGACTCGGAGACCAGCAGTGGGTTCAGCATCAAGCCAATTCTCGCGCAGTTACGTCGGGGATCGTATTTCGCCATGGCATCTGCAGTTCTTCCGGAACCAAAAGGTGGGTTTCCTTCTTGAAAAGGGCAGCGAGCAAGGCCGAATATCGAGGAATCGGCGCCGCAGAACTATATATGTAGTGGGAGAACGGTATTGCCAGGGGCTGCATCACGAAGCCGGCAGCGTTGATGCCATCTGTCTCTTATTGTCTGAGCATCTTCATCGTACGTTGCTGATTCGCTTTCCCAGCCGAGCGTCCAGTATCACTCTCTGTTGACGGTCGTCCGTCGTCGTCGCCGTTCCCATCGCCAGGCTCGCCCTTTCTGCCGCCCCCAATGCCCAGCGTCCACGAATTCGCCATACCGAACCCAAAAAACAAGCCAAAATCCCAGGAAAGACATATCGATACCCAGCCAGCCTCGCCAGTCCGTGTTTTTTCCCCAATAACGCCGACACCGCCGCCGGCACCTGAGCCGTCGGTAACGACCCCAACAACGCCCATAACACCAAAAGCGAGCAGAAATTCCGTATCTTCACTTGCATCGAACCGTCCAGCTCCTCCCTCACCGGCGATGTCACGCCGTGCCTCAGGTGCACCCTCGTCAAGTGGCCTTTCATTATCCCGGGCTAACTCCACACGGACGCAGTCTATCGCGTTGTCTGTGACTTCCGTGACCTCGACGTCAAAGAAGCGCGTCGTTGCAGAGATTCGTATACGTGACTTTGGGTATCCTGCGACAGACGAGCGGCACCGGGGGCTGGGGCCAGATGTGCCCAAGCCTAATCGACCGGCTGTGATAAACCGACTAGAGGCAGACACCGACAAGGAGGAGGACAAGGATGAAGACGAAGAAGGGGACGAAGGCTGGTCGCGTTTCAGGTGGGGGATCGGCCGGCTCAGCTGGAATTTCGGCGCCGGCCATTCGTCGTCCTCGTCCTCTTCAGCGGGCGGGTCTGGTGGCGATGGGTTTCCGAGCAAGTCGGATCTGGAACGGAATTTCGTTGAGGCGGATGATGATGATGACAACGAGGATGATGATGAGTTTTACGACGTCGAGGAGGAGGAGGAGGAGGAGGAGGAGGAAGCCGTTGTAGATGAGCCACTGCTACCAGGTCTGTATAAGGCACTGTATGCCTTTGAGCCGGAGGGTACGGCGGAGATGGCGCTGGAGGAGGATCAGATTGTTAGGGTGGTAGGTCGCGGAGGGGGAGTAGGTTGGGCCGTTGTCGTCGTGGATAAAGAGAAGAACAAGGGTACGCAACAGCAGCACGCCTTGGTTCCGGAGAGTTATCTGGAGTTGGTCCAGCTAGACGAGAATCGTTAGCTGGCCCGTGTTGTAGCGTGCAGGCGCGCGTGTACATCCCAGCTGCCTGTTTTCATTACTTGTTTTCTTCATTTTCTGTTGCATTACTGATTTCTTTTTGTTTAAACAAACATTACCGTGTAAAGCGTAGGTACAATATGGATCTTGGGACAATAGTAGCTTACATTACTTTGCTTTAACAGAGCGACCTAAGTCGGATAACGTACATGCTTTCTTTTATTCTCTATGCTTGGGGATCCAACATGTGATGTTCTGCCATTAAAGGTACTCATCTAGAGTATGGGAAGTAAATTCCCTTGCAATTTGAGCATCCTCACTTTCGCTACCAGTGGAACGGATCGTGAGCTTATCTCCTATACTACTTGATAACAAGGGCGAAGAAGAATATAGTGCTTGTATATAACCTAAGTGGACACGATCTGACTCTAAAGATAATCGATAAGGTATTTAGCGTATGCGAAATCCCACGACCTTGGGAAAAAGAACTCGACGCGAACTCCGTTCGTGCTTTGATCATCCACATAGGTGGTGGAAGGCTTAGATCTAGACCGCGATATGTCTTCTTCATAATGATTGCTCGTATTAGTAACTCGATGATCCGAATAGCGACCATACCAATGAGTCCCATCCTCGCAAGTGGTGTCTCGATGCCAAAAGATTCGGGAAATTAATACCTTACCAAAAGGACCTGGAGGAAACTTCAACGTTCAACGCTGTGCCGAGTCAAGCGCGGGCCGTCGGGCCGTTCTCTATTTCGACATTTTTTCACTCATCTCTCCATACCTTTGATGCAAGGGCCTCCATCCTATCCCTAACCTGCAGCTAGGGTACGGTACATTCGTCAAGTCTGTTGAGAGCTGGTATTCTCTCTCCCGGATGTTCCGCCTTTACCATCACGACCTTTACCTCCACAAAAACCATCGACACTCATGATTCTTGTTGTGGTTTTGGTCCAATTTTTTTCCCAAACGACACTCATGACTCTTGTCGTGGTTTCGGTCCATTCCATGTCCAGACGACACTCATGACTCTTGTTATTGTTTCGGTCTATTATCTGCCCAGATAACACACATGACTTATGCTATGGTTTCCTTCCCCAATGACACTCATGCCTCTTGCCTCGGTTTTGTTCCATCGTTTGCTGACATGTTCTGTCATTCCGTCATCATTTGTGTTTCCGTGCTAATAGCTATGGTTTGGTGTTCGTGTGCCCTGCTGGTGGTCCGTGCGTATATTTCTGTGTGTCTCCCCTTAGGTGATGGTACGACTTCGTCATGGCTCGCCGTTTTCAATCGTATGGATCGAACGAGGAGCTATACTTTTACTTCTACCAACATTGCATTACCAATCTTTTCAAAGTGCCCCGCAAAGTGTCTCTACTCCACGAGACGTACGCAACCGTGCGATCAAAATGGTATGAGCCTTTGTGGCCACGGCGCATTGTCAGGGCTGTGGACCCGGCTGTTCCCAGCACCACAGTCCCAAGGCGCTGTGATTGTTGTCGGTGCTTCCAGCTGTGATTCCAGGCCTCAAATTTATGCCATGCAGATCTTTTGTGCGGTCGTCCTCGGTGGAACTGGACTTTTCGTCAAGTGGTAACTCACTAGCGAACGATCAGCTGATATCGTGACTGCAAGGCGGCGACAGCCTTCAGCGCTGACAAGTACGACCTACTTTCCTATAACATCGGATATCATTGAAACAGCGACATGGACGGCGCTTATGAAGAAGACTTTGCCTTGTTATCGGGCTCGTCTATAACTTATTCGTGGCATGCCGGGCTCCTTCGACTCGGAGGACGGTTTGTTTGTCCCCTTTGGACATGTTGCGCTCGAAGGGGATATCTTACCTGAATACGACCCGTGGGCCGTCGCTTCGCTAGTTTTTTTTCCCTCCGCCGATGGTACCCATGGTATGATCACGATGCCCTATCCATTCAGCGCGTGGCAGGAATCCTCTCTCGAATGATGCCTTCTCAGCGTTCCACGATAGAGCAACTAATACTTCCGGTTGCATACCGACGGAGTTAGTCCATCTATTTCTTGCCGCCAGCATGGTCTGTTCTGGGGGTGTCTCAAGAAATTGATTGATGTAGAATGTTTGAAGACACGTAGTCGGGCTGTCGAGACGTATAAGTCACTCATGGTGTGTACTTCGCGTATAAAGTTGCCGAGTATGCATTCTGATTCCCCGTTTATAGTGCTGTTGGCTGACCATTCGGTATGTGCTGTCTCGAACGTGTAGTAAAGAAGCACGCGGTCAATGGCAAGTCTGTGCCATCATTCTAGTTCTGACACAGAATAATATGTGCAAACCGATAGGTGAGTTTTGTAAAGGGGGACTCGAGGACCTCAAGTTCACCCTATCATCGCTGTTCTGACGAAACGAAGACAGCGAGTACGCACGGATTTAAAGTGAACTGCTGCAGTCCTATGTACATGCCTACGACATAGTATAATTTGTATCTCAGTGGTCTGGGAGCATATACCCTCTGTCGACAGCCGCTGAAGCTTGAGCTTACGGACGCCAATCAAGAGTGACCCATATCATTGCCCTCCTCAATACGGCGACAAGGAGAATTGCAGGATGAGTATTCACCCACCATGTCTACAGGTATTCGATACAGCTGGTATATCCATTCGGGCATCCTTGACTGCCAACGATGGCGAGGAGTCAAGTTTGATTGCAGCGAGAAGGACGGGGATGATGAGGGCAAGCCGCACACGCATGTTTTTCAAAGTGCCTTCTTGAAGTTCGGATTCAATGGCTGTCTCCATGGGGCAAGCACCGGACTGTGTTCAAGCTGATCGTTCTCTGCTGGTTACTTTCATCTTGACTTCGAGTCTCGGGTAGCCAACCGCCCTTCCTAGAGCCTTGGTGATGACCATCCTTTACAAACAGCCGTGTTTTTCTGGGACTTGACGGTCAACTTCCACCACCTACCTCCATGCTTCTATTGCACTTGATCCATCGTCGCAAGTAGGAATCTCCGGAACCGGAGAGATGTTCTCCTAGCGTCAACGAAACCAATATCATATCTCTTCGTGATCCTGACCGGTCTTTCGAGGTGCCCGGTCATTCTTCTGTGTAACTTGGCTTAACTGCTTCTCGCCAATGGCGTCGTGCCATGCCGGCATTGGCCTCTGAGTCAGTGTTGAAGCAAACAAAGATCGGTCAACTCTTCGACGTTGCGCAACATCCTGCGAGATCAAGGCTCATCAAGCTCATCGTGGGGTACGTGCTGTATTCCCTTCGCCCACTTTCTTGATAGATGCACTAGTTCAAGGTTGAATATTCTCCTATTGTATACGGCCGTACCGTGAGATCTCATCTCTGTACAACTTGCGATAGCTGGTTCTCTTGCCAAACCATTCCCGGAACTCAAATACCCAGGATCCGTCGGTGTAGCGATTATAACTGGCATCGTTCCTAACCTTTTTCAAGCAAGATCTACTCATCGGGATTTGCGCCATAATGGAACATGTTCAAGTTGGCAGGCACGCCGAGATCTCACCAGGATGCTTTAAGTTGTCTTGATTCTTTTCCCGGTCGCGAGTTCCCTGATTCCACAGAACGCTCACAGCTACTTTCCATACGAGATAGGGCTTTCTGCGGAAATAGCACCTCGAGTCGCATCTCTGTTGTTAGTTGTGTTGAAACTGGCAATGTGAGTACATGGCGACTCATTAAATCGTCAAACACAGTCGGTTCGTAAGGATCCCGTTCTGATTTGATACCGATGATTATTAACATATAACCAGCAGCCAATGAGCGTCTCCAGTTATTACACCGTTTATAACGAGAGGGTTGGTATGTGTTCACACAAACCGCTACCGCGTTACTCTTGCCCCCATGGCGGCTCAGACAGCTATTTTGTCAGACCTTACCGACGACGATAAGGCTTCCATATTTCAAGCACTCGACGCCATTCTGAACTCCGGAATTCTCTACTCGCTTTTGCACGGTGGGCAACAACATTCAGTGTCTCGACATGTAGGTGCTGATTAATGACAGGCATATACACCGGCATTCTTGCTGTTACGTTGTGGACTATATGTGTGTCAGGAGCGTCTCTATTACGACATCTAAGCTGAATTTGTACCAAGTCGTCAACACATGTCAGTGGCCGATTCGACGATCTACGATCATCATCATCATTCTCCTCTATGCTCTGACTACATTCAATTTTGCTGTCACTTGGTCATATATACCCTCTGCATTCATCAAAAACGGGCAAAGCTTTCGGACTGTATATTCAAGACTTAACGGTCCAGTCTTTTGGGAGACTTGTATCACGGCTACTTTGGGTACTATTCTCGCAGACTCACATATAGTGTGTGCGATTCGCTGCGGCTGTGGATCATCCACATCAGCTCACAATTCGCTTCTACTCTAGATATGGTGTTGCTGGATGATTTGGGGACGACGCTGGCTTTTCGTTCTGCTTCCAATACTTTCCTTAATTTCCGCGACAGGTGAAGTACCCGATCTCGTCTACTCTCTTCGTATTACCAACCTTATGCAGTATTAAAATTCGTTGAAGAGTATCATACCTACTTCAATACATCCTACAAGGTATTCCTACTGTTCTATATATCCTTCATCCTGGTGACGACATTATGGTGTACGTCCCTCATCGTTTACCGCATTTTGACGGTTGTCGGGGTTGGGCGCGGAGCAGATGGTTGATTGAGAGTTTATCAGCATTTCATTGCAGTGCTTGTTGAATCCTCAGCTCTCTATTCGATATCTCTGATTGTATATTTGGTTCTCGCTATTCACGAGAATTCTTGGATGTATTACCTTGATACCATAGCTGGTATCGCGAAGGTGCGCCCATAACCCTAGATTCCTTTGTCATTGATCAAACACCTTACGTAGGGAGTTGCACCCACGCTCCTTGTTGGTCGGGCAGCGGCGGGACATACGCGCCCCAAAGACGACTGCGACGAAACTGCAGTATCGACACTTCGTTTCCAGACGCCTTCGGAACTTTGCACGACGAGCTTTCAAGAATCCACCATGCAGAGCACGGTCCTTGAAATGGACATTGAGGCTCAACCGCAACGGCTAGCAAACGGCTAGTGGTATTCGTTGAAAAGACTTCATGACTGTAATGGTTCATCACGCTTACTTAACTTCTAGTCACTCCTTCCTCGAGCCATTCACTCAACACTCCTTTATTATACCATGGCTCTTCATCAAATTCGTACCACTCTCTTTCTATTCAGTTACATTCCTTTTATTCCAGTTATTTACGTTACTAAAATGCCGTTAAAATCAGTTGCTCCAGAAAATAGTTTGAGTTCGCATACCTCATGACTCCCATTGCTAGTGCAAAGACATCATAGGATTCCGTACGCATCTGGGATGTTTCCAAGTCCTGTACGGTTACGTCCCATGAACCCGATGCACCGTCGGAAATCGCCGCGATAACTTTATGTCGAAGGCGGATATGAAGAACAACTCCATATTTCTGGGCGAATATTTCTTGATATTTCTTGATATCCCCGATGTAAGAATAAAATCTCGTTAAAAAAATCAAGATGTGTGCTACGAAAGAAAAGCGTGAAGCTTACTCTGGTCAGTCAGCGTAGGGTGCGAACGAGAATTGATAAGCAGCACTTGGGATGTCACCTGCAGAAAAATCCTTGACGTCAGCATTTGTGGCACGTACAGACGAATAAGTACCAAACGTACTTCGACAACCAGGGTACCGATTTGCATGCCTGTTACGCATAAAGGTGAGGTAACAAATCGGGCGAGAATAGTTTTCCTCTTCCTACCATGTCCCCGTGTAATCTATGAAATAATAAGCAAATAAAAGAGCAATCTTCTGAAGTTAAGGCTACACATCGTCATCTTTTTCGAACAAGACAAATTTGACGGGACCAAGTACGCCATTCTTCTGTGCTTCCGGAATCTTCTGCGCAAGGCAGAGACCAGCTGCCCCTGCACCGCATCTATAATGTAGAATTTTAGATTCTTCAAAGACAGTGATCGGGAACACTCACATAGCAAGGCGAAGTGGCCGCGGTTGAAATCCTGAAGAACAGATACCTGCTCTGTACTACTGCAGATACGATTGGAGGTACATGCCAGGTTTCTTGATATATTTCCAGTTGCCAGAGCTTGAGCAAGCTCTGGCAACGCTAGACGTCAGAAGGCCCGTTTGACGGCCAGTGTTGCATTTGAGAATCCGAAGCATAGCGAAATGCTGAGAGGAAGACGAACTTGGAGGCACTCCATATATATCCGTGCCAGCGAGTTGTGAGTACATGTGAGTCATCAGATGGGGAAGAACGGAGACAAGAATCAGCGGGGTGTTTCACCCCGGTAGTACAATCACATACGGGAAGAGAAGGACCGGCATGTAGGGCACTACATGATGTTGAGACTTTCCCCTCACCATCAGAGATACCAGATGGAAATCTAATAGAGAGTGAAAATGCTTCCACCGATCTAAAGTCGAATCGTGCCAGGTACGGAGTTTGCATGGGCTTATCAATACATCCGCTTGGTGAATTCTCCAGGATGAAAGTACTCCGTCTTGACGGCCGGATCTGGATGAGATTCCAACGCAGAGAAGGATCCTCAACTTGGAAGTATAAAAGCATAAATCGTATTATGCTCCGACAAGAAAATCAACAGAACTGCAAAAGTAATCATCAGTAGGCCACGAATATTCATGACGGTACAGGTGAAGACGCGTCGGTGGCGTGAGAAAAGATGTTGCATTGCTACACGTGAAAAACTTCCTGCTTACCTCTGTTTACCATTGTTCATACCCCGGTCAAACCAAGCTTGAAGTCCTTGTACAGAGCCGGTATCGAAGGCTTCTTGCTCGAATACTGTTCGACTCGGACGATGACCGTCGTATGATGGGGAAGGATATCGTCGAGCTGAACGATTGTGCGTCGTGTTTTTCTTTGTGCTCATTCCCAGCCTGAATAGTCCCACCACAGTCGATGTTGGTCCGTATCACTTAGAAAACTGAGGGTGTGAGAAAGACAGTGATCTCGCCGTCGCTAGCTTGAGATAGACCAATCGTCGCTCACTTTACTGGGCATTTTGTACCTTGGGACTGCACAATACATTGTCTCGAATTTTCGACCGTTTGAGTCTGACAATGTGACAACAATCCCCTATTCCTTCTTCTGTCCGGCTCTTTATCGAGGAACCCTCAGGGCAGGAGCGTAGCGAAGTGTCTACCCAAGAAGATTACCAGTTCTTTGTCCAATTTGTCCGGCGTATTCTTATTCATCTATCGGTTGCAACTCTTCATCTGGGATCAACTGCCGGAGATTACGAGGTGGTAATGATGGCAATAAGACAAACTGACAGGGGCATAGATGCTTTTCAGAAAACTCAACATGCACCGGTTGAGATAATGACTCGTCCGTTCTTATATTCGCGACCATCCTCCAGCAATCGTATTAGCAGACACTCAAGAGCATAAAGATTGTCCGTCGCATACGTCGGAAAAGTTTACTTGGGGATTTGTCGGAAAGGATGATGCCTGCTCGAAAAACGAGATATTCATATCGGAAGAGCTGGTAAATGCTTATATACGTCTCCAGGTATGTGCCAATTTTCTTTCCTGCTTTATGCTGAGTTTTCGAATATCCTTTAAGAGAGCCAAGTCCGGCGGCCTCCCCCTTGATCCAAAAGATGAGACCGTCCTCGTCTTTATCCAGATAGTAATTCTAGCAACGTTCCTGCACGAATTGGTATACTCCCTCACTCAGTGGATTTTTGGGTCACTCATCACCGTGACTATGTTTTGGATGTGCGAATCTGGGGACGCGATTGAACTACTCGTATTTGGCGGAACTTTGTGTGCTGATTGGAAATGGCAGGACTTTGACGGCCACCCGCCCCGTATGGAAATGATAGAACGTCTGTGTTTGAGAACCCGGGACAAGGACGTTTCAAGCCCATCGAGCGAACATATCAAAGATAGTCAATTTGCTTACCATGAACTCGGTGCGTCAATGATCTTTCGCTTCACGAATGGCCATTCAAACTTTTCCAGGATTGGAGGATCTGAAGAGGACTCTAAAGTCTCTTGACGATTACAAGATCCACTATCCGGCTTACACTTTGGACAATAATGGACTGTCTGATCCTGATATCGGCGCTGCTGACAATAGTCACGTCCGTCAACCTATCGTTAACGAGGTTCACGCTGAATAGTACTGTTGGTCAAAGATACTGGAATTAGCTCACTCCAAACACGTCGCTTCATACTGGTAGTCAAAATAACACCTCGTCCGTGCTGCGATTATGAATAGCGTTGCTTCATATATCAGGTTGGAAAACCTACGTGCTATAACATGCATGTAATCTACCCTTCAGCCTTGCATATGACCTTGACCCATGGTCTCTAACGCCTGACTACATTGATGCGTACTCAAAAATGGTCTTCAAATGCATGGAAGGTTGGTTGCAACAACAAGTCGACAGTAGCGACCAGCTCTACCTGCTTCATAGTGACACTCACTCTACGCCATTACCTTGATGTAAAAATCAAGGATCATCGAAATGCCTTGACATGCTTTCTGCTGTCGAGCCACATGCTTGCGATAGAGAAGCTTCGGAGAGAACTTGGAAGACCGAGACTTGAACGACACTCCCGCAAATGCTGTTTCTGCAGAGTTGCGGTGGGGATGCAATTCGTCACAAGCGTTGGTACATACTAGGGAAGAGATGATAGCGAGAGTCGTCCGCGAGGAACCTGATCTCGTTAGCGACATCTATTTCCTTAAAAAGCTAGTCAAAAGTCAAAAGGCGATTGCCACGGTCGCAAAGTGGGCGCGCACCGTTCTGAGAATCTTCTATGCTTTTCCGGTTTACCGTGGTGGCTAGTATGGGGATTGTTGATTTCGAGTTTCCCGTCTATAGTTCTTCAAGTTCTACAACGGCTTGGGGGCTCGGTCTGGGATTTCTCGGTCGTGAGCTCGGCTTGGGGGTTGACTAGATCGAATGGGTTTCATAGTGCAGTTAGTACCTGCATCCTTGTGTCTGGTGTGCCTGAAGGTAACGTGCCGCGTAATGATGAGATCTCGTCGTCGAGTCTCGACCCGCCGTTCAACTGGATGCAGGCTCAGTTATCACTGGATTCGGAGATAACAGGATCATAGTCACCGCGCAATAGGATTTTTGCACTACACGTATCGGTCGAAAGTTCAATTATAATCGTTTGTGTTCCTTGTTGTAAGTTAGGGTATGGTGTACAGATTGGTATACAAATTATGGATATAAACTTAATAAAAAAACGGATTATGCCTCCCAACCAGCGGGTAAGGGCCATTTCTCATCGAACCATTTGTGTAATAGTTCATTGACCTCATCCACACTCGACGGCCGCTCCACATCGTCATTGATACATACCAGCCTCAAATCCGCGTTATCTTTGAGACTTTTAAGTTGGCTGCGTGCTGCTCCGACGGTCGTTATTGACGTGAACCTTGTTGCAAGCTCTCCTACATCGATTCTCGATTATAAGCCCCACATTCCTCGTAGATGATATCCACTCACCGACGACGTAACGGTACCGCTGTATCACCATCATTGTCCATTCCCTGACACTCACGGCTGTTCCAAGTCCCCTGCGAATAGACACCTCCGCCAGCCACGGCCCCATCACAGAATCCAACGAAAAGTCGATATCCCGGTAGTCAGATCCTAATGGAAGGTGCGGAGGTGCTGTTGTCGGGACATAGTTTGCGAGGCTATCTGATACAGACAGGTTTCTATCTGGCGGAGGAAGAAATTCGGATGTACCCAGAGGTCCTGAGGCGCTCAATAGCGCGCGAATAACTAGAAACGTGTCAGTTTTCATTCCGGAAAATGAGGTTTCTATACACTTACTGCAGTCCCCGCACCGAACCTTCTCAAATGCAACGTGAATGAACATATCGCTGGTACTTTCGAAGGGCATTCCTTCCTTCTCGAAGCACTCAGTCCATATTATCTCGCATTCTGGAGCCGGGCGAGGGGGGTAGCCCTTATAATGAGGATTCGTGGCTAGGCGCGGCGGTGATCCAGGTAGGTTTGGGGTAGTATACTGCAACGGGCACCCGTCTTGAGAGGAGAATTTGTACCGGCTCTGCATCCCATCTTCCCGGGTCGAAAGAACTGCGTCTTCAACGCGATCTTGATCCAAGGTCTCCCGAATCGGTTGCTGGACTCTTAGCCTTGTGCTATTCCAATCACCTCCCAGCTCTTGCCATGCTCGACGGCCGTGTAGATCTGGTATCCACAGGTCTTCGTCCTCGTCATCGTAACCAGATGGTGTTCCGTTCCCACCAATGCGGCCAACTATCCAAGACCACAATAGCGCCTCTCGGGCCCGATCTATCAGGTAATTGCTGAAAAGAAACCCCGGATGAACATCATCTCCATCTTGTACGGGTTTGGGCGCTAATGTCCAATCAGCAACGATTCTTCGTTTAGTATATCAGGAACAGGTACACTTATCGGTGGCAGTGGGGTGCCCATTCATTCCACGGAACGGTCGACGGGCGGTGGCCTCAAACTCCTGTGCCCACATCCCCGCGGCCATCTCGTGCATGATAGGAAGGCTGATCGACTTGTGTGCATGGATGATGTAGAGTCTTGGACGCAAGCCGAAACGCTTCGACAGCAGATAGCTGCTGTAATCTAGTGGGCGCCATTCTCCATCGCCAGGAGCACGGGAAGGATTATGCGGAGTCACGGCGATATCATACTGGAACCTCAGCACGGGGCCGTAAAGTGGCGTATAGAAGTCCTCCGGGTACACGGGACCCCCGAAGAAGAAATCGTCGTTCATGTATATGAAGTTCTCCGATACACCGCAGAGGTTCCCTAGCTGTGACTCGATTGCGAAGCTGTTGAATGTGGGACCAGCATATGCCCCGGGTGAGAAGAACTGGGAATGGTGGCGGATGCTAAGTGAGATGTTGCCGTCGTTCCAGTCCGATGCAGAGAGCCATTGTGGTATCTGGCCGTACCGCAGTCGGGGGAGGGACTCGTCAGACGAAAGCGCCGGCGTATCAGATGTGAGGAGATAGAAGTTACCGACGCCATCACGGAAGGCGGCAAGCGCGGAACGTATGGAGTATTTAAGCTCATCATGATCCCTATGGTGACAAAGGTCGGATAAGAGTGTAGTGGGGTTCGACAAAATGGGCGGGAGGCTTACCGATAGAGTTTGGGTTTTGAAGTGGCATAGCCAAGCTCATGTTCAGTTTCAGAAAGCGCTGCGGTGTGTAAAGGATCGCTTCCATTCACCCACGACCAGACGATATCCATAGGAACTGCGGTCGATGTGCGATTATCCGTCTTCTCGGCGTCGGGACCCGGACAGACCTTTCCAAGAAAGTAATCTTCAAGGCAGTTGGCTGGTATTGGTGTCACTGGAAGTAGACTGAAAGGTTTCCGGGCGATATCCCCATGGAAGGTAAAGGAGTCGTAGGAATTGGACTTCACCGTTATTAGATGTGGTTTTCCAGGTTGATTTGTAGGAGTGCATAAGAATGAAGGAGAGTATTTCGTCTGCCATGTATCGAGATCGGATAGCAGCGAGGATTGAGGCGCAAGATCCTCAGAAGGAGAGTCGTGATTATGATGAACAGGTATCCAAGAGAATGTGGGATAGCTGCGGCTGTCTGGTAATATGGCATGTACGTAGAAAATGCCGAGGATAGACAAAATGACGAGTCCCGAGCACACGATTACTCGTGAAGGTCTAAGGGAATGCTTGGGAGATGGGAGAGTGGTCTGAGGTAGGAGAGAGTAATTGTGTCCCAGGATACTCTCTGTCAATTTTCTTCGCCAATCAAGTCCTGCTGTGGCGGTAGAAATGCTGTCCCCCTCGTCTGAAGAGTGACCTGAGGAGTGTGGGTATGCGCCAAACGTCATGGCACGGACAGAACAGAGAGTAATTCCACGTAGTGGACCTCAACAAGAGCAGGATAACATGTTTCCGGAGAAAAGCGGTCGTGTGAGTTGCGATGGTCGTGTGCCGCTGTTGTTAGATCTGCGCAGCGCAGTTGATCAATTATCAGCTCGGAGAAAATATCAACCAAGTCAGATAGAACTGACCACAGGACTCGGACTGTTCCGAACACTCCTACCAGCGTGAATTCGTGGCAGAGACAGCAGAAGGCAGTACAACACATCGGCCATCTATTTTAATACGCAGGAGGTACGGCACTTTTCGAGCCTTCCAAGGGGTTCGAGGTGCGCAGTTTTTAGCCCATCGCTGCGCAGTTGTCAAAGATAGAAATAGAAGCGTCAACGATCGCAGGGACAGCTATTTTAAGCGTGCCGAGGACGGCATCAGGTGTTTAGCACCGGACCGTCCACCCGGAGCGCGTGATGTTGGAGCAGATTCTCCGTTAAACTCTTACACTGCTACACAGACCTTCATCATCATCATCTTACACTGCTACTTCCCCACTATTGCGGAAGATAGATGGTTTCTCCACCCCGCCTGTGTGACTTATTGCCAAAAATTGTCAACTGATCATCTGACTGCAGGGCTAGCAGAAGGTGAGAAGTTATAATTGGAACTTTTCTGGAAGATAAAGAGATATATGACAGCTGTTGGATTGGTGCCTAGGTACTTACCTTGTGTTTGGCTATACTTAGCCTAGCAAAACGCCTTATAGACCCTCGCGGATCTATAGAGTACTTATACCTATATTTAACTGGATTGATCGCGCAGTAGGGGCACGTAACGACATATTTCCCACAGGCTGGAGTTTTCGCCAATATATCAGAGTTTCAGTCTGAACAGCCAAAGTTGCTCCGTGCTGGCATGTCGGCATAAACGATACAACTGAGGTACATACCGCAACTCCGAACTTGTTCAACATCCAACTCGGAATCAATCTAGTTTAATTCGGTGATCACCAATTAATCTTGCTAGCGGATCGTCTTCGTTCGTCTTGGTTCCCCCGTCTCATCCACTGTTGATCGTTCTTTGGCGATGCGGACTAGTCAGGTCAGCAAGGATATCAAGACCTTCGGATCTTCTATTTTTATCACCCCTCCCAGTGTATTTATATCTATTTATATATTTAACGTGCCGATCACCAGATCGAAAAGTACATCTTTACTTTGATAACAATTGTTGGTTTGGAAGTTGTATGCCTTCAACGAATGTGCCTGTATCTGCGGAGCACATTTGGGGGAAGGTAAGTCACTAGTCGAAGTTCATAAACGGAACAAGTTATCGATCCCATCTGCCAGGCTTTCGAAAGCCTTACGGAATAACTAAAGTTAATCGACAAATCCAGCCAATAGAACGGTCGTCAATGAAATCCTCTAGCCTTGTTATCAAGCCCGTCTACTACTGTGAGCGCCGAGTTCGGTGTCGCCGATTCTCGGGACCGCATGTGTGTGACATAGTCACGTGCAACCGTAACTGCCGGCACTGCCGGGTGGCACACCTGCCGCACGCGCCGTGAACTAACGACAATTGTTTTTTTTCTGCACAATGCTATTTTGCTTTGTGTTGAAATTTATCTGAGACAGAAAAACGATGGCCAGAGCTTGACGATTACCTTGCTTTTGCCTCTCACTGTCCTCTCTCCACTGCTCACTTCGAAAGCTAACCAATGCCTCACAGGAAAGGTGTACAGTTTGGCAGTTTCACCACCTTTCCTATCCCGTGTCATGGCCTAGTAGATCCGAATCACGTTCCTAAATTCATACCTCGCCATCGTACGCGCTTTCCTACCCAATCTATCCTACGAAAGGTTCAAGCACGGCTTCATGAGACACATGGTACGCGTTGGATTGTCTTGTCTGTAACAATTATTGACCAGCATGGTATAGCGTTCGGATCATCCCTAAAGATTAATTCTCGACCGTATCCGTACCCCCGTCTCAGTTCAACGGTGGCATCGCTGTACAAGCCGTGGTCAGAGTCTCACCACCGGCGCGCCCCCAGTTCCGGGACGCCTCAGACACATCGACGCGCTGCATTTTCGTTCGGAAAGGTCAAGCTAAGCGCCGATAGAGAGTCATGGATCGATCCTCAAGGGGGATGGCAGCCTCCCCGGAGTCCATGGGCAGAGCAGAAACAAGAGTCAAATGTTCAGGCCAGCACCCTCGACGACGAATGGAAATGGGACCAGAGTGAGAAACGGTGGACTCATCCTCGAGGACGGTGGCAAAATACCCGGAATGGCTGGCAGTGGCAGTGGAATCAAGCATCAGGCGGTAACCTTGAGCAGGGGACTCCGACGACTTTGCAGCCCACTCCCGCCGAGCCATCTCCTCTCCCGATCTTCGCGACAAGGCCTTCTCATCGAAAGAGAGCTTCGCTCGATCTCAAACTGGAGTCCTCCACAGTCACCCCACACAAGTCCAAATCGTCAAAGGACCGACCCAAAAGCGACTCGTTCGACCTCAGAAGTCTTGCTTCTTCACTTCCTCAGGCTCCTGCATACCGCCTTCATGCGGACCTGACGACCGTTCAGCCGCTTTTCTGGTCTATCCTCGACGCGCCTTCCCTCAAGACAGTGTCTCTACTCTCATGTATCAATTCCGGAGCTGATCCTAGGCTCGATCTGCCGGCATGCCCAGGTGCGAAGGAAATCGTCGTGCATTCGCACCCTAGGTTCTCCAAGCTACACTTCAAAGACTTCAAACATTCCCCCACCATACATGAACTGCTTGCCGGGATACACGATTACTTCTATGCGAAGATCAGCAAGAAGAAAATGAAGACCTTGACTATAGACGATCGGAACACGATTTTCGCTGCCAAGTCGAAGCGCATGTTCCTGCGGGGCTCGGGAGAGGTCGAGGATGACTTGAGAGTCGATTTATTGGATGGGTATGTGCTGTTCAATGGCATGAAGGTGCTGAGCCACGACGAGGACGGGAAGGTCGAGGTGGCATTGGAACTTCGAAGAGAGAAACGATGGGATTGGTACATGGCTTATCAGCGATGAGCTGGCACCATTCTCGTATTACGATCGTAACGTCTAACTGTATTTCTAGCATTTTATTTAACACTATCTTTCATCTATAGATTCACGTATAACCATCTATTTATAATAATACTTAGACAATACCTTTGTTTACTTGCGATTCAAATTAAACTTGAGCTTAACAACGATGGATAGTATGGGCAATCGCTCGTGTACAGACAGTGAACCAGGCTATATCCAATCAGATGACGTTGGTTAGATGACGTTGGTTATCTGATCTATCACTCGCCAGACCGTGACTTCGGACATCCACATTGAAGCGCCTTTTCATCTTCTTCGAAACGAATCGTCGAACGGATGGAGGATATAGCTAACTTCGAGGAAGAAGAGCAGATGTCGCAGATGCAAGAAAATATCGTTCCAGCCTCCAATTGATGAACCATTCCAAAAGGGTAGACGTCTTCAAAGAGTGCCGGACTGGTGTTGAGAGGACGCGAGGACACGCCGGAGAGGTCGCCGCCTTTCCTATTACATGGAGCGTCCAGATAGCGTGACTCGGAAAGCGGTTGGTTACTTTGATGCAGAGATAGGCGAGACGAGATGACGGAGGCTAGACAGCAGCGGAGGCGAAGGGCGATGTGGTGCATTTTTATTTCTTCTTGAAGCCGCTCAAGCCTTTCTTCAGTAAACGCGTCTTTCAATAGATCTACATCGAGCGAGATGCAAGAATCGTCTCGCGCTTGAGATGTGCTGGATGTCGCCAGCGACATGGTACTGTCAATGTGCTTTCGAATAATATTAGAACGAAGAAATTCAGAGCGGTGAAGGACTTACAATAGCTTCGATAGAGTGTACTGTAGAGTGTTTGGTTTCCAGAGGATTGATGACCGTGGTTCGGTTGAGAGCAGGGAAACTTCCTGTTTGGGCCTACAACTGCAAGTGACGTATATTCGCCTCGTAGCGTGATACAAAGGCTATTCTACCAGACTTTAGTCCCGCTAGCTGGTGATTGGGTGGGCAGGGTTTGGTCCGGCAAGTACAACGAATAAATCATATCTGACAAATTGTACATCTCGACCCGGGTTGGCCCTCGACCTCGGAGACGCCCGAAAAAAAAGAGAAAGTAAACCATTTGGAACTTCAAGTTTCAAGTGCGGTGCCATTGGAAGAAATAAATGTCATGGATAAACTGAATAAATCACAGTGAGCTTTCAAAAAGAGAGAAGTGGCCGCCACATGTACCTTTCCAGCCCGCTATCATTTTGCCTTTCTCCCTCAATTCTGAAAATGCTGGATGTACCTCCAAGTCCGCTACCGTCACATACGACGAACTCAGATCTGTGATCGTGGATTCATAAGGCCTTGTCATTAAGAGAACGTTAAGCATTCGGAGCCTCGGGAGGCTGCATAGTAATGTCTGAAAACGCTCCCATGTCGCAGAGTGCTCTCCGAGCTCGTAGAGAAGGTAGTCGCCGTCAATGATTATGGTTATCTTTTCCAGAGTATTGTCGACGATGCCATCAAATGCGTCATGCAAGACGGTTAGTAATTCGAGGACGGCACCGCGGAAAGGGTAAACCTCTAGGCTATGTAGCCTGATGGTTGGTATGCGCGACATGAAGAAATCTATGAGGGGGATTAACTACCGGTACCTAAAGAAGAGAACAAACATACCACGAGGAAGACCATCCAGAAGACACAGGCTCTGCAGAGTGGATGCATTCGAGTCTATCAACTCAGTGAGAGAATGTATACCATCCTCGTCCTCGCTTAGACCGTCAACAAAATGTATATCCAAATGGTGCAAGCCGTTGATACGGAGCCATGAGCCGTTTATGAGGCTATCAATCACCGTATATCCCATATGAACAACGAGACGTCGAAGAGGTGGTTGGACGGTGTCAAGGGAAGGAATATCAATGTCCTCTTCAAAAACAGCATTTGTCCCGTAACCGATCAATGTTAGGTCCTCTAACATGGGCACGCAAGATATCAATTCCATCATCTTCCCGACATGAGGAAAGCCGACATGGCGAAGGTCGAGCCTGGTCACAGTGTCACTCTGTGATAAAGTGGCGTCTGGTCCTATACCACAGAAATGCTCCGCGTCTATCGACAACGACCTCAATTTGTGGAGGTGTCGAAGGACTGGGAATATAGGGTCGACGCATGTGTCAACCCCGAAGAACGTAGTTCCGACAGGAACTCGATACCGGAGGTTCTTTGTCATGTCGGCGAGCTGAGGGTTATCACTGACGAAGTCAATGAAATTGTCAATAGTGCGAGTTCGTCGAGGAACGGGTAAAAAACTGAGAAAATTGTACACCGGAACATATGATGGCCCAAGGATGATGTCGAACCCGGAGAACAATGCATCTTGTGCAATGCGCGACCAAGAGCGACAAACTAGTGCGCAAGAGCTTAAAGTTTTTGCATCATTGGCTACCACAAGCCCGTGGAAGACCCCGACAACGATGTCTTCAGGTAGCTGTCCTGGATTGAGGAGCGTCGTTTCTTGCATGCTAAGCAGCTGTGGACGCAGTGAAGGAGGAGTGAATCCGGATGTCGGACCGAAATGCCGTAGACCTCTACTGAACAGCACAGCCACTCGTATCGACACTTGACCCAGACAAGTCAGCCAGTTTTCTTCCCAAAACAACAAAGGAACCTTTAGGCTTTCCATGGCAAGTAATAAATTTTCAAAGTAGTAGCACTAAGCACTACATCTCGCAACTTTGAACTACCCTTTCAACTCATTCAACGCTCTGACAACCACCTCTGCAGCCGCATGAACAACCAACTGGTCACTGTACGCAACGTTCTTCAACACAGCCTGGAATTTGTCGCTATGCCATCTGAGGAGCTCGGTGTGTATTCGTCTCTTGCGCGATATCCAGTGTTCTGAAGCAAAGTATTTGGGATCTCCGAAAAAAGCCGTCACAACTTCGGAAGTGATCGCGTCTGCGGATTGGGGGTGGTACAACGTCGGCCAGGGAATATCGTTGAAGAGAATATTTGTTTTTGTCTTCCAAGGAGCTCTGGGTGACCAACCGTCCTCATAGGACTTGTAGCGCTGTTCCTTGGGCCGCTCGCTTTCCTCCGCTTGTTTTCGCCGTCTTTCCCTTGATTCCTTCTCCCTTCTTTGTCGGTCTTCTTCGAAGGCTCGTTGCCTCTGCTTCTCTTCTCGTTCTTGAGCGTCTCTTTTGGCATGTTCCTCCCGTCGGCTCTTCTGGGACTCATAGCGCCTTTTCTCCTCCTCAAAATGGTTGTACCACCACTGCTGTCGACCATACGCGTTCTCGTCACGTCGTTTTGTGCCTTCCTGCTGCTGCTGCTGATGCCACTCTTGCCGCCTTCCCTCTTCCCCGGAGGCTTTTTGCTGCCTGTGATATTCTTCTTCGGCCCGTTTCCTGGTCTCCTCTTTTGCGCGCCGCCTTTCATCCTCCTCAAACTCCATCATGCGGTAATTTATACCCTGCCTCTCTTTTTCAGTATAGTCGCTGATGAATGCCTCGTGTTCACATATTCGTTCGCGAAGCTCTTGACGCGACCACTCTGGATGGCTTGCAACTTCCACCTTGAACTTTGTGTTGCGGTAGCGAATCCTGCCGTGGAGCCTCCTGTTCTCTAAGTACGCCTGATGAAAGTACTTGGAAGACTTCGCAGCCAAACCCTCCCTAGCATGGGGGTAGGTGCTGTCATGCATGTTGTGCTGCCGATATTTTTCCTGCGCTCGCTTGAGAGGCTCAAGCTTCTGCTCGATAATCTTCTCTTGCTCAGCAACATATCTTTTGATGTAGGCGTCGTGTTCGCGTTGACGGGCGAGGAGTTCCTCCTGGGTCCAGAACGGGTGCCACTTGACCTCGTCTTTGAACTTCTTATTGCGATAGGACACTCTTTGCTGGAGTCTTCTATACTCGTCGAATTTTTCGTGCTCGTAGTCGGCTGACGGTGGGTACGAAGACTCTGAGGACCGGTAGTAAGGCATTAGAGCAAAGGATCGAGATAGGTGGCAAGAATGAGGTGGACCATTATCAATGGCTCGAAATCCTCGAAAGATCGATGAGCTTCGATCTGATTCGATACGAGAATGGTGCCACCAGGGACAAGCCTGAACAAAGGCCCTTTCAGAGGTGACCAAGATTGGCAGCATACCCTAGTGTAGCCTTTGTGAGTTTCCATTTATGTTCTTCGTAGTCACTTACAACGTTAACGCTGTCTAGCTAAGTACTTATTTTTGATGATGTCGATCGACTCAATTTACTTTACGGAGATTGACTTTCGTCATAATTCCGGTCTTGAATACTGGGTATCGTGTTGCGTTGTAACCATATACAAGAGTTGACCTCATACGAGAATTTCAAGGAATCCCATCGGCGTCCACATGGCATCCTCAAGAACCCCACCAGTACACGTTTGAATCCTTCGGGCAATAAATGGTAAACCATTACTCATCTAGAATGGTTCAATGCATGTGAATGCCCGCAACTGCACCGAGGGCTACAAGACCATAGTATCTACCCTGCCCCAACCGTTTATATCGCCTTTCCATCTCGCTCTCCATAGCCGCTTTTTACGGCCATTATCATTACTTGTGGTGAGCTTTCAGTTCAATCAACACCCTAACAACCACCTCTGCAGCATCGTACACATCCCGGCGGTCTCCCTCTACCACGCTTTTCACCACTTGACTGAACTTATCGGTGTGCCACCTCAAGAGCTCCATATTGAACTGCTTTTCGGCGGTATGCTTCGGATTCGTGAAGAACGCCCGTACGGCTACGGGCGTCACGGCGGCTGGATGAGTGACTTCGAACAATGTGGGCCAAGGAATGTCGCTGAAGCGCAAGCCTTCCAAGTTGGTCTGCATCTTCAGCTTCAGCTTGGACCATTCTTCATCGTACATTTTGTATCGCTTCTCGATGAACTGAGAACGCTGCTCTCGCTCCTTCTCCTTCTCCTTTGCTCGATATCGTTTAAGCGCTTGTTCGAATTTCTCCCAGTACCTTCGTACGTTTTCCTCTTCCGTACGTTTCCTAGTCTCCTCTTCCGTACGTTTCCTCTTCTCTTCTTCCGCGCGTTTCCTCGTCTCCTCTTCCGTGCGTTTCTTCGTCTCCTCTTCCACGCGTTTCCTCTCTTCTACGAGTTTCCCAATCTCCTCTTCATGCCTCCTCGTCATCTCTTCTAGGCCTTTTATTACCGCTTTTTCCACGATTTTTCCTAGCTCTTCACAGAATTTCCTCATCCCTTCCTCGTCGTTTTCCCGCTGCGGGTCGCTGATCCATTCCCACCACCCCTTGGGTCGTTCTGACTCGGTTTGTCCCTGTCTGGGTTCCGGGCCTCCTCTTTTAGGAGTGCGCGATTCTCCGTTTGTCTCCCGTTCTTGTTCTCGCATTTTCTCGTCTTCAGCCCTTTTCTTCAGCGGCTCTAGACGACGCGAGATGAGCTCGCGCTGTTCTCGGATGTATTGATCGATGAACGCGTCGTGGTCGCGCTCCTTTGCGGCCAACTCCTTGTCCGTGCACTGAGGATGACAGTCTGAACTTTTGGTGACAGCCCTGGACGAGTCGCTTGAGAAAGTGCTCTTCCAAGAATACACCTCTTTCGTACTCAGCGCAATATGTGGAACGGGACATTGGTGAGAGAAAGGTGGGAGAATGAACCTGACGGTTGTGGCGAGTTCAGATTAAAAGTGTCCAGGGAAGGCCAAACATAGGATGGTATTCGGTAGGTCAGTTATCCTGTCTTTCACTCGGTAAACTGTCGGATGTGGCGCTCTGTTAATTCATCTTCTATTTCCTGATCATACCGTCCCTACGGATTGAATAACAGCCTAGGCCATTTGTCAAGATTCAATGGGTAATTGTCAGATGGAAATACCACGCCTTGAACATTTAATGCCGACAGAGAACGCGATGCTCTTACCATCAGAGACATAAAGTATATACATCGACAGTAGAACTATAGGTGCACTGAGAAATAGAGATACGGGACTACAGGGAGGTAAAATACATTATACAACATCACTAATTGTCAATCAAGAGCACCAAAGAAGAAAATGTCGAAGAAGAGATCATGGGTTTGCCTAAATGACTTGGTGAAAATAAAATGTTTACTGAACCCTGTGCTTGCCACCCCCATACGATACATACATAATTCCCTTAGCCACGGTGGCTGGAAACAGTTTATGGATAGACAGCGTCATCGTCTCTCTCCAGTCCAAAAACCTTGTGGATCTGAACACGCTCAAATCGATGATGAACGACTGGATAGTAGGATGTGCAGCGATAACGGTGTCAAAGCGCATCCATATGCCTTCGCCGCCGGTCATGACGTGTCCGTCCGTCAAGTGGCTTGACAGAAGAGAGACGGTCAGCGTGATCTCCTGTAGGGTGGGCGCGCGTCGGAAGATGTTGAAAGCTACCCAACCCAGTAGTGACCGACTATAGCTTTCATAATAAATGCTGATGGAGCGGAGACGAGGTAAAGAAGGAAGGGAAGAATTGGACCGGTGGGTAGGTTGATGCTGCCCTAGCTTGAGTCCTTGCTCTTGAGAAATAATGCGGCCTGAGCAATCAAACGAATTAGATGGTGTTAAGTACGTACTGAAAATGTTCAGCTCCAGTCTCTCGATCGATTTTGCAACGGGCGTCATAATGGCAGTTACACAGTAATGGAAGGTCTGCGATGTGACTGCTAGGATGAGATGGCGGAGGCGGCCCAGATCGAAAGGAAATCGGTAGCTAGATTTTTCCATCACGGCCTGCAGTAGATACCAGTTGAAGTAGGCACTGATATCCAAGGTCTCGATGCACGGACCGGAGACATAGAGATTATGTTCCAGCTCCATATTCTCCTGCTTCTCGGAATCCTTTATACTGACATTTTCGCAAAGGTTCAGGGTGCGAAGCCGGGGATGATAATTCAGCAACGCGCACAGGTCATCGATGTGACAGAACTCGACATCCCGAATCTCGAATGAGATCAGCGAGGATGGCAACGAGGAATAAGGAAAGTTATAGAGAACACCGTAATCAAAGAGGCGGAGGCTTCGCAGGTTTACCATGCCTGAAAGAATCGAGCGTAGGCCCCATACTTCTCGTTCCGTCGCGGTCGAAGACCTGTCGCTTTGGGCGAGATGAAGAGACCGGACAAGCGATGGAATATGGGGGGAGGTTTCACAAATAATGAGAAACCGTGTATAATGCCGGATGTTGAGGAGTGAAACATGATGGAACAAATGGTACTGGGATCGAAGGCGAAATGCTCGTGCGACAAGTGCGCAGGATTTCATCGACCTAATGGGATTCACTGAAAGCAGCAGCGATGTCTCGTGCTGGCTGACAATGTCGATGATATCCTCGATGATCTCTTGAGGTAGTTCGACCATGATGGATTGTTGTAGACACTCAGGCGGCGAGTGCCGAACAAGGTCTTGGCACTGCCGATCCGGCACGGACACTTCGTGTTCTCTGCGTGGAGGGATACTTTCGCGATTTATAAAATAAACGGATACAAATTAAAAATTCTGCACTACAAACATGAGAAAACCGAACTCATAGACTGTACCGGTAGTCCTGCCTTAAATAACACACGTGATCCTGACGCGAGTCGCGTGTCTATTATCTACTAGTCCCCCATACGAATGCTAATCTAAAGATGACAAAAATCACAACTAGAGAAACACGGGCAAAGGAGAACTCGAACCTAGTCCTCCAGCGATAGCAGGATTTCCTCCACTTCAGCCTCCGACGTAATTTCCAAGTCGTTGACAGAAGGCTTAGAGATTGAACGTAAAGGCAGTGAATGGCCTAGATGTCCAATGACTCCAGCGCTGCGATGATGGGTGTCCTTCGAGGATAGCGTAGGTTCAGCATTGATGAAAGAATACGTAAAGGGAAAAGGAAGGCTTGAAAGGGACAAGGTAGTGGAGGAAGCAGGCTTAGCTACGCCGTTCCTGGAAAGAGGGCAGTTCTCCTTCTCTGAGTCCTTGAACGAATTCCTCTTCTTTTTCTTCGCTATTCTGACATCGCCGCCTGCTGGTCGAGGCAGTCGTCTGAAGTATTCGGTCACAACTTCATACGGAATGAAAGAGTATTCCCTTTGAATCCTGGTATGTAGCGCTCGCGGCGATTCCCTCTTCTTGGAGATAAAACGCGAAAGAATGTAGGGTATCTCGTCTTGCGATGCAACACGGGTTCCTCTGTACAAGAGAGTGTCGACGTCGAGTGAATAAGTGAAATACCGGTCCTGTAAACTAGGATCCACAAAGAAGTCGATGCCCGAAGGAGGCACACGCTGGAGATGCAAGCGGAGTCTGACATAGTTTGTAGAGGTCATGATACCAGATGCGGTCGAAGGAGTCTGCAGAGCGTATTCGTCCAAGTAATCATTGAAATCGGCGAGACTTGAAAGCGTAGTCTGTTCTCCTGTCTTCAAGGAATGATTTTGCCAAGGCGGGTGAATACATGTAGACGTTAAAGACTTTGAAGTGTTCCGTCGTGTTTGAGTTCGGCGACTTGACATTTTGAAGACAACCCTATATCCGATACAGATATGTACGAGCCCCACAGCAGATAGCCGGCCAGTATTTTACCGCTTGGGGACGTAGAGGTCCCAGAGAAGGAGGTATCCGCGGAGGTTGCGATGGTAGTGAATGGTAGGAAGGAAAGTTGACTTGCCGTCGGCAATCAGAAGTTGAACCTGATTTGGGTATCAACGCCCGCATGCCGCCGGCTCCGGGCTTTCACTCTTTTTCTTCAGAATCGCCTCGACAGCTTCCCTCATGTTACGCACCTTTCCTTATGGATTTTGATTTCTGGTGGGATTAAAAACTTAAACTTACACCAGGCCCTATCCCAGGCCTTTGGCGCCCAATCACATTTTCACTTTGATCACCCAAGATCAACCAATGATATGAACGATAATTATCAGTACGGTATCTAACTCCCTTGGGTGGGAATCTTTCGGGGATCCCTCATTGGATAAGGTTGTGTCAAGACTTCATGCTAGCTACGAGTAAACAGAAAGGGGATCTCATCAGTTCCCTCGACAGAACCTTTGTCTCGTTGACTCATGCTTGTAACTTGACATTACAATCACGGCAATCAGACGAAAATATCCGACTCTCTTTCAGACTGTGAATGCGGCTGATCATATGCCAAGACATGTGTTCTTTCAGTGACTACGCGAGTTTGATGTTTTTCTTCTCCCTAACAGAGTAGAGAACTTGAGCGTTCATTGGACATATAAATGCCTGAGTATGTCTCGTATCGTTATCTCCCACTCACACTAAACGCAACATGTCTTCTTTCTAGCCTTCATCAGTAATATCCTCTCAGGGCAAAAAGCGCACCCTTGCCGCTTTGGATACCTCCGATAGGCGCCGAAATCGACCAAGAGTCAATGGAAAAACATTTCCATTGGCGGATCCCAGTATGCTTTCGAACGTACTTTTCATGGTACGCTTCATCGCAACGACTGTTTCCCTACGAGCGCTTAATGCGTTATCTCCAGATATTATCCAACTTGGACCCTAGGACCCTTGGACTCTCCTTCAGATAGTCCGCACAAACAAACATCTACGGGAACCTTTCTTCCACAGGAAGGAGGCTAAACTTCTATGGCAGACTGTTCGATACAACATAGTGGATTTGCCTGAAAGCCCCCCCGGTATTTCGGAGCCTCAGCGGTATGTGAGCCTTTTCTTTGACAGACATTGTCAGGTATGGTCAATTAAATTCCTGCCTCTATCAATTCTTAGTTATTTTACCGATTATCGGATATAGCTGTGCTACGACTCTTGTCCAATGGGCATAATGCACGCGTTGCTGTTCAAGATGCTGTGAATACCAACAAAATGTAAGTAGCAAACGTCTTCGTAAACACAAGATTTTCGCATCTGACATTAAGTTTCTTAAGACCTACGACAAATCATCCTCTGCTAGAGCTGATGTCAATTGCTCCATACGAATATGTTACGCAACAAGGTGCCTAATACAGACTTCTTCATTGTGCATTCCAAGTACTGAAAGAAACTTTGCCTCTCTCACGATTGGGTTCACACAACCTAGTCGCAAGAGCGCTACCGCTGACCGAACAAAGTAAGCGACATCCACTAATCCTCTGCATACGACTTATCCGTCTCTTAATATCAGACTGTAAAAAGCTTCGGCCCCATTTGGTCGAATTCATGGAAGAGATAAAACGATCCAGCCGTATCTGCTGGTATGGTGTGGTGGTGTGGTGTGTGTACCGGCACAAGGTCCCAATCAGGAACGGCCGGGTCCACAGCCCTAACATGGCAAGGGGCACGTAGAATTTTGCGTTTTACCCTTGCGAGCTTGCGTTTCCTTGCGAGCCTCGATTTGCATTTGCATTTGCGTTCATATGCATGCGTTTGATCAGATGCGTTTGCGTTTGCGAGTGTGACATCATTTGCGAGCGTGACATGATCGAGTCCAGTTCAAGTCTACCAACTCAGCTTGACTATCCAGACGTTCAAAGTGTTGTAGATAACGAACCTTGTCGATTCCTCAATGAATGTGAACACGGCAATACTTAGGTACAGCTACAATCGTGAGCAATATTTTCCTTCGCCTCTTAGTATGCCGAAATTTCTACTTCTACTTCGCCCAAGACGAGTCTTCGTTCTGATCTATTGACCATGCCGTCGCAAAGAAACGAAGAGATGTGCTCGTACCTTTCTTCTCTCGTTGATCTATCCTCAAGACTGAATGTATCATCCAACTAGCATTTGATGGCCATCGCATTCGAGTGGCAAGATCCAAGTCCTATGCCCTTTTCATCGTCTTGCTGTTCCCATACCTCCCATCCATTTCTATCATCCTCAATGGAATACGTAGAGAACAAGCCTGACGATGATCGCAAACAGACGTTCGATAGGGTTCCGAGTACAGATTGGGAAGGGGCTCACTGCTAGAGAGAATGTGTTGCAATGGCGGGGTTTCTCGCAGGGACGACATCAGGGAAGCGTGGAAAGAAAGAATAATTTACTTTCAATGACTCCGTTCTACTGTTGAGTTTCCTTGGTCTATCTTGATATGTTTGCCTATTTGACCCTCTTGAAATAAAGTGCTAGTCAACGAAGTTGGCCAAACATCAGGCAATTTATAGCATTTATTGTAGGAGCTGCCAACGCAAGCACAGCGTTTAAGGATGGCCACATCTCGACACGGGATACCACATTTGAGGGAATATTACGGAAGCTTTCCGGAGTAAAATGCGAATAAGGACATATCCCGAACCCAGAGAAGTTGAACATACCTTCCAGAACCCTAACAATGAAAGGAAGCTTTGCTGCACTAGATTCCTTCAGGAAGATAGGCGAACATAGAGCAAGCAATGCGGATAGCAGCACAAGTAGATTATAAGGGCTGCTGCGCTCGAGGAGCAAATGAAAGGTGCAATTTTGACGTGTCAGTTCGCATATTCTTTTTAACGGTCAGTCAAACACGGCCAAAGATATGGGAAGAGGGAAAGAACGTATATAACTTCATCAATCACAGCGGTCATTCCCTAACATTATAGATGGAATGCCGCACGCCGCCCAACGCCGCTTTCAAGGTCTACTCTTAATGTGACCGCAAGCTTCTACGTAAGCATTCCAAAGGCGCAATGACAACTGAGTGTGCATTCTCCCATGTCGTCGAAGAGTATAGGGGATTAGGAATAGGTTCTGAGCTGGCCCATAGTGCGTAGCATGCAGACTGGTGATGTAGGCAAAATCCGTCGTCCAAGCAAGGTGAATTTTTTTGTTTCCGTTTGTACATTACTTGTACGTATATCCTACACGCTAGCGTATGGTCGGATTGTCCTGCCTTGTATGCTACTTCGTCCATATTTTATCTATGCTTTTGTAACACAACTACCGAGCAAAGCTTTGCTCCTTGCGAGTTATCTCGCGTCCACCTCCCTCAGTCCACTTTGGTGAGGTGATGAGGTGGATGTACGTTCGCTTCGTCAACCGCTGTCCTGTGTGCTTTTTCGAGGGTGTTAGGTCTTATGCATCCTCTTCGTCTATTTCTTCAATCTCCGGGAATGATCCAAACGTGGTTTCGAAGCGACGCGTGTCGTTGAGATACTGTATAAGGTGCGGTAAGTTCTTTCGTTTGGATAATATTTGCTCAGCTGTCAACATGGTCCCAGTGATGCCCATGGAATGCTGTAATGTTTCGCGCTCATTTTGGAAGGTTGGGCATCGTACGAGGTAATGGTGTACGGATTCGTTGGGGTGGGAGCAGTTTGGGCATGCAGGGGATTCGACGCAACGTATGTTGAATAGATGACGGTTGAGCCCAATATGTCCGGTTCGAAGCTGCGTGAGTATGCTCGTGATTTTGCGCGGTAATGAAGTGGCTAGCTTCTGGTACCGGCGTGCAGCTTGCTGGGCAGGTGCTGGGTCGATGTTTCGGAACCTGGAGTAGCGGGGTGACTTCCTTCAGTCTCGGTCAGCTTTGGTCTTCTGCTTCGCATAGTTTTCTCGGAGTGTCGATGTTTTGTTTTGGGGAATGGGTTTTCATAGTGGTGCAGGGAGGCTCTGCACTGTACTGGTATCGCCATGAGCTGCCGCCTTCGCTTCTTCATCCGCTGCTTCGTTCCCTACAATGCCTTGGTGTCCAGGAATCCAGCGAATTTTTAGGGAGATGTCAGGGTGTCTCCGTAGGACCATGTCAACGCGCTTGTGAAAGAGGTCGATGATGTGGTGGGATGGAGCTGGTCGCAATAGTGTTGTTGCCTGTATGTCTGCGGTGTTGTCAATACTGATGGAAGCACTCTTGATGTTTGACATGTTGCGCAATGGTTCTAAGCATAGCGTTAGCGCCAATCCTTCACCATCGTATACCTCATGCTCCTTTGCCAATCCAACTTTTAACCTCAGCGTCTTTACTCTCCGATCTCCTTTGTATATGACGGCTGCAGCTCCTATCCCTCCATCTATTCCTGATCCATCGCCATATGCTCTGACTTCACTGCAGTCCATCCGTTCCATTGTCATAGCCTCCTGCATTGTCTCTGCAATTTCCACCTCCACCTTCGTTTTCCAATAAGGTGGAAACCGGACCGCCTTGATGGTCTCCAGGGTATCTGGCTGCACATCGAAGTCTCTTGCGAGCTCATGCAGTGGTGACCTATGCTGTTTGATATATCGGTTTGTCACCCTTCGTACTGGCTTGTACAGTGGGTGTCCTTGTGGTAGACACGCCATGCGTGTAAGGGCCCTATGTCGGTATACATCCACCTGGCCCATCATGGGGAGTAGATTGGCGTGGATGTCCAGTATGTCTGCGGCTGTCGTGCGCATTGCCCCTGTGATGAGGACCACTGCCTTTCTCTGTATCGAGGCTAGGCAGTTCACTGTGCATATACTGCTCTTCCCATCCTTTTGCTTCTTTCTTGTTCATCTCTGTGGGTTCAGAAAGACATCAGCAGCATATAGGATTCTTGGGATGGCAATAGAGATATATGTGAGTCGCATGCATTCTCTTGAGACTCCTGATCCCATGCGAGCAAGGCATCGAAATTGGACTATCTAGTCATCACCTTTCTTTATTGCTGCTGTACCTTGCTCTTTCCATCGCAGCCCAGCATCAATATGGACGCCTAGGAACTTTGCGACGGGTTTTGGATGGATGACGTGTTGCCCAATTTGAATTGCTGTACCCATGGCCGGTTCATGTTGTTGTGCTGAGATGTTTGGTCGAGGAGCCGCTTCCCGTGTCTTTGTGGTAAAGTCGACAAGTTGGAACTTTTCTATCCCGTATTCGCAGTTGTGATCTGATGCCCATTCGAGTATGCCCTCCGGTCGCTCCATGATGTCCTTGATTTTCTGGTGGGTGTCTATAAAGGTTTTGCCCTGTACAAGGAGTGCCTTGTCATCAATGAAGAGGAATCCCTCTTCGCCATTTTGGAGCCGTCGTAGTGCGCTGGAGTTGTATATGACATATAGTATCTGTGAGAGTGGGTCTCCTTGGTCAAGCCCATTAGTGACTGCGAATATGATAGACTTGAAGTCATCGAACGTGAGGATGGTCTTATGCCCTCCAAGCCTCCGGCATAACCAGTCCGTGTACTGGGCTGGTATACCCATCATCAGCATTTCGTGGATGAGCATGTCCACATCAATGCTGGGGAATGCACCCTTGACATCAAGAAATAGAACGGATACCATGTTACCTTTGCGCCATGCATTCTTGATGGATGATACCATGAGGTGGATAGAGTCTGTTGTACATCTTCCAGGACGCCCACCAAAGTGCTGGTCCGGGATTATACCTGTGTACTCGCACCATGCCACTAGGTCTTGGTTAAGGGTGGCGTGTAGTCCCTGCCCCCAGCCATCAGATAGGATAATCGGACGGTGTGAGTTGGGGTTCTCATAGTCCGATTTTCCCGGTTTGCATAGTATGATAGTGTTTGTTGCACTAAGCCTGTCTGGATATTCTTCCTGTGTGAATGTTGCCCGATAGATGGGTCCTATATGTGGTGCAAGGAGGTCAGCGCAGTGAACCAGTATGCTGTTTAGGATGGTGCCCGGTTTGGTGGCTTTGAGCGGTTTCATTCGTTTGAAGGTTCGTTCTACTTGCTCATCGGTAATGAGGCAGAATTCCCAGGCTGGTGGTGGGTATTGGATGTTCCGTAGTATGGCCAATATAGTTGGTTTGGGTGGGAAGAAGGCCATTCTGAATACATCACCTTTCTCTGAGTTGTCCTTGATCCTGCGTATCGGGTGTCCAGTTTGCTTGACTACCAGGTCAGGGACTCTGGCTCTCCCTCCATCTGAGGATGGTTGCGATATGAAGCTGCATATTTCCCATATGCTGCTGCTTCCTGCTGCTTCCAACCATTCCATCCAACATGTCGTTTTTGCCATGTCCATGACCGTGGCATACTTGTTGCGTAGCTCATTCCTTTCCTCGTGTATGGGATGGTCTTCAAACATCCTGAATCTGTATGCCTTTTTCTGCACATTGCGTAGTCACTTGCGTAAGTCGGTAAGTTCACCTGTCCACCATCGCTTGATGTATGGGCTTGGCTTGGTCCATGGGACATAAAGCTCTATGGTTTCTTGTACCACACGGTCAAGACTTTCTAGTGCTGTGTGCATTTGGTTTTTAGTCGTTATCGTCGATGGCGGTGGTAGATCGTTGAGCTTGGATTCAAGCTTGCTGTAGAACTTGTTCCAGTCTACCTTTCGGTAGTTGCGTCGTGGTTCGAAGCTGCTGCGTGGAGGGGATATGTCAATGGTGGATATGATGGGGAAGTGGTCTGTTCGTGGTGGTTGAGCAGCATGATTAACAGTGCATTGGATGAATGCTGGCAGTAGTTCATCTGAGCAGAAGACGTTGTCAACGCGGGTATAATTGCCCGTGGAGAATGCTCGCAGTGTTGGTATGAGTGCAGGTAATGGCATCTTGAGATGATGCTGTCCTATAATCTGCAGTAGGTGTCCAGCCCGTTCTAAGGCTCGGTCTGTGAAAAGATGTGAGTTACGGGGTTCATCCCATAGCGGGTGGTGCGCATTCCAGTCTCCCGCACAGATGAAGCGGTATGGTAGGCCCCGCTCATCTCGCCGTTTGGCCGAATACTCCCTTAGCATGGCATCAATGATCTTCCATGCCGCTATTGAGTTCTCATCACTATAGATGTTGACGATAATGATTGTCTCTGCTGGAGCACGTAGGCTCATTGCGACTATGTCTTGGGTGTCTAAGGCGATGCTAGACCAAGCATTAGTAGAGAGGGATCGATTGACGAGAGTTATGGCTCTTGTCAGGTGAGGGTCTTGTTCGTGGTGTGTTGGGTATATCGTTATCCATCCTTGTGTCGCTTTTGACTTGCCTTGCTTGCTGATGTATGGTTCTTGTATCATGATGATGTCGTTGTCTTGGTGTACCTGGTTTATGAGGCTAGAGTGGGCGGTGAGCAATTTGTTGACGTTGAGCTGGTAGAGCTTCAGTTGCATCGAGGTAGGGTTATTGTCAGGTGTATCAATCATAGGTCTACGGGCGGGGAGGGTGCAGGTGGTTCAACACTTGTGCTGTTCTTGTTCTCCACGTCGAGGATCTGACCCTCCTCCGCTCCTGTCTCTCCATCTGATGGTGCCGTGCTTGGTGGCCCTTGGCTCCTCGCTAGGTACTGGTTTATCGAGGGTTGGTGGTACTTGTCCGGTCCCATGGGTGTCGTGTTGGGGTTTGTCCTCTTGCTCTTGTTTTGTTTCATGCTGCCACCATCGCGTTTGTCCCGAGTCATATGGGGCGAGACCAGGAAACTCCCCAAGGACGACGTTGTAGTGCCGCTTTGCGTGTTTGGTCTGCCTGTACTTTTGCCTATCACCTTTGAAGGGTGTGCAGTTTTGGCTCGTGTTTGAACATCATAGGTGGCCCATGTAGCGGGGTCCTCAGTCACGAAGTATCTATATTTCGACTCGGGGTGGCGACTACGTACAATGTCGGTAGCTCTAGTGAAAGAAGGACATGCGTTACGGTCAACGGCGCCATGGCCATTGACCTTGCAGTTAACGCAATGGAATTTTTTGCGGTCAGTGACTTTGCAGTCCCTGGTCGTATGACCACCCGCACACCGTCCGCATTTTGTTGTGTTTGGGCATTGCTTTGCATCGTGGTCGCGTGGCAGAATGGAGCACTTCACACACCTTGTAGCATCAGGAAGCTCCTTTCTTGCCTGTAGCTCCTTCCCCTCGATGATCACTCCCGCTTGAATAATCTTGTTTGCTTGCTCCCGCGAGTCTAGTCCTAATACGAGATGCGCCTCTTGTTGGCCTTCGTGGTGGTGTTCGGCGGGTTTGAGGAATCGTATATTGCGTATAGTACCCGGCATTAGCCCACTGCTGTTCTCGATGCCGCGCCATGTTGCGTTGTCCCCGATGTCGATGGTAGTTGGTGCAAACGGAACAATGACATTGTTGAGCTGTAGGCTTGCTGCCATCTCATCACCTGCTGCCCTCTGTATGTTCTCTAGTGCTCCAGGTGTGCAGAGCCATGTAGCTGCGTCGTCCGAGTTGAACATGTATGTCACTCCGCCGTTGGCAATTTTGCGAGCTCCAACGACTGTGATGTCATCTGGCACGACATAGAGGGTGTCCTCGACATTAGTGGCCATGCTAGCTAAGGCCTTGTTCATTTCTGAAACAAGGTCCTTCTCCGATTGCTTGTTCATCTTGTTGCGTGTCTCATCTGCCGTTGGTTTCACAATGATATGCCAGTTGGCCAGCTTGGCTCTGGCAACGACATCAGCATGGCGAGGGTCGGAGAATGGGGATAGGGATGGTTTGTTGACAGCATCCGCGTATGTAGAGGGTCGTGGTTGTGATGAGTCGGGTTGTAGTGTCGTTTGGGTGTTTGTGGTCTGCAGGTCTTCAACGACGGACTGGAGAGTGGCTACGCTTTGCTTCAGCTCCTGTAGTTGTCTGTTGACGGCCTCGCCGTTGGTGTTTTGGCTGTCCACAGTGGTCTTCATCGTGTTTGAGCATTCCTGCAGGTTCCTGAAGTTGTCGTTCATCAGGTTAGCGAGGGCCGTGGCCTCCTGGGCCGCTTTGTAGTCTTCCAGATCTTTCCATCCTTCTAGCATATCAACGAGGTTGACTATCGTGCGATGTTGCTTGTTGGTCAACATTTTTGTTGCTTTCAGCTCGTTTTTGGCCATGTACCGTAGCACAGTTATGGCATCGTACATGGCACTCACAGATGTCCCATCTATCTCCAATGCCTTTCCATAGTCTTTCTTTACTGCCTCAGCGGCCGTCTCCAGCTTGGCCATGTGTGCCCATTTTGCTTCTGCCATCGTTGCGGTTGGGCTCGCGTTTTCTGGGTTGTCAGGTGGGTCCGGTCCTTCGGACATTTTGTTAGTGTGATTTCTTGATGTTGTAGGTAGTTATTACAAGAAGTATTTACGTGTATCTATCCTCGTACGCCTTCCCAATTCCCTTCAGACGGTGCTAGTGGACCGTGGGAAGATTGGTTGTGGTGGCTGTAACGGATCAAGAGGCGTCCTCAGCAAGGTGAATTGCTACCAGGACTCAGTCCTCTACAGATAAATATTTTAATAAAAGCAAGCGAGGTATTTTGCACACACCAGTCAGTGAAATACCACTAGAACTGTTGCTCGAGGCAATTCTTCCGTGAAGAGACATGACGATTTTTCATACAAGCTGATGTTGGGTTGAATTTCAAGGATGATTATTACTTGATCAAGAAGTATCGTCAAAGTCGTGCCAGTAGAATGTAGGGATGAATTCATGCGTCGTGGTCGTAGTCGATCCGGTACCGCGTGGTTCACTTGACAAGACGGGCCGCATTACACGTTTGTTGTTGTGATACGTGTCCAGGCGTCACTACGGTCGGCGACGCCCATAGTACTTACCTCACTGTTGTCGGGAACATATTCTACAGCCCGGTTACTTCGAACCAGCTTCAACCTGGAACGGCCCTCGATAAGCATCTAATTCCGTTCTCGAAGGGCCTCGTGCATGTCTTGGCATCAAGTCAGTTACGTGCCGTCCTGCTGACAGTTGTTTCAACTTACTTCCAAGCCTGGCATGGCGCTAACTGTCTATCCTCTTTATGGGCGTCCTTCGGAAACATGACTTGAAGAGCCATAAGACGAAGTGGGTACCACGGTACCTTCTATTCCACTGGCTGAGTATAGTCGTTGCAAATGATTCGGACTCGTAGACTGTAGATTCTGTAAAAGGATGTCAGTATGGTTTTACGGAGGAAATACAAGTCCATGAGCCAACCTTGAGTAATACCATGGCTAAATATGTGCACAGATAAGTAAGAAGAGATTGTGATGGGTAGATAAAGTAGCGACACTGGAGTTAAACTTGATTTAAACGAGTGTCAAATTAGTGTCAAACGCAAACGTGACAGACCTGTCACATTTGCGTTCATTTGCGTTCATCTTGTAACGCATGCGTGAAGGAATTTTTCATTTGCATTCTTAGTTAAACGCTTGCGTTTGCATTTGAACGCATGCATAGATCAAGTCAACGCATGCGTTCATGATTGAAACATTTGCGTTAGCTTGATCGGTGCATGCGTTCATATGATTTGATTTGCGTTCGTGCTTCCATTGATATTTTGATGGTAGTATAGTGTAGATAGAGCATTGACTATCCATGGGGACCTCGTGGGTCGGTAATTTATTGTCTATCAGGTCCCAAACTATCGACTTAACACGATTATCTATCCGGAAAAGTGTTTAAACCTTCCAAGGATCAAGGAAACTTTTAAAGTAGTCAGGTGGGTAAAATTTGCTTGGATTCATAGGTGTAAACACGCATTGATGATGTCATAAGTGCACTGATAGGAACGCAAGCGATCACATACGAAACGCAAATGAACGCAAATGAACGCAAGCTCGCAAATGTTGCACGCAAAATTCTCCTGGCCCCATGGCAAGCCATGTGCTGTGGCCACGAAGGCTCGTACCGTTGTGGTGTAAAGGGTCAGTTCTCTACGAAGGTGGGATATTGGGAGTTGGACGGAGTAAAAGCAGTATACGGGCCTTTCGAGGCATATTGCGGCGTCTTCTACGGCGAGGATAGGTGATAACGACGCGAAAGTCGGCAAATCGACGACCAAGAGTTTGTAGCGCTGTTCGAACCCGCTTGACTCACTCGGGCCTTAGAACGGGTAATTGAACACTAATTATTGGACAGTTCTGTTGGGACATACACACTAGACACTATAAATATAGTTATAAGTTACGGTACTGTAATAACAATAAGTTATCCATGTCGCGACCATCCGTAGCCATTAAACTGACAACGGGATGCTTAAAACATGTATCGCGGATCCATATCCTCCAGCTGACTTTCTGTCGCCGTACACATAAGGATTGGCATTGCCATCGATACCTTCTCGTTCTTCCTGAGCGCTTCCTCGATGCTCCTCTTTATTCTCTCGATCCTATCGTGATTAAGCGGTTGCACAACCTCGTTCTCTGCAAGTTCTTTCAACTTTTCATCATAATCCTTCCATTGCTGAGCACGCCACTCCTCAATCTGTTCCTTCCCAACCATCTGCAGATGGCGGCTTTTCAATTGTAGATTTCTCCCTGGATACGCCGGTGACACCAGTTCTGGGTTCGACTTTGAGATTCGTTCTGCAAGTCGTATACGGTCTGCCAGTTGGGCGGCTTCTGGTGTTGAGGTTTTGAAGAAAGGTGTGGTATATCGCCGCTTGACAGGACCCTCCAACGGTGAAAATTGCTTCGCGTTCGTTGGAAGCTGCGGAGATGATGCCGATGCCGTAACTCTTTTCATTTGTCCGTTGATTGTATCCCTATCCGCGTTGCGCATTCTTCGCGACTTTAAAAAAGAGGCACCATCAGAATCGATTTTGACGCTGTTCGGTAGCTGTTGAATCTTTGTTGGCGATCTTGGAGGTGGGGAATGCGCGAACGCGTTGATAGGGGACGACAACACAGGCGATTGAGGAGACTCTGGCACTTCCTTGGTGGGACTTGAACTCCGTCTTGATCGTTGCTTTGGAGGTTGCTGAGAAATGGGCGGCGCCACTAAGGGTCGCTTCACGGGAGTGATAGGATCAATTGAAAGTACATGAGGTTTCGACGTTGTGGGGGTTTTGGGAGGATTTTTATCTTGCAAGACATTTTGAAGCTTAAGCAACGGGGTTTCGGACACTTCTTCTTGAGGTTCACGCTGAAAAGGTTCAAAGTCATCATCATCATCATCATCCCATTTCACATCATCCCCTCCGAACAGTATATGGGCCGTCCGTCCACGTTCATCTGCTGAATCATCCGACGAATCGTCATCAGAAGGCTCATCCAGTACCGGCTTCCTTCCGCGGACGGTGTCAACCTGCCGTGAAGGAGGTAAGCGAGAGGACGAAGCTATTGGAGGCGGTGTCGGACGCCGAGGTGTAGGTGACTGGGATTTCGGTTTCGGCTTCTCAAGTCTTGGCCTTTTTGCAGGGCGTTCCGCAGACGACGGAGACGGTTCGAGTGCACGCTTGACCGCAGTGAGGGATGAGCTAGGAGAAGGAAGCTGCGGAATTCGCGAAATTTGGAGGGGGGTAAGTTGTGCTATCGGTGCTGGGGGTGATGACGGAGGTAGGGGTGAAGAATCGGCCTGCGACTCCACCAGCTGGATCCCTGCCTGATGCGCGAAGAGCCGATGAGCAGTTTTGCCTCGCTCATCATCTGCATCTGAGCTGGAATCGTAGCCTTGAGATTCTTCATCCACGTGTATAGTGGTGATTTCTCGCAGTGGCGGTAGTCCCAGCCATGATCTCAACACCTCTAACTTCCGTCGTTTCCCGCGACCATCCGCCCATTTATTCGCAGCTTCTTCAGCTTGGTCCCCCACCAGATTCTTATGGGCAACATCTATTCCGTCTTCATCATGGGATAAGTCGCTCAGAGGACGTATGTCGTCCTCAGTTGCAGGCGTCGAAGACTCGCAGCTAGAAAGACAGCTGGAGAAAACGTTGCGGATTCCAGTCCAGTCAAGACCATTCAGTGAAGGATCAAGGGTGTTCGGAATGATGGTCTTCGGGCGAAAAAGTGAAACAAATCGCTGTAGCTCTGGCAGAGGTGAATGACGGGCAAGAGGCACTAGCTGCAGCCCATGGTTAGTAAGTGTTGTGCGAGGACAGTATCAAAAGCGTACCAGACAAGTTACAGGCTCCTCTTGCTCAACGATACGTAGCCTAGTGTTATGTTGGTACGCAGCCCATTGCTCCTCGTTCATCGTGCTCACGGGATTGATGTACACCACCTGGTTCCCACTGGTGCTTGTAGCACCGGGACGATTGGCAGGGACATCTACGTATTCACACCGTTCGAATCGCTCGCATGCGTGGAAACGAGTTGAGCCTGCATCGCGTGTGCAAATCGAGCGTAGAAGGGGCTCGTTCGCGAGATGCGAATAAATAGCGTGCTTGTACCTGTCCATGTGAATACGGGAATCAAATGCGCGAGCGATAGCCTTCAGGGCATCCTCATAACCCCAAGTCCAGGAATTAATAAAAAAGTGGGTCGATTCTGGTAGAAGCTGCATGAGGGCGACGAGGCCATTGACAGCATCTTCCTATTTTTGTTGAGTCTAGGCCATAATTGCTGGGAGAAATACACACCTTGGTGGGAACCTCTTCAATATTCATTACGCAGGCAGTGTCGAGATATATTGCTTCCAGTGGTTTAATCACGTTGCTCCTTTGGATTCCGGAAGTTGAAAGATAAGGCTGCAGAAAAGGATTGCGTTTTAAATTCTCCAGAAACCAAGGCTCTGCACGAAGATCCCCTGTGTGAAGAACGGCTCCTTTTCTGCCTTCGATGAGATACCTACAGAGGCTTAGGGACACATCCGCGGGAATGAACGAAGGAAAACACACATAACCGAACCCGGACAATGGTTTGCATCGATCGCAGTGACGGTTACCGAATTTCCGGCATCAAGCTCAATATGGACAGGGCTGTTAATGGGCACAACTTTCTGCGGACATTTCGCCAACGTCAGCCAGCTCAGCGGTAGAGATTAATATGCTCACCAGAAGGTCCCTGGAGCCTTGGTAGTACACCGCGCCGTCCTCGCCAACCAGAGGGTCAATTTTCAGATAGCCGTAGGTTCTCAGTTTTTCCGCCCGCAGCTGTGTTCCGTGGAGAGCACGCTCCTTGTATGCTTCATGCCTTAGCAGCATTTCTTTCGAGTCGTGTGAGCAGTAGACCGTTTCTCCAAATCCCTTCGCTTGCAGCCCTACGATATGGTCCGAATGGGTGTGGGTGAGCAAATAAAGCTGAGCTCGTCGGTCGTTCTTCAGTGTCGTGAATTCATCAATGCGTATGGTAGGGTACTCGACCAAAAAGGAGTTGTAGGGCGTCCCCGGTGGCATCGCGCGCGGCCAGAGGATCCTCGACGCGCTGAGGACGTCGTCGTGGATGATGAGTCGATATTCGGAGTTCGCCGAACAACGGCTCTACGGACACGTGATCGCAGCCATTTCAATTGACCGCCACAGCCCGCCACTTTTTCCTTTTCTAGCGGCCTATTGTAGCCCATTGTTCTTACGTTTTAACATCACTTTGTAGATGGATCATATGCGTGACTACGATCATCATCTTACAGAGGAAAGGCAATATGCCTGCGCACATCACAGGTGACTTGCAGTAATTAGTAGCCAGTTGCTCGGAGAGATAATTCACCGGCCAGTGGCTACCATACCTGCTGCCGTGTTCGCAGTTACGCACCTTGCGGATTACTCGACAATCCTTATCGTCACCCCAAATGGCTGACCCTGCACCCCCAGAACCTTGTCTCGCGGTAGGCTTTTTGTTTGAACTTGACAGATTACTCCGTGCTAACATAACAACGTCCGTCCGCAAAATAAACCTTATCATCGTATAGATACTGGTCACGCTCATAGAAGACGGCGAGAGCGATGTCGATTGGCCTGGGTTTGCACAGAGCGGTCCATGTGATCCGGCCTCGAATTGCATACACAATATCATCTCCTCCAAAATAAAGGCAGGTTAGAACCCAAGTCGAGTCTTCATCTCCAAAGAATTCCGATACCGATTTTCTTTCTTTGCCGGTGGCATATTGGATTCCGAAAACCTAAAAGCAGATGAAAGTGATTCGGAAGGAAAATGTGATGGCAAAGTCTTCGAAGTCTCGGGACCTTGACTCTCTTTGCTTACTACCCCCACGGGCCACACCTGTCAGTACCGCAACTTTGGTAGAATGCTACGGAAACCCGGCTAATTTTTCTACTGACTTGACCAACGAAGGATAGCAAATCCACGTCAACAGTTGGACCGTTACATCACGTTTGGGATTGTATGTTAGAGTTTCTCCAATAATTCATTAATTAGTTCACGTCTTCTTTGCCTAGCCTTCAATGCAAACTATCACCGGAACATTTTCCTTTCTTTCTCACTGATAATATTGGCACCGACGCCCATTCAAATTCCCGAGGGAAACTACTACGTCAGCAGACAGCGAGTGAGAAGAACAAACGGAAATTTTACCCTTCGATATTTACACGATGCAGGCCCGACTCCGAATTTATTTTCTGGATCGAGATGCCAGCCAGCAGTAGCCCCACTTTTCTGCTGCACCCCGAATCTCCTTCCAGCAAATTGTTAACACGCAGTTATAATTATCCGACTTTCCTTCAGCGATTCTCGAAATTTGGACGTGACATTACCATACGACGTCGATCAGTATTGTGAGAAGAGAGGGTCTCCAACATCAAGTTCTACTTCCTCTCGTTCAGATGACAATGCATCCCTGACCTTCATCCATCTAGTTGGCTCGTGAGAAATGTGCATCCATAACAGTCTTGCGTTCTTGAACTCTATCCAATTTATCGTTCCACACAAGCAATGTCGTCTAGGCAGGATCCGAATGCATCCACCACTGAACATTCACGAAATGTGTCCTCCCAAGTAATACCTAGTAATATTTAGCTTCCCAGAACCGATGAGGCCTATCTTTGTTAAATTTCAATTCTTCTTAGCATTTGATTGATCGCGAAAAATACACTTCTACTCCAGACGCGGTAGTAGTACTGGTCCTAAGGCAACCTCTGCGTCCCTCGTCTTCAAAGTTCAGTCCCTCCTTCGTGAATCTGATTGTCTCAAGTACATCACCATGGAATCATGAAGTCAGTCTGATCAATGGAAAATAACAGCAACCCATCCTTCTATTCAAAAATGATACATTGACAGCAACGAAAACAGATAGCGGATAACAAGTACGTATATAAAAAACCAAAAGACGCATTCGATCATCATGATCATGCATCAATGCATCAAGCGCCGCCTTCCCGACTTAGAATGCTCCCGATGCTTAACTTGCCTTTGCTTGTGCTTCTCTCCCCGCGCTCGCGCTCACTCAATTGAATCACACTTGGTCCTCTCAGTGGCGCCAATTGGATCTTCCCTTCTGCAGGCGGCGGCGGCGCGGGAGAATATTCTGCTGGCCGACTGTACTCCCTTGTTGCGCTGGTCGGCGTCGGATACTCTGCAGTGCTACCACTGCCGCTTGGACTGGTATTAGAAGGACTTCCACTCCAGACACCTGTACTTGCTGGGGTGCCCCACGATTCTCTGTGTTGGGGTGGTGGATAGTAGTGCTGGTGTTGGTGCGCGTATTGGGGAGGCGGAGGCGGAGGGGGTGGATGTTGTCTAGGGTCGTACGGAGCATCGTAATAATACTGATGTTGGGCTTGTGGCGGAGGCGGAGGCGGATAGTCGTACCTTGGAGGATAATAATGTGGAGGATGTTGATGTGCATAGGGATCATAGGCACCCGGAGGAGCTGATTGAGGTGGTGGCGCTTGTTGATGAGGCGGAGGTGGAGGTGGGTGTTGGTTCGGCGGCGGCGGCGGTCCTCCCCAACTCTGATAACCCGCAGCATATTGGTACGGCTGGGGCTGTGAATATCCGTATGGTGGAGCGTAGTGGTGATCATAATGAGGCGGCGGGGGAGGT
Source organism: Armillaria solidipes (assembly GCA_022818035.1). NCBI lineage: Eukaryota > Fungi > Basidiomycota > Agaricomycetes > Agaricales > Physalacriaceae > Armillaria > Armillaria solidipes. The sequence goes on along the minus strand of JAIWYQ010000001.1, from coordinate 2,447,175 downwards.
GGGTGATAAGCACGAGAATCATAGGTTTCATGAGTCGGGGGAGGTACGTGGCTAACAGGAGAAGGTGGTGGAACGTGAGACCCTGGCGGAGGCGAAATATGTGTGGTTGCAGGTGGCGGAGCAACTGCGACAGGAGGAGACGTTGAAGATGCAGCGTGTGTAGTAGACGTAACGTGCGTAGGACCAGATGGAGGCGGAATATGGGTCGCACCTGGTGGGGGTGGGATATGGGTAGCACCAGGCGGGGGCGGGATATGCTGGGAACCTTGTGGAGGCGGGATGCTGGAACTGCTAGCCGAAGTCGGTGGCACTGTTGTATACGTTGCTCCAGGAGGCGGGGGAATCGACACGCTGCCTCCATCCAAAGAAGGGTCGATATTTGACTGCGACTGAGATCCTTGGTACGAGTTCCATTGCGACGGAGGGGGCGGCGGACCGAGAGGTTGTTGCTGATACGCGCTATACCCAGCCGGCTCTGCACCATCCTTGGCCCGTTTCTGCCTCTTCTTCGATGAATGTTTCCCTCGCCTTCCGTCATCGGACACGTCGTCTTCTTCGTCATCCTCTTGATCGGATTCTTGCCTACTCGTGTCCAACACCGTGGTCGGCCGCTTCCGAACTCGAATGTCCTTGCGAATACGAATTTTGATTCCTTGGTCAGCTAGAGAACAGGACAAGGGGGTAGATTCTGATGAGAAAATGAGACACGATGAACACACCGGTAACAAAACAGCTTACCCTCCATTCCCGGAAACTTTTTAGCGGTGTAGACATAGAATGGCGCCGAGTATATAGACTTGCAGTGTCGAACATTATTCCTGGGGGAAGGAGTTCAGCATGGGTTTGGAGACAGCTGTTAGTTCAGAAGAAAGCAATGCCCAGGAAACCCGATGGATGGGTTTCCGACTTGAGGCACCGGCCAATCCATTGTGCGCTAAACCATGTGGACTCACCCTACTACTTCAAACAAACTCAGTTTGAGTCGGTAACTACCTTCTGTTCGGACGCTTAGGTCAGGAAACACAAAGAATCCCGCGTCTTCGTTATTCCGCTGGGGATCCTTGAGGTGATAAAGAGAAGAAACGACAGAGCCGGTGGTGCATCGCGTCTTGCCGTCCTACTAACAGTCAGCTTATAAATCTAGGGTAGATAATTTGGACTTGCTTTTAACCAATGCAACTCTGCATCATCGTCTGGCTTCGCCAAACTCGCGAACATGAAGTAATAAGGATTTTGCAGAAAACTTTGGGCATAACTGCCACCGCTTGGTGAAGCCGGCCGGCCATCGGAACCTGAGGCGTGTTGTTGGTGTCGTCGTGGATCGATGACGCGCAACTGAACGATTGGTGGTGGATCGATGGGACGTCTATCAGCTGTACAGCATGGTTCAGCATCATCATTCCTCATCGCAGATAACAGTAAGGCCACCTTTGCCGCCGACACCGCACATTCGCGCCTGTTTCGGCTCCTGGCGTACTACCAAATCGTACTCCCTGTCGTACACAATGGGATATGGAGGGCCATCAGGATATTTGAGGAGCATGAAGGAAGGATACAATCAGCACTACGTTCGAACATGGAAAGTTAATATGCATGCGCCTGTCCGAGTCCAAGGACTCGGACTCCGGATCATGTACAATGACTCCCGGTAGGCTATCGCGTCCATCGAAGGAAGGGTACACTCACAGGCGGTCCCGCTCCTGCGCATAGTGCGACGGCGGCGGCAACGTCGACATCGTGCTCGTCATCGTGGGCGTTAGTTGTAGAGATGGATGGTTTTTTTTGCAATATGTTCAGAACCAAATTGTTTGCGCAGGGACCAAATATATTTGTCCCGCTTCCTTTTTGTGCTCAACACAACCGAATTAGGCAAATTACCAACACGTGGCGGACGGCAACCAATCTGTTGGTATACAGACCCAGGTCCACGGACTTGGTACAGATCTTATTCTTTGCTCGTTTCTTATTTTTACTGGGGCTCTCTTTCCGGTCTGTAGATTCCCATCGGTTCCAATTGCTGGAACCCGGCAGGCCGCGTGATGGTATTTGCTACGTTACTGGCGTTTCAATCGGATTCACATTCCAAAAATTCCCAACCGGCGTGCCAAAATACTTGGTCATCCAAACATTCGGTAAGGAAACTCAATAAATTTGGCCAGCAGAAGTCATTACACGATGGTCAACCCCAGGTACCAGTAGGTACAGGCCGTCAACGAAGTACCCTACTTCGCTTCCAGCGCACCTGTTCACTCTGATGTCAGTCCAACGGCCACTCTCTGCCCCAGGATGGTGGGTCATGATGCGGATGTCCGGGTTCTGTTCTGCTAAATAGGACCGTATCCACCTATATACTCGTCTATGACGCCGCGAATGCGCACATTGATGATAGGTGATTCTTGTCTGTACTTACTACGTTTAATGTTTCAAGACTAACGTAAGTGACCCTGTTTCCGCCCGTTGACAGTGAACCCTGACCAATGGTAACAGACTGATTCTGCATCTGAAGACGATGCCAACCCGGCTCCATCTAGTCCTGGGCATGCCAGCTTCCAAGGCGACGGGTGCAGAACGAACAAGGATCCGTCACACCAGCAAACCGGACCAAAAGTGCAGACTTGGGTATCGATCAACTACTTCACAGTCCGGATTTTCCCTTTTGGACTGGCTCATTATAGGATTCTGGACATGTTCACCTCATAGTGTTTCCCCGAGTCTCGGAGTCAGTGTAGCGGACGCGTCGAAGCCGCAAAATAGCCCTTTGGGGGATGGGTTGGATTCACCCAGGTATTTTGGCCTTGCGTACGGCGATGGGATGCGTTGATTGTATTCAGACCAGGTTTCCATCAAACAATATGGACGTCGTTAGGCGCGTTTCTTTCTTGCGGTTTGCGGCTGTCGTAAACCGTGTAGACTTATGAATTACCACTTAATTCCGTCAATTTAACGAGCTTTCAAGAGTGAAATTCATCAAAATTGTTCCGCGAAGCTTTGAAAATTTAATGGGTGAACACGCTGGAGACACGCGGCACATTAGAGTGGGCCACCGCCTCCTGCATTACCGGTACGTCACACAACAGCTAAGAAGGCTTTCCAGTATTTAAGAGAGAACCAGGCCAATTTCTCTTCGGTTTGTACGAGCTTCCTCAGGCTTGCCTTGCTTCTCTGCGACTATGCTACAGTGATATGTTGTATCAATTTCTGTGGCGAAGTGACTATGAAAGGCGACTGTCACTTTGACGGTCCTTCTATTCCATATGTTGACCAGATTGCTCCTCGGAAGCACGCGTATCCCTTCGAAAGCACAATCAAAAGGTAGGTCACCGCCTGCTGCCGTGGAAGATACCAACTGAACTACTTAGGCAAGAGGCTTGCAGCTTCAATATATGTCTTGCGTCAACTATTGTATGGCTGTCACGTATAATCAGATTGACATGCACCTATCGCAAAGACAGCGCAATTATTATAACCTCCGGTGCGTTCACCGTCAAAGATATAATCCACCGGCCGGCATCAATGGGGTTTTTCTTATGATCCAGCTTGACACGATGGAGAAATAATTAAGGTCGCCCCAGGATCGTCGATGTTGAATGGCGCCAATGCTTATGCTCCGGTATATTGTCTGTACTCTAGGTTCAAATTCTACTGAGTTAACTTGTCCATTCCCTCCATTTTCTTTTCTTTTAAATCTGACCCGTAAGCAATATTTGAGTAGTGACTGCCGCACGTTATTGCCTCCTTAAGTTTCGTTTTTCACCCAAAACCACTTTACAATGGGCTTTCGTGACTGTCAACTCTCAGGTCGGATTTTATGCCGAGGCGGCATGGCTTCCCGAATCGGTTGTGCCCACATGGCATGATCAATTTCAATGTCGTTCTCTTACCATCCGTCAGATTTTGCTTTTTCATGCGGCCAGCATCACGAGGCACAGTTTGAAGTATGGTGTGCTAAAATGTAGATGCATGTGCTCAAGCGTTCTGTGCCTAGGCGCTACTCGCATTTATATGCTATCTGCAAGGATGGTTATCTGTCCAGTACCAGCGAATTTGCGAGATGTTCTCAATTTTTCTCCTCTTTCTGGCGGCCTTGACGCCAGCTGTGGCACCAACATCGGTCACTGACATCCGGGGAACTGCATTTCGTTCATCTTTGGCCGGCAAAACAGTGAGCGGCATCACGGGAGTGGTTACTGCAAAGGTCAGTCTTTCTCACATTCATAGGTATAATTCTAACTGGTTTGTAGACATCTTCTGGTTTCTTCTTGAGCGGGGAAGCTGTCAACGATACTCGTGTCTCTAACGGAATCTACGTCTTTGGGTCTTCGGCAGTCAAACAGGTGGATGTGGGAGATAGTGTCTCCCTTAGTGGAAAGGTCGCTGAATACCGGTCCGAATCCGACTACTTTTATTTGACCGAAATTAGCTCCCCGTCCAGCATCAAGGTCCTATCCAGCAACAACGACGTCAGCCCTGTCGTCATCGGAATAGACAGGATCCCCCCAACCCAGTACTTATCGTCATTGGATGTCGGTGATGATGGGTGGCTTTCAGTTCCTAACAATCAGAGTCTCCTGTCCACTACAAATCCTACTCTCCAGCCCGATGTGTATGGGATGGACTTTTGGCAGAGTCTTGACGGACAACTCGTCCAGATCAACAGCCCGGTCGCTATTAATTTCGAAAATAGCTACGGAGAATTCTGGGTACACGGCGATTGGAAGGTCACTGGATTAAACGGACGCGGGGGATTGACCATCACATTTGGTGTGTTTTACCGAGATGATCTACCGCCCTGGGGCTGATCAATTTGCCAGGTCCTGATGGTATCCCAGATGCTAATCCCGAAGTTGTGATCATCGGTTCGCCGACTGATGGGACTAAAAACCCGACCGTTGCTGTGGGCGTCAAATTGAGCAACATTGTAGGTGTGGTGACATACCAGTATGTTGTCCATTTGAGGCTTCATCTTATTAGTCCGCTTATTCTAATATAGATTTGGATTCTATTACGTTCTTCCTCTTACCGCTCCGACCGTTACTGCTACGCCTGATTATGACGTACCTCCGACAACGATTTCGTCGGAAACAGATTCGTGTGTTATCACTTTTGGTGATTATAATGTACGTACGGCGGTCTGTTTTCCCTTGGTTGCTGCTCAAAAGTTACCTTCAGGTTGAGAACATGGCACCAACCTCTGCTCATCTGCCAACTGTCGCAAAACAAATTTCCGACCACCTCTTGATACCTGACATCTTGTTCCTTCAGGAAATTCAAGATAACAGCGGATCTGTCAATGATGGCGTCGTCGATGCCAACCTGACACTCTCAACCTTAGCTTCTGCTATTGCTAATGCGAGCGGGTTGACTTACAAGTTCATCGACATCAACCCAGAAGATGGGAAGGATGGTGGACAGCCTGGAGGAAACATTCGCCAAGCTTATCTGTAGCGTCATTTCATCGTTTACCGCACGCACACCCTAATTGTATTCTTAGGTACAATGCCGACAAACTTCAACTAGTTTCGGGAATGCCCGCAGGAACCTCATTGGAAAGCTTGGAGGTTTTCGCGGATTCGGGTGGCCTTCCCACCCTAAGGTATGTATGTTATGAGTATCACACACGCTTTCCCATTCCTGATTATACGTAAGCTTGAATCCAGGTCGTATAGATCCTACTAACGAGGCCTGGGAGGACTCTCGAAAGCCTCTTGTCGCGGAATGGGAGACAAGTTCGGGCGCAAAGCTGTTCACCATCAATGTCCACTTTGTATCGAAGGGTGGAAGTACTTCTACCCAGGGAGATCCCCGGCCGCCAGTAAATTCTCCTATTGAACAACGGACAAGTCAAGTTGGGGTTACATCGGTGAGTATCGTCCCTCTCGAAGCATGGGTTGTCTATAAAATGATCTTCGCAGTCTTTCATTAAGTCCATTCTCGACATAGACGACTCTGCCAATATTGTGATAGCAGGTGATTTCAACGAATATGTCCAGACTCGTTCAGTGTTCGCTTCCCTCCAAGAGGTTCTAGAAGATATCGACGGAGTGGCCGGAATAGCTGACGTCGAGCGATACACTTATGTCTACGATCAGAACACGCAGCAGCTTGATCATATCTTTATTTCTAGCGCTATCGTAAAACGCGGCGTAGAGACGGAGCACATTCATGTGAGTAACGGCACTGTCCCAATTGAACTTCTTCATCTGACTGCGGCCAGGTAAACAACTGGTCGCCCTCTTATGACGATCGGACAAGTGACCATGATCCCACGGTTGGGAAGATCCGATTGTGCTAAATTGATGCTTGTATACCAGGTGTGTACTGTGATATACCTCTTGTATCGAATGAATACAGATCTGTGATATCCAAAGGGACCGAAGTCATCATTCAGATACATGTAAACCCAAATTGAAACAGATCAGAGAACTCAATGTGCACAATACAACGTTTACTGAGTCCTGCAGGCGTGCGTTGTCTTTACGAAAGGCCGCACTGGTGTCCATACTAGACAGCAGCTCTCAGCCGTCGTGTAAGTGGTCGATAGAATGGGAGCGATGTACCATATCAAGATTGTTATCTTCGACTAGCAAGAACACCTGTCATCTTCGACCAACAACAATACCAATTTTCCCACTTACCGACAACTTCCGCCGTAGGCAAACATGTTTGAGGTAAGAAAAGGTGCAGGCGGCATTTGCTGAGTTCCGGAAGAACAAGATGACAGAATCAATCATTTATATGATCCCGACGCAATCACATCCGCTACATATGCCGATGCATCAAGCAGTAGGAAAAATCGAACATTTCGACCAAAGAATCCAAGTTGTCGAATTCTTACAGAGTAAGTAATACCATTTCATTTCCTTCTTGGAACTTGGCTACCGGTGACACGTATGCAAAGTTCAGATATTCGGCCGACTGAAAGGGAGGCGATAACTGCATTGGTTCGAGTCTTTGGAAGTTCTCGCGCGTATGACGCGTACGATCGTCGGTTGCTCATGCTGAAGATCTGGCTAGAGTCTATGTCAAGGCTTTAAACTTCGTCCTTGGTTGAATAATATCTTATGGGTCCTTCGAAATTCTACTCCGGTTCACCCTACCACTCTTCGTCGATACTTCGGGTGACCGGATTTCGTCTTGGCCTTTGAGGAGCTCGCCTCTTCTCCTATGAGCTGCACTATTTTCAATTTACAGTGCCAAAAACGGAGATGGCAGAGCTTGTAGGCACGCTTCGACAGTCTCGATCGGAACCCCTGGCGGCGGCCTCGTATAATCGTACTCATGTAGAATACTACTAGAATTCGATGCTTCGCAACTGCGATACACGGCATGAATGCTCGGGCTCTCTACCTCTGATATGTACGCCGAAGTATGGGTACTTCGCACGTTCAACAGAGTGCCTAACACAGGATTGCCTGCCCGCTGCCGATCGCAATCGATGTATTTGAAAGTTTGGAGGTGTTATACTCACACGCAAAGATAACTCATGATGCACTTGACCCCTTCAAATCATAAGCGCTTGTCGTCAGATTTTTACCATCCTCCTGTATGTTGTTACTATCTCTTTATCGGTAGTTTGGTTTCTGATTCTTTTGGTAAAGGTACGAATAGGCCGCACTGGGCTTGCCATTGATTCTCAACGGCTCCCCTTCTCAGTTGCTCCGTTTCTAGAAGCCTCCCAACATGTATGCCAGATAATTTACGAACGAGACATCTAGCCGTACCAACGAGGGACCGAGCGGACCTGATCGACAGTTTGAAATTCCAACCCCACAAATCCCCAAAATTTCGAAGTGGAGAATGCGGGGTACTAAGGGGTTTGTCTTCTGACGCGAATCGGCACAAGAAAACCATGGGTGAATCCCAAGACCTGAACTAGCGGGAGAACGGGAAGCCGTCTCTCAGTGACTCGTGACCGTGGCTTGCAGCTTCTTTCCGCTCTGCTCTACCCGCTTCTTCCAATCTTTGTGAGCGACAAATTTTCACGATTCCAGAATCGTTGCTTTTGGGGGCTTTCATGATGGATCGATGGCCTCTAGAGTTATCCTCTACCCGGGCTTAGGCTTCTCTGGATGTGTTTTTTGTGGTAACACGCTCGGAAGGCTCAAGATCTCTAATCTGTGGGGAATTTTGGATTTGACATTTCCCCGCATCCAAGCCTATTTCTGACAACTTCCTGCTCCTTTTTTCAATTCGATCGCAAGATCAATTGACGGAATCGGCGAGAAGGCCCCTAGTGGGATAGGGTGACTGCATCTAGTATGCGAACGTATCTATAAAAGACTGAACATTCGAGCGAGAGAATGCTAACTACTTCTTCTCTCACACTCCCACTACTATAACTGCTATCAAAATGTCGTCCACTGGCATCGATAAGCTCGAGTCTGGCACCACCGAGGATATCACCCACCGCGGCCACTTCGCCAATGCCAACGCGCTGCCTCCACCCATCGCTGCTCTGCCTCCTCCGTCTAATGGCGCCGTCTTGTGAGTTTACCGCTGTCACCTTAGCTGCGGGGTGAAATTTAAAACGAATTCGCAGGGGTCTCTTCTCCTTCGGTGCTACATGTATCACCCTGTGTCTATACAACGCGCAGGCCAGTGGAATTACCATTCCCAACGCGGTAGTTGGCATGGCTCTATTCGTTGGCGGTGTATCCCAGTTTACGGGAGGGGTTATCGAGTTTTGCCGCAGAAGCACATTCACCGGTTCAGGTTCGTAGGGTCCCACGCTTTTCGGTGCCTTTCTCACCCATTCTGTAGTCTTCTGCATCTATGGAAATTTCTGGCTGTCGTATGCAGCCGTTCTGCTTCCCGGAACCGGTATTGCAGCTGCGTATGACGGCGAGGCCAACATGCTTGGCGATGCGCTCGGTATCTACCTCGTCGTATGGACTATCATCACCGTCATGTTCTTGTGCGTTTCATCTTTAGGGTCCTATCAATTGCTAAGGACCACATCTAGGATTGTCGCTCTCCGGAAAACCGTGGCTTTGATTCTCTTGTTGAGTATCCTTGCTGCGACCTTCCTTCTGTTGGCCATAGCCCAGTTCACTGGAAGTTCAGCGTATGTATTTTCATCCCATCTAGGACACCGTATGTGCTAACACCTCGATCCTGTAGTGTTGCAAAGGCAGGAGGTATTGTCGGCGTCGTCACGGGCTTTGGCGCATGGTACGTCGGTCTTGGGGAGCTACTTGCTGCGGACCCCTTCCCACCTTTCCTGTTGCCTCAGGGGGTTTTCAAGCATTAGGGTTATGGATAAGGCGTTATAGCTCATTCAATTTCATATGGTAACAACGAGAAAGATTATGGAAGTCTGTAAAATGACGCTTTCACGACACTATTAAATTATATACTATAACCATGATGGTTTAACAACCAAGCTCGCTGAGAAAATCAATGATGGATGTTATAGATAACAAGTTCCGCATCGTGCTATCGCATCCCTGCATTACTCTGTTCATAATTCGACCTGAAATAATATGGGCGCGCTCTTTGAATGTAAAGTATATTCACTGGATGGTCTCGTTCAAGTCTATTTCATTCCAAACGGTGCTAACACCTGCTATGTAGTGGCCTTTGAAAGGTGCTACAACAAGTATCAGCGCGCGCCCAGCAACTAGGCACTAGTAGAGCTAGGCCTAGAACCCTGCATCTCAACCAATAAATTCTTGGCGCCGCTTTTTCTTTGGTCCAAAGGTGGGCATAATCCCAGGAACCCGTCCAAAGGGGCTGATCGAAGGCAAGAGAAGAAACTTCTGAGTCGGAGTGGAAAATATTTTTGACATTCTAAGTACTACGAATAAATATCAGATACCTGAAAAATCACTGGAATGACCCACCTGATTCTATGCGGGTGGCCGAGGAGTCGCTCAGGGCTTTTATGAGAATATGAGTTAGAAGTATACGTCCTGAGGCTCCGTGCAAAGAAACGTATCGCGTAACTCATGAATCATCTACTACTAGCTACATACCACCAAGGAAATCCATTATCGTTGCGTGATATCAGATAGAATCCAGTGATATTTTACCTTGGCCATAATCGACGCCCCCCCGAGTCACTGGTTGATGCCAATGATGGTCATCAGATACGAGGTTACCACGTGGTACCTTGCATAGCCCGGGCTTCGCAATGTAACTGTTCGCATTCGCCATCTTCTTCCATTTTTCTTGATCATTTTCCACTTTTAGTCTTCAAAACCGGAGGTATCCGCCTCCCTCGTGATGATATTGACTCCTCGTCGCTACTACATCGTATACATGGTAGCTATCGGTACGCCCGATCATCGCTGGAACCGCGTTCAGTGCCTTTTAACCCCGTATTTGTCGTTCGTCCCCTCCCCCGGTTGCCTGAACCACAGTTTTTGCTGCTCACAGGTAGCATTCGTGCATCAAGGGCAGCGCTCACCCAGCCAGTGCACCGTGCACGCTTGTCGGAATCGCAGTCCGAGTCGCCTTCGCGACGGAAATGGTCCTCGGTAATACTAGCAAGGTACGGATGTTCGCCGTGGTACACTTCGATCCCTGCTGCAGTGCAAGATGAACTTGGCGCCAGTCAAAGGGAGCTCTACTTGTTTTCTGTGCCTTTTTAGCGTATTCCAAATCTAATTCACTCGACGTCTCAATGCGTCGCTTGCAAACGCAATTGGCACCAACACTGCTACTGTTCCCACTTGATTTAACATGGACTTGCCCCTCTAGATGTATTCTTCCTGGTCGCAGTCTGGGGCCCCAGCTCTAGATCTCCAATCTGTGGGGCTCTTGAATTTGACATTTCCCCACATCAAGCCTATCTGTGACAGGTTCTTGTAGCTAGGGTCTCGGTCCTTTTTTTTCAGCTCGATCGTTAGGTCAATTGCCGGAATCGGCGGGAAGGTGCATTTAGTAGTAGGTGACTTGAACATGATGACCGCACCTGAGGGGACTTACCTATAAAAGACTGGACATTGAGCAAAAGAACTCCAACTGCATCTCTCTTGCCTGCTACTTGAACTACTTGGACTGCTATAATATGTCATCCACTGGCATCGATAAGCTCGAATTGGGCATTACCGAGGATATCAACCTTGGTTCTGTCCAAGGTCACTTCGCTAACGCCAATCCTCCGCCTCCATCTATGGCCACCACGCCTCCTCCGGCTAACGGCGCCGTATTGTAAGTTTATCACTGTAGCGTTAGATGCTCTACTAATGTTTAAAATGAACTCGCAGGGGTCTCTTCTCCTTCGGGTCTACCACTATTATCCTTTCTCTATACAACGCCCGGGCTAGCGGAATCACCATCCCCAATGTTGTGGTCGGCATGGCTCTATTCGTTGGCGGCGCAGCCCAGTTTACAGGTGGGATTATTGAGTTTTGCCGCAGGAGCACCTTCACCGGATCAGGTTCGTACGGTCACCCGCCTTTTCGGTGTCTTTAACCTTCTCAACTACCCTATAGTTTTCTGTATCTATGGAACATTCTGGCTGTCATATGCGTCCATCCTCCTTCCTGGAACTGGCATTGCGGCTGCATTTGATGGCGACGCCGACATGCTTGGCGATGCAATCGGTATTTACCTCGTCGTATGGTCCATCATCACTGTTATGTTCTTGTACGTTCTCTCTAAAGAACTACGCGATCCGCTGCTAAGATCCATGTAGGATTGTCGCCCTTCGGAAAAATTTGGCTTTGATTACAGTGTTGGCTATCCTAGCTTTGACCTTCCTTGTGCTTGGTATAGCCGAGTTCACTGGAAATTCAGCGTATGTATCCCCCTCTGAGTCGTATAAGTTTTGTATATACTCACGCTTTTGATCCTATAGCGTTGCAAGGGCTGGAGGTATTCTCGGTGTCATCCCAGGCTTTGGTGCAGTTTACATTGGTCTCGCGGACCTGCTGGCTGCGGATCCCTTTCCACCCTTCCTCTTGCCTCTTGGCGTTATAAAGCATTAGAGTCAAGAATAGAACGTTACAGCTATATCAATCTACATAATGTCGTACAACGAGAATAATTCTGAAGGCTGTAAAATAGCGTATTCATGTTACTTGTGGATTATCTACCAGTCGCAATAGTACTCTACGACAATTCTCATTCTGATGGGTGCTATGACCTGTACATCGCGCCTTCTCAGCTTACTTGACTAGGAAACCTATAAAAATTTACGCAGTTTGATCGGTATTGTCGCCTAGAGTCCACACATCCCTCAACGTCGAGTAGAAAACGATCTAGTTCAATTTCAATTCGAATCCCAACGGTAGTACTTGGTTCCGACTGAAAGGTCCTACAATTAGGTTCACCACAGGTAGGCCTGCACCTGCCTGCACCCTGAGGACTTGGCGCCGCTTTTTCTTTGGCCCAAAGACTAGGAACCCATTCAAACGACGAAAAACATTTTTGAAATGCAACTACGAATAGGTCTCAGATATCCATGTGTCATGACAATAACTACAATGACTCGGTACAATGACTCGGGCCCACCTGATTATATGTGGCTGCCCGAGCAGGTGGCCAGAGCCAGGTCGCTATGCAGATCCTTTTAACTGCACCGGAATTCAAAAAAAGGGTATCGCGTGACGCAGAAATCATCCACTAAAGTTAGGGCCCGCTATAAGGGAATCCGGGTATCGCTGCATTGTAATACCGGTGGACATTTCACCTTGTTGTGCGCGCATCCCCTCCTGACCTTCAAAGGTGGACCTATCACGCTCCTTATCAAGGGCTGGCTCTAATATCAATTCAGATACGGTATAGTGCGGGACCTGATATGGCCGGCCATCCCAGCAACGTCACCATTGTCCTTCTATAGTCGTTCTCTATCCACTTTTCACCCTTCTCATGAATCATAACGTGAAGCATCTGCCTTAGTGTGGCCATTACCGAGACGCTTGGACGGCGACTCGGTTGAGACATCGATGTACCGGCGTTTGTGTAAACATCCTCGTGAATCTTTCAATCCGCCAGAGCCCGTCCCGCCAGTGAGGATGTTGCCTAGATCGCTGCACTCCACAGAAAATTTTTTGAGAGCGCCAGGTGTAGTGACTTTCAAAACACCGATCCTTTGCATAATGGACAAATCGATTTAGGCTATTAATAGCTATCCAGACATATGCCCGAAGCAATTCGGCCAGGTTGGCGATGTTTAGGCTTCCCATATGTCAATGAGGCACAGATCCTTCGCCATCATTCTGTGCAGGCGAGCTGAAAGTCGTCGATTGAATGGCAGCTATCGAGAGTATAAGCTCAACAGATATACAGCGGGCGGAGAGTATCTGCTGTAGTAGCCGCCTGTAATGCCCACAAGATGGACCTATGCGAAGCCGAACGATCTGCGGTGCCGGGGAATGGCCGCAGAGTCCGATGTGCAGATAGCTAGAAAAGACCTGCAGGCAGTCGGTAGGAGGCTTGTCCATTGCGTGTCGAGCTGCGAGAAACATCAACTAGGGTCTTCGTGTACGTTTTGCTCATTGTTGTCATCCCTTCATGTTGACTCGGATATCTACAAATGTAAGAGTGAGCGTATCTTCGTCAAGGACCATCATTTAGCCCACCTTCGAGTCCTGTTTTTGGGAAACCACCGCCCATACGACCTAGTTTAAGATGGCATTTTGGGTACTAATGTGATCGAGGGGAGCTTTATTGAGGGAATTTTTCGGGGGAGATCCTATTGTACAGTCGCAAGCTTTCTCCACACGTTTCTGAGGGTAGATTGATGTCTAAAGTGAACTGTCCTTCAAACGATCTCAAGAGGTCCTGAGCAAACTCTTTAAGGCATAGGATCCTTTTCATTGTGGTCCCAGGTCGATATGACACGCTCCTAGGAATGAAAGCATTGCGGTACAAATATGAAAGAAAAAAAAACTCACTTGTGCAACTTCCGGGAGTTGAAAACGCATAAGCATATCCTTCCTGAATGGAAGGAGATTTCTCGTCATAGCGTACATAGAAAGTAACATTCTCTATCAAAGAGGGGTCGAACCATCGTTCAAATTGGGCGACAACTAGCCCATACAGAGAGGAATGTGAAGGGTGTCGACATAGGTGGCCGAATTGTCGTGATGGAAAAAGCTCAACAAGAGCCTTAACGATAAGCTGGCGCATCCAACTCGTAAATGGAGAAGTATCGTAATGTCTGTTTTGCAGTGTCGTTGAGCTCGACGATGTCCACGATAGTCTAAATATTACTTGTGAGTTGTTGCCTTGCAGGTTCTTGTCCATGTTAAGTACGTGGGGGTTGAAGTTCGGGCCGAAATCCTCCCACGCCACTCTAGTCTTTCTGTACAACTACGCTTCAGTTCTTCGTGGCCTGGATGACTCCATGGCTGGAATCATACTCCTTGTTTCGGGAAAATTGTTGCATGTCAATCAAAAGAAGAACGGAGTGAAATTCGAGCTCGTGGTGAAATACAATATCGCATAACACATCCACTATGTAGAACCTTTCACCTGGTAAACCGGCTTTATGACGTGCTCGCGGATCCAACAGAAGAGCCGTTAGAGTTCTTGCATATTTCGCTCAGACTGTCTTCATTGAATGTCATATTCGAGTCCGGTGACCCCGACGAGGTCGATGTTCCGCTATCGTCATCGTCTGACGCTCGTCTTGAGGACTGGCTTCTATACTGCCTCATCACAATCCGCAGGTACTGTATCATAAAGTCGTTCTGTTGCCATGTCAGATGGTATATGTCACGATAGCAGAATCGCTACGAACCTCGCGTTGTTTCTCCGCACTCCATGGAGTAAGCACCACGTCAGTCACTTCTGGCGTAAAGAATGCACCGCCAGGGGGATAATTAGCTTCTCTGTTCAAAAGTCACTATAAGTGAATCGGTGAAGAGACATGTCCGTACAACCAAGGCCCTTGGGTAAGAGCCTGACCAGCGAGCAGGAGACACTGTTTGACGGCCTTCGTGCATGTGTCTTGATCTTCCGAGTCTGAGATTATCTTGGATATGGGAGGTTTCTCGGGATTCTTGGAGACGTCAGGGAGGACGGTCCACCAACGGTCCCCTCCGTCTTCATGATCCATTTCAAGGGCGCTTTGCTTGATCTGACGACTGTTACTACAGCAATGAAAACTTTTACAGATGGTAACACATACTTCCTCGAAGAAATCTATTTCTGCCTGCCGTAGGGGACGACCGTTGGCGTTGGTGATGAGAATGGCGCGGGTCGTCTGATTGTCGCCGCTGTCCTTCAGTTTCCAGTTTTCTGCAATGTAATACCACCGACTGCCTGTGATATCCGAGTTCATTTGCGTTATGTTTTCATTTTTTGGTCCGCCGTCCAGTTGCACTGTCATGGTTGTCTCGATACTGCTCACATCTGACCGGGAGTGCTGTGTAGAATCAGATATAGGGCTAGATATGTGAACACGTCAAAGATGCACATAAGTATGCCGTGAAAAATCACTCACATTGCAGATGTTGATATAGCGAATGTCACACAAATAAACAGGCGCCTGAGATAGACTAGCTTCATGGCGTACCAGACGTGATGAAGGCGGAGAGAACCAGCTCTGTTACTCAGCTTCATCGGAGTCATCGGTTCTTTTATATACCCAAGTTAGCACTGCACGCCCGTGCATGGATGCCATCACGACGACGTATTTCGGTGATCGAGGCAGTTCAAAATCTTTTGATTACGATGGCATACTGATGAGAGACCGGCAAGGCTGCCGTGAGAAAGACCACAGAAAGGACGGCGACATGCAAGTGCAGCTTGAAAGAGAGTCCGTTCGGTCCGAGCTTCCGGAGAGCATCGGGAAGCGATTTCTAACATGTCGCTTCTGCCCAGGCTACAAGGAGGTCGACACGTTCGGGCCGGACGACGACTATGAAGACGAAGAAGAGGTATTCTATGTCACCCTCGATCTCGGAAGCGTCGCCACCATCTCTACTTCCCAGCTCAGCAAGCTACCTCATTGGTCTCGACACACCCACTGCGTTTTTGCAGCTTTCTGGCACGGGCGACACGAATCTTTACTGGGAACCGAACTGGTGTTTGCTGATGGCAAATGTAAGAGTCCTTAAATCCCAATGCTCTCCGGTTTCTCACATAGACAGACGCATCTGCCGACAGGAGTAAACGGACTGTAGCATGTCTCGCGAGCACCAAAAGGAGAAAGAGCCTCAGGCCGAAGACAACGGGAGACGCGCTGGATCAAACGACCGGAAAGCAGGCACAACCTCCATAAAAGAAGCGGACCAAGAAAAAGGCAGAAGATAGCGCTGAAGGTGAAGGTGCAAGGTCGACGAGGAAGAGCGACAGGAAAAGGAAAGAAGAAATAGGAGGCTCTGTTTATGTAACGATCATAGGTCTCGGCAAAATCCGCAAGACTACTTAGTAGCAAGTTACACTTCATTTTCTCCTGGCAGGACGACCGTCAAGCGGAACCACAGCACATGGCTAGGGCTGTGGACCCGGCCGTTCCTGATTGGGACCTTGCGCCGGTAACAACACCACAACACCAACACCACAGCAGCCACGAAAGTGTGCTCCTTTTCTTCTGGTTTGTGCTTCTAGATTAAGAACAGCTGCCAAAGGCTTCCTTCGAGAAATCATTAACAGCGGTGGTGCGAAGTTCGTCTGAAATTTCATTCTGGAATACCTATTGGAATGATTGACTCGGAGCGAAAACTGGATGAAGACTGGATTGATTGGTCATCACCGCTGATACAACTCAGCGAAGGCAACAAACAGGCTGAATACTGCTGAGTAAACTGGCCCGAAGACTCATCACCTCCTTCAATTCATTTTGCTCGGCGATATCATCTCGTAAGGTAAATTCTGATGTGCAGGCGGCCCATTCTACGATCTACTTCGGAACCGATGACCTAGGCAAATTATGTACCTACATTTATAAGTACCTGCCCTTGTCGCGATGGAGCCCACAGCTTCATGGACCAATCCCTCTACAAAGACTTCGTCACTTCTCGCGGTTTCACCTACCACTACCTATTCTCAGTGGGGGATGTCTCCAAGCCTGTCCTGCTTTTCCTTCATGGCTTCCCAAGCACCTCATACGACTGGAAGCATCAGATAGGTTTTTTCAAAGAGAAAGGCTACCCCCTCATCGTCCCAGACATGCTGGGATATGGAGGAACGTCCAAGCCCGTCGATGCCATGGAATACAGATACAGATTAATAGCCCAGGATATCGTGGAGATCCTGGATACTGAGAAGGTTGCGCGCGTTGTCGCTATTGGGCATGATTGGTGCGGGCGTTCATCACCTTACTGGTCTCCATAGGTTCACGTGAAGTTTACGCAGGGGCTGTGTCGTAACCAGCCGCTTAGCGGATTATTATCCCGATCGCTGCTTGGCATACGGATTTCTCGCTGCTGGGTACTTCCCAGCCTCACAGCCCTTGACATATGAAGCAACAATGCAGCTGGTACGCCACCTTCAATGACCTAACTAACCTTGCTCACCGACTCGGACGATAGATGAAGTCAATGATCGGCTCCGAGTTGATTGGATATTGGGATTTCTTCGCTGAAGACGGCGCCGATGCAAAGATTAACGAGAATCTCGAGTCGATGTATAGCCTTCTGTTCTGTGCCGATCACAATCTCTGGAAGGACTATATACAGCCCATTGGTGGGCTAAGGTCGTGGGTAGAGGGCAACCGAACGACTGCGGTCGGTTTGTACTTGACCGAAGAGGTGTGCTGAATTCAGTGTGTTATGTACGCAAATGCTCATCATTCGATGCAGGATCAGCGTATACAGAAGGAGGAGCTACGCAAGGGTGGCATGGCGGGTCCGCTTTGTTACTATAAAGTCGTGCGCACTAGCATCATGACAGATGACTCCAAAGGTAAACCACAGTGCATCCTTGGTTCGAGTCCTTTGTGCTTACATACTCTTGAAGCAAATCCTCCCAAGGTAATGAAAGTGACCAAGCCCGTTTTCTTCGGCGGTGCTTCGAAGGACTATGTCTGCTTTGCGAGTATGAACCTGGCAGGCACAAAAGCAACTTGTGAAGATACGACCGCCCATGTTTACGATGCGGGTCATTGGGTTCAGATGGAGGCCAAAGATGAGGTTAATCGAGATCTGTTGGCGTGGATTGAAGCCAAGACAGCATAGAAGTTGATGCAATGAAGTTAAGATAACAAGGATTGTACCAAGTAGTAGTCGAGAAATTTTCTTCCATATGATCAGCAACTGCAGCCATGCGCAAATTACCATCACCCCAGGTCATCCATGTACTCTCGTAGTAGTCATCACTATCATTGTTGTCGTTATCATCAACATGAATGAATAAACCCACGCACTCCACGCCGACAACAATACTGGAACTCGTTCCCAACGGTAATCCAGTCTCCTTTCCTCCGAACGTCTTCTGCCACGGCGTATAAAAAAAGGCCATTAGTGTATCGTCCCGCTCTCTGATGAACCGCGCATGCATGTTGCGCAGCTCTGCCGGGCGGGCGGGATCGGCCGTCACTAAGGTCGGACAGAATGTAAGAAGAATTCGATTTTTGAGGTGCATCGGAGGAAAAAGGACGAAAAAAGCTGGTCATTGCTTGGGCGAGAAGAGTAACAAGAAGCAAGACCGCAGATGGTCACATATGTACTTATGTGCTGTAGGCTTTCCACTCATTATCAAGGATAGCTTGACGACTAGGCGCCAAAAAATGATAGACTAAAGTGCGTTCGAGGAAAATTTCAAGGAATTCCAGATGGTAAAGGATAATGTTCTGACGAATGAGTAGAACCCGTATGTCATCGTCATGACGGTCAGGAGAGAAGGTGCTCGGTAATTCCCGAGCCTGACGACCACTTCCTTAGCAACGGCTTGCACCTCAGTCCTCAGCAATGGAGAAACGGCGACACTGCCTTTCAAAATGACCTGGTAGAAAAAGGGCCATTTGAACATCGACGGTACCATGTGGAAGTGCCGGTGCTTTCTCCGTCGCTGTTCATCCAGTGCGTGGACAATGATCGGTCAACGCTCATCTGGTCGATAATCCATTGTAGTTGGCGGACCAGGGCGGTGCTGGAAGAGTCGTAAGACATAGATCGTCAGCAGCATTAAAGTCGAATATACATACCTCTAAGTGACGATAAAAGTAATCAATGTCTTCTGTGGTCTGTCGAGCTTGGAAGTAGCCTACGAAAACCGCACCGCCATGAATAATGTTAGTAGTTTGTTCATTGCGTATAGCATCGAGTCGTCTGGAAAGCTCCCGATACATTTCCTCTATATCCCCCTTCCGGAAACTGACAGGCTTCTGATGTCGGATGGCAGCGGGCATGGAGGCTTGGAAACTAGTTTCGAATGCTTGCATACTACCTAGTAGAGCTGCGACGATGACATGTTGAACGTAGGCGACCAGCTAGCTGACAGATTGCTGCAGCCGGCTGCCAATAAATACCTAAAGAGCGTCAGACGATTGATATGCAGACGTTTGCGCGGCTACTTACGACAATACAGTAAAATTAGTGACGCCGATTGAAATTTCCTGAACCCAGCCACAGGGTGGTAGAAAGTCTGGCCGAACTCTGATTTGCAAGTCGAATTCAGGGTCTTGCGAGAAGAGCGGAGAGGTTCTTCAAGGTAATGCTCAAATTGAGAATAACGGAAAAGAGAAATGTCATGAATTGGCTTACTTATTGATTCTCCAGCTATCTACCTTCATCCTTGAATCATGGAAAGTGCAGAGTGGTGCAGAAGGACCAACCCGGCGATCTTGGTTGGATTGTAATTTTTCACAAGAGGCTGAGCATCGCAATGATATGGCATGCCAGTCAAGGTTCGAGATTCTGAAGCAAAGGGCGACGAATTCAATGGAAGTCGCAGAGGGATTATTACCAGGCGAATTCTGGGAATCCTGCCTTTGCTACCAGATTTCGCTCGGCAAAGATATCCGAATACTCGTCCTCTGGCCATTGTGTGTGATGCACGCACCGATATTCATCCACAGTACGATGCCTCGGAGACGGTCCAACTTTGGCGCACCAAACAGGAGGACGTTCGCGCAAAGGCGGGGGTAATCTGGACAGAAGGCCTCCCTGTACACCTATCTCTTCTGACATTTAGGCGGTCCAACCTCCCGTTAAATACTTCAACCATTGGTAATGAAGGAAGATGTAGAGCTGATGCTTGAGGATTGCTTGAAGAACGAGTAGATACAAATTGGATGCACGACATGGCAGTCAGAAGAAACGGCGCGGTCTCCGCGGACTCGTAGATGGTACCCCGGTCTCGGTTGTTTCCGAATCCCACTTTACCCGCATACACCCACCTCCTCAGCCTTCACCACGATGAGCACCTCAGCAACGAAGAAAAAGAACCCATCGTCCTTTGTATCCGACTTACGAGAGGTCGTATGGACATTTGCTGGCGTAGGAAATGAGAAGGTGAGAGTACAGTGTTGCTCAGCTCTTTTTCTATTTTTATTCAAGTGCACACAGGGCTCTCACAAATCTGGAAATTTCAGGGAAAGGCGCCGAGCGCTGGCTGGTGTTTGATAACCGTCGGTGATGTCTTTTCGGTTGAGTGCTCCTTCATTGCCGTCGTAGTGTACTGACCATGTTCACAGGCCAACGTCCGAAGATCTCTTTGCTCTTGTAATTGGAATCGACAGCTATGCTGAACGCAGAGCCCTCACTGCTTCAGTTCTGGACGCCAAAGCCATCGTAACCTTTTTGAAGAGCATTGGTGTTCCCGACCGGAACATCATCGGGCTCTATGACGCAGAAGCTACATTTGACGGTATCCTGAAAGGATTTGAAGCCCTTGCCACGCGTGGAGACATCAAGAAGGGACGTTCCTCTATCTTCATCTATTTTTCCGGACACGGCACGTCGGATTACAAGTCTGCTCTTCCAAAGAATCAGGAGCGTTATTGGTCAGGATGGGAGGAGAATGTCATTGAGCAGATATGCCCTCAGGATATCGGTCGAATGCCCGGTATTCCAGATCGCATGGTAGCTGCCTGGCTCAACAAGCTGTCAAAGGAGAAAAGTGATAATATTGTGCGTTCATTGTCGCACGTAGACGATTCGAGCTAACCAACAGTCTACAGATCCTAATGCTGGACTCCTGCTACTCTGCTGGGATGACTCGGGCAGACGATGGAGGGCAAGGCGATGATGACGAGTTTGAAACGCGAACCATTCTCGACCCTCCGTCTCTCTCTTTCAGCGACGAGATTTGGTCTCGCATACCTCCCATCGGCGAGGCAGATATCCTTACCCAAGATCAAACTCCTTCTGAGTCACGCCCGACAAGAAACCCGTCAGGCTTCGAAGTCATGTACAATCATTCTCATGTCCTTTTAGCGGCCTGCAGCAGGGACAGCAAAGCACAAGCGAAGAAACACAAAGGCGGCGTATTCACAACCGCCGTCTTGGAGGTTTTAGAATCAGTGAGGACTCGGGGTCAAAGCATTTCAAGTATTAGTTATGTTTCCCTCATGGAGGGACTACATCGACCGTATGTACAAGTCATTTCGGTCGTCGATTCAACACATTTTGACATATACCTCTAGAATCAGTCGGCTTCTACTGAGTCGTAGTGGCGTACCTGTCGGTACGCAGTTTCCTCATTGCGAAGGCTTCGGCAGTAATCGCGGCATTTTCAGTCATCAGGTGGTCTTCATCGATAACGAGCTTGTACGAGTGACAAGGAGTGGTAGTCGGATTTTTCTCTCCGTCGGTCATGCTCAAGGAGTTACCCCAGGCTCCGAGTACTCCGTACATTGGGAGAGAGACATGCCAACAGCTTCGAGCGCACTCCCAGGAGCGGTACTACAAGTCTCCAACATTGATACGTTTCAAGCAGAGTTGATACTTCGCGGCATGCCACTTTCTCACTTTCCCGAATCCTGCTTTGCAAAATTCATGAGAGCTCCTCACAGCTCTCCGCTATTGAATGTGTTTTGCGGCGACAGCATGTGGGTTCGGCATGTCGTTGGACAGAGACAGGATATCCGATGGGTTGGTCGTCGCGAGGATGCTCAGATGGAGCTCGTCATTGACAATCGGGAGGTTGCATTTCACTCCCTCACTCCGGTGGGAGGCAAAATGTACAGCTGCGAATCAGGACGCATACCTAGATGGATCAGGACTTCGGCTGGGATGGAGGAGAATAGAAGTCGGGTGATGGACGTCCTCCGCTGGGCCAATAGATTCTATTATCATGTGAATCGACACTCCGTCATTTCGGGTATTTCGTTGGAACTCCATGCATTGGAGAAGGTTTCTTCGACAACTCGTGACAAAGACGCATCCTACACTCGGATTGGGCAAAATTTGTTTGATAGACACGGACAGGCAGTCATCAATATCAATAACCCAAAAAGGCCTTTTGGGGTGACGCTGCATAACAGAACCGGCATTGATTATTATCCGTACTTTTTTGCTTTCGAGTCTGATTTGTCGATATGTACGTCCAGTACTTTCTGTCTCTTCCTTATGAGCTGACAGGTGCCCAGCTTCATACCCTTTCGACGAGCCTCAGTTCAGCACTGTGTCCGGGCGGTCCGACATCGTCGACTGCCCGCTTCCAAAAGGATCGTCAATGACTTTAGGATGTGGATCTGCGAGCAATCCGGTTTGCTTCCCGCTTCTACCAGGAATGGATCATGATGTTACGGTGTGGAAGGTTTTCCTGACCACAGATCGCGTGGATATGGGTTCGATTGGACAGAGCGCCGAAATTATTTGGGGAAATAAGAGAGTGGATGTGAAAGATCCGGAGCACTATGTGCAGTATTGGGGCGATGTTTCTGGGACGGTTGAAAAGTTGAAAAGTTATTGAGATGTAGTGGGCTATGTTAGGCACGGGGAGATCGCCCGGAATGGAATAGCTCATTTCCTTAAGCGCCCAAGTTACTAAGCCATGGGAGAGCATCAAAAACACTCTCCTCCGATTCGATTATCGTTGTAACTCACTCTCCGCTCGCGATATCAAGAAAAACTTGGTATGGCCTGACCTTTATTTTAGTCCCTCCTTGCTTACTTGGCCTTTGTATCTAGGAATGGCGGACACCTTGCTACGCGACGAGGCGATCTCCTTACTCGCTCAGTTTGCTCAACATGATGACGCCAACATACTTTCCCAAGCCATAGCTCGGTTGAAGCAGGCATTATCTCTCGAACCCCGGCCACATCCTGATCGACCCCTCACTCTGAATAAGCTCGGATGTGCATTGAAGACGCAGCACGACGTGTCGTCGGATCTTAGCATTCTGAAGGAGGCCATCGGTTATCATCGGGAATGCCTCCAGCATCGGCCCAAAGGTCATGAAAACAGAATTCAGACGCTGAACAACCTCGCCATTGCCCTTAGAGCCCTTCGTGTCTCTGCCGATGACGTGGATGCCGGCGACGAAGCTATCGCACTGTTATGGGAAGCTATCACCACGCGTGATGTCCCTGCAACCACCCGTAGGGTGTGCAGTTTCAATCTCCGGCGCGCCCTGAACGAACATTTCGCCCAAACCAGACCTCGTATACATGCGGAACAGCTGCGAGCCCTTAGCGTCGAGCAAACGCTGCTGGCGGCAGAGCTACAGTCAGACTTCCGAGAGCATGCGATAGCTGAATATGAGCTGGCATGCACGCTCTATGACATCGCAGATTATGGAGCTGATGCTGACGAGACCTTCCTTGGTCTCGAAAAATCAATCGATATCTTCCAGCGCATTTATACATTGTATATGAATGACCCACCTTCCTTTCCTTCTGAAATCGACCTTCTGCCTGTGGCCGATGCGTTCAGGAAGCGCTTTGAACTCAAACGCGGCATCGCTGATATTGAATTTGCGATTATGGTATTGGAGACATTACGCGCTGCCACGGATGGTGTGCATATTGAAGCTTCAATGAACCTAGCAATCATCCTTTCCAGCAAATTCAAGGTCGTGCCGTCTTTGGGTTTACTGGACCGAGCTTTTGAGATTAACGAATCTTTGCTCGAGCTACCTTTCGATGTCATGGACATCAAGCATCGTGCGTCAGTTTTACATGACAAGGGGTTCATACAGCTCTACCGTTTCCGCCATTTGCAAAGTCGAGGGAAGGTGGACAAGACGTTGCTTTATGATGCGATGGAATTTCATGTCCAAGCGCTTTCCTTGTATCCATTGCCGTATGAGGATAAATATTACGATATGCTCAATCTTTCCAACACCCTCCTTCACCTGTTTCGTGCTACCAGACAACATGGCCTGGTCGAAGCGCAGAATGTAGCCATCGCAAACATTAATTCACTCCCTCCCGACCACCCACACCAACATATTCTCCAAGTACATTTGCAAGAAATCAATACGCACTCCGATAAATGGATTACATATCGGGACGACCGTATTCCTCGCGAGTACATGAGAACGGCGAAGTCTGTTAGTACACCCATCGTGGAACGCGTTCTGGCGTCGGAACATCTATGCACTTATGCCCTTAAGGATCCAGACATGCATGAGGAGGACGCCGAGCAAGCTTTTCAGATGGCCATAGATCTTCTACATCAACTGGCATTCATTGGATGGGACCTCGAGTCTCGATATCGTCGGCTGAGTTCCATCGCTACAGTATTTGCCTGTGACGGTGCAGCGTGGGTGTTGCAGAAAGGAGATATAGGACAGGCAGTAGAATGGCTTGAACAAGGACGGTCTATCCTCTGGCTTCAACTTCTTCAGTTTCGCCAACCGTTTGATGACATAGTCCGGGAATCTTTACCGGACGAGCTTGTCAGGCGGGCTATCGATATTGCGAACAGGATGGATCGTTCAGAATGGGAGAATTCAGGGAGTGCGCTTGAACAGGTGGATCTCGCAACGCAGTGGGAAACAGTTATAGCTGAAATACGACAGTACAAGGGATTCGAAGATTTTCATCGTACACTTCCCTTCTCTGAGTTGTTGGCAGTTGGAGAAGAAGGCCCCGTTATCCTCCTCACATCCTCAGAGCACTCGCCCTACGACTGCGACGCCATAATACTAGGTCCAAACGACTTCCACAAGCACGTATCGATTCCCAACTTCAAACACGGCGATGTGACAAACCTACATGTCACTGTCTCCCAGAGTGTTCCAAGACGTATGGGTAGGGTACAAGAAGAGAAGAGTGGGATGCAGTCAGTTTTGGAGGCTTTATGGAATAATGTTATCATTCATCTCCTTCCCACCTTGGATTCTTTGGGTGGAGAAAGGATTTGGTGGTGCCTGACTGGAGCTTGGGTTGGCTTACCGTTGCATGCTGCAGGATTATACGACGAGGACAGTCCCCAAGGTTGTAACCTTCCCGACCGCTACATATCTTCCTACATTCCGACGCTATCCTCTTTGATCAATGCGCGACGGCGTAGTACAACGATTACCATCCCTAGGACTCTTATCCTTGATCAGTCGCACGAGCTCGAGAAAGCCAAAGTAGAAACCCAGCTAGTGCAAAGTATTCTGCCTGACGGATCGACGACGAGATTGTCGAATGATGAGGCGGCTGTGTTTGCAGTACGGGATATTCTGCCGTCATACTCTTGGTGGGTTTCCTATGTGATCGAAACTGCCACCGCCATTAATACTCTCCCTTCATTCTGCAGGGTCCACTTTGCGTGTCACGGTCATCTCAACGAAAGAAATCCTTTTTTGAGCGGGTTCAAGTTGTGGGACGGAGTTCTCACTTTGTCGGACATGGTGCGCGCTACACCCCAGGATCCACAGTTTGCGTTTCTGTCCGCGTGTAGCACGGCGATTTCGGCCGACAGAACACCAGATGAGTCTCTCCATCTGTCTGCCGCGATGCAGTTCTTGGGTTATCGCAGTGTAGTGGCGACGTTGTGGCCAATGGGAGATGCACAGGGACCAATTGTCACTGAGCATGTGTATAAACACCTGACGGAGAAGGGTGCCATGGATGTTAGGCAAGCCTCTTTCGCGTTGCGCTCAGCAGTGAGAGCACTTCGTGACCAAGGACTGTCGGTGGAACAGTGGGCGCTCTTCATCCATAGCGGTATATGATGTGCCTTTACCTTAATTAGCGGTCTTTCCTTTTACACACTCACGACAGCGTCATCCCCGCCGTAATCGAGTTTTCTTGGACTATTGTTATAATATATTACACTTATAATCTCTTCCCGTCCATTCGGACACCGCCAGTACCCTCTGGTTGCTGGCCGCATTGGCAATTTAATTTGGTTTCTTCACCTGTTTGGTACCCCCTGCATTGTTTGTGGTGTTCACGGTCGATGTCGGCAGTTTATCGTCTCCTCTGTCCTCGAACCTACAGGACTCAGTGAGGTGAAGTGCTAACGCCCGTCCGCGACACACTCACTCGGAGTCTGCCACAATCTTTGGTTCCAAGCTGGTTGATGAATGAGTCGCGGTATACGATGACCCTACATCTGGGGGTGAGACGCCAAGCCAGCTCAACAACTATTTGGACACAGACCTTCGGCAGGACTGGGCGCCAAATTTGACGCTACTGTTCCCACACCCTGGACGTCGTTTCTGTCGTTTCCATCCTTAGATCTTGTAGAATGCCAGGATGAGGGCGATGCATACTCACGTTGTGGTGGTCATTGCTCTGATCCTTTCAGCGGTCCCTGTGGCTCGTGAAGGCTTTATCTGTGAAGTTGAGCGCTTGTTATTTCGAAGGCAGGAAGGCGCCTAGCCTCGTAATAGTCCAGGTGTATCGGACTTTCTCGTGACATACATATAAAAAACAACATGATAAGGAAGTGCCGCCGAACCGTACTCGCTGCCGATGACGTGAAACACTATAATTATTGTCTACATGCATGCAGCATGCAGATCAGTCACTTGACAAGCACCCTGCGCAAGAACTCTCGAATCGACAGTAGCCATTGCCGCCGAGCGTCAGTGGAAGATACCCATCCGTAGAAAATGACCAAGCTGCCCAAAGCAATCCATGCCATACTAGATAGCACAAGAGTCACTGGTGCAGTGTCCCATAAACACATGATCGCAAATGCAGCGACGAAAAAGAAGATCCTAAACCCAGTAGGGATGACGATCAAAACGAGGATTTGAATCGAAAGAAAGCACCCACCCCCACATGAGCAAGGCGTACGGAAGACTATAGATGATTGCGATGTTTTCATATGCGCAAGAAGAATCTTGATACGAGTTCATGATCTTTACCTGTTGCAATAGCATCAGGAAACAGTTAATGTTACACTTGGGCAAAAACGCACAGCCTCGTCAGCCGAGATATTCGGTCTTGTGTCGTTACGGCGGAGAAGTAACAGAGCAAAGAATATGCTTCCAAGGGAAGAAAGGACCGAAAGGTATATTACAATCTTGAGAGGCGAACTAGTCGGACCATTATCGACCGATTGGATAGATAAAACCGCGACGTCTACACTGATGAGAACTGTAGACTGGTATGCACATCAGCGTTGATCGCCTTTATTATTGGATTCGGAAGACTTACGTATAGAGTCAGGTGCGACCAGTCTTTGCAAATCTTATCGATAAACTCTCTCCAGGCCACTTGGCTAAGTAGCCCGTCCGACAACATGGATTCGATCTCGCGAAGGTGGGCACAAGGTGCAGCGAAGAGTAGGTATTTGAGTATGTGAAATAGGAAGGAGCGTTTGTGAACCTTATTCTTGTCGTAAATGGAGGTACCTCGATTGAGACGTGCGACAGGTTCACCGTAAAAGTGAAGGAAGCGTTCGTGAGCTAGTCGGCAAGAGGGTTTGAGTCTCTGCCATGGGGTGTAGCAGAATAAAAAGTGCGCACCAAAGTGCTTCATGAGGATGTAAGCAATCCGAGAAACCCCGGATGCAGAAATGTCACTGGTTTCTCCATTCTTCGCAGGAAGAAGTTGTAGCATTCCGCGTAGCTCCTCTATACTATAAGAAACGGTGGACGTTGATGATACTATACTATCTGGGAACCCTTCAGTGGGAGTATCGCAGCGGAGAGTTACTATGACTCACCACCAATGGCATGGAGAATGATATCTCTGAGTTCATCGATTACTGCTTGGGACGCACATCGAGGAGACGGAAAGAGGGCGCAGTGATGCCTGCAGGAGGAACTCATTAGCAATCACACTCACATTAGTTTCGATTTGCTCGTACCAATATTGTGTCTGTATTTCTTGTACTATAGGTATCCAATCAGTGCACGAAATGTGAACAACCGTATGCATATCAGTACTGACGAATATGATCCGACGAAGTGACCCCATTGGTCTTTGGCCAAAGACGCTCCGAAGATTTGAATTCGTCCAACCAGAACACTGTTCGATTTGCGTGGTAAACAAAGTAGTATCCGCAAATCGTCCTCTTCGTCTCGCTGAGAGTGACATCCAAAACGAGGTCTACTTTTTCTGTGTCAAAGGACACTTCCGTGATATCATGGCGCGCCAGGTATTCGTCAACTTGGTCTACAAATTGCTGAACAGCTTGTAATTTTTCCGGATCAAACAGATAGGCGTCGGTGTAGACAGTAAATAGCTGTGCGTCAGTTTAAATCAGTGTCTGGGAAGAGGCGGTGAACGAAGCATACATCATGCTCGCAGCGGAAATAACGGGCCCCTTCAGGATGGATGTAGGAAGTCCATGGTTGAGGGGTTTCGCTTCTACAGGGGGTTGAAGTTCATCCGTGCAAAAGATAGGTGGGCTTCATACCGAGCGAACGAGATTGTCAATCTAGCGATGTCATAGCTGATGTGTTTGTCTTCTCTGGATGGAAAAGTGCTCAGTATTTGGATGCTTCATAGAATCAATGACCTACACTTCATCTGGCCGGTGGTATCGCTCGAACTCCGTGGGAGCAATGGGGTAGAATAATTCTCCGATGACAGAGCATGCATTGGAGATATCTTCTGGCAAGGACTTCTCTGACTCGCCAAACGTTGTTGTGGTGTCAGGTGATGGTAAAGCGGTATCCACAACGTTGACATGCTGGGACACGATACTCGAATTGCCAGCCTCTGACAATGATCCAGAGTGTGGTGTCGTGCCCGCCAGGTCATCGTGACTTGACCTTGACTTGTGCAAGGCCTCGTCGGACATGAGTATAGGAACCACATGTGCGGGTAGACTACTCGAACAGTGGGTATCTGCCTGCAAGTTTCTGGTTGTCGAGCTCGTGTATCCCCGTCCCAGGAAACGCAGGGACTGCGATATACACTGCTTTGTTCGGGGAGGGAGAAAAATGAAGAGGCGCCCCAAGAGGTTGCAAAACGAGTAAAGGGATGTTCGATTATACAGTAGCGCAAGCTTCGAGGTGCTTCGTTGTCTGAATGAAAACCAGATACGGCGAATTAATGCAAATAGAGTAGAGTCTTGACAAGTGAGCATTGTACTGCGAGACAACAGAGAAGTCAGATGAAAAGGAGAGGAGAGGTGTAGTCGGACATGTGTTCTTATTTCACGAAGATAAAATGCTGTAAGCTGTAAATGAATGTGTTGAGCATGGCGAGCGTTAACCGCAAGCCACGGACTATATTTAGATTACCGGCACATACCTTTTTAGTAATATTTTTTCGCCGCGGCATCTCAGTGTTCAACCAACGTCTTCACACTGAGATGTACGTGTATACTCGTTATATTCCCTTTATACTATTGCTAATCGTACCTATAGATATATTCCATACTGATACATATCCTATAGAATCTTTTTCCCTCTCGCAAACGTGTCTTCCTTTCGCGTACGACCCGATCCACTGCTCAAGAGAATGATCGTTAGTCTTCTGATGGAGCATGCTGTGACATTCGAGAGACCGAACCGACTGACCAAGGTGTACCAAGTTGGCGCCTCATGGCTGAGTTTACCGAGAGCCGCCTGAACCGCTCTAGCTATATTTGCATAACGGTATCTGGCATTTAGATGACGCCGGGTAGCCAGCGCCTATAAGTATCTAGACCCAAATACAATCAGTCAATATTCAAAGTCGGTCTACCACTCACCCTGACGTCCAAGTCCTGGAAAACTGCCAAACGCTGGGATCGTATGTGGCATTTCCTTGCTAGTTCTGGATATATCACGTGGCGGAGCTGGTCGCATACCGTTTAGATAAGGCGCACAGATAATGTACCATGGCGAAGAGACTCACCAGTATGGCCACTGCCATTCTGGTGGGCACCATCATCGTAAATGAGCATGCAGGGACGCTCATATTCGCCCAAATTTGGTAAAGCAGGGTCTTACGCTTCCTCCAGACGGTTCACAAACTGTTGGGAGACAACAGGGGCAACAAGAGGCCGTTTGAGTGGAAATAAGGGAACTAGACCATGCATTAAACATGTCGGCACATGCAAGACACCGCAAGGAGCCTCGAATTCGTTGTAATTGGAAGAGGAGCCGATCTTGAAGACCTTGTAACAACACATTCGAAACTTCCACGTCAGGGCTTGTCGCGATGACGGTAGAGCGAAATGATCGCTTGGTATTCGATCCAGTGGATTTAATCCGTCCTTGAGTGCGAAGTACGTCAAAATCCGAGTGTTTTGAATTATAGAAATTATTCACCTTTCCTGTATGCTGTAATGTTGCTGCCATCGATACTCGGAAACAATAAAGCGAAAAGAATATAGAACATGTTTGACACATGTCTGAACCTGGATGCCATGACAGAGGAGTGCCGAGTGATACTGCTCGTAGTCATCAGTCTCTACACATGAGAAAGCGAGCCAAAACAGATACGCGCATAAGTTTTAATGTCGGATTTGCATCTTGATGTGCTCGTTGAAGACGGCAATGTGCAGCCACAGCTGGCGGTAGTACTTTAAGCTTGAGCAATGGCATTGACAACCAATTGTTGACAACGAGCGCGTCGTTTGGCGGTGACACGTGGTGGCTGTGCTATGAAATACGGTCACGTAGTGCTGACACGGCTGACGTCACTCACGCAGATGTCTCACAAGCTGCTACCAAGTCCGGCGTATATGCACCCCTTTTCTTCGTTACCCCCACTATGGAATTGCCAACGGCACCCTTTATTGTACCCTCTGCGTTAGCCGCGAATTCCAGCAAATTTCCGAGCTGGACAAGGGCGGCCCTGGTGGATGACCTGCCTTCACCTACCAGTACTCCCGCGGTGGAGGCTCAGAGAGAAGTTATTACGCGCTTTGAGCTCCTCGAATCTTTGGAGGTGCGTTGAGTTGCTAATGGCGAACCTTTCTTGTCGATGACACGCTGTGCGCTTTCTAGAAAAGACTCATTGCAGCCACGGATGACCCGCTAGAGGGTCCCATGACGCAAGAGTTTGCTCGGAAACTTTTGGCGGCATATGCAGGACGATTCACTTCGACCGCGGATGATAATAAACTCGCACACGTGTGGAAACACCTTGCAGGCGTTCATGCAAACCTCGCTTTCTCTATCGATCCTGAAATTTG
This sequence comes from Armillaria solidipes, assembly GCA_022818035.1. NCBI lineage: Eukaryota > Fungi > Basidiomycota > Agaricomycetes > Agaricales > Physalacriaceae > Armillaria > Armillaria solidipes. The sequence continues at coordinate 2,415,864 of JAIWYQ010000001.1, read as the reverse complement.
TTTTCAACCCAGCGAGTCCACTACGCGAAGTCCAGTAGACGAACTCATGCTACTGGCTGTACGAATGTTGTCCACGATGCAGATTCTGGGTCTAATAAGGTGCATCTTCAGGTAGTTTATCGCGTTGGCGTTTCTGATGTCTGTCGCAGATATCAACATGATGTCATGATGGCAATGGCAAAGACCTACCACTCTCCTCCCCCATTCGTTATTTCCGAGTCCTTTACATGCGGTGGCCAGGCCAATTACCGGGTGTCGACTGAGGATGAAACCGAAATCGACCAATTTGCATACAATCACGATGTTACAAAGGAGGTTTCTACCGAAGCCGGCTCGGATATCTGTTACTTCCTTTTGGCAATGTTTGCGATCGAGTACAACAATGATTCGGCCGCTGCTTTCCATCAGCTCCTCATGGACTTTGCAGCTATCCTCCGACACCGTCAACTGCTCGGGTTTTCGTTCGATTATCTTCTGGGAATGACAGGCTGCCACTATACCGGCTCCAACTCGTTTCGTCTAAAGTTCTTTCTTGGTGCTCTTGTGAGTCCAGTCTTATTGTTAAAAATTCCCGTTCTGAATTCTTGCCAAGGACGGAGAAAGAGGACGTGTCAAGTCATGGGATGTTGGAGAGCTGGACATCATGCGGCCAGAAGAGCTCCTTCAGGCTTATGTCTGGATCTCCAATAGCATATCCCAATTCGTTGCCTTTGCGAACGGCTGGCACTTTGATTCCAGTGCGCCGCGTGATCTTGAGAAACTAGCATGGCGAGCGGATGGGAGTGAGAAGGGTTCACGATGAAAACACAGGCACTATTCGAGCGAAGTGGAGTGGTTGAAGAGTGGGAAGAGGACGAGTTTGGAAGGAATATGGACGTCATTGTGGAATCCGATGGAACGTTGTGTAAGGGTTCGCATGGGCATTTCGTGGACGGGCGTCTGGATACCGCCAACTAGAAGTTGTCTACAGCGCGCCGCTCCGTCTTCAGTTCATATTACGCATCCGCATGTTCACATCATTTCTAGATAATTGAAAAGGCTTTCTGACTCTCCGCCCTTTGAACTCGCATGGAGTCGGACCTGCCCTCAAATCGACGCGACCTTCACCACCAACAGCGTCCGCAGAGCCACCCTCGCCGTTAGTGACGACCGCATCACCTGCAAGACCGTCATCCGCTTCTGGAACCCACTAAACATCCTGAAACCGGACATGCGCACATCGAAGCCTGTCGCAGAGGTGCAGAAAGCATATACTGGCAACCACCGCGTTCGGTTCTTGGCCACTGTTGTAGTTTACGACTTATTGTGAAGCTTTTTAGCTGATACGAATGATGACGAAACAAAAACACCATTATTTATTGATCATGCTAATGTTTCGACATACATCTCTGAAAGTGAATCCCCAATTTGCGAGTTTTATGGACAGATTAATCGGTGAGCCGCACCTAGTTCGCAAGTCGTATTGGAACAACCTCTTCAGAGACCGTCAATCATAGCAAGAGTTTGATGGGTGTCCATCCTCTGCCGAGCTAGTACGCTTGTTGAAGAAACGGAAACTAATAGGTCTACTAGTGCACCGTGCGTATACATCCTCGCAGTGCCCCGGAGAAAGCGAGTTACATTGTATGCCAACCCGTCTCTCTGGTAGACACTCAATTGAAACCTACTTCTCGTGGCGCCAAGTAAAAATGTCGCCGTCCTCATTCTCTTTATGTAACGAACGAATCAAGACACCTCAAAGACATGATTATCCCAATCTGCCACATCAGATTTGGGGAGGGAGGGGCGGGCGTTTTCATCAGTCCTCGTAGAAACTGTTCTGGCACGTCATGATTTGGACACCATCCAGCGCAAAGAGCCCAGAGATCCTTAGGAACTAGTGTATATCAAAATTGCATCAAAAAGTCCAATGTTCGTTACCAAGCGCACCCACTCATGTCAAGGGCGAACGACTTAGCCCATGAAGGGGAGTCTCATCGTAAAGCACCGTCTCGAGGTGATGATGGCTAGCTCAGGCGCATCAAAGCCATCACGGGAACGGTGCCGGAACCGCCTTGCCCCACAGCTTGGGGGTAGCAAGTACACTGTGAGGCACGCTTGGACATATATTCAACTTGGTAGAAAGGTATGGATCTAGTGGTTTTTGATTTTGGGTTGACTCGCTGGGGCGATCTGAGACACAGACAGATCGGGTAGGCCATACCCGCCGCTCCGGCTCGAGCTGGTGAGCTAGCCGAGCGGAGCCGGTAATTTCCGAGCCGAGCTCAGAGTGTCGGCTCACAGCTCAATGCCGCTCGGCTTGACAATTTGACCAGCTTCGATGCCGCTTGAGCGGGTCAAGCTGCCAGCTTCTTCCCAATTAGGACATCAGAAACTTCATACCTATTTCTGCTGTTGTTTATGGCCCAAAATTCAAGCTACAGCTCACCTGGGCTCGTTTCCTCTCATGCATTGCTACCTGTATCATTTCCACTATCATTATCATGTAAATAGCCCTTCAACAATACAAATTAAGTCATATTTCTAAAATAGGCACTGCTGACAAATGGGAAATGACATTGTTGACATGTCACTCAAGAAAGCTTCGAAAAACCCATTCCTGACACCTTATAAACATCTCGTTGGATCCTAAAAGGATACCTGAGGGTGTAGCTGCTCGAGTTTCCATATATTTACTGCCAACGCACTTTAGCATGTCCTATACATTTGTATTACCTATTTCGGCACCAAGCTGGCTGCTCAGCGGAAGCTGAGTGGAAGCTGAGCTGAGCGGACACATTTTTGGGCCGCTCGGCTCGGCTAAAAGCTATAAATGGGTATAGCTCACAAGAAGCTGACCGAAGCTGAGCGGAGCTGAGCGGCGGCAACACTAGGTGTGGGTCAGAGAATTGCACACAAAGGGCGGATAGTTGCACAGAGACTGCATTAAAGTTATCTTTCGGCAGGCCCAAGGAGACTCTAGGACAGCATTCTGTGGGTTCATTGACACTGTCTAAAACTGACGCGTATTATTTGCGTTTCTAGGATCAATGACTTTGTACATTGAGGAAATCTGTATCAGTCTTCGTGAGGAAAGGAAGGAGGACCACCGACATACCCAAAAGCAGACGAGAATTCACTGTTCAGTATTAAAACGCTAACCTGTCAAAAGGTTCTTCAAGGACTCTGTCAGACGTATAATTTAGGATATCAATTACGAACACGGCATCTACGTTGAAATATTTAATAAGAAATTCGAAGCACAAAGTAGGATATTGATACGTATCATTGCTTGTGCAGCGATACCAAAGCCAATCTCAGTGTCATCGACAACACGATGCTAGGAAATGGCCATCCACTTTCCATTCTTGTTCGGCACATCATGCGTTCGAAATTCGTTGAGTCTCTCATTGGGGCCAGTCTGAGGTACAAAAGAACACCGAGCCTTGTCACCCTCGGCAACACCCGCTTCATCCTCGACGACATCTCAAGCAGGCGCATATTGACTGACCAGGTCAGCGTTACCCTCTTGGTCGTTCACCTCTGGACCAAGGACCCTGCCAGTCAATTTCGCGACTTGTGAGATATCATCCATAAGTTCTTGATCGCAATCAGACGGTAAACGAGGGTAGTCACTGTGCGATGTCAGAGGCATTGTTTCATAAATGTAGATGAGCTTCTCGGCAGATTTGAAGTAGGAGTGGAGACCATAAATCGGTGTGAAATCTGAGCGCTCAACATGGGGGAAGTCTGGGTTTGCTTCCAAGCGCAGGTATTGGTTCTTTAGAAAACGTCTAGCGTTCGACAAGGCCTTCGTTGCATTGGTATATTCCCTCGGAAGATTTGCAATATGCCGATCATGCATGTCTTTGTTCGATAGAAACATCGTACGGCTGTTGTTCCCCGCCGAGGAGTGCAGGAAGAGGTTCTTGTAGCTCGTAATCTGGCGTTGTAGATAGGAAACTTTTCCAGAGGCTGGGACAGAAGAGAAAAGTGCATGCTCCCCAATCCACCATAGGGACTCTAGGTCATGGAGGAAGTTGTGGGGAATGTGATAAGAAGCTTGGTCTTCAAGAGCTGCGGAATCGTCTTTAGTTCCTTCAACGGAACTTGTCTTTCTTTTGGCCTCAGGCTCGCCAAATATGATATCTTCATATGCCTCGTCCATATTCCAGTCAACGATGGGTTGGTTCAATGGAAGAAACAAATAGGTTTCTGCCTGGATTCCGACAGGCATGAAAATGGCGGTACCCTGGCATGATGTCAGACATTCGGCTAAAGTGGTCCGTAAGTAACTCACCGTTTCCCTACCCCCGATGCCTGGATCTGACAGGAATTTCTTTGCATATTCTATATCCGTTATTTTGGTGATGTTCGAGCCCTCCATCCAAATTAGATTCCCACCACTGAGGTCTCGGTGTACATACCCACCCTTGTACATCCATTCGAGTCCTGGTGGTGTCCTTGGGTATAAATATGACACCAAAGGCAATCAGGGACAGGACCGCACCTCTTGTAGCACTTACCAGTGCTCGTAGCACCTTGCCAGGACGCGTCAGTGAATCCAACGGCGTGCCTACTTCCCTGTAAACGATCCGACAGTGTTTTTTGTCGGTATATAGACACCTTGGGCCACTTCCGGGTACGCCCATCGATACTCCAACGGTAGGGCCTGTTACCTGTTTATGGGAAGAATCTGGGGATGCGACAGCGCCAAGCAGGAAAGTTTGGAAATGGCGGGGAAGTGGCTGTCTCATGAAAGAGCTGGTTTTATCGACCTCATCATTCCAGGCTACCAGTTCACAGTCCTCGATCTTGATAAAGTACTGTTTGAATTCCTCCTTGTCTGTCTGTGAGTTCTGGATACTTTCGAAAAGTGATCGCTGTATTCCGCCTTCGGTCATGGCGTCATGAGCAATCCAGACGTCCTTCAGAGCGTAATACTTATCCTCTGGGTCACCGACGTGACAAACCTTCCACATGCGACCGCCACGGCTGATTATATTGGCCTGAGGAGAACTCAGGCTGTCCACGGTTCGGTATACTTGGCCGCCAATGTGATAATCGTACTGGATGGCGTATTGGACCTCATTCTCAACAGACTCTTGAATCGGTATCGCAACACGTTGTACGGTTGGGTCAAAACCAAGATTTTGCAGGGAGGTGAAGGCAAGAGATACAATATAGTGTATGAGAGGTCGTGGATTCTGAACGGCGGTGAGCGTTGCGAACACCACAAATGAAACTACACATGGGACCTACAGAGATAAAATTGAAAGCCTGCATGACAAAAACATGGGATCTTGAGAAAAACCAGAACCTCATCGATGTGTTTCCAACGATGGTGCCACGAATAAATCTACGGCAAGGATCGGAGTACAGCATTTGTGCAGCGTTGCCCAAAATCTTTCTGACGTTCTAACATTGTGCCCTTGGTCAAAAGGAAGAATTTGATAACTGAGGGTGAATCACGTCACGTAGATCCCACATACGATTTCTCATCGTGTATTCTTCGATAGTCGCGAGATCACAGGCCATCAATTCCTACTTGCCTGTAAGTTCCAAGGGTCATCATAGACAACGATGCTGCTTACGCTGACGTTATGTAGATGGATACCCGACTTGGTGGAGTTGGTCGTCACAACATGGGCTTTCCTCGATGCATACAGTCTTGTATGCCCATCTGCCTTGAAACCACCATTTGAGTCTGACCAGATATTTTCGTTTGCTCTTGTCTCCAAAAATATGGTGGGGGGTGTCTGCTGGAAGATAAGCACACGAGCTGCATCAATGGCATCCTTCCAGATATCCTGCATGGGCTCAAAAGTTGGGCTCTCATTTATCTCGCTTTCTGAAGGCGCCTTTGGAAAGTACTTCCATCGTCCATTCAACAAAGATTTGCACTTCACAAGAGCTTCAAGAACTTTATCGACGTCCTCTGCATTTACTTGAGGAAGCACAGATTCCTGGTAGAATTGAACCGAAAGTTGAGGAATAGTTGGTGACAGCTCTTTTATGGTCATGTCGCCATGGTATAATGTATTCACGTGCGGCCTATTTTCAGTACAATTGGGCTTCCTTGGAGCCGTATCGGTATGGCGAAGATGAGCAGAATTGTTGGTAGCAAGGTCCATCATGGAAAGTAGGAGAGCATTGACAATGAAAGAAGCCCCTGTCACACTAACGGCCCTGTAATCAATCGGATCAATTGTCACAACTGCGTTACTTTCTTTCAGGCCCCTTTTTTTTTTTTTTTTTTTTTTTTTGGTGGAGCTTATAAGATTCTCACAGCTAACAATGTTAGTCTGAGGATCGAGCTAGTTGTGAGGAGTTTCACCTCTTGTGTTTGAGCCACCCTGGGGAAATGCTTTATACACTTTGTGTGGGGCTCCCATTATTTTTGAGATATGGTATACCCACTAAAACCCCAGGCTGCCTGATCCAGTCATCTGGCAGCTTCTCTTCTTTGTATAAGCAGCTGCTCCATGTGTGGAGTACTAGCTTAGGGTTTAGGTTCTCCTTTTTATTTGTATAAGTTCTTGCAATTTGACAATCAAGTATTAACCTTTGGTTAATGCAGGAGACCCATCAATTATGAATTTCTATTTTTGAGTGCCATTTTGTTTCATCATCTTGCATGGCAATCCGTCGTTCACAGCGAAGTTTCCATATTAGAAAGGCAGATTCTGATATTAGGATGCGATATAGTCTGTTTTTACCATATAGTAGCTGGTTGTTTTTATTACGGAATTGTGCAAGACCGCATGCAAGGATTTTTCCATATGTTATCTGTGGCCATTGGTTTCCTGTGTTTTCCCATAGTTGTTCACAGAGTTTCCATATAATATTTTATGCAGGTATCTGTCTGCAGTCTATTAGTATATGTTCTAGTGATTCTTCTGCACCACATTTCAGACATATTGCTCGGTGTGAGTAGTTTGGTATATTATCCCAGTATTTTCCACATTTGTATGCATTATGTAGCATCATCCATAGGAAGTTTCTTATAGTCCTTGTTATGTCTTTGCTTCTTATTGATAGCCATATTCACAAGTCTGTCAGTGTATATCCACTTAGATCATTTGCTGCATATCGTGTTATGTCCAGATTGATCATAGTTGATTTACGTTCTTTTAGTATGGTTTTTTGCTTGATTGCTTTATATGCTGTAGCTTGTGTTAGACTGGAGAGTTTTATTCCTTGGGGATTGAGCTGTATTGGAGTTCTTAGATTTATTTTGGGACAGCTTGTTTCTTTTTGTCCTTTTATTGCTTGTTGGTTTGCTTTCTCAGTCTCTGTGTTGTTTGTGTGGCCATCTATCCATTCAAAGAGGGTATTTGATCCTCTTTGTCTTAGCCATGCAACTATTCTTTTTATTTCATGAGCATTTTGTACTCCAATCCATCCTTTATCTTCATAGTAGGGAAGTAAGCTTGTTATCGCATTTATCATGTATTTAGATTTAGATTTAATTTTCAGTTGGACATCTTTGGATATTTTGCAGGCGGTGTATTCTGCCGTGTATAGTTCACCTGTTTCAGTATTTTGGTTTAGGCCTGGGACTCTACATGCTTTATTTATAGTACTATCACTGTTGATCCATATTCCACTTCCTGCTTGGGCATTTATATCTCCATTCAGTTTGCATGTTCCTTTTGTATATACTGTTATAATATTGTTTTCTGTTTTTCTTGGTTTGGATATGTCTTTTAGGCTATCCTCTGCAGTCGTAAATATTCGTAGTGCATTGTGGATTTCATTTGATGTTGGTAATTTGTATTTAAAGGTTTTTATAGTGTCATTGTTCTCTTCTTGTGATTCTTTGTCTGAGGTTTTTTCGTTTTCATATTTATCGTTGTTTTGTGGTCTCCAGTGTGCTGGTAGCTCATTTAAAAGTTTTTTTGCTGTTAATAGACATTTTGCGGGATTTATGCAACCTTTGGATCTTTCTTCTTTGCATTTCTCACACTTGCATTTTTTGCCTGATATTTTGTGGTTATTTGGTTGGTTAGTTGTTATGTCTATTGCATCTTTTACTGTGTATATTTTATGGTTATTTCGGAGACATTTGCCTTGTTTTGAGTTTGTTATTCTATTTGTTTTTGCTGATGATGCATTATGATACCATAGTGGCATTTTACATTTTCCTTTATTTGTAAGAGTTCATGCATCAATTTTAAGATTATATTCTTTGGCTTGTTTTACTACTTGTATAAGATCTTGTGATAGGCTGGTATTTTGTCTTGTTGTGATATTCCAGGATTGGAGAAACATATTCATTTTTGTATTGTCATCTATCTTTTTATGTTTATAGGATATATTCATCGCATATAGTGCATGTGCAGTATTTGTTACAATTTTTCCATTTTCTCTTATCTTATCTTCAGCGCCTATCTTATCACAGCGCTTATCACAGACATTGGACTGCATCTACACGCGGTCACCACGGACATAACGAACGACTTCAGACCCGTTACCACGACAGGCGATTCTCGCACGGATACCGCACGACATTCATTGTTTCATGCATGGTAACCGAACACTTGACACATAGCATCATCTAAATATAGCGTTCGGGACTTAGTATATAAGTAGCACGGATATCCTTTGTATATCCTTAGATTCGAACTAAAGTTTATCTTACCCTGCCAACTGCACGATTAGCACTGATTAGCCTAGCGACTAGACGAGTGATTGTCCGAACGTGAGACAGCTCATAGTCCTTACGTTAAAAAGGTCACGTGTTAGGCTAGGCCCAACAATTAGTTCGAATCTTCCTCTCCTTCTCTCCAACGCTCAGCCGTGAAGAAGGACCACCCATGAACCCCGACGACACATACACCATCTCAATCGTATCCGCAATTGGGGGAGCAGCCTTACTCTCCCTCCTCATAGGCCTCCTTGTACTAGCGTACAAAGAGCAAATCCGTCGATTCCTAGGAATCCAACGCTACCCCACCCCAAGAACGTACCAGGACTACTCCAGGTATGTCACCCCCTATGAACAAAGATGGGCACCGCCGCAACAGGTTCGGCGTGCCACGGGATTTGAGCCCGGACAAGAACATGCCTGATGACGCTTGTTCCCAGCTCCCGCCCCCTCCCCTCCCTCCTCGACCGAGTTTCCTCCGCATAGGGAGGAGCCTCGCAACGCAACCCCAGGCCCCAGCAATGTTCCTAGGACGCCTTCTCCACCCAGGACCCCTGACTACCACGATCAGTACATGGCTGAAGAAATTCGTCGAATCCTTGCCTACCCCCCCGTCCCCCCCACATACAACTACGGGGAAGAACTACGACGACACTTCATCGCACCCTCCCCTCCCCTCCACGACGACCTACCAAGACGACCAGAGAGGATTTTGGTCGCCGTGGCCCCACGACCGCGCTCTATCACGACTCCCGTCGCAGCCTTCCCCACCCCGTCCCTCCAACACTTTCTCACCATCCCCGTTGACGAGTTCAGGGCAGACACCCCGAACACTGACACCGGCTCCAACCTCTCCATCCGGCTCTTCTTCGAGCACGGAGAGTGACTTTCAGACCCCTCGCCAGAGCGAGAGGTCTCTATCAACCTCCCCCCCGATCACCTCGACGACGATCCCCTCAACCCTAATGGAGGGGATTACGTCTGGCCTCTCCTCGGCGACATCAATCGCCAGATACTTGGCCCTCAGCGCGCACAAGCCTGGGGCCTCCGACAAAATGATGTCGACAGATGCGGTGAGCCCCTCCACAGGCCCCGCCGAGAGACGATGGACGAGTACCTCGCCCGTCACAGAGGGGATCAGATTCCCCAATACAGAAACACCGCTGCCACCATGGCAGCCCGTATCTTCACCAACAGAGAGCGAACACTATACCTGCCCTCTGCAGGGCCCCACATTTTTGGCCTATGAAACCAAAACCCTGACGAGCAGGCTACGCTCGACCGCCAGTTACTCGCACTGGCACAATCTCTCGGGGACCGCCCCGACCTCGACGACCCCGACTATGACCTGAACGTCAGCACCGACCCCAGAATCGATCTTTGATCAATTCCACTACGACGAAGAGACTTTCGGTGGTCTCGGCGAATACGAAGAACAAAGGTATTCACTGCCCCCTTACCCTCCACCAGAATGGCAACCCCATCCTCATCCACTTTCCCCACCCCGCAATGCCTTCGGGCGCACCACAAGACCGCAAAGCGGCAAACTCCCGACTCGGGGATATCGCCCGGATCACACAACCAGTTTCCTCATGGGAGGAGGAGACGCAGCGCCTGAGAACGCTGGTGGATCCAACCAACCACCAATTCCCACCCCAGCTGAGCGAATGCAAGCGGCCATCGATCTCGCCAACGAGAAGGCGAGGGAACTTGAGGAGATGAGGCAGCAGCTTGAAGAGGCCGAGAGGGCCCACGACGACCACATCGACCTCTTCCAGCTTCCCAACCGACACCAAGGGAAGCAGAAGCAGCCAGAACGAGGACGACCAAAGCTGCCCAACCCTCAACGCCCTTTCCAGGATCGAGACGATCAATTTTCAGTCCCGCGACCTCCTCCCCAGTGGCAACCCCCTGATCCGCCCCCACATCCAATGGGACATTTCTCAGACGACAACCCCCTCCTCGGGATCAAACCCGTTCTCCTCTCCCCGCCCGCCAAGTTCAAGGGCGATCACGACGATATCGAGCGGTACATCGGCGACTGCCAGATATACTTTGAGGCGTTTGGAAGCTACTTCCAATTTGCCTCTCAGAAGGTGCCATTTGCCGCCTCGTATCTCGATGGACCCGCCAAGAAATGGTGGGTCCACACCCGACAAACCTTCTGGGGACGGATCCCAGACGAGCAACCCCGATTCTGATGGCCCTCGTGGGCGGAATATGTAACGCTCATCTTCGAGCAATTCCGCGACCCCGCTATCCAGGACGTCCACGAACAACGCATGTTCGCGCTGCGCATGGGAACCAAGCCTGTTAGGCTTTGCCTAACACGTGACCAATGAAAGACGTTGCGTAATACCAGAGCTGTCTCGCGTTCGGACAATCACTCTGTATCGGCTAGTCTCGCGTGGTGCTTGTGCTGAGTAGGTAAAGCAAGGTAAACTTTAGTTCGAATCTAGGGAATACATAGAGAGAACTATGCTACTTATATACTGAAGTCCGAACGCTATATTTAGTTTATGGATACGTGTCGAGCGTTCGGTTGTCGTTCGTGAAACAATGAAAACAATAGGGAAGGCGAGCGATAGTCGCGAGCCGTAGTACAAATGCTGAGGTCGCCCGATGGAGTCGTGGCGACCGGTCCGATGTCCGTTGATGGTCGAGTAAGCGCCGTGATAAGATAGGCGCTGACGAGATAAGATAAGAAAAATGGAAAAATCGTAACATTACCCTCTCGTTAAAGCAGGCGTCCCGACTGCTAAGGTTCGACCGGTTCTTCCTGCGATTTGGAGAGTTCACTTGACCAGTATTCGTCTATGAACTCCTGCCACTGTTCTCCTTTTGGGTTGATGACCCAGGTCTGTCGTCCATCTTCTCGTTGAGCGAGGTACGCGACTTCTCCGTTTGACTCGTAATGATGATTGATGATCATCGTGACGATTGGATTGGTTGCGATTTTGACTGTATTGACTTGTGTGGACCTCTGCTTCGCTTCGTAGTCGGCAATCGCTTCCTTTGCGTTGCCCATTTCCGATGCGGTTACCCATGAGTTATGCTCTCTGGTATGTCCGACCCACTTTATGAAGTAGTCGACGACTGTTACTGATGGTTGTCCTCGTTTGCCGCGGACCTTGCGGGTCTTCGAGTCTAGAACTTCTTCAATCTCCCATTCTTCCTCGCCGTCAACAAGGTCTGGCGGTGGAGGCGGTGGCTGTTGTTGGTTTGGGAATGCGGGCGGGCGATATGGGGTGAGCAGTTTCTCGTTGAAACGTGGGTGGATTTTCCAGTGGGGCGGGAGTTTCAGTTTGTAAGCGGAAGCTCCGGTCTTTTCTAGTATGACGAAGGGGCCGACGCGTTTGTCGTCGAGCTTCTTCTTTGGGCGAGGGAGGTGAAGATTCGCGGCGTCTAGCCAGACGAGATCTCCTACTTTATACTCCTTGGCGGGTAGCTTGTGCTTGTCGTACTGGGCTTTCATTCGTCCGGCCGCTTCTTCGAGTGCGGCCTCTGTTTCTTTATGGATTGTGGCCATGTTCTTGGAGAAGTCTGACGCGGCTGGGACCTTCGAGTTCTGGGGACGAGGGGAGTCGGGTAAAATTCGGGGATTCCGTCCATATAGTACCATAAACGGGCTTCGTCCCGTAGCTGAATGAGCGCGGTTGTTGTGTGCGAATTCCGCTAGGGGCAGCCAGTCTGCCCAGTCGTCCTGTCGATGGTTTATGAACAGGCGGAGGTACTTTTCTACCTCCTGATTGACTCGTTCTGTTTGTCTGTCCGTTTGTGGGTGGAACGCGGTGGAGGCATTAGCGGTGATGTCGAGCATGCGGTAGAGTTCTTTCATGAAGGCGGATACGAATTGGGGTCCTCGGTCGGAGATTACGACGGTTGGCATTCCATGGCGAGCGTATACATGATCCCGAAGGATACGGGCCCATCCTTCTGCTGATAAGTCCGTATTGCAGGGTACTAGGATTATGGCTTTCGAGAATCTGTCGACGACTACCAATAGGGCGTCATACCCGTTGGAGTCGGGTAATCCGGTGACCATGTCGACGGATATGTGGGTCCATGGTTCGGTGGGGATGGCGTTTGGATGGAGGGGTGCTGATTTGGCTTGAGTGTTTGTCTTGGTTCGCTGACAAGCCTCGCAGCTCCCGACGTAGGTCTCGATGTCCTTCTTCATCTTAGGCCACCAATAATCTCGTAGCACGAGCTCCCTGGTCTTGGCGACTCCTGGGTGTCCGGCGGTGATGTGGTCGTGACTGATGGAGATGATTTCTCCCCGTAGGGCGGGATTTCTTGGTACGTAGATGCGGTTGTCGTAGTACAAGATTCCTTCCTTGAGAGAGATTCCCCCTCTCTCATGTTCGAGGGAGTTGGCGAGTCCCTTATCCCACAACTCCTTGTGACGGGTGGCGGTCTTGACGCGTTCATGCACTTCGCTGGCGGTGGGCATTATCATGGCTCGGAAGTGTTCGGGGGTGAGCACTGTGACGTCGTCGTTGTCGTTGCTTCCTTGATCGTGGTCGCTACGACGGCTCAGGAGGTCTGCTTTCACGTTCTGGGCGCCCGGTTTGTGATGGAGGATGAAGTGGTATTCGGCCAGTTCAGTTACCCATCGCGCCTGTCGTCGATTCAGCTTTTGGGGTTTTCGGAAGTACTGGAGGTTCTGATGATCCGTCCAGATTTCCACGTCTTCGAGTGCTCCCATGAGGTAGTGGCGCCACTCGTCGAGGGCGAGCATGATGGCGAGGAGTTCTTTGTCGTAGATCTCGTAGTTCCGTTCGGTGGCGGAAAGGGCCTTTGACATGAAGGCTACGGGTCTCCATACTCCGTCTTGCTGCTGGGAAAGGACGGCGCCGATGGCTCCGTTACTGGCGTCTGCCTCGACGCGGAACTTCCCCTCTCGCCTGGGTATGGCTAGGACTACGTCTTCGGCCATTTGCTTCTTCAACTGCTGGAACGCTTGATTCTGAGCGGTTCCCCATGTCCATTCCGCATTGCCAGTCAGTTGGGTGAGCGGACGTACCACCTTCGAGTAATTGCGGATAAACTTCCGATAGAAGTTTGTAAACCCGAGGAACGACTGTAGTTCCTTCTTCTTGAGTGGGGTGGGCCACTCCACAATGCCGGCTACCTTGACGGGGTCCATGCGTACGGATCCTTCACTGATGATGACTCCGAGATACTCGGTTTGTAGTACCTCGAACTCGCATTTCTCTGCCTTGAGGAACAGCTTGTGTTCCCTCATGAGTTGTAGAACTCGTCGTACGATTCGTCGGTGTTCATCGAGATCTTTAGTGAAGATCAAGATGTCGTCGAGGTAGATAGTGACTTTTCCGGTGGCGATGAGATCTTTAAAGATGTCGTTCATCATCCATTGGAAGGTCGCGGGCGAGTTAGTGAGCCCGAAGAACATGACGGTTGGCTCGTAGAGCCCTCGGTTCGTGCGGAAGGCGGCTTTTTCTTCATCCCCTTCCTTGATTCGTACGTTGTTGTACCCCCATCGGACGTCGAGCTTGGTGAAATATTTGGCGCCTCGGAGGGCGTCGATGAGTTCGGAGATGAGAGGGAGGGGGTATCGATTCTTGATTGTCATCTCGTTCAGTTTTCGATAGTCCTGAACGGGACGCAGGGTGCCATCCTTCTTCTTGACGAAGAAGAAGGGGGATGCGAATGGGGATTTCGAGGGTCGGATACGCCCTGATTCGAGGTTTTCGTCTAAGAACTTGTCGAGTTGTTCTTGTTCGTCGCGATTCAAGGGGTACACCTTGCAATCGAGGGTGGACTTGGCGTTTGGAGTCAGCTCGATGGCGTGATCCCAGGGTCGTCTTTCGGGAAGCTCGTCGAAGTTTTCTTTAGCGAAGAGATCACGGAAGGAACGGTAGTCGGGCGGTACCATTTCTTCGAAGGTTTTCTTGGGTTTGTCGGCGTTGGCGGCGGCTGCTAGATCGTTGGCATGATGCATTGCCCGGATGGTGATTTCCTCTTCCATATTGACGGCGAGGATGGCGTCTCCTTCCTCAAGTTCTTCATCCCATCGGTCGTCGGGATCTGCGTCGGGAAGGGGAAATGGGTTCTTTACACAGTGGCAGCGTCCGAAGAGGACGGAACCGGTCTCCCAATTAATAACTGGGTTGTGTCGTTTGAGCCAGTCGTGACCTAGGTAGAGATCTCGGCTTCCTAGGTTAGTGACGGCGAAGTCGATTCGTTCACTGTGGTCGCCGATGGTCATTCGGAATTCTACGAATTCGGTGATGTCTCCTGCTTGATTTCGAGTTCCGTCGGCGTTGTATACGACGATGGGAACGGCGGTCTTGACTGTGTCAAGATTGTGAAGCTGTACGAAACTGCGGTTGATGGCGCTGCTTGTACATCCACTGTCGAGTAGGGCCTTCACGGCAAGCGTCTTTTTCCCGGTGACCGCATTGAGCTGGACGTCTAGAGTGAAATCTCGGTTGTCACTTCGCCTGCTTCGGAGGTATCGGGGTACTTCTCGGAGTTGATAGAGTTTCTCTCTAGCTAGCTCTCCTCCCTGTCGTAGCATGGTGAGGAGTTCGTCGGTGAGTTCGCTTGTCCGGTCCTGATGTGTCCAGACAAAGAGCGCGGCGCGAGCGGCGTTGTCGGTTCGTGCTTCGCATACCGCGCGAAGCGTCCAGTCGACCTCGAAGGGTTTACACCACCCTCTCGTTATGGTCTGCGTTAGGGGAGCGGTCGGACTCGACTGCTTGCCCTTCGTTTGACGCGCCGTCCATAGGAGAAAGGCGGTGTCGTCCTCTTCGTCGGGTACCTCGACTAAGGTTACCCGTTGCCCCCTATTCACTGCCTGGGCGCTAGCAGCTTCCGACCCTACGGCAGTCTTCTTCGTGGCCGTGGCATTGGCAACACCGGCGGTCTTCAACGGGCGTCGTTCTTCGACCTCTTCGGTCAAGTCGGGAGGCGGTGCGCGCCAGTCGAGAACCGAAGGGTCGCTAACGACAGGCTCGACCCGTACCGCGAACGCGGATTTATCGATCGAGCCCGTTTCCTTCGGCCAAGTGTGCACTGGACCTCGTTGGACTGAGGTAAGGGGTTTTAGCCCTTTCGTTGCGCGAGGAATGGGAAGGGAGGGAGTTGCTCCTGCAACGTCGTTCGGTGGGTCGGGCCGCCTCTTCGAGTGCGGTCCTGGTTTCCTTGCGGCCGTCTCCAATCGTGGAGCCGCTTCTTCAGAGGTGAGTGCGAAACTCGAGCCCTCTGCC